>CM076397.1:13304106-13904106 GCA_038363315.1 Mugilogobius chulae | reverse complement strand
TTGATCAAAAATGATTTGATTGTGTTGGTCTGAAGTTAACGACAGTGTGTGAGTCCAGCACAGACACTGTGACCCTGTGACTGCCCCCCTGTGGCACCTGTGGGGAACACAACTCTGCACACAGAAACAGAGACAAAACAAGAGCAGCTCAAAGAAGCACATCTCTGCTCTGATCACAAAGTCTCACTGCTGGATCATGTTTGTGGACGTGTCACAGTGTAAAGAAACACAATGAGCTGCTCTGGACATTCTCTCTGTGGATATTCTGTGTAATAAAATAAGTAGACATTGTGGTAAAGATCAGGCTTTGGGGCTGTTATGCAGCTGATCGGACAAGAGGAATTCAGCAGCCAAGATGAAGAGGAGAAGAGAGCTCCAGATGTGGAGAAACCTCAGAAGATCAGAGCAGCAGTGTGGAGAAGGTGTCAGAGGAGGAAATAGATAGGTTAGAGTCTATGTAGGAGGAGGAGAGAGGAGAAAAGGAGAACGTAAAGGAAAAGACTTTGGAAGATTAGAAGTTCAACAATGTAATAAACAGAGAGGAGGAAAAAGAGAGAGAAGGAAGGGAAGTAGGGCAATGAACAGGAGACAGAAGAGTATGGTGATGAAGAGAAGGAGAGAGAAGAGCATGGTAATGAAGAGAAGCATTGTGAAGAAGCAAAGTAATCATGATGATAAATAAAAGTATAGAATGAAAGTAATTATGAAAATAGTGAAGAGGAGAATCTTACCCTTTCCATTCCTGACTCTCCAAGATGGACAACCTCCCCATCTTGTCTGACCCAAGACTCTGCTTTCAGTTTTTTTTCTGCTTCAGTCACAGACGGTTCATCTTGTCTAAGACCTTCTGCTTCAGTCACAGACGGTTCATCTTGTCTGATGTGGAAGAGTTTGGATATTTCTTCTGTTCCACCTTATTGGCTCCACAGGACTCAGCTTGTTTGTGAAAAGTTTCTCTGCAGTGAGTGAAACTACTTTGTGTCTGTGACACAGGTTAACTCTGAAGTGTTTAACCTTTGACCTTTCACTTGTGGTCTAGTCCCGTGTCAGCTGTGCCCTGTCACCTGTCAGGTGTGTTTCTGTAGTTTTAGTTTTATTTCAGTTCATAATCCTTCTCCTCATCTTCGGTTCTGAAAATCCTCTTTTTCTGCAACTCTAAAACAACTAAGTACCTTGTCTATACCACAATGTCTACTTATTTTATTACACAGAATATCCACAGAGAGAATGTCCAGAGCAGCTCATTGTGTTTCTTTACACTGTGACACGTCCACAAACATGATCCAGCAGTGAGACTTTGTGATCAGAGCAGAGATGTGCTTCTTTGAGCTGCTCTTGTTTTGTCTCTGTTTCTGTGTGCAGAGTTGTGTTCCCCACAGGTGCCACAGGGGGGCAGTCACAGGGTCACAGTGTCTGTGCTGGACTCACACACACTCGTTAACTTCAGACCAACACAATCAAATCATTTTTGATCAACTTTTGATTGAAATTCATCTTTTTCTACTAATTTAGTCAAAACAAGCGTTTATAATGGAAGTCAATGGAGAATATGCTTTTTTTTGTACATGAACCTCTCCCATTCAAAACAAAAATGCAGCAACATTTTTTTCACCATAAATTATTGACATATACTAGGCTCTGATAAAAATAGCTCAAGTTTTCCACTTCACTATTTTAATTTTGGAAATATGCCATTTTAATTTTTTTTACAGTTCACTTGGAGTGTACTTTTGTGACCAAAAGTCCTTGTAAAATAAAAAATATACATCACACATATAAAAGTTACACATGTATGAACAGAGGAGAAGTAGATGAAGAGATCTGAGTTTTGAAAGTATGAAAAAATATTAATCTATGTGGATTTTATGGCCGTTTAAAAATGGGGACCATTAATGGTCCCCGAGGTGACGAACGTAACTTTTTGGCTAAAACCTCTCCCATTCAAAACACAAAAATGCACAAAAATTTTTTCACCATAAATTATTGACATATACAAGGCTCTAATAAAAAAGCTCAAGTTTTCCACTTCACTGTTTTAATTTTGGAAATATGCCATTTTTTAATTTTTTATAGGTCACTTGGAGTGCACTTTTGTGACAAAAAGCCTTGTAAAATAAAAAATACACATCTCACATATAAAAGTTACACATGTATGAGCAGAGGAGAAGTAGATGAAGATCTGAGTTTTGAAAGTACAAAAAAATATAAATCTATGTGGATTTTATGGTCGTTTAAAAATGGGGACCATTAATGGTCCCCGAGGTGACGAACGTACCCTTTTGTTCTAGCTCTTTAACTGAAAGTGTCAGAAAAAAATTTTGGTGGCATTTTAAAATTTGACTCGATTCATAAATCTGTAGACAATTTCACCGGTCTGACATAAAAACTGTCCGAGATCTAAAAGTTTGAAAAAAAAAAAAAGCTCAAAAGGACCATAAATGGTCCCGAGGTTACCTGAGGGTTAAATAAAAATGCAATACTTCCTTTAAAGCACCACTAGTTAGGATTAGAAACAGCACAATTATAACCCAAATGGGTAGGTACAGCAATTCGGTGACATTAGCACTAAAAATCTTTCAGTGACAGAAAAAAGTAATTCAACAGTGGCACATTTTATGAGTCAACCTGTGGTCCATTGAAATGGTCTGCACCATCACATCTACAGCCTGTCTGTCCGTCCACGGGAGTGGATCTTTGCTTCACTGTGGTTCTCCTCGAGGTCTCTTCTTCTCCTATCAGGTTTTGAGATATTTCTTGCTGAGAAGGAGGGGATGCCCTGGAACATTTATCCATCTGCGTGTTCGTTGTTGGGCATTCCAGCTCTGTTTTTCTAAATGACCATTTCTGATGTTCTAATGCATCTGTTGGTATTGACCAAATCAACAATCATGTGAAGTCTTCTGAAATAACTGTTGTTGTGATCTTTGGCTATAAAATTAAATTAAATTGCTATGGAAACTAACAGACTGTTACAGAGGAAGTTACTTGGAAATCAGATCTGTGGAGTTGTGTTACTGTTTAAATGCCAACAAAATATTTCTGTTTCATAAAGCATAGAGATCTCTAATAATTTTGACAAATTCAGAAATAAATTGTCATGAAGACAAGCAGTGGTGTGGTGGGACCCCTTTCAGTGTGGTGGACCCCTTTTTTGTATTAATGTGTATATGCAGTTTGAGAGACTAAGTAAATGATTAAATAGTAGTAATAATGGGCACCTGTGGCCAAAAATCACAACAACAGTTATCTCAGAAGACTTCACATGATTGTTGATTTAGCAAACACAATTGTCAGAAACATTTGGTCAATACCAACACATGCATTAAAACCACAGTGAAGGAGAGATCGACTCCCAAGGACGGACACACAGGCTGTAGATGTGATGCTGCAGACCATTTCAATGGACCACAGGTTGACTCATAAAATGTGCCACTCTTAAATTACTTTATTCTGTCACTGAAAACATTTTTAGTGCTAATGTCACCGAATTGCTGTACCTACCCATTGAAGTTATAGTTGTGCTGTTTCTAATCCTAACTAGTGGTGCTATAAAGGTAGCCTTGAATTTTTATTTAAAAACATAAAAACAAGCTCAAATGCAGCACAAAGTTCTAAATCTAAATAATGGTGAATTCATCATGAGTTCATCATTAGTTCATTATAAGTTCTTGACACAAAGTTTTCCTATAGAGCTAGATTTGCTTTTTTTTTTTTTTTTTCTTTTTGGTGAAAGAAATTCATGATGACTCATGATGATCATGCATGACTTTCAAAAGTCATGATGAATTCCTGTTTTTGGTTTAAATATCTCTTGTTCATGTGAATTCCTTGTATTCATAGTAGGTTTAAAAGTCATGGTTAACTAACATGATTTCTATGTTAGTTCATTAGATGAATTCATGGTGGAATTCATGAATGAATTCATTGATGAAACCACTGGAATTCATGATAATTCATGGAGAATTCATGAAAGTTCTTGATGAGTCATGGTGAACTAATGCATGAATACATCATGAATTCCTCATGAATTCATGCATTAATTCCTCATGAATTCATGATGATAATCAATGAATTCATGTACCCTTATTATAAAACGTTACCCAGAAGGCAATAAGTTGAACCTCAGTCTGCATTACCAAAGGCCTTCTGAGACCAGAGGCTTCGTATTTGTTTTTGTGCCTCCACTTTTACGGCTGCTCCTATCAGCTCCATTTTTCTCCGTGTGCTTGTTCCGAGCCCTGTTCCCATCATTTTCCTAAGCGCACTAACCTTTCACAGCATGTCGGAATAATGGTGGGTTTAATGTCACTGCATTCACTAAGGTCGGACAGGGGAATCAGCAGGGAATTACACAAAAGATTAAATAGAATAATTATCTCGTGTACAATTATGAGTGACGTGGGGAGGACAGAGGAGGAACACAGCCTTTCACAGTAAATGCTGGGTATTGGTACTGCAACTGATTTTTCAAACATTTGGCTGAATTATTTTATTGTTAATTGGCCTTATATACTGAACACCTTTACTTTACTGTTATTAGGGAGCTAGTTCAACTTAAATATTTTTTGTTAAGTGAATTCTCTTGGGCAGTCTGCTCAATACGCTTTTCCCCCTGATGTCACTACTTATGGCGAGAACCAATAGCTTGTTTAGATTTTAGCACATAACCAATCCAATCCAACACAGTCTGATCACAGCTGATCAATTGCAACACATTTTGATCACAGTCATTATGTCTCATCGTCCTTTTACAAAAATCTTGTTCCTTTAGGGTTTTATAATCCAGTGTTTTTCAACCAGTGTGCCGGGGAACACTAGTGTGCCTTGAGATACTGACAGGTGTGCTTTGAAAAATTAATTTCCAAAATCCAATCTATGAAATGAACATAAACAGATTTACTGTAATTGAATCGTTTATTATTTTTTAGTGTTCGAAATAACTTTTTCAGCCATAATGAAAGTAAAACAATTGCTATTTACTAATTTACAGAATAACGTAAAGGTGCACTATGTAACTTTTCAAACAAGAGATTCTGTTATAAAGTATTAATGACTTTGAAATGTTCCCAAGTAAAATATTGCACATATTTAATATGTATTTGATAGATTATAGAGTCATTTTATTTCCAATAGCTTGGAAAAATACAATCTTATTGTGAGCAACATTGCCTCTCCATAGATCTGACCTGTACTACTTGGTTTTGTTGTGTCACATGCTTCTGTCTGTTCATATAGTAAGTTTAGAGTAATTGTACAAGCACAAACATACAAAAGGTTGGGAAACACTGATATAATGTATATCAATAAAGCATTTAATTTTCACCCTTAGAAACCCTTACAATGCAACTTAAATGTCTAGTTATGAGACTTGTATGAACAGCAGATCTTTTTTATTCATTATACACCATCTCCACAATGAGCATATCATTAGTCATGGAAGGGAGCTGCTCTTTTTGCCTTGGACAAAAATTATAAATAATAAACACGTGAAATGAGTGGAGATTGTTAACACAGTGCCACAAATTTCTTCAGCAAAGAAACCAAAATAAAGACTAATTTAATCCAACATCATCATATCCTAAAACATGAACCTGAAGAACAGGGACAAGGGGATGTTTACTTGTTTGTTGCTGACGTATTAGAATGACACCTTGGCTGTGGGGACCAAAATAGATGGCTTTGGATGTGGTGAAAGATAGAGAGAGGTGAATAACTTAAGCCTTGAGACGTATCAAGAAGAAAGAATGGCTGAATGGGTAGAAGACGAGTGGAAAATGTGTGCGCCGAAGCGTAAAATTAGCAATTACGCTGAGTGTCATCAGTAATGACTATTTCAGTGCACATATAGAGGGTTAATGTCCAGCAGTCAGACTGTAATTCAGCCGTTACACCTGTGTTCCATCGTCACGAGAATCTGCCCAGCCCTCAGACACTCTGCCCACGCCAAAATCAGCCAACAAGTCCACCATCTGCTGGGAGCACTTTCAGAGCCGATTTATTTTTAAGACCCATATGCTGACCTTGGTTTTGAAAGAACAAATTTGTTTGAAATGACTCCTGCCACTGAGTGAGTCAGCGTGTTTACATGTCACAAGGTTTTCATTTGCAACAAGTGGAATTCAAAGAAAACCCATCTTTAAGAATTTCTCTTAAAAATTTCAATCTTAGAAAAAAACAAAAAATCAAATGTGTAATTTTCAATGTTTTACAGCAGCCACGTTTTGTTCGTTACTTAAAGCATTCTGAACCATCAAACTATTATCACAATGAGTATTGAAGCACTTTTCACAACTTTCAGAAGGCAGTGTAAGTTGACTCATGCAAGTATGCTAACATGAGCTTAATAAATGCTGACAACAATACCTCTACAGACTACTTTTCACCAAAATATTGACAACAGAACTGAGCTTAAATTGTGCATAAGACCTTGTTAGTTAATACAATGGCATTTTAATAGTCAGTAGGACAGCCGGATTTACAGTATTGTTTCCAATAAAATGTAGTTCAATCTTGAATCATTTGAATGTAATGACTGTTTACATATTTGTTTTGGTGCATTGTTTATCTGCTCCCTGGAAATACAAACTGCTCCATGGGCTTTTGGAAAGTGACATCTTCATTTGCTCTAAACATCTTTGTTTCTGGCAAACCTGTCTGCTGAAATAGTCCCGCTCATTTACTTTGATTATTCCAGCGCTCTCATAAAAAATAACCATCTGTCCTTGATTTCCAGAGGAAGCGCTTTTTAAAATCCCAGCGCTTTCATTCATCACCATGATGTCACATCTATCACTGTGGCGATGAGAATACAAATGAGCTGAAGCACGCTCACTGGTCCGCTGTAAATAATTTACTGTTTTGTTTTATTGGAAACAGAGACAACATTATTTTGTTCTAGGACTCCCCTTGGCCAAGGTCTGTAGACGCATTCATTCCGAACAGCAATGAGAAACTTGATCCTATTGGATGTGTTTATACGGTGCATTATAGGGAGCATTAGGGCGGACTCTCACAAGTGTTGTTATAGCACCACAAGGCATCACAGCTCTGTGCTCTGCATGTGTTCAGCCTTCACTAACTAGTCATTTCCTTTACGCTTAGAAAGAAATGAAGGGGTTCATATATGAATCTAAACTGCAGGTTTCACCATCAGTGTGTCAAAAGAATGCGTGCCTGTAAGAGTACAGGTATATGTGGCTAAGTGACTCTGTATGTAAGTCAGTGCTTTTCAAGTATTGAGTGTGACAGCCTTCATACAGTACTTTGGAGAACTTCTGTAAAACATCAAATATTTTTAAATGTAGGACATAGAACAGTACTAAATATGTGGAGAAAATATTTTTTCTGTGGACTTAAGATGACTGATCATGCTGGCCTGTTGCATCAGAAACTCATCTGAGATGCAGGACTGGAGCCTACTTTAGAAGGCTGAATTGTTCTGGTTCAGTGGAATATTTGTCCAACAGAGTCAGGACTAAAGTGTAGATAAAGTGGAAAACACTTTTTCCTAACTGTTCAAACAGCATGCTATCCTTTTGTAAGTGGGTCATTTTGGAGCACTTAAAATCACTTTAAAATTCTCCACTGTTGCACAATTATAAATATTCTCTGCAAAAAGTTGTATGTAGCTCTACAGCACAGTTTTGATCTACAGTACGTGGGATAAATTAAACAGCTTGTGCTGAACAAAAACCCTCTGCCTCAAACTTACAATTTTCCATATTACAAATGTCAACTTTCTCACATTTATATAGAGGGGTTATTTGTTTATTAACAGGGGGAAAATATGCAGTTTTTGTGTTGTGGTAAATGTACGCCTTCTTGTGATACTATGTTGGGAATACACACGTAACCAAGCATTAGGAGCAACACTACCCGGCGCTATTTTCAGCTACAGTAACTACTAGAGTTTATCACTGTCTTAAGCTTCAAGAGCCAGATGTCCGTCATACAGGTTCATACATGATCCAAACAGCTAGCTCTTGTCCCATTTTGCTGTTTTATCAAAGAAGTTTCCCCAGCCAACTAGACAAACAACATCTCTTTCTGCATGTGACATGCACAGTAGATTGGAAAGTGACGTTGACCGATAATCCCTCTATATTACACTGTTTTGCTTGGGCTTTGCTAACCTTTGTAAAAAGGTGAATAAAGTTGGTTTGCTTGCTTTTTTCTTTTCTGAAAAAATCACCAAAAGCAAGGGTTTGTTTTTCTACAACAAACCTTGTGTTTTATCTTCACTAAGGTGCAACATGAACTGAACGAAGATACTCTAAAAGCACAGGTTTAAATAATGCAGTCCACTTCTGTGGCTTTGATTGGTCCAGGCAATCATCCAGTTAGCCTGCCTTCTCCCTTCTTTTCTCTGACCCCATAAGTCATTCATTTTATATTGAGATTAATTTTGAAAGACTGGCTGCCAGTGCCTGCCTTCAGTCATTTGAAGTGCAACTTTGCACGTTAATCCTGATGCCCAGTTCACGGGCAGTGCTGATTATAAAAGCTTTAATTGCTGCCTTTAATTACCCAAGCATCGCCCATAGAGTGACAGTTTTAGAACTCTCCACTTTCTGCACCTTTAAACTTGCCAGCGAGTCGTAATCCTGTTGGGAGGGTGACATAGTGGAATTGGCTAAAGCCACTTACTTTTCAATAGTGCACCGACCATCTAATCAAACCTTATGAACTAAAGCCCAGGCCGCTCCATGGGGCCAGTAGACAGTGCATTTACTCTGGGCCTGCTGCAGCTCCTCTGAAACACTCATGATGAGTGGGAGAAGACTTTCCCAACATACTCACAGCATTCAGCACCAACTTTTGCAACCTTTTTGAAGGAGCGGTTTCTTCTTCCAGTAAAAGGCTAAGGGTGTATGATGAAGACATGAACCTAACCATTACAAAACAAGCACAGCTATTATGCATTTTTTAAAAAAGTCACATTGGTATACAGTAGATAAGGAAAGTATTGAGTTCAGTGTGTTACATCTGCAGAATTAAGATGGATGTGAAGACATCTGGATAGTGTTTTGTGAGTGTTTTACACTAAAATGAAGTCAGATTGAACCTTGTGTGTGAAACTGGCATTTTTTTTCCCTTTTTAGGACACTAAAAATAGACGACACAATATTAGTTCTAACAGAACAATTGCAATTGTACATGCAAGCACCATGCATACACCCAGCATGAATGTGTAAAAGTACTGTTATATAATGATATTCTCCCATAAACAAGTTTTGACCAGCTGGGGTTCTCTGATCCATGTGAGTCAGATGGAAATCTTGTTTTGAGAAAATTAAACTTAAGATAATCTTATAAAGACATTTGTGAAACACATGGTTCCGAACATGATTTCTGTCACACATAATGAAAGATCTTTTGAAATAAAATGTAATTATTTTAGCTTCTTAAAAGTCTTGCCAAGCACCACAGCCAAGTCTTGTGGTGCATTCGGCTTTCATTTAGTGTGGTCTTTACTACAGCACTGTCACGTAGTAAAACCTCTCTGCTGAACCTCCATTTCCTGCTCTTGTTTTTGGGCCCATTTTGCCAAGTGCCACTGACAGATCGCTCGTTCTCTCTCTAGCCCAAAGCAGCTACTGGACCAGAACTACCCACCCGAAGAAAATCAATTTGTCTACCTCTGACTTGTGCTGCACATCCTTCACTTCCAGCACCGGCCAGCTTGTTCATTTACAGAAACGGCTTGAGTTGGCCTCAAGCGTGTGGCACACCACTGTCAGCAGGCTAACAACCATTTAACAAAGCTGGTATGAGGGAGAAAACTCTCCAAATGTCATCATTTGTCTGTCCATTGATTTATAAGAATATATATGATTACTCACAAGCAATAAATAAACCCATGTGGTTGTGTGAGCTATTGGTATGGCACGATTGTGTTTGTACAGGGACAATGCATAATGAACACTGACCAAAAGAAAACACGCCTCGTCCCATGTATAAATGCATTTATATCCACCTATAGTGCTTGGACAGGTTGGTGTTACAAATTAAGGAAAAAAATGTCAATGGTTTCTTTGCCGTGACATTGTGCATGTGTAATGTTTGTTATAAATAGGTAAACTGATGAAGAAGTACAGTATATAATACTTTTTTTTTCTTTCTTTCTTTCTTTTTTTTTTTGCTTGTTTAAATTTTTAAGGAAGCAACAATCAATTAAAGGGCCACTAAGCACCTTTTTCATTGGGGACTATGCCACTATGATGTGATTACTTTCACAAGTTTGACCACATTTATATTTTGTACAAAAAAAATATTTGGCTGTTTTGATTAGATTTCCACAACTGTTACTTAGCAACTATTGTAAATATGGGACCAAATCTACATAAATGACACATATGTTATGATTTGCAAATAGCACTTTTAGTTTAATGAATGTTTAAAATCCCAGGAAACTGTCAGTCATCTCTACAGTAAATTGACTTTGCAGTTTGGCACTGTTGATGACATTTTGATGGAAGTTTCTCGTTTAGAAGCCAAATTACTTCCTGTAATTTTCCAGTGAAACATAACATTTCTTGTGTAAGCATGAATGCAAAATTAAAATGACTTTTGTTTTTTTGCATATACTGTGCACAATAGCTTATGAACGTCTTTTGACAGAGCTAGTCGAAAACTATTAATATACATGTTCCCAGAGAGAGCGGACAAACCATTCCAATTCGGAATTCCTACTCAGACACACAGAATTTCAGAGTCTGAGGTAAAAAACTGAACAAAGCAACACGTGGGCCTTTGACAAAGATAAACCTCAGACAGCTTCATTAATGGTTGTATCAATGTTATTTTCTCTTTAGTTTGACTCTACAGTCCACTCACCTCTGTGAACCTGCTTATCCACAGCTTATGTGCTTCTGGTTTTATAAATGTGAGGTTATGTGCGAACGGCTGTAGAGAATGATGCAATGTTTTACAAACTGAAGTGTACAATGTCGAGTTGATAAACTGACGTAAAGAAATCTTGGCTGATTTGAACAATCCTATTTATTATTTGATTGGCTCATTGCTGTAAAAGTAATCCGACTTGACCATTGGAACACACAACGCTCAGAGAAAACATTACTCCAAGGATGAAGCTCTTTGGCTGTGTTCAGCACTGAAGAGGGAACAGTGACAGAAGAGAGAGGGCCACGCTAATATTTGTGCCTTCAAACCGTTTGAATTTTGTTGAGGATATACTATTCTCATCTACGGTAGCAGAGTGGTTAGAGCTCTGGCTTCCAATACAAGATCATTGGTTCAACTCTCGGACCGGACCATATCAGCATCTCACAATCTCTCGGGGTGAGTTGCATGTTTTTTCTGTGTCATTGTGGGTTTCTCCAGGTACTCTGGTTTAAAATCTATCTCCAAAACATGCATAAGCTTGGGCATCATTGTAAATTTCCGTGAGACAGCGAATGGTTGTCTTTCTAACCATGCGACAACTTGGCCACTGCAGGGTGTTCTCTGCCTAAGGCCCTGCAGGTCACTGGGATGGGCTCCAGTCACCCGTGACTCTTCACAGGAACAATCGATAGAGAAAATTAATTAAATTAACATAAACTACATAGTAAAGTTTTAAAATTATGCATGACTTAACAACTGTAAAAGTTGCATTAATTGGTCGACAAATAGTCCAGATTATAGGAAGTTGTGTCATAAATTCAAATATTACCAAGGGCTCCAAAATGGTCTGTGAGGAAAAATGTCCTAAATCTCCAACTGTTGTTAGCAAACAAGCTAACTAAAGTTAGTTCTGTTCCTGTGATAACAGAAAAGAAACTTAATTCTATTTCAAAACAAACGCTCCCAGGAGAAAAAAATATGTTGAGCAGCTTTTTTTTTTATATATATAAAAGATTGTCTGTGCCTAAACTGTATTATAAAGAAAAATGCAAAAGTTTAGAAGTCATCATGGCACAAAAGCTCGACTTCAAACATTTACAGGAGTAAAAAAAGACATAAGAAAAAGTCCAAGTTAAACAGTCACCTTTGGCACTATAATTTTTATGGTAAAATATTAGATTATTTGGGCTTCTTACCACACATTCCAATGAGACAGGACCAGTGTGACAAGTATGAGAAGCTAAGTGTTTGTTTGATAGGACCTCCTGCTCTGAAAATAGATCTGGAGAAGAGGGAAAATTACAGTCAATTACAGTGGTTCCAAGCCGCAAATGAAGCAACAGACAGGCGAAGAAGTGACAGGCTTGTTAATGTCTCATCGAGGGTCTGCTAAAATGTAACATGGAAACGATTTTTATGGCGCCACAGTTAAAATGACTCAAAGTTGTTTGGAGTCATCAAATCCTTGTTGAAGTTCCATGCGGTCTTCGGTTATTCAGCGAACGAAAGCGGTATGAAGTCAACATAAAAACGCAGATAAAATCCCATTTGACAAATCGAGCATGGCAGGCACAATGTGACATTGGCACCATCGCAGTTAAGAATGTCGTCTCACAGCTTAAGCCGCGTTCTAAATATGAAGTCTTAACTAAATCTCGGTAGCTTATCAGATCGCAGACACTTGAGCCGAAAAGTGCTGGAGCTAGCGACTTTTCATCCCCACTGGTCCTCCTGCGTTTGGGCTGGCACACTCGCCTCTCTCTGCTTCTCTTTCACTCACTCTCCCTACCAGTATTATCATGGTCTGCTGCCCCCCATCTCCCGCGGGGATTAGCAGGCTAAACGCAAGGGAGAGGCTCGGGGAGATCGTAATTCTATCAGTGATTGAAGCCAGTATCGGGCCCCAAAGCTTCGCAACTGGGCCGGCAGGGGTTCTGAAGCACCACGCGGAGCCCAAGTGACCTCAAAAGTGACATTCGTACGACCTTCAGCGGGATGCGGCAATTCGGCGGACATGCTGGAAAAGGACGATAAGGATTGAGATTAGCACTGAAGGCTCGACGTGTACAAGAGATTAGGGAAGACTTCACGCAGGAGATGGAGAGGTTGGTGGGCAGTTTGCATGTGATTTAGTCGGGATTACATAAAGATTCCATTTGTCACAGGCTACTACTTTGGGGCAGGTGAAGTTGAACAAGGGGAGAGGGATGTTTAATCAGCCTAATGTGAAAACAACATCCATCACAAGTCCTGGGGTTTATTTAAGTCTCATTTGCGGTGTACAGAAGTTACAATTATCGGAGGTCAAACTAAACAAGAGCAACGCAGTGAGAATATAAATAAAATAACTTCACAGTGTACAGGTTGTAGGCGTAAAAGCTCTAAATATATAGCTACGTTTTTTTGGAATGGACAACAAAGATTCCAAATTCATGCACTCAAAGATAATGCATTTATTTGATTTACTCTAACTTCCCACATATCCACCATTAGTTTGCACAGTGCATTTTGTTTTGGTTATTTTGAACATGCCCAGTCTTCCAATGATAAATTAGACTGACAGGTTAATCAATACTGTTACAGAAAATGTTAGGTCATGATCTGTAGCCATTGAGCCTTGGAGAACGTTGATTGTTGTTGTTTTTTAAATAAAGTTTTTCAAACTTGGTTGGCAAGTCTGGTGTGTGTGTGTTACATCGTTAAGTAAAGCATGAGTTTTTTTTGGTGATGTCATGGGGTCAAAGGTCATAATGGCTCGCAGACGCAGACGAATGGCTATGGCTGACTCTGCTGTGCCCAAGCGCCGTCGTAGAAGGCGGGGCGCAGGTCGCAGAAGACGCAGAGTTGCTCGTCGCAGGCGTTAGCGACCCATTTTACCTGGCTTTTGCCAATAAACCTTCAGCATTCAAATGCTTTTGGAGTGTTTTTGTGTGTGTGTGTGTTTTCTGTAATGTAAATGTAAACTACAAGTTGTTTTTTTTTTGCAATTTTAAAACATGGCATGTGAAAGCAATTTCTATTATTTGCTTGTCTATTTCACGTTTTTGTCAAAAAAAAAAAAATGTGTTGTCTATGTTGATGAAGTATAATTTTTCAAACCTGGATGATGGTGCAAATCCTGGTCTTACCAAATGTTTGTGGCCATAGCAGGCAGAATGTGCAAACTGAACAAAGAAAGAACCTTCTTACTTTGAGGAGGAATGCTAATGGAACATCTTGTGCCAAGTGATCGTTGCACAAGAGTGTACACACACATTGTCAGCCCATTTACATTTGACTTGGACAAAGACTTTTTAAGAGCTGATAAGGCTGATAAGTCACATGACTTGTGAAGCCTTTGTTCCAACAAGTGTATTATGCTTGAAGACACAATTTTTGTGCAATACTAGGATGTCGTAGTTGGTTTACTATTATTCTTCAGAGTTATGAAAGCTTAGTGTGATGACGCACAAACTAAGCGGCATACAGTAAGTGCAAAGTAGAAGTGGTGGCCTTTCAAACAAACATTTGTAAGGATTTTCTATTCCTAAACCATGAGCTCCATTTGTCGTTGTGGCACTGCTTACCACCAGCTAGGCTTCTGGGCAACAGTAAGCTGCGCTCATTAAAGATTGTCCCTTTTCACGTTCCATTTGTCTTGTGTTGCCGCGGCCAAGCTGAAAACATGCCCGAGCCGTTCTCATCACTCAAGTCCTCGGTGTGGTACGGCTGGCAAAACGGCAGCTTTTTCAAGGGCACTCGGCAACAAAACATTTTTATACCATGTTTTCTACTGCCAACACAAAGCAGCGCCTCTTCACCTGTCAACACGATTATGCCGAGCCAGTTTTTCTTGCCCTGCTGCGGAGAAGGAGACAAAGTTTCCCACATGGAACTCTGGGAAGTCTTGAGATGCCGAACAAAAGAGGTCCACAATAAGCAATGGATTACCTCATCTCTTTTGCTTCCTCGAGTGGCCAGCCATTCTGTCTCCCACTTCTTCTAAACAAGGAGTTGAAGAATGCACAAGGAGGCTTTGGAGGAGGAGAAGAAGAGCAACTAGCACAGTGGTTTGGAGAAATAAACGATACAAGGTTGTAAGCTGAAGGATGAGAGGTAGATGTTTATTATCAAGCCATGTTTATGATACGAAAAGCAATGCAATTATACCAGAAAGAGAGATGAGATTCACGCAGGAAGTAGGTCACATTGAGTTAACCTCCTGCTGGTTACTCCAAGTAAATCACTTCACTGAATATCAAAGGAAGCAAAAGTGTTAGCCCCTTATCCTTTCGGACTATTTTTCCTACAATTCCTGACTAAAATAAAACTGTCTGAAGTTCACACTTGGGAGCACAAGCAAATGACTGGACTCTTTGTGAAACTAAAAGCTTTCTGATGACACTCTAATCCAGACCTGGGCAAACTGCGGCCCGGGGGCCAAATGCAGCCCACAACATGTTTTAATCAGGCCTCTAGCATGTTTTTGACAAACACAAGTGCATGACAAAAACTACAACAATAAATTTAACATTTTGAGATTAACCCTCTACCGCATAGTGTTGCTTTTAGGCAACAAACCACTTTTTTGGCTTGGACACTGGCCCTTTAAGTTTTTTTTTATTTTTGTTTTTTTATAATGTTAGCAGACATGTTTCTGTCCAATAAAATCAGAGGCTGAAGTGGGTGTGCACATTTGACTGAGTCTGAAGCAGTCATTTCTGGAAGCAAAGTCACATGTGACACAGTGCTAGGTAACGGTAAGATAAATAACACTTTTCTCTGGGTTAAATTGGAATAATTTGATACAAAAAAATATTTTAATGTCCAGAAATATGTCAAGATGCACATTTGATTGTTTACATATAATTTTTACTTGTATGTTTATGCTAATACTGTGTTTTAGGTATGTTGCCCTAGGGCAACATCATGCAGATGTAGCACTTTTGTTGGGAAAAACAGTGCTCAAGAAGAGATGTGTTGGAGTGAATAATGAGTATTATTGCTTGTAGGAAATGGACATAAAAACATTTTATGGGTCCAAGAATGAACATGGTAGTGAAGTTCCATCCGACAGTGAAGACAGTGAGCTTGAGGACGAGAGTGATAGTGGAGAAGAGTGGCTCCCTGAATCAGGTTTGACACTCAGTGTAGGTCAGGGGTCAGTCAGGGTTCTGTAAGATGTGTGTTGGTGTGTGTGTGTTGGGATGAAAATGAGGATGAGGATGAGGATGAGGTGTTTGAACCAGAGGAAGACAATGGCTGGAGAACACCCCATAATGCCAACTTCCCCGACTATCCTGAATGGCAAGGAAGCCTTCCGAGATCAGAAGATTACTTCAAGATGTTTTTTTCAGAAAATATCCTGTCAGTGATCACAGAGCAGTCAAACCTGTATGCTCTACAGGTTTGACTGTTGTTGTTGTTGTTAAATTTTGTATATCTCACCTGCTCAGGGACTGCAGATGGAAACTAGCTACGGCTAAAATCTGGTGCAAAGCATCTTCAATGTTTTTGCACACTGTCCCTGTTAAATAAACTAATAAACTAAACTAAACTAAACAACCCAAGCAGACCTTTAAAACTCAGCACTAAAGAACTTGAACAGTTCATAGGTACTGTAGTCTACATGTCACTGTTTGGGTTACCAGTCACTCGGATGTTTTGGTCCAAGGCCTCTCGGGTGCATCAAGTAGCTGATACCATGAGTCTGAACAGATGGGAGGCCATCAAGAAAGCTCTCCACTTCAACGACAATGAGGCAATACCTGCAGGAAGTCCAGATCCACTTTACAAAATCTGACCACTGGTAGACCATCTTATTTCAAAATTGCAATCCATCCCAATGAGTGAGAAGCTGGCTGTGGATGAACAGATAGTTCCCTTCAAGGGAAAGAATAAGAACAAGCAATATCTACCAGCCAAACCTAAGAAATGGGGATACAAAATACTCATTTTAGCCAGCTTTGAAGGTATTCCACATAACTTTGAGATCTACACAGGGCGAATAGTGCAACTCCTTGAGCTGGTAGATATAGGTGCAAGTGGGAACGTCATTTCTCCTAAATTGGCTCTTTTTTAGGTACATTTTAGTATTTAGTTGAATAAAACCTTTTCTGATACATTTTTAGATTATTTTCTTCTATTCCATTCAGTATTGAAAACCTTGGTGTTTTAGTACCCTCATCGCACACTGTTGCCCTGAGGCAACAAACCAGATTTTTGTGGGGGGGCGTGGGGGGTCAAATGTTATAATTGATATAATGTCAGGGACCCACAAGCTCTCAAAAAGTATCTTGAAATATTTTTTTCCTCCTAAAATAAAAGTCATGCAGTAGAGGGTTAAATTCAAAGTCAATGCCATGAAAAGCAAATTTTCAATATTAAACTTGAATTTTTATGAGATTAAAATTGTAATGTGGAACATAGAACATTGTTATAAATAAAAAATCTATTGTGTGTTTTTATGCACAGATTTGATCCATCCTAGTCCAAGTGCTGGAAATATTTAGCTAAAAATTAGGATTTCAAACTAAGTTTAATCTATAAAATTGTTTCTTTTATGGATTCAACTTTATTCTCAGAAAAAATATGTTTTTCTTGTATTAATGAGATTATTTATGTATTTAATTTTGTTAAATCATATCGTTCTATCTTTATTTTCATAAAACCTTTAGCTTAATCTTGAAATGTTTCAATTGTTTTATGGCAGAGCAAACCTTTTATCTGTACTGCTCTTCTAAATTCTGTCAAAGAAACGTGTTTGCAATAATAAGAATTTGTTATTTTGGCAGTCTGGGCCTCCACCGCTATTCTGGGTTTGAATCTGGCCCCTGAGTAAAAATAATTGCCCAGTACTGCTCTAATCAGAGGTGGGAACAAGCTCTGTGCACTTGAAAATAAATAAATAAATAAATAAATAAATAAATAATAGTACATGAGTTGTATCAAGTAGTAAATGTTATGAGTAAGTGAATGTATTGTATTCTGTATTGCATGCTCAAACTGCTGGAGGGCAAGTCTACCGTTTTGTTACGCTGGTGATCATCTCCATCTGTTTTCTCAAATGCACTGATTTTTTCATTTACATGGTACTTAAGCTGTTTATTTAACGTATATATTCTAACGCATATGTTATTTACTGAAGGCAAAAACATAATGGATAATCACTATGTGTAATGTCTGAATTGGATGAAAAGGATTTTTTCTGGTGAGCCAAACCACGGTTCTGGTCAGTTTGATGCATGTTTCAACTCAGGAATTCACTTTCGGTCAAGGCAGGAGTGTGAGTAATCTTGAATCTCAGTTGGGGTACAAGCATACTCAAATCAAATCTTATTCATTTTGGGCTTAAAGTGAAGATGCCATAGAAAAACACAGTACTGTATTAAAACCACTCACCATACTATATCGGTCCAAAGTTAATATCTATTTATGTGTCAGATGTAATTGAATTGTATCATTGTTATTAATTGAATGTATTGCAAATCGTGGAAATGTGACTTATGATGCCTCATATGTGCCGATTTTTAGTCAAATTAAAGTAGGTTGATGCAAGTGTAAATAGTTTTTACATTCTCAATCTTTGTTTATCAGTGAATAGTCCAGATGTTATTTCAAAGGAAATGACAAAGATTTCATATTAAACTGAAGGATCTGTCTTCACACTGAGCACATCATTACAGTCACAATGTGTGGTAATCTGAGCCATGTCACACTGAGACACCTCAACAACCGTCTGTATGAACTAAGAGTCCTCGTACGCCTTTATTGATCCAAACATTGTATACATGAATATTTAGTCTTTCTTTGAAGTTACTCTAGGTAATAAATCGAGGTTAAATTAGTCAAAGTGGTTGAAATTAGGTTTAAATCCTAGAATTTGTGTTCTTATTTTAATCCAAATTATCTTATAACCAGTTAAAAATGTCTTGAAGCTATCAAATCTGGATCAAATTCTGATTCCGAGTCAATTTAAGCAAGTCTAGATATTTAGTTTTTGCAGTGTTTGTTGTGGAAGATTTACTGGAGCTGTCAGTGTGGCAGTCCTCGCTTTGATGTACACCTGTGGTTTTGTGAGCTTAATGTGCCAAACGCTGTCGTGTGGAGTGTGTTTGGACTTTAAGAAGCAACCATGTTTCTCAAAATATTTCTGAGCAAATGAAGGGCATATTATTTGTAAAGGTAAATTGCAAAAGGTGATTTTCTAGTATTGTTAAGAAGAACTTAATTTTGCATAACTTTAACCAAATAAGACAGACTTAGACTTCTTGTTTTTGTTTTGTTTTTTACAGGCTCAGTCAGTACCATTCAAGCATTTGTGCCCTGTCATCGTTCATGTTTATTCTGATTCAGAAAACATTCCATATTTATGAAGTTCACCACATGAGCCCTCCAGCCCTCCCACACCCACGGCTCTCCTGTTGGCCACTCACTCACTCAGGACAGGCTTACCTCCGGTGACAACTGCCATCATCGGTGCATGACTGTGAAGAAATGTGCTCAAATCTTCTGGGTGCTGTATCTGAACGGGCCCTATAGATCTGCATTTGCTTGACACTGTGACTGACAGAGCCAGTCAGCCAATCACTGCCCTGGAGACTGACGCTTACAGGTGAGAGGGGCGGGACGTCTTTGAGGGATTGACAGGCTGTCACTGAACCAGTGGGGCATCGTCAGACTCTCTGCTGTGGTCAATGAATGTTTATGAGAGAGTGTGTTGGAGTTGTGTGAAGGAATTGTACAAATTAACCAGCGCACCTTGATGACAGGTAGGATTCTGACTGTCACACTTAACTGGTCTCTTCCACATCCTACAGTGACATGGTGGCACAGCAGTTAGTATTACGGGGTTTGTGTGTCTGTAGAGTTTACAGCGTCTTCCCACGTCTGTGAACGTTTCCACCAAGTTTACCAGGACGTCCCTGAAAAAGACATTCAGAGGGGACTTTCTCGATTAAATAACTATATAACCCTCTCATATTATAATGTGGGAATAGTGATTCATATTAAGTTTCGCATACTGCATGAGTATCACAAGACCCCTTTTCATCTTTTTGGTATTTATTGTGCATGTCGTGATTTGCCAAGTAATTTCTACTGATCACAAAACTATGTGGTCCAGCTCCAGAACAGTGATTGCGGTCAGTGCAAATCAGTGGCACAGTGCTGCCAGCGAAGGTGATTTGGATTCTTTCTGTAGGATTGGATTTTCTGCAAGACGCTTGAACCCACCCCACCTAACACATGGTCTTGTAAGTTCTGGGATCTATGACAACGACTGCTACTGCAACACAAAAGCACTGAGCTCACTTAAGTCAACTCAGCAGCACTATGAGTCTATGATACAGTAAGTCATTTCTGCTTTGTCATATACACTAAATCAAAATATAGAGACACAATTGTTTTTGTTTCCATTTTCCGTTTTTTAATAAATGCACAAAATACATTCATCTCAAATGCTGGCCACTGTGTTTCCCATATCACAGTTGTGCGGATGTGCCTGAAGCATTCCACAATAAAAGGACACAGATGTTCTGCTTTAGAACCTCTCTCTCCTGGATTAGCTTGTTCTCGTCCTGCTAGATGAGTTGTTTCCCTCTACTAATAAACCCTGGCTCGACAGACTTAAACTCTTGCTGCAGCTGGATATGGGTCAGTCCTGGAATGGATCTTTTCACCAAAGTTCATCACCATGGTTCTTCTCGAGGTTTCTCCAATAACATGCAGGTTGAGGAACGCTTAATATTGGTCGGAGGTTGAGGCGCCAGGTGTTTAGGCGAATTACTTACTTACTTTTTACAGACCATATTATTCTTTTATTAGGTCTGTATTTTAAACATAACATTAAGATCAAGATGCAGAGTGAACACCACCTTATATCAAACTTCACAAAACATTTCAATACACAAACACCAATACACATTTCTGGAGACAGCAAAGCAAAGTTTTGAAATGTTCACTGCATACTTATAAAAACACAACAGACCAACGGTGATCTCACATCTGGACTCTGTGCTTGGATATGCCGTGTCAGTACTCTTGCATCTATAACCGTGGAGATGCTTTGCTAGGTATTATTAACTGCTTTCTTCACTGCTGAGAACGCTGCGTGTCTCTGGTTTAACTCTAGAGCTTTTTGTTGTGGTGAGAAATCATTCACGAAGGCTTTGAAAGGTCTGGTTTGTGTAGACATGCACTGCCCTCGTGTGGTCAGAATGTGAACAGCAGCACGTGCCTCAGCGTTAGTTGAGAAAATTACAGTGCTGTGTGTGTAATGAGCTAATGATTTCTGTTTTAGTGAAATGACTAGTCCCCTACAGTACTGGAGTTTGAACACTAGTATTATTAAAACAAGAAAATAAATATTATTATTATTATTATTATTATTATTATTATTATTATTATTATTATTATTATTATTATTATTATTATTATTATGAAACAAAAACTTGACAACCACCATTGGCAATTGTATCGTTAACTAACTCAGACAAATAGATTTTACATATTTATATCTCTATATCCCTTTATGAACATTCTGAAAATGTGGTGAAACTTGAGCAAAACTAATGACGTGATGTTTTGGGGAAAAAAAGACCTTTATTTTTGTCCCAAATTTTTAGATTTATATTTTAAAAATATATATATCTAAATATAAATAAATAAATACATAAATACATACATACATACATACATACATACATACATACATAAATAGTTGTTTTTCTATCTTAGTGAGGACATTCATAGGCATAATGTATTACCCAGCCCCTTACCCTAATCCTAACCATCCAAACTAACCCCCTAGCCCTAATCCTAACCTTAACCCAATTCTAACCCTAACTCTAAAACCACATGTTGACCCTCAAACAGGCCCTTCGCAAAGTGAGGACCACCCAAAAATGTCCTCACTCTGGGCCTGATTTATCAAGCATTTGCTCATGTGCATCTTCCAATATTAATGTTTGTGTAAAATGCTCATAAATAAGATCTTTTATTTATTTATTTATTTTTTTACACGCGCAATTTAGCACCTGGATTGATAAATCAGGCCCTCTGTTGGTTAAAAACTGAAAACGGTTCTCACAAAGATGCAAAAACAAGAACATACATATATACATACATAAATGTATGTATTTTATTTATTTTTTCTTAACACTTCAGTTTCTGGCACTAAAACCTCTTTAAACAATTTTTTAACATTTACTGAAAAAATTTAATCATTTTTTGAAAATTTGGTGAAATTTGAGCAAAACATAAGGATGGATATAGAAAAAAAAGACCTTTATTTTCTGCCCAAACTAGTTTTAAATGACAAATTTACTAGTTTGATGTACATCTGAAGATGTTTGCAGTGATTTTTGAGGGCATTTTATGTATAAGACCAGAGGTGAAACAATTCCAGCGGAGGGCAGTATTTTAGTGGTGTTTTGGTCCTGAAGTGTGGCTTTTAGTAGAATATAAAAGCAGTTAATTTATTTGAAAGTAACTTGAGTTACTCAGATTGTAACTAGTAATATATATCAAAATGTTTATGAGTAATGAGTAAAGACTATATTGCAGTAACTAGTTACTTTTGTAATGAGTTACTCCCAACAATTATAACTATATATATAGCTATCATAAACATGAATGCATTAAGTATTTTATTTATGTATTTATTTAATTTTGTTTGTTTGTTTGTTTGTTTATAGGCCTTTATATAGTAACTATTTAAACTCTTATCCAGCCTACAATATGCAGTTTCTCTTTTCTCCACCAGATGTCACTGAAATGCTCTTTTAGCTTGCATGTTAGTGGTCACTATACATTTGCATGCGCAGAGAACTGCTTGTGCACCAAGCAACACACATTTTATTCTCAGTCCTGTCAGATCACTTTTGTCCCAGTTTCTTGCCGCTTTAATAACTGGAAAACCAAGGATAGTCATTGATATTAAAACTAAATTACCATCCATTAAGGATAGTAAGTAATTTAGCATTAACACAAAAAGTGTAACGCTAACTCAGCAGAGATCATGACCAAACATTTGGAAAACTTGACCATTTGAGATGAGTGGGTTTTCTGCATTTATATAAAAACATGTCAACCATGTGGAAATGAAAACAGAACAAGTGAGTCATTTGCTGTATATTTTTGTTTAGAGTATGATAAAGTATTGTTGAAATCACTTCCTGTATACACTCAGACTGCAACACTTACAAGACCATGTGTTCATATGGCTCACTGGCAAAGTTACTCAAGATATTCGTTTATTATCCACAAAGGTTGAGTTTTGTAGACATTACATATCCCCTTCTCATAAAAACTGTGAAAAAATACAAATCCCCCCTCTTTTTTTTTTAATCAAAAATTACAAAAACTATAGCTACTTGTTTCTATTTGGTGAGCAGATCATTTCCTCTCATTTCATTTCTGATTTAGTGGTTCTTAAAGATGCTATACCGAATTGTTCATCAAAATGTGATTTAAGCTTTTTTCACAGCTGTTAGAAGAAAGATGTCCCGCCAGGACCAAGAGGACATCTGCGGTACCGTCCACTTTTTCCCTAATTTTTCAATTTTGTTAGTTTTCTCCTAAAAAATTAATCTATTTACTTTCTATAAATTTAGAAGAAAAAACGTAGATGTAACCCTCGTAGATACAGTCAAATCAGCCAATCTAAAATTTTAATACGCTCTGCCTAAACTTTTTTAACTTATTTTAAGTCTCTAAAACTAATTTTTTAGTTAAATTACCTTCACCTTTTGAAGAGGAATTGTAATAACCCAAAATTGTGTTATTCAGGCCCAGTGCTACTACCTATAGAGCTGTTTATATTTACAGAACATGTTTCAGGCGGAAATCATTTTCTGATTTTCTTTTGTACAGGTTTAGTTCTCTTTTATAATTAGAGTCAATTCGACATTAGAAGAAAAAAATTGAGCATTGCCCCTTTAAGTGAGCCTTTCACTTAATTTCAAGTAAACTAGACTCAATCAATTAGATCAGTGGTTCTTAAACTTTTCACACCAACTACACTTATAAAATATTTCACTCTCCAAGTACCACCAAAACAAAACTCAAGACTATTTTAGGCCTAAAGTAGAGCAAAGTAAATTATTTAAAACAAGGCTAAACCGGGTCTATAATAAGAGTAAAAATAAAAAAGGTGCTTGATTCAAAAGATGACCAAAGCAAGTGTCAAGTACAGACTATTTATTTTAGTGGAGTCACATCAAGGTTTTTGGACTCTTCAGATTTGTAAGTAGGAGATTAACTTATTACCGTGTTTAAGTTGTTTTTGATGTCCAAACAACCTTACACTGAGTTCAAAGTTACAAACAACATTCCCAGACAGTGAGTTTGAAACCCTTGTGCTGATTTTGCAGGGGACTTTCTGCAGCCTCCTCTCTGTACATCCCCAGGTCAGAGCTAACAGAAGTAAACCTTGAATGTCAGACACCATATAGCCAGCCATGAGCATGTGTTGTTGTCCTGTATGTACTGTCCCGGGCTAAAAATATCCCGGGAGCACATCCTAGCTCCCATTACACTGTGTGGGAAGCTGACCTACAAATGCACTCCCAGGGAATTCACCCCACTACTTTCCATTTGTTCGAAAGCACTTTTGTTTTTCTATCGCAGAATGACTCATCTACTTCACGATCGAATCCGAGCATCGTCTTTCCAATAAAGAAACGGGGCGGAGAACATCAGGCGAGAAGAGGAAAGACGCTGAGGAGCTTTCTGATTGGCTGCTCGAGAGTCGGAAGAGTGCTTTAGATTAACGCTTTGAGAGAAGACAGTTGGATTCTGGGAAACAGAGTCACAACTGCAAAACACCTTATATAATCCCTCCCTCCTGTTTCTGCTTCTCCATCTTCTTTTCCCATAGAAATCATTAGAACTATTAGCCTGATGCTTTCATAATATCGGTGCTTCCAGGAAGAGACTCGAAACAGTGCTTTTCCTCATAGAGACCAGTGTTTTTAAAAGGGATTTAAGATGTAAAATCCACTTCTCTGAGTTTTTAGCCATATTACAGCACTACTTTCTTCTCTTTACTTTACTCACATTGGGATTTGAATGATTTAGTAAATGTTTTCTATTTATATAGATCTTTTCCACCTTTCATGGCACTCAAAGTGATTCACAATCAAGAATCCATTTACCTGGTGTACGCAGATACTGATTCAAGGTGGATTAAGTGCCTTGCCCAAGGATACACAGTCCACTCTTGCGTCCCATTGTGGCACCCGGTGCTACAGGAGTCTCCCATCCAACTACTAAACAGGCCCTAACTTACTTAACTTCTGAGATCTGATGGGAGTAGACATGACTATTCCTGCATGTTAGAGTAATCTTGTGTTGTCCTGCAGCTGATGTTTATTATCTGCCTGTATTTCCTAATAATTACTTTTTCTGATTTTCCAGTCTTTCTCTTATTGACCAAATGTTGCATTGCTTGATTTGCTAACACATTTTGTTTGCTAAATCCACAATTATGCAAGTCCTTTGAGATAACTTCTGTTGTGATTTTGGGCTACACAAATAAAAAATAAATTGAATTGACCTATCATCTATCCCCGCCCACTAGTATGTATTTGCTTGAAATTACTAGAAAATTCCAGGCAAATTTGCTTACATCAAGGTCTATAAAATCAGAAAAATGGACAGACTGATACAATTCTACACAGATTATTTATATCATTTAATTTTTGAGCAATGGTCGGATTGAAAATTAACATTACACTTCAAGCTTTGACACATTTATAGACTTACACATGTCTCAAGAATGACACAAGTAGACACAAATACATACGGAACAAGGAAAACATCGATTCTCCTCACTTCTTTTAAGTTAATTCAAATGCAACGTAAACTTTTCAGATGTTTTTTTCTTTCTCTTTGTACATTAGCAAGTGTAATATCCTCTTTACGTCTTGTATGCAGTGTTTTATTCATGCATATTTTGTAGTCAGAACTCTCTTGAAAATGAGACACAAAATGGGACTTCCTAATAAAATAAATCAAACAAAACCTCTGTAAAAACATTAAAAATCCTGCTCAGTCATAAAGTTTGGTGTATATAGAAGCAATGATAGGGAAAAGTATTAAACAGTATATTACATTCCATTATTTTAAGATGACCAGCTTCTTATTTCAAACATAATCTTAAATGTGTTTGTGTTATTAGTAAATTCAGTTCTATACAACTCGAGGATTTGAAATATTTTCTCCTAGATCAGTTAATGCAACATCTCATTTTAATTGAATGAGGTTCCAATAATGATGATAAAAATAATTTTCATTTTATACACAGTCATGGTATTGCGGTACAGTTTTTTGTCCACTAGAGGGCAGCACGGTCTTTCTTATAAAATGAGGACAAAGCTCCAGAAAGTGAAATTCTGCAGAGAGACTTTCCCCACTGAAGCTGTGACATGAAACTGACCTTTTGCACAAGGGTTTTGGGGACTGTTTGGTAGCACTGAAAATGAAACACAGTGTTTGTTTTTTTTAATATTATTATTTATTTTTGATTGATTGATTGATTGATTGATTGATTGATTATTTGATTGATTTGTGTTGTGTTAAAAACATCCGACTTTTACAAACATGTGCAGATTCAAATATTTGCACATTTGTTTAGATAATACGTGTAGTAGATCTTCTAGGGCAGTGACTTCACAGTTAGCTGATCACAATACTGTCGTTTATTTGTGGTGAGCAATGAAAATGGGGAAACTATTTTGTGTCCTCCAGAAGTGGGCTCTTTATAACCTCAGCTCTAATATGTGACTGTAACTCAACTTGTGCTGCCTCTTACAAGTATGTGTTTGATCATGTTTACATTGGAGTCTGGGGGCCATCAATACAGACAGCTTCAAAGCATTTGTGCTTTTATTACAATTGTAGAGTCATTTGGTTAGAAATGCACATGCATAACTTTCATTGTCTCTATGGACTTAAATCTCTTGAACATAGATCTATGACAGTAAAATGATCCATCTAGCACGTATTTACGTAGAATAAGTGCTAGTAGGTGGCATACCCACCCCACCTACTAGAACTTTTTTTGGAGCACCATAAAGAAGCACTGTTCTTGATTACAAAAGTTTTTGAGAATCCTTGTATTTTGAGCTTCAAAATTATTAGCTGTGACGAGTTTAGTTTCACAAAATCCAGATCCACAAACAACAAACATTAGCATGCTAACCGTGCACTTTCTTCTTCACAAACAATAAAATGCTCTCAATATAGAGAACCAGGTGGTCTTATTCAAGAGCTGAAACAACAGTGTTGTTTGAACAGGCCCTAGGAAGTGAGCCCAAGGAGGTTCGCTGGAGAAGAAGTTAGTGAGGTCCGGCTTCTGACTACTATGGGTCTACTATAATCTTATTAACACATCAACTGTACGACAAGGTCCCACTAGATGAATTCTCTAGAGTTTGTGAACTCACAAATATTGCAAGAGAGAAGAGCTCTGTAAGACAATAGTGTCAGTGTGTTACAGGCAGTCCATAGTGGTCCTTCGGTAAACCTACATCCAGATCAGAATGTTGTTGTCGTCTTGAACGAGGCACTCCAGAATGACTGCAGTGGTGTGTGAGTAAATGATGACTGAAAATATTACTGCATGATCCAGCTAGAGCAAAGCATTCAGATGATTATTACTCATATTGAGAGGCTTATTAGTGGAGTTAAAGTTTTTACAATCAAAGGAATGCCAACGTGATCTCAAAGTCGTGTGCTCCTTTGGGTGCAGCCTCAGCCCGAAACAGAGTCTTACATAATAGATCATGTAAGCTGTTTTCACTGGTGGGGCATGAGATATCATTTCTCATCTGAAGGGCAGCTCCTGTACACACTGTTCTGGGCAATAACTAAACTTTTACAACTCTCTGCTCCCTCCCTCAAGTCTGCCTCGGGCCAAGGCTTCATTTGAACTAAGTATTTGTACACTTTGTATACAACAAAGTTTGAAGCTCAGCAGCATACATGAATTATCTTAACTGATGCACTCACAGTACAATTACAGTAATGTCTAGTGTAGTGCTTTGGAAGTGCAGGTTATGTTTTAAGATAAGTGTCTCACATTACAGTAAATAAACTTGTTGAGTCAATAACAAACCAACATGTTCTCATGATTGCTTGTGTATATTACACTGTGTACAGAGCATGTCATGACGATGTTTCTTCTTTTCCTTGGAGGCTTGGAGTTGGTCAAGATTAGGATTAGGATTTCTTTAACATTCATGAATGAAAACTCTTTACATTCTCTTATTTAAATGAACTGGGACAGAAACATTCATTTGCGTTGCATGTTCTGTGAGACTCAGCACATTGAAACAAAAAGCTTATTGCTGCAAAACTGTTGCAGACTTTTCTTTGCTAAGGTGACCCAAAGCTTGAGCCATTTCATTTGTAGTAGCAAATTAGCAAAAGGCTAATTTTGTGATTGTGACATTAAGAACAACAGTGTTGCTGTTATTCTGACAAGCGACAGCTTGTAACTTTTTAAAAACTGTACTTCTTGGAGTGTAATGTGTAGTACTTGTACTTACAGTATTGGTACATGTTTTACCTAGTCTTCCCACAGCAAGTCTACAAATCACAAAAAGTTGATCATGATCATATTAAATGTTTGTCATTCGTTTTGCATATGTTCTTTCAAAAAGTTCATGTGTTTGTGCATGATTTTATAAACCAAATTGTGAATCCAATATCACTCGTAAGCCTTGTTTTTTTTTTTTTTTTTTAGCCTCTCCACAACTTCAGGGAGGCATGACCTTAACTTAGTTAAATGTCATGTCAAGTGTGACTTTTGGATAGTAAGGTTCCCTTACATGAAGAAGCCAAGTAGAAGATCAAAAAGTGTCAACCTTTAAAGAGCAGTGAAAAAGACGTATTTCAGTTACACTGAACAAAAATATATTTCAAGAGAAGTTAAAACTGCTTGATTTTAGCATTTTAACCCTAATTTCATACGTTTTGACAAATTAAAACTCAGAGATCTAGATTATTTTTCTTGTTTAATATAGTGTTGAGTGGCTTTCAAGAGAATACTTGTAAGAACATTGGATTTACTTGTTTTCTTATTTTAAGCCACTTCCTCATATAAGCTCTTAGAAACACAATGAAACCAGTGAAATATTCCGCATTACTGAAGCAATGAAATCTTATTCAGTTAAAAGGACATCCTCAATCCAAGTCTGTTTAAGTAATGCTAAATAAATAGTTTCTGTAAGGTGTAGGTCAGTTCTTTTGTTGCATGTTTTAATATTGCTGAATGTCTTCATGTCTGTAGTGTGGTTATACAGTATCAGAAAAAAACAAACAAACATGAAGACACTTACTTCCTTGAGTATTACTTTAGTTCCTACCCACATTTGCATGTCAGTCATAAACTCCTCTTTCAGGAAGCAATACAATAACTTCAGGATCTTATGCTAGGAAACACGATAAGATTGTTTGCACAGTGAAGTTGCTGTAACTGTCAGAAGCACAAAGCCGGGTTATAACGTCCAGTAAATGTCATGAAGAACTTTGCCCAGACTACAGTGTGCTCTCTTCTGCAGCACAGAACTGTCATGTGCTGCACTTTGGAATGTTCCACGCACATATGATACAAACACACTGACAAAGGACGGAGCAAAGAGCAGACAATAGCAGACCTGCACTGGGCTAAAGGTTGTGACCTGGTTTATGCAGTCTGGGCTGCCACTTACTGTAACACCAACACTGACAAAGTATTAAGTTGTGCATGTATTTGTTTGTTTCTAGTTGTTTAATGTAGTTGAGTTGCATGAATACAGCGCTTTGAGCATCGATACTGTTATGCAAATGTTAATGAATCTCTTTATTCATTTTATCAGCATTTTCTTTGCACTTTCTAAGTTTCATTGTTAGATTTATATGAGAACAAAATGTTATTTGTTTGTTTATTTTACCTTTATTTAACCAGGAAAGTCCCACTGAAATTTGGAATCTCTTTCTAGGGAAAACCGGAACATCTGGAATAAACCCAGAAGTCGATCTAATGAGGCCAGAGACTGTACACATAAATATCACCGAACCTAAAACACATTTTATCTATTTATTTTATTAAAAAGATATAGGTCTATAGCTTAAAGACGTGTGTAAATAATGACAGTCACTTTACTGGATTGGATCTTCACTCATAAGGTTTGATCAGTATCACATATCAGGTCTGAAATTTGATAAAAGGTGTTGTCCATTCCTCGGGGACATGTGGATCAATAATGAAAGAAAATACTCCCTCTCACAAAGCCTGGCCAATAAAGCTCACATATATTCAAATCAATTCATCTTATTTCGGATTCAAGGTACATTTAAAAACCAACAAACGCCACAAGCATATAAACTAGTAGTATAACCTGGAGGCGTAATGTTTGGAGTGATCGCAACAAGTACAGTGGGCAGGATGGGGGCAAAATAGGATTATACAACGATAACAAACTAAACAAACATATAAATATTTATCATAGATTTGCAGCAATTGCAAATTTTGAAGAAACTGACAAACAAACACAGTTATGTCTTTCCCAAATGCCTTAACATAATCACATTAATTTAGAATAAGCCTAACCTTAACCTTAATCTTACCCACATTTCTGTACATACATTTTTTTGCTTGCCATCTTTGCAAAGTGATGGTTGTGCATAACTGAGTTGGGAAAAAAGTCAGGCTTCTAATCCCTCCAGACATATCAAAACGCCAACACAGTCTCTGGAAAAAAACATATTTACAACAAAATGTCAAACCTTTTCTTTTTTTTTTTTTAACGTCAATATGTTATGAAAAGCCAAAACCCATTTGGTTGAAGCCACCAAGACAACACTTTCTTTGTTTTGTAATGGGTAAGTTTAGGCGTCAAGTTACTGAAATGTCTAAGTTTAGGGCTGAGGTTTGGGGTAGGTTAAGATTTAGTCATTAACCCTAACTCTAACCCTAACCCTGGTGACTTCAACCAAAATTCGTAGTTATTTTACATTTTGGCTTTTCGTCAAATTTTTAGAACTCCTTTTTCTCCGGAGACTGGGCTGTAACATCCATCAAAATGCAAACACAATTTACTCATACCTGATGGTTCTGGGAGCTTTAACAATTCTTTAGCAAAAGTTCAGTTACAAGGAAGAAATTACCTCTATTATGTCATATCTGTTGGTCAAATAACAATTATGAACTTCATCAAAACAGGGTGAAAACAAGGAAATATTTAGTAAAAGTGCAGTTTAATCATCATACTCACTCTAAAAGCTCATACATGCTGTAATAATTGTGCATTCCCTTTCTATCTACAGTATCTTTCTAATGCAACGTGTCATCCTGTGCTTCCCGCTGAAACACAAATTGTCCTTAGCAGGTGCTTTCTTGTGTGGAGTTTGTTCTTTCTGACCAAACAGTGTTGAGAGAGGCCCAGCGCTGACTCAGTGCACTCAGCCCACTCTGTCTCTCTCTGTTCAGGCTGGAGGAGGTGTCGGCTTGGTGGAGGGTACAGGGGGTTTCTGACACTGCACAAATGATCTATGCTCCAGGGACATGCAGACAGTTACACCAACTGAAGCCCTCAAAACAGCTTTTTACTGTAAACCACACCCACAGGTCACAAGGGAGTCGGCCGGTGATAGGCTACAAAAGAGCAACATTCTCTGCTACCATAAAATGTCACGCACTTTTAAGTCTGTGCTGAATAAATGGCAGAACATTACTTAATTACTTTAAATTGTATCCAACTCTTGATTTTGCTTCTTTTTTTTTCTTTGAAAAAGTTGTTACATATTTGTTTGATAATGTAATAATTCCGACCAAATGTAATCTACACATAGTATTTGAACCCAACATGTTGAAGAGCATGTACATACTGCACCATGTAAACTGAATTTTCAGATATTAGTTTAGTCCTTTGTGGAAGTTGTATATTTCTTACAGTAACCAATAATGAAATAATTTTTGCCAATTGTCAAGATGATAACCTCATGATGTGTAAATACCACACCATGTCATGACAACGCATTCATGTGGTCCTCGGGTGCTTGTCTTTTCGAGATGAGAGGTCAAGGTTCAGACCCTGTTTGCATTCATGTGCTTTTTACCTCAGAAAGTCTGAATTTTGTTGTTAATCATAATAAATAAATGACACAGCACATTTAACAGATTTTTAGACCTAACAGTAAGATCTGAAGCTAGCCTGTCCAAAAACTAACGTTAAAGATTGTATTTATTTTCCAGCTGATTGTTATCAGTCTGCACACTGCAGTGACGTTAGGTGTTGAGCTCGGCAGGTCTGTTTGTTCTGAGTTTCCGAGCAGTTGTTCCGAGCTGCTCGAGCGCTCATGTGCATTTTTCAACTTGGAACAACATTTTCCCGATTTCCGAGGACCACATGAATGCCGCTGGTTGTTGAGGTGACTATACAATGTGTTAACTATCCAAAATATTTTCTTAGTATCTTACAGACACATGTTTTGGTTAAGGCAATGCAGTTAGGTTTTTTGAAGGGTAAAAGGTTAAGTTTAGGTCTGAAATTGCAAAAAAATAAGTTTAGGTCTGAGATTTCGAGTTTTTAAAAATCAATGTGTTTTTTTTGTTGTTGTCCAAATTAGACAAGAATTAAAAAAAAAAGTTTGGTGATTTAGATGTCTTTAATACACCGAATAAAAAAAAAAAAAATCAGTGTTTTTAATCAAATTTCACTTTTGATTAGGACACAGAACTTTCAGATTTTTTCACGTGGATAGGTCTGATGTATCATTTCACTCCGTGGAAACTATTTGATGTCTCAGCATTGGAGCTTGTTTGTTCTATGGTAGGCGGGTCCTTTTTTGCATGAACCAATCACTGCTGTTTGTTTGTTAACGGATGCTACGTATGTACGTCGACCAACACATCAGTTGTAGTCCGAGAAGTACAGCGTAAACATGGATGTTAGTAATCATTGACATGTCCACGGAGTGAAAATGAAAAGTGATATTTGAATCTAAAAAAAGTAATATTTGAATCTAAATTTCTGGCAGTTAACAGCACACTTGCGAAACTACAAACAGACTCTTCAATTGGACGTCACCGCTTCATTTCTGATCATCTCTAAAGCTCAATTCAAGCAGCAACAAACACTGAAATTCCAGACCTATTTGATGAAGTGAAATCAGTGCCGCCGCTCCCAATACACACATCACGCAGAGCGCGTAGGGCATCACCTGCTCTGGGGCACCAAACCGGATTTTCCCACTTTTATGTTCAGATTCTTTCAGAGGGAAACACAAACCATGAATCTAGTCTATTTGTCCTGAAAAAAGTTACAGACAATTGTATTTCCTCAAACTTTTGCGCAAGGATGAAACTTAGGTTGAGCTGTGTTCAGTGTGCACAGGAGAGGGAACAGTCAGGGCGTTTACATGGAGGCCAGGAAAACTGGATAACTAGCCTAGTCCAATTTAAACCAGTTTTCCAAAGCGCATGTAAACCCGGGCAGACCTATTGAGGAGCTGTAAACCAGTTTTCGGAAAACCAATTGGCGCACGTGGTCCCGACCGATTGTAGTCTGATTTCAGACTCATGTAAACAGACAATCGGTCTGCAGCTGGACAAATGTAGCTGAGCATGCTTACAACCCCTGCCCACTGCACATTCCAACAATAAATTAAGAATTTTAGAATTATAAAGTGCCTTGCACAAAGTGGCTCACACAATCTTACCTTTAACTCCATGTTTAATACTGTTCTAAATGTTTAAAACAGTCCTACATGTTCCAGAAAAAAACTGTCATTTTACAAACAGTATTACAAACAGTTAATAAAAATAAACTACTTTAACAATGTCAAAGTAATTCAACAAATGACAGCCTCAATCCTGCAGTAGTGAATCTGACACAGCAGGACCAGTCTCTCCAGGGTAATCGGTTTACTCTCTCACATGTAAACAGGAGCTAAACTGGTCTAACCGGTTTCAGGGGAAAACCAAGTAGAGTCTGGTTTTCGAGCCTAGTCTGATTTCCCTGATCATGTAACCGCAGTGAGTGGCGGAGCAGAGGGCAGTTTAGGGAAGGCAAAGAGGTCTGGGGCCCCACTGGAAAGCAATCTGGCAAAAATTTGAAATTAATGGACTTACTGTTCTAAAACATCCCAGAAAAAACAAATGCATCTATTATGTAAAAAAAAAAAAAAAGAAAGAAAGACAGAAAGAAAACAAAAAATGTAGGGGGACTTTCAGACCGTGTCTCTTAAATAAATAGATACATTGCGTTTGTGGGGTCAGTTTAGGGCTGGATTTTTTAAAACATTTTTTTATTTTTTTTGGGGGGGGGCAGCTTTTTGAAATCTTGCATAGGGCACCAAAATGGCCAGCAGCAGCCCTGAGTGAAATGATATGGAGCAGAGGCACTACAAGTGGCGCTAGCCTGGCAACTACATTGCAAGTATTAAATGAAAAAAATAATTAAATAAATCCATCCATCATAAAAAAGTGCAATAAAAAATACTAATTTCAGGCAGCTGCTACTTTTATGGCAAACTTGCGGAGCTACAAACTGAAGCTTGAAATTGACGTCACCACCTAACCCTATAATGCCATTCGTATCATATTTGCTACACACATTTCTGAAACCTCTATTTCATCAACATGATCAATACTTGCCTCAAAAACCTGTTGTATCTAACCTGACACATGTATTCTGCCCCCTGGTGAACTATCATGCCACTACAGGCAGCTCAAGTTTTGTTTTGGTAATTTCCAAAATGGCTGCTCCCAGTAAATGATCCACTTGTATGGAAGATAAATTGTGTCATCAGATTTTGAATTTTAAATGTCTTCGAATTTTTCTATGTGAATTTTTTTACTCTGAAATAAAGCATTTGAATTATTTTCATCTGAATTTCAGGCATCGAATTTTCAGTGTATACTTTTCAATGTGTTTAAAAATTCAAAACTAAAAATTCACCTGTAAAAATTTCGATGCAATCATTTTCGACCTCTCAAATTCGATCATCTAAATTCGCCGCATAAAAATTCGCAGTGAAAATAACCTCTGCTTACATCCGGGGTACTAAGGCTTAGCAATCGCTCACATGTCATTCGATCTGAGTTCTAGCAAGTCCAACTACGAACATGGCGACCAGTGGCAGCAGCCGATTTGGTAATTATTTTACTATTTTCTATCCCTTTTGATGTAACACAGGCACTTAATTTATGAAGTGACACTGTCTGATATTTACTGTAGCATATACATGCTTAAACGCGAGATTTGCCATTCTTCAGCCCTGCTTGTGACCACTTAATCAATACTAGCTGGAGTTAGCTTAGCGCTATGTCAACACATTAGCATTTCTTTACAAGCACGTTAACGGAGGGCATAATATTACCAATGTGCAGTAATGTATTCATTATGTCAGTGTCTTCTCCTCCACATGGAGGCTATGCTTGGTGGTTAATAGTGTTAGAAGCTCAGAAACACACCTTCAGAGGTCTGTCGTTAACATTACACTACATGACTGCTAACTTGTTCATTTTACCTTTTAGCTAGCTCAAACGCCTACTTCAAGCTTATGAAGTATCTAGCTATAGTTGAAGTAATTAAAATTAAAACACACGTATGACAACAGTGATTTGACGAGGGTTTGTTCTCTGGTAAATTTGTTTTTTTGGCTCGGTGCAGCCCAAACACTTTGAATTTCTCTTAAGTTAACTGTTTAGAATAAAAATAATAAAAATGGAAGATTGGCTCTGAAGAGCTAAAATGACTACTAACAGCGTTTTATTTTCTGGTGCTTATATCTGTCTTTGAGCTCATCAATGCACCAGATTAACAGCTAGGAAGCAAAAGCTATGACTAGCTAAGCTACACAAGTGTCAACAAACTTTGCAGCGCAATACAGTACGTCATAATAACATTTGATCATTTTACAGAATGAAATGGTGCTGTCTGTCTCTGACATAATCTGAAGGACAACCAAGTGCAGCAAATCAACCCACAAACCAGACAGCAGGTACTGTACTTTATTCTTAGCAATTCTAACAATGGCAGCAATCTGAAATCTAAAATTGTTTATGTATATTATGATGTACAGCAGAACAACAAAAAGGAAGGACTACTACATCTACTCGGCTGGAATCATGATCTTTTCAAACTGAAATGATGAGGTATAAAAATGACACTTTCTTCTTAAATTGGAATATTTTTTTGTTAAATAGTGTCTTAGTCTCATATTGTTATTTTTGTAGTTTTATACATGTGATACATAATTGAGCTATTGATGAATAATTTCTATTTTTATGTTTGTATTGGAATTTTGGTGTGTAACATACTGTAGGTGGGACCAAGTCATTGTTTTGTAAGTCTCAAGTCTTTGGCCAAGTCAAATATCAAATCAGTGCCCCACATGTCAAAAGTCTTCTGCTTTTAGTTTATTTATTCATTTCAGATTACCATATACATCTTGTGTTTGAGGAAGAGTAGTTTATTAAATTGTTCCCGTGGGAAATTGGTGTGCAGCATAATCACATACATGGTTTCTCCTTTCACACTTCCACACAACCACAAGTGCTTACATATTAAAAACAAAACATGGTAGTTCTGGAAGGTACACCCCTACACACCATTAAGGAATATTATAGCTTGTGAATAAACAAACATGATTTTTTTGTGTGTGTGAAACATCAAGTTGTCTCAAGTCACTGACATTCAACCCAAGTTGAGTTTGTCTTACTTCTTAGTTTAGTCTAGTCTTAAGTCATCAGATTAGTAACTCAAGTCTGACTCACAACCAAATCACAACCTACAAGTCCACACACAGGTTTTTAGCTTTTAATTGAGAATGTTACTACACAAGTTTGATATCAACATTAAGTTGTAATTTACTGGCACATTAATTCTAAACATGATATACTCCTCATTCAAGCTCATCAAATTCATGCTGTGTCGTTTATCAGATATTACTATGAGATAAGACGTTTATATTTTACTGTAATAACTATTCACACTGCTGCTCTTGTTTCAGATTCTTGGACAAGTTAGCCGATAAAATAAACGGCTCCATCAAGAATGAAAGGAAACGCTAGTGTGGACTTTACTTACACAGAAACCAGCTTAAAATATCAGCGGTGAGTCTGATCATTTCTGTACAATCCTGTCAAAACATTTGCCTGGCCTCCTAGTATTTATTACTTTCTTTCAGAATTTAAAACTTATGTGGAAATGTCTGGTTTGGAAAGTCAAACATGTTAGTTTAGAGGATCTAATAATTTTCTTTTTTTTTGTTGATTCAGATTTTTGAACAAATAAAAATGCTGCAAGATGTGACAATGACAACTCTCAAGCGGACACTAAATCTCGTGTGACCTGTTACCTTTGTGAGATCATCACTACAGGTGGGCTCTTTAGTAGATTTGCATGTAAGTTAACAATATGGAAGTTCTAATTAGATTTTTTCTTCTGTAGTAATACCAACTGAGCTACAGATCCTGGTCAAATTCTAGACTTTCAAGGTGGCCTTGCCATCAGGATTGTGTCTGGAGGTTGGAGGAGAAAAATACATCATCACTTCAACATTGAGACCCTGCGCATTCCATGCCACTACAAAGACTCCGTCACATTTCAAAGCAACACACTTGCTTCCATTTCCACCTGCTATACAGGATTTATTCTTGTTAATATGATGTCCTCATGTTCATGATAGTTTGTTCTTAGTGGCTCTTAAGCAACACTAGAGCTGCTGGTGCTTTTGAGTTGTTTGAGTCAGGTTTTAACCAAACTAAGAGCATGGTTTAAGATCTCTAAATGGGTATTTACATCTGGTCTAATCCAAGGTTCATTTACAGGTGTTGTGCTAGCATAAACCCAGAAAAAGTGCTTGCATACGTGAGACTCTGATTCTATAATTATTTTGTTGAATCTACACTAATAAACTTAGGTACTCACAATACACGTGATATCTTTGTGATTGTCTCACGATTTTAAAGGCATTAGTAATTCCTTATTGCACTGATCCTTTTTATTTCACAAAGACAGCAAATGTTCACATTACTAAACAGCATCAAAAGTTGAAGGTGTTCTTCATGTAGGCACAGCAGAAGAGAGATGTATAACACTGTCAGTGCTGAGGAAGTCGTTTTCAAGGCGGAGAACATCGTAATAGATGCTTAGCCAGGTTCTTCACAAAGTTTCTATACTGGAAGATAAATCAGCCTTTTTAGATACAATGATAATATTACATTTGCATTTTGTAACATGATTGAAATTGTATCTACAGTATTTAAATGTGTAACTACCAAATTAAATTTAAACTAAGTGGGCAAAGACAATGACAACTACTTTAACCTAGTGAATTTGTCTAAAGATCATACTCTGATGTGCAGCTCAACATGCACATTCAATTTTTTTTGCACTTACCGTTTGTTATGTGCACTCTTCCCAGATATAAAACTGCTTCCAGTTCCACAGGCTGAACATGAGATGAGCAATGTCCATGTTATCCACCTCCTGATGCCACAAACCCTAAAAATGGAAACATGTTCACATGTTGAAAATGATCATACAGTGACAGACATATTATCATCCTTACAGTATATTTCAGCCTTAAAGCACATAACAGAATAAATTGTCTGGCAGTTTTTAGTGAAGTTTTAGTCTTTTAGACTTATTTGGATAGGAAAAGCAGATGAAACACAGACAAAGGTAATTATCTAGCAACTAGACTGTAAACAAGAGCCATAAATCCAGAATATATACTACCCAAGAAGTTTTTGTTACAATGTGTCAGATTTCAGATGTGGTCTACATCTTTTACATAACACCACTATTGATGACATAGAGAGCTGCTGCTTTAGAGCACACAGCTCTAATTCAGCATTGTCAGTTTTATTTCTAGGGATGCACCGATCCAGCTTTTTCTGTTCCGATATCGATCCCGATATTTGGCTTTAACTATCTGCCGATACCCGATATCCACCGATACCAGTGAAAGGACTGAAATTGCTTCTTTTCTTATAAAAACTTAATACATTTGGTCAAATTATGTTATGTAACTGTTGTTTATAGTACAAGTCACAACTTAACAACTTAATTGAATAAAATGCCGATATTATGAAATGCTATGGATCAACACCAGCCTGTAAATGAGTCTCATTATGTCCAATTAAAGCAAGCCACAATATCGCTGAACCGATATCATGGACCGATACCCGATCCAGCAAAATGTCCTGGATCGCACCGATATCCGATCCAAGTATCGGATCGGTGCATCCTATTTATTTCACTAATCTACAAAGTCATATTAGAAAGTTAGAAAAATATATGTGCTTTATTGTGATCAATATCAATTCAATTAATAATTAAGTTTTACCTTCAAGGAATACCATACTTGTCAACAAATGTGGATGTAGATGCTCCGCTGTTTGAGGAGGACCCTACTGCATACATCTGCAAAATACAAAAAACAGAACTGTGGTTAATCTGGTGCAGTGATGAGCTCAAAGACCGATATAAGCACAGAAAATAAAACAACGCTGTTAGTAGTCATTTTAGCTCTTCAGAGCCAATCTTCCATTTTTATTATTTTTATTCTAAACAGTTAACTTAAGAGAAATTCAAAGTGTTTGGGCTGCACCAAGCCAAAAAAACAAATTTACCAGAGAACAAACCCTCGTCAAATCACTGTTGTCATACGTGTGTTTTAATTTTAATTACTTCAACTATAGCTAGATACTTCATAAGCTTGAAGTAGGCGTTTGAGCTAGCTAAAAGGTAAAATGAACAAGTTAGCAGTCATGTAGTGTAATGCTAACGACAGACCTCTGAAGGTGTGTTTCTGAGCTTCTAACACTATTAACCACCAAGCATAGCCTCCATGTGGAGGAGAAGACACTGACATAATGAATACATTACTGCACATTGGTAATATTATGCCCTCCGTTAACGTGCTTGTAAAGAAATGCTAATGTGTTGACATAGCGCTAAGCTAACTCCAGCTAGCATTGATTAAGTGGTCACAAGCAGGGCTGAAGAATGGCAAATCTCGCGTTTAAGCATGTATATGCTACAGTAAATATCAGACAGTGTCACTTCATAAATTAAGTGCCTGTGTTACATCAAAAGGGATAGAAAATAGTAAAATAATTACCAAATCGGCTGCTGCCACTGGTCGCCATGTTCGTAGTTGGACTTGCTAGAACTCAGATCGAATGACATGTGAGCGATTGCTAAGCCTTAGTACCCCGGATGTAAGCAGAGGTTATTTTTCACTGCGAATTTTTTTGCTGCGAATTTAGATGATCGAATTTGAGAGGTCGAAAATTATTGCATCGAAATTTTTACAGGTGAATTTTTAGTTTTGAATTTTTAAACACATTGAAAAGTATACACTGAAAATTCGATGCCTGAAATTCAGATGAAAATAATTCAAATGCTTTATTTCAGAGTAAAAAATTCACATAGAAAATTCGAAGACATTTAAAATTCAAAATCTGATGACACAATTTATCTTCCATACACTTGCTTTTTTCAGGAAAATCTTTTCTAATTTTTGAGAAGTTACGGTGAGAATAACATCAAAATTCTATATCATTTTTTAAAATAAGTAGTTTCTTCACTGTAGGAATGCATATTTACTAAGTAACTAATTTGTTATATTACAACTAAATCGTGTTAAAATGTCTGTATCTAATTTGATACTGCAGGTATAATATGTTATTTTTTCCCAAATTGTCATTTCCCATTTTCGTGATTTATTCTACATAATCCTTACTAAAATATAAACACACACTATTTGAATGACCTAATTAATCAAATTAATCACTGAAATGCCATCTTAAATACATTTTTGAGTATTTCTGCAATAACACTTCTTCTGAAATATTAGTATTTTGACCTATATGTCTAGTTTTAGAACCTGTGGGGAATGTAAAACTCACATAATGGTTCCCAGGCCAGCCATTGTTAAAAGTTACAACAAGTTTACCTGTATAGTAAGTAAGTAATCTTTATTTTGTATAGCGCATTTTACAGACACAGAGTCACAAAGCGCTTCACAGTGAGATGAGCCCCTCCCCTCCTCACTCAGTGACAGTAAACTGCCCTGGGGCAGCTCAGCAGAGGTGATTCACCTAACACCTGGCGCCTCAACCTCCGACTATCACCAATGTTCCCTAACATGCATGTTATTGGTTAGTGGTTGAAACCAGAGTGCACAGAGGAAACTCACCCAGACACGGGGAGGAACATGCAAACTCCACACAGAAAGGTCCCGGGCCGTGCGGGAAACGAACCCCCGACCTTATTGCTGTGAGGCCAGAGCGCTATCCGCTCTGCCACCGTGCCGCCAGTTTATAGGAGGTGTCAATCTCCTTGAAAGGCTGTCTGCACTTTACAAGTTCAGCTTCAGGTCTTGAAGATGGTACATGTATATCTAGTGGCACACTGTTACTCTTACTGTATTCCAATCTCTACAGAAGAGACCAGAAGAAGCTTGAAACCTTGCGAAAAGTTTCAGGCTTTGGTTGGTACTTCTCTCACAAGCGCAGGAAAGGCCAAGTGTGGCAGACCACTATCCTCCCCTGAGTCGACTCCAACACCACCCCGGAAAAGGCCAAGCTGCACTGTGCCTCTTGAGGTGAGGCACAGTGCAGCTTGTGCACGGATGCTTCAGGATCGGGCGGGAGCGGTCATAAAAATCTAGTCCCGTGCAGGTCACTACACCAGACCACTGTTTTCTGGCTTTGCACAGCCCGGTTGTTTGCACATGCCACTGTCGTCATCGCTCTGACACTGGGAGAGGCGTTTCCATGGAGCGGATGCGGTAGAGCGCTCTTCTTTAGACACACTTTTTACCAGACCATTTTCCTACATGGGAAACCCGACAGAGATGGAAGCACTGCACGGGCAATCATTTTTCACATGTCTACTGTGGAAAGTGTAAGGTGCATCTTTGACTGAACAAAGACAGAAACTGTTTTTTAGCCTACCACAACGTGAAATAATAATGCCCTAAAAAGTGTTATGTGAAAAGAAAAATAGGAAAAACTTCAAAATATGTTCTATATGTTCAAAATGTTATTGACAAAACTCATTTTTTCTTGCCTAAAATTAACATTGCTGTGACCAAAAAGTTGCCAAAAATGCCCGCTGTATCAAATGTGATACAAAAAATATCTCAAAAACAACATGATGTAGCAAAAAATTTTTTGTGGATTTTGTTTTAAGAGTTGATAAACATCTCAGCTCCAAAAAATCTGAATTTTCTGACTGTTTTTTAATGGGTCAGGTCTTTTCTGTTCACTGATGGTAGCAGTAATTAAAAATCATATTACTAAACATTTAGTATCCTAGGGTAACAATATCTGTACTGTCATACTGGTAGTAATAAAAGTAAGTGTTAAATTAAGCGGTGTAAATAATAAAAGTATATAGTCTAAATAGTGCTTGATTTGTTATTTGTGACTATTTATCTTGTAACAGAGCCTATAATGCTAGTTGGCTTTATGTCAGAGCTGCAGCATATAGGATCAATATTTATTAGAAGGCAGAGCTTGTGTTTCTCACTCCTCCAAAGTGCAGGCCGGCGTTTGTTTCAGGAAAAGTGCAAAGCCATTTCTTCTGCTCTGCGGCTGTTACTGTAACTGCTGAATGTTACCAGCAACTCACTGCCTAGATTGTGTGATATATTTGACTTCATATAGATTTCAAAACAAGTTTGTGAAGGGTCAGATGGAAAAAAATATATGAAAACAAAACATTAGTTACAATATTACTGTAAGTTTTTTGTGTGACAAGGGCAAAGTACTATTGCAGCTTGTATAGTGATTGATTGTATTCTTATTCAAATTGAGAGTTTGGCGCCTGCTTATCTCCATAGAGATGTTGTGTTGGAATGGTGTTCACAGCATACTCTATCATCTATTCAGTTAGAATTGCTTAAAACTATGCATTATTACAGAGAGCAACTCGGCCTCTCCACAGATCTTAACAGTTACTAGTCTCTGTGGCTATTGGCACATTTATTTCCACATTATGTAATAGTAATGAAATAATGTAGTATTGAGGAAACAGCATGGTGGACACAGTAAAGTTGATTCTTTATTGAAGTTTATATAGAGAGTATAATTAATAGTATCTAGCTTAAAACAGTTGCACCTGTCAATATTAAATAATATAGTATTTAAATCTAATTTTTAAGCTAAAAGCAGTCCTCTGCTTGGCTGGTCCACTCCAGTTTCACTTTTCTGCTTTTAAAATAAGTGTTCTTCAGTTGTCAGTGCAGCCAAAAATGAATGCATGTGGTCTTTACTATTTGTTGCATAGTTTGTGAGAACAGCATAGATGTGACCATCTATTTTTTGTTAGCTGTGTGAACATTTGGTATCTTAACTTTAATCTTTACATAAAAATACTCATTCAGGAAATGCATGTTTTTACAGCGATGTTATCACATCACTGCATGTTGTCAACAGTGACTTGTCATTTAGAAAGTTGTGACTAACTTTAGTGTTATTTCCACTGACTGTTTTGAATGCTTTGATGGACTTTTCCCTGTGGTCAGAACAAGACCCACTCTTCCTGAACACTGAGTTTAATTTCACAAAATCAACAGTAATACTGCAGAGTGCACTGGACGTTCTGAAGTGTATACCCACACAACTGCACTCACTGTTGACCAATGGGGCAATGTGTGTATTTTGAGGTGGATTTGTCCAATGTGGAAACTCCTGGGAACACACGCCACTGCCAGGCAGTCGAGCTCAAACCTCCTACTAAAATACTTTTTACCGGTACAGACTTATTTGGTCAGAGCAGTACGCGTACGGGACAAGTAGTTTGTAGTTCATCCTTTGTCCAAAACATTGCACACTATTTAAACTGTGTGCATGTGGTACAATTATCACATTATGCACAGAGGTGCAACAGTGACTAAGATATTATGTAAAGATGTAACACAATTGTACATATGCATCATTTCAAGTTGTGTGGATGAAATCTGTCCATCTGTTGCAGTTTGTTAAAACATAAGCTGGTTTTCACACTGCAAACATAATTTAGGTTTTAAATCTGACAACTCGTAAATCCTTTGACACATAGTTACTATTTTAATATGGACCATGTCTATGACCCTGTCCACACGTAGCCAAACTCAGGTGTTTCAGAACAAATATTTGACCTAACAAACATCATCCACATGAAGCAGAAGTTCAGGACACTAAAAATGAACATTTCTGAAACCAGGTCTGAGTGAGAAGATTTCCAAACTCTGGTTTAGCGTCTCTGCAACTTTTTTTATTTTTTACATTTGCAGAATACTGACCTTTATGTTCACGTCGTCTCATTGTCCATAAACCATAAAAAACATAGAAGACACGGAAAAAATCCACTACAATCTCCATTAAATCCGATTTGAGGCTTTGTTAAAATATTCCAAAAACATCTGAAGTATAAATCCACTTTCTTGTTTCTTCAGATACACTTTCATCCAGGATGTTTGCTAAGTTTAAAAAAAAAATCTCAGCTAAGTTTTTGTTTACATTAAACAACTTTCTGCACATGCTCTTTCTCTAGTGTTGTGACTTACTGTGTCAGTGTCACAGTGCCACACTCTGGTCAGTTAGAGGCATTACACCAGCTTCAGGCTGGTTTACTGATTAGTGTGGACGCTCACAAATCCTAAGACAGCTACGTGTTTATGCAATTTGTTTTTTTTTAATTATCATTGTCTTGTCTTGTGTGAACAAAGCCTATGCACTTTTTTTGAACAAAGAACAAACTACAGAGGACCACACAAGCACAGCCAATCAGAGAGCTGCTTACGGACCCTGATTAGAACTTTATGAACTCCTGTTGATTTCATGTAGGCTGATATTTTTGCAAGACGTGATTTGAATTTGATTTGTGTGTTTTTATCCTCTTGCTCTCTCCATGTTTTCTACTTTGCATGGTTATTGTATTGTGCCACAAATGTGTAACTTACTGAAGGTATTTACAAACCCTTGACTGGACAGGACTACAAAGCTATATTTAAAATAGTTATTGCACACGGTCACAAAGCTTCTGCCTCATTTGCCAAACACTGACCCTTAAACAAGAGGTGAAAGGTCATTCAGTTGCAAGCCCGGGGGTCATGAGGTCATAGGTGGGTCTCTGTATTGTAAGTGTGCCTGGTCCCTTGGGTTGTGTAAAAGCGACTGGACAGCTGCCCCGTTGCATAAAAGCACATTAACCCTGCTTTGGCTGACCACAATCTGGGCCAATGTGTGTGTAATTTTCTACGGTTCAAACAACGACTTTTATTTTGTCATGACGCCCGGCTTCCTAAATTCTGATACCAGTAGCGTGGGTTTGCTGTTGGTAATTATTGGCAATGACTCAACCTGCATACCTTTGACATTTTTGAGATTCTTTTATATCTGCATGGGCCTGTGCAACTATTTTGATTAATGTCACGGTAATCTTATTAAGTCTGAATTTTGAACACTTCAGTGCGTTTTGTTCCTGTTTTGTGCAATCTCTCTGAGTCATTGTGAAAGCCAGTCCAAGTTTTATCTTGTCTTGCACAGTCGGTGCGCTAAGTATTTTTAATCCAGTTACGTTTATGCAATTTGTTTTTTGAATTACCCGTTCAAAATAAATAATCACAGGTTTAACACTTAAATCGCAGATTTGTTTGTAATTGAATATAATAAATACAGATTATAAATTAGCTAATGCATTCATTAGACTTACACAAATGTATTTCCGGAGTGTTTTAAAGCAGCACTTCCCAACCTTTTTCTTCTGAAGACTGATAGAGTCAAAACTTTCTTTTTCAGGGACCGGGTCAAGGATTGGTAGCAGCTCTAGCAACAACGTAAAATGCAAACATCTGATTATTGGATATATTTTTAGCTCCAATAGCTTGCATTTGCTGTTTATTGTGTTAAATAGTGCTATATGTTCATGGAAAAGCACAAAAAGTAGGCCATAAATCAAAATAAAATGCATTTTGAAAGATCCTCTGAGGCCTGATAGCAGATGTCCTGTGGCCTGGTTTTTTTGTCATTTCAGTGTTTGCTTTTTTTTTTTTTTTTTTTTTTTTGGCATGTTTTAGTCAAAATTACGGAAGCTCAGTACTGCCAATCTCTACTTTATTTTATCAGGTAATTACTTGACATTATCACGTTTTTACATGATAATCTTTTTATTTTAATTTGTTTAAATATTTGTATCAGGTTATTACCTGAGACTATCAAGTAATTACCTGATCCTATCACGCTTTTACCTGATAATTTCTCCCTAAAACTTTATTTGTATCACATTGTTAACTGAAAGTTATCATTACAACAAAAAAATAAATAAAAAAGTAGACATTGGTTGTACTGAACTTCCATGCAAAATAGACACATGGATTGATATATTATCTACACTTACTTATGCATGAACTGTTACAACAACAAAAAAACAAAAAAAAAAAATTGATCAGGCTTTCTAAAACATTTTTTTATTTAAAATTAGTAGCAAATCCTACACAAAGTCCAATTAGTCACCGCGTCTCTCAAAAGTCAAGAGCAAAGTCTAAATATTTCAAAGACACATTTGACTGTTAAAGGGGCGGCGCGTGTATTTAGCCGCAGCTGTTGTCTTTCCCCAAAGGCACAAGAGGAGCCGGGGACCATGCCCTTTTTACTGCCTGCGTGATGGTGCTTTCTCCCGGGCCCAGTGCTCAGGTTTCACAGCCCACACAAGTGAATCACCCTCCACCTCACCGCACCGCACCGCACGCTCCCGACGGCTGAATCACGGTCTTACCCCCACCCCCGCTCTTCTCCCCGGGGTGAGTCAAGGGTGAGGACAGAAGAGGGTGAAGTGGACAGGGCGCAGAGGGTCCGGGTGGCGAGCAGAAGGCCGGCCCGGGGGTGCATGAAGAGGCAACAGATGCACAATGAGGAGTCTGAGTCACCGTGGCAACTGTTCCAAAGCAGCCTTTCAGTGGACAAGATGGTGGCAGTCACACTTTTTACAGTGTTTAGGAGGAGACAGGTGGATGCGGGCGGTTTGGGGTTGCAAGCGTGCACAGTGTTGCTGCTGCTGCTTCTAATTTAAATTATTATGCAATTTTTGTCATTGGACTGCTCAATTTCTAATTTAAAAATAAGAAAGTGGGCACTATTTTTGCTTTCATCAAAATGGAAGCAAATAGAAGTAATTAATCTTAAACTTCTTACTTCAGTCTATATGTTTTGCTCACATACATTCTGTGTGAGTGTTGGTATGCTAAAGGCATTTAGCCACAATGCTAACAACAACAACAACAACAACAAGTGAACAAACAAGACATTATTAGACTTAAACAGGATATTGCAGACACATTTTCACCTGAATACTGCAGATACATTAAAATATCTGTGCAAAAAAAAAGAAAAAAACAGGTATAGTCCTACATGCATGGAATTTTCTGACCACAAGCACAGCCTTAGAACATATTTTTCAGACACAAATGTGTAGCTTATGCTTATATTTGTTCAATAGAACAATGTACAATAGTATTAAGTATAATAGCATAGATGCATGGACCAGATTCTAGCTTTACAGCTAATTTCCATCTGTAGAGCTGGAAACTCCAGTTAGAAAGGCCCTGGGTCGTCTAGGAGTCGATCCAGAACCACTGTGTCGCCCATGTTACTTCATTCTGCGCAAATAGTGACTCACAAGGCTTGAAAAGTAAGGTGTGTTGGCACTTTGAAAAAAGCTCAAAGGAATTGAGTTTGTGGACGTCTACTGACTGCAGATTGAAGTGCAAAAGGGAGATAAACAAACCCACAAACCAACAGAAAGTTTTTCTGAATGTAATTGGATGATGGTTTATAAACTTAAAGCAGAGCGGAAAGTTTTGCACAAATGTTTCTATGATTTAAAGAGATGACTTACTAAGCAAGACTTCTGCTTAATATAACTCCAGGTATGCTTTTGGTGAGAAAATAACATAGTGGTTGTAAATGTGTCCATTAGCAATTGACTAACATACAAGCTAAGTTTAGTCATTAACATATTTATTGCATGGATACCACTTTTGCCTACAACTCCAGTACTCCATATTGTTACTGTTTTACTACGGGCGCTACAAAATGCTATGCTAACTGACCTATTTGAGTGAGCAGCCCTTTGCCATATGAATTTGGACAACATTTGCTTATCTACTTGTCCTTTTGGAGATGAAAGTACATGGAGTTTCTGAAAAAGGTCTTTGTAACGTGTTCTGCTATGATGTGTGCCTGACCTTTTGGGAGACGGTGTGAGTCAGTGGGTGTGTAAGCGGCGCATCTTAAGCAAAAGAAACAGCCCCACGTGGTGAAGAAAAGAGGAGAGAATGAAAAGAGAGAGAGAGAGCTAGTGAGATCCGTGAGTCACAGCTTTCTCTCTCTACGCGGGTGGTGGGTAGGAGTGTGTGTGTGGGACTTGTAATGTGTGTGGTAGCATCTATACACCCTCAAATGCCACTCGCCTCAATGCACAAAACACATAGAGTCATAACAGGCCATTGTAAAAGCAGGTGAACTGACAATGCACCTTGGAAACCCACCTTGCCTACAAAACCCATACATTTTTGCTAAGTTTTAAAGTTGTGATAGCTAACTTTTTATTTGTAATTTTGTAAACATTGAGTTTTCCACAAAATAAAATATAGCAGATAAACGCAGCACAAAAAATGAGACAACTGAGTACTTTCTGAATAATAAGGAATTTTAGTGCCAAATGCAGCGATCTGATTGGCTGAGGTTGGGTGGTCCTGTACACTTTCACTTTGTTGTTTAAAAAAAAAGGGTTATAAGTTGTGATTGCAACCAAAAATTAATACATGTTGATAATAACCATATGTTGAAGGATTTAGATTAAAGTTAAGTCTAAATAGTGTTTGCAGTTTTATTGACATCTGCAAAAACAATTTGATTTATACGTTTTTGATTAAACTAAAATTTAAAATGTTAATACTATGAAGCCCAAATGTTTTAAGTAATGGATTTTCACTTTTAGTTTATTCGAAAATTATAAATTAATACCATCGCAAACGAATCAATCCAGTCACTTTAATGGTACTGAAACTAATAAAATAATTAGATTTGAAATATGTAAATGTATCTCTTTGACTTGAGCAAGTTTGTTGTTGTTGTTGTTGTTGTTGTTGTTGTTGTTGTTGTTGTTGTTGTTGTAGTTAATGAAACTCAAAACTTGTGAAATTGTTTTATACAGTCTCATAGATGGTGGCATCTTTTATTCATTACCTTCTGTTGTGAAACAATGCTCAAAAATGAGCTTTTTTCAGCACACAAACCAAGGTATGTTTTACAACAAGAGCACTTCTGCATGCTGTATGTGTCTTGTCGTAGAGAAATGTGTGACCACAGGCGCCGTCCCCGTGATGCTGTTGTGCCACAGGCATGCTGTTGTGCACACAGTGGAGTTCCTGATGCGGAGGAATGCCCCAGCAGCAGCTGCTTTCACTTCAAACCTCTTCACTTCACACATGACATCTACTGTACACTGTTGGACTGTATACAAGTGGTTATGGTTAAGTTCACCCACAGCATGACATACACTGTGATATTACGTATACATGATACTGCACATTGAAGGTTACACTGTTAAAGTGCATTTGGCAGGTTAGAGGACATCTTTCAGTAAAACATAGTGAATATGATTACATTTAAAGGTGCACTGCCTAACTTTTTGACCCCATTGCCACCAAAAAAAAAAAAATAAGGTGGAGGGTGTACATGGACATTCTTTTATTTGAAAACTGCTCCTCAACATTTAGAATGAGTGGCAAAACTATGCAAAACTATATTCTTTGTTGTTGTAGCAGCAGTTTGTCTGCTACAAGCTTCTTAGCTAACAACAGTTTGTGATTTAGGACATTTTAACTGCAACAGACAGAAAACACATATTTTTTAAGAAGAAAAACATAAGTTTAACTGTGTGTGTGAGATCTCAAAATCTGTGATAAATGAGAGAGAAGCTAAAGTCGTGTTGTTTATCTGCTTTGCTATCACTGTTTTCCGGATTTTCTCTTTTTATATGTCAGTTACAAACCCAGTATTCAGTAGACTTGTGATGGGGTGTATTTGTTCTCAGACTGTAGTGTCTTTTTTTTGTTATAGCTGTATTTTGAGTTCTTACAGGAAAATGTTCTGTCTCTCCACTGACTCTCAATTTTTGCCACTCAGTATTCACATTTAGAATGCTGTGATGTTGCCTGCATAACCACTATACAAGCATGTTTTGTTATTTCGATATCTTTATGTGCTAAAGCTTGCATGACTTTTTTTTTTCACATTATAGCATAAAACATATTTATTCTCAACCAGAATGTCCGAAAGTATGGTTTTAACTTTATAATTTTACAGAACTGTACAAATGACTTTTCATCTCCAGAAAGTTACATAGAGCACCTTTAAGATTTCACTAAACATGTTTGTTTTCAACTAATTTGCCTGTTTTACTGGGGTTTACAATTGTCTTTTGTCTTGCGAATATGACATATGTAAGGTAATTCCACAACTGTTACCTAGCAACCACATTATAAAAATCCACATAAATATTATGGACGTCACAATTTGACAAATGATAATACCTTGTAGCACTTTAATTGTGTTAAATGATTGTTTAAACCNTTGTAAGTCAGGTTATTAACTGAGGGACTATCAAGTATAGGTACGTGATCTCTCATTCACGCTTTTACCTGATAATTTCTCCCTAAAACTTTATTTGTATCACATTGTTAACTGAAAGTTATCATTACAACAAAAAAATAAATAAAAAAGTAGACATTGGTTGTACTGAACTTCCATGCAAAATAGACAAATGGATTGATATATTATCTGCACTTACTTATGCATGAACTGTTACAACAACAAAAAAAACAAAAAATTTATCAGGCTTTTCTAAAACATTTTTTTATTTAAAATTAGTAGCAAAATCCTACACAAAGTCCAATTAGTCACCGCGTCTCTCAAAAGTCAAGAGCAAAGTCTAAATATTTCAAAGACACATTTGACTGTTAAAGGGGCGGCGCGTGTATTTAGCCGCAGCTGTTGTCTTTCCCCCAAAGGCACAAAGAGGAGCCGGGGACCATGCCCTTTTTACTGCCTGCGTGATGGTGCTTTCTCCCGGGCCCAGTGCTCAGGTTTCACAGCCCACACAAGTGAATCACCCTCCCACCTCACCGCACCGCACCGCTCGCTCCCGACGGCTGAATCACGGTCTTACCCCCACCCCCGCTCTTCTCCCCGGGTGAGTCAAGGGTGAGGACAGAAGAGGGTGAAGTGGACAGGGCGCAGAGGGTCCGGGTGGCGAGCAGAAGGCCGGCCCGGGGGTGCATGAAGAGGCAACAGATGCACAATGAGGAGTCTGAGTCACCGTGGCAACTGTTCCAAAGCAGCCTTTCAGTGGACAAGATGGTGGCAGTCACACTTTTTACAGTGTTTAGGAGGAGACAGGTGGATGCGGGCGGTTTGGGGTTGCAAGCGTGCACAGTGTTGCTGCTGCTGCTTCTAATTTAAATTATTATGCAATTTTTGTCATTGGACTGCTCAATTTTCTAATTTAAAAATAAGAAAGTGGGCACTATTTTTGCTTTCATCAAAATGGAAGCAAATAGAAGTAATTAATCTTAAACTTCTTACTTCAGTCTATATGTTTTGCTCACCTATACATTCTGTGTGAGTGTAGCCACAAACAACAACAACAACAACAACAACAACAACAAGTGAACAAACAAGACATTATTAGACTTAAACAGGATATTGCAGACACATTTTCACCTGAATGCTGCAGATACATTAAAATATCTGTGCAAAAAAAAAAGAAAAAAACATGTATAGTCCCTACACATGCATGGAATTTTCTGACCAGGAGCACAGCTTTAGAACATATTTTTCAGACACAAATGTGAAGCTTATGCTTATATTTGTTCAATAGAAATGTACAATAGTATTAAGTATATAGCATAGATGCATGGACCAGATTCTAGCTTTACAGTAAGGCTATTGTAGTTTCCATAGCTGTTAGTGAGAACATGCAAACTCCAGTTAGAGGAAAGGAGTCGATCCAAGAACTAGGTGTCGATCCAAGAACCACTGTGTCGCGCATGCTTACTCAAAGTCTCAAATAGTGACTCACAAGTCTTAAAAAGTAAGGTGTGTTGGCACTTTGAAAAAAGTGTTAAAATATGCTCAAAGGGAATTGAGTTTGTGGACGTCTACTGACTGCAGATTGAAGTGCAAAAGGGAGATAAACAAACCCACAAACAAACAGAAAGTTTTCTGAATGTAATTGGATGATGGTTTATAAACTTAAAGAGAGCGGAAAGTTTTGCACAAATGTTTCTATGATTTAAAGAGATGACTTACTAAGCAAGACTTCTGCTTAATATAACTCCAGGTATGCTTTTGGTGGTGAGAAAATAACATAGTGGTTGTAAATGTGTCCATTAGCAATTGACTAACATACAAGCTAAGTTTAGTCATTAACATATTTATTGCATGGATACCACTTTGCCTACAACTCCAGTACTCCATATTGTTACTGTTTTACTACGGGCGCTACAAAATGCTATGCTAACTGACCTATTTGAGTGAGCAGCCCTTTGCCATATGAATTTGACAACATTTGCTTATCTACTTGTCCTTTTGGAGATGAAAGCATGGAGTTTCTGGAAAAAGGTCTTGTAACGTGTTCTGCTATGATGTGTGCCTGACTTTTGGGAGACGGTGTGAGTCAGTGGGTGTGTAGCGCGCATCTTAAGCAAAAGAAACAGCCCCACGTGGTGAAGAAAAGAGGAGAGAATGAAAAGAGAGAGAGAGAGCTAGTGAGATCCGTGAGTCAAGCTTTCTCTCTCTACGGGGTGGTGGGTAGGAGTGTGTGTGTGGGACTTGTATGTGTGTGGTAGCATCTATACACCCTCAAATGCCACTCGCCTCAATGCACAAAACACATAGAGTCATAACAGGCCATTGTAAAAGCAGGTGAACTGACAGTGCACCTTGGAAACCCACCTTGTCTACAAAACCCATACATTTTTGCTAAGTTTTAAAGTTGTGATAGCTAACTTTTTATTTGTAATTTTGTAAACATTGAGTTTTCCACAAATAAAATATAGCAGATAAACGCAGCACAAAAAATGAGACAACTGAGTACTTTCTGAATAATAAGGATTTTAGTGCCAAATGCAGCGATCTGATTGGCTGAGGTGGGTGGTCCTGTACACTTTCACTTTGTTGTTAAAAAAAAAAAGGGTTATAAGTTGTGATTGCAACCAAAAAGTAATACATGTTGATAATAACCATATGTTGAAGGATTTAGATTAAAGTTAAGTCTAAATAGTGTTTGCAGTTTTATTGACATCTGCAAAACAATTTGATTTATACGTTTTGATTAAACTAAATTTAAAATGTAACGCTTTGAAGCCAAATGTTTTAAGTAATGATTTCACTTTTAGTTTATTCGAAAATTAAAATTAATACCATAGCAAACGAATCATCCAGTCACTTAATGGTACTGAAACTAATAAAATAATTAGATTTGAAATATGTAAATGTATCTCTTTGATTGAGCAAGTTTGTTGTTGTTGTAGTCGTTGTTGTTGTTGTTGTTGTTGTTGTTGTTGTTGTTGTTGGTTGTTGGAGTTAATGAAACTCAAAAGTTGTGAATTTTTTTTATACAGTCTCATAGATGGTGGCATCTTTTATTCATTACCTTCTGTTGTGAAACAATGCTCAAAAATGAGCTTTTTTTTATTTAATTCAAAACTGACAAAAATGTAGGTTTACTTGTTTTCTTTAAAATGAACCAAATATCTTGGCTTATGTCAAGTAACCTCAGTCTTTACTATGAGCATCTGGTTTACAGTGGAATAGGATCAAATCTTCATTATAAACCTATCAATTGTTTTTTTTTTTGCCCAGAAGGAGGGTTTAAGGACAGGGGATTCGGAGCCAAACGTTAGTTAGTTTAGCAAATTTCTAACTTTTATTTAATTATAGAGTAAATTTGCAAATATAATAATGATGACACTTTTTTTTAATGTATGTTTATTCAGACTTTGAATGTGGTTTTGAATAAGCCCTAATTTTATTTTTGCTTCAACTGCAAAATCAAGTTGATAATATATTCTAAACTACAAAGAAATGTACATCATGGAGCCTGACTTTTGTCTCTGTTACATTACATGACATATAGAAATGTCAGATAAGATAATATCAGCACACAAACCCAGGTATGTTTTACAAGACAAGAGCACTTCTGCATGCTGTATGTGTCTTGTCGTAGAGAAATGAAAGTGACCACAGGCGCCGTCCCCGTGATGCTGTTGTGCACACAGTGGAGTTCCTGATGCGGAGGAATGCCCCAGCAGCAGCTGCTTTCACTTCAAACCTCTTCACTTCACACATGACATCTACTGTACACTGTTGGACTGTATACAAGTGGTTATGGTTAAGTTCACCCACAGCATGACATACACTGTGATATTACGTATACATGATACTACACATTGAAGGTTACATTGTTAAAGTGCATTTGGCAGGTTAGAGGACATCTTTCAGTAAACAAAATGATTATGATTATATTTAAAGGTGCACTGCCTAACTTTTGACCTCATTGACACCAGGAAAAAAAAAGATAGAGATTATGCATGGACCTTCTTTTATTTGAAAAATGTGCCTCAACATTTAAAATGAGTGTCAAAACTACATGCAAAACTAAGTATTTCTTTGTAATCGGGTAACAGTTTGTTTGCTATAATCTTCTTTGCTAACAACAATGTGTGATTTAGGACATTGTAATTGCAACTCAAAACCTCTTTTTAAGAAGAAAAACGTCAGTTTAACTGTGTGTGTGATCTCAAAATCTGTGATGAATGAGAGAGAAGCTAAGTCGTGTTGTTTATCTGCTTGCTAACACTGTTTACCTGATTTTGTCTTTTTATCTGCCAGTTCCAAACCCAGTACTCAGGAGACTTGTGATGGGGTGTATTTGTTCTCAGACTAGTGTCTTTTTTGTTATAGCTGTATTTTGAGCTCTTACAGGACAGGTCTCTCCACTGACTTAAATTTTTGCCACTCAGTGTTAACATTTAGAATGCTGTGATGTTGCCTGCATAATCGCTACACAAGCATGTTTTGTATTTCGATATCTTTATGTGCTAAAGCTTGCATGATTTTTTTTTTCATATTATAGCATAAAACATATTTATTGTCAGCCAGAATGTCCGAAAGTATGGTTTTAACTTTATAATTTTACAGAACTGTACAAATGACTTTTCATCTCCAGAAAGTTACATAGAGCGTCTTTAAGATTTCACTAAACATGTTTGTTTTCACCTAATTTGCCTGTTTTACTGGGGTTTACAATTGTCTTTTGTCTTGCGAATATGACATATGTAAAGGTAATTCCACAACTGTTACTAGCAACCACATTATAAAATCCACATAAATAATATGGACGTCACAATTTGACAAATGATAATACCTTGTAGCACTTTAATTGTGTTAAATGATTGTTTAAACGTTTTGGAAACCTAGTTGTCTGTAAATTGTTAGAACTAGGGGAAAAAAAAATAATCTGTCATATGGGTTTGAGCTTTTAAAACTTACATTTGTTTGTTTTATGATTCAGAAACCTGTCAGATCAGGCATATTGTGAACTGTAAGTGAACTTCCCTTTGTGTGTTTCCTTTAACGTCCAACAGTCAGATGACTATGGACTTTTTAAACAAGCCTATACTGTTGTTGTTTTTTCCCCCAATTTTTGAACACATAGTTTGATTGAGTAAAAGCTTGTTTGAAAGCATATGTTCATTATAGTTATCTTTTTGTTTGTCAATTTTACAATATAATATATGCAAGGTAAGGGTTCAAGCATAAAGACTATTTGCGTTCAGTGGTGTGTTGGTGTTATATTTGCTCAGTAGCGTGCATAAAAACTGTATAAAATATAAAGTACTGTTTACAGATTACAATCTATATTTTCTCTCTCTCTTTTTTTCTTGCACAGTAGGCCTAAAGTTCTGATAATTTTGCTCCAAAGTAGAATTTTCAAAAAGAAATGTTTAAATAACTAATTTTAACCTTCTTACATCAGTCCACATGTTTCACTCACTTACCAAATGCATTCTGAGCTTCTGAATTGGCTCTGTGCAGTTGACTTGTTTTCATTTTAAATACTGCATATACAACCCTTTCCTGTTCAATTCATTTCTATGAGGTTTTCACTACATCAGTTTAAAACAAATAAATGTTCTTCAGATCAGACAGTTGTGGTGACTGTTACAGAAAACATGTAAAGACTTTACATATTAGAGGAATATTTCACCAGAAGACCCTTGAGGGTTTAAAAAGAGACATGATTGTGTCTAAATGCTAAAGCTAACAGGAAATGGTCGTATGTACAGAACAATTAAGCCAACTGAAGTTCCGTGCACAGAGCCATTAAACTGTTTTTCACAGCTGTTGGATGAAGGCGTGCCGGTATGCTAACAGCAGTTAGCCACAATGCTAACAACAATAACAGACAAACTTTATGTATCTAGGTGAACAAATGGGAAATTATTAGACATAAACAGGACATTCTAGACTCATTTTCACACAAATAGAAACAGTAACAAGATATCTGTGCTAGGGAAAATGAATTTAAGTTATTTTGCTGTAACAATTTGGTATAGCACCTTTAAGTTGTATTAATTTCGGTTGCCATTGCCCTAGTTAAGCTGGTATTTTTGAAAACCTATGCTTTAATTGTGGCACATTTGCCATTTTTATAAACAAAAAAAGGTTTGAAACGTTTTAAACCTTGTAATGGCTGTCTCTTACTTATATCGAATATTTGATAGACATCAGTTGTGGTGCTATGTGAAAGTCATACCATAATAATCTTGAAACCTGCAAAGTCATCATTATGATGCACTGGAATCTTATGTTCAATTCTCTTTCATCAACAATATCAGTTTCATTTTCCAAACTAACTCAGGCAGTAACTTCCCAGGTTTTTCCAAAGGGACTTTCAGTATTATAACATAACAAACTAACTGAACTTTGTGATATAATTCTTACCTGAACACAAGCTTAGACAAATCATTGTGTATTAGTTGATGACCCCTCTAATGAAGTGTATGACCTGTGAACTTTGACCGCACCCGCCTCGTGCCCAGATTAGTGAGAGAGAAAAGGGCTAGGCCTGGATCAACCCGAGGAAGTAGAGAAGAGCGCTGTTTAGCTAACGCACAGGAAACGTTTTGTCTCAGGGTTTAGTGAGCTGCTTGTAAAGGAAGGTGACGTAGGAGCAGACCAAAGCACTTCTGAACCAGGGGAAAGTGACGATAGTCAGCCTACACAGGAACAGATTATGTGTGAAGAAGTTTCAAATGTTTGTTTAGAACTAAAACCAGAAAAGAAAAATGTAATGCTTGAACAGGATTTGGGTGATTTGTGATCTGTTTTGCCTTTGTAAGTTTGTCCAGTGTATTTTTTGCAAAGAGCACATTCTCGTTTTCAGTTTCACTTTCTGCAAAAGCTGTCATTTCATGCATCTGTCAAGAAAAATGTACACACTGTAGTAAAATGTGAAAATAGTTTATGCTTATTCATGGTAATCAAAAAAAAAAAAAGAGCAAATTCTAATCATATAAAAATTCTAATCATAAAGAAACTGCACACATTAGAAAAAAGTGATGCGAGCCTGCTTCCAATTTACTCACTTAAAGAAACGGTACGATGCACAACTAGTGGTTTTAAAAGAATCAAGGATGAACTTGGGTTGCCAAAGTATGAATTATATTCTGAATATTATAAGCAACTGACCAATCAGAAACAAGATTTGCTGTAGCTCATGGGTAATCACATGATTCTGTCATTGTTCAGCATAATCGATGTCATTCACAAAGTGAGTTGAGTCTAATGAGAGCTGTGTGGAAACAACTTAATTTCATGAGCCTGTCTCGGACTTTTTTGTATTTTGACGACACTAACTCCAGAGAAGACGTTTTTTTTTTTTTTGTTACAAAATCGCAAAAATAACCACAAATTTTGATTAAAGCCACGTGGCGACATTTTATTTGGGTTTAACAGGTAAATCTTAACTTACCCCAAGCCTCAGCTCTAAACTTACTTTTTTTACTAACTTGAAGCCTAAACTTACCTGTTAAACCCAAAGAAAATGTTGCCACATGGCATCATCCAAAATGTGTGGTTATTTTACGTTTTTGTTTTACGTAACAAAATGACGTAAAAAAGAAAAAAGGTTTGAAAACGTACCAATTGTAAATGTTTGACATTTCGTTTTATACCTACGGTTTCTTCAGAGCTGTTGAAAAAATGTATTCACTTTTGGGACATAAGGAGCCGTCACCAAACTTTCTCAAAGCACTTTGATATTTCAGAGCCTTTAGTTTGTGTTTTTTTCACGTTTGAGCAAATGTTTTGCTACAGTGCAGATATGTGAGCAGAAAAATGAGACCAAATTCTACATGCTGCGTTTATTTATAAAGCACACATTTTGAAATATTTGTGAAATTGCTTCTTGTAGTGAATAATGAGGAAAATACTTTTGGACTGCTTAGATTTGTTCTTTGTGACTGGAGCCTATTCTTTGGACCCTAGCAGGAGAACACATACAGTGACCAACTCACTGCAGGGTTAACACATAGACAGTCTCTCATTCATTCACTGGGGGACTTTTACAGTGTTGACCTAAAAGTGCATGTTTTTGGAGGTAGGAGGAAGCTGAAGTACTTTGGAGAAAACCCACAAGAACTCAGGGAGAGCATGCAAACGCCATCCAGAAAGATCATGAGATGTTAATTGGTCCAATCCTTGAACCAAACCCAGAATAATTTTATTGGGAAGCCAGAACTCACTCTGCTACCATGCAACAATGAAAATAGAAAGTTTTTATTTATTAGAGCAGTTGTAGTTGTTTGGCTGGCCTCCAACAGAAAGTCCGGTGCAGTCTGTTCTGTGCTTTCCAGGCTTTTTGTTCACATGATGTTTGTGTGCAGGTGCAGTGGCCCTTGTAAAGTGTTGTGAAGTAGCAGATGCAGACAGCAGCACACCTCACATGTTTACGTGTGGTAATTGTGGTACTTACCCACTGGACCAGCATGTGTACGTGTGTATGTGGTTGTGAGCTGAGGGTAGAGCTCAGTCTGGGGTGATGCTGTGTCATAATCTTGCCCTACTTTTCTCACACAGTCCGGCTGTCGCACTCCTTCCATCGAGTCTGCACTGCTTTGACCATTTTTTACATTTCTGCAATTCTATAACTTGTGATGTCGATGCATTTTCCTTATTTTAATGACACTTGTTTTAATAGTTTAGATCTGAAGCTTAGAGTTGTTAAGTTTTCCCTATTATTTATGAATAGCAGCTTACATTCACCATAGAAATGAACTGCTGATGAGTCCTATAGACCACACTTTTGTGCTTAAATATTTTCCGTGGCACATCAACTATTGAAATATGGCCAATCAAGTTATTTTGGAAAACAAAAATCTCATGAGACTATGTAACTTTTCTGGTGACGTTGTTGCCGCTTTTTGTAATGCTGTAATTGGGATTCCCCATTAAACACATTATCTATCTGAATAGAGAGAAACCAAAAAGGTACAAGTATGTAAAGGCAATCTTGCTCACAATTCCCTAAGCTATTAGAAATAAAATCACCTATACACAAATGCCTGCTAAATGTGCTTAAAGTCCTATTTTGGAACATTCCAGTCAATGTCATTAGATCTCATAGTGTCTGATTCTTTTATTGGAAATGTTGCTCAGACTGTTTTTAAATTATTCTTTAAATTTGCAGATAGTGGTTGGTTTGCCATTCTTGCTGTAAAAAGTTCTTCCAAACACGTCCAAATGGTAAATCATTTATTTAAATCTATTTCACAGATTAAATGTGTAAAACTGACACATTTTTGATGGCACACCTGGCAGTATTTCACACTGGTTGAAAAAAAAAAAATCCTAAACACAAAAAAAAGATACATGTGTTCACATGACAAGCTGTTTACATTGTGTGGTGTAGACATGTATTTTTTGTAAGATTAGGCACTTTTCATACCTTAAATTACTATAGCTACAGCAGCATCACAAAACATTACGTTTACAACTGAATCACCTGATTGAGTCGATTACATTACAGTTGCCACAGCTGCCCTGAGAGAGATCAATAGAAGCAAGACTACACAGATCTAATGACCAATAATCATCCCTAACAGGCCCTAACAGCTTAGTCTCAAAGATCATATGATCAATGAGGTAGGCAATGTAATACTTAATTTTAATACAAACATGACTTTCATGACTTTTAATTTGTGACCAGGATGACTAAGTATTTATAATCTATTGATCGTATTCGGCCTCATTCACTTTTGCTAAAAATCCAGCAGCCCTGTTGAAAAGGCTCGGCAGAAGTATTCACTCTTCATGTGCATCACCAATGCATCCATTTTCTGAATTTTATGTATGGGCAATTAATGTCTCAAGTATGCAATGTTAAATAATACAACAGAAGAGAATATCCAGAAGATGTCAGTTTTGACAACAGATTGAAATGAGTTAGCGAGAACTACCCAAAAACTGAGCATTAACATCAATCAACGGCTGTCACTGAACAGTTGCCACACATGAGAGAATAGGCAAATGGTGTGGAGTTCCCCAGGCCAGGGTTTCCTTTCCACCTACGCAACTTCCACCTACACACTTATTTTGTTTAATATTAACATGGACAAATAATCAAATGAGGGTATTCTCTGGGTTTCCATCCGGTCCACTGTAAAACCGCAACAGGTGATTCCTGCCTTTGATTCTTGTCAGTACATTTTTGTATGTTTGTATTCACCCCAGTCAAATTGAGTTATTTGTTTATCTATATATGTGTGTATTTGTTTGTTCCAATTTGTCATATGGAATAAGATAAATAACAGATAGAAAATGCAAGGTTTGTGTTATTTGGAGTCAGCAGATGACATTATGTGCACAAAACTATAGACTGAAGTAAATTTTTGACCATGGTTTAAGGCCTATAATGAGATTTTAAAAGAAAAAGAACATGTCGTATAAAAGTGCATGACATATTGCATGAAATATCGACATCTGTTGTGGTTTGTTGTGGGATGCTTATGTAAATGATGGATGTAAATGAATGGTACTAGGAAAACAGATGCAATTGAAAATGTGACGTCTACGGAGCATGTTGCAATCTCTGTGTTTACAACCATATTTTCTAAATTGCCTTCATTGTATCCCATTAACACTGTTTAAATGAAAGTCTGTTTTTATAGAAGCTACATGCCACACTACAGCCTGATAAACCACTCAAACTCAGTCGTTTTAGATCAGGGACAACAGTTATGTCTACTACTTTTGAATTATTGCTTTATGTTAAATTAATGTGCACAGTACCTGGGTTAGGGTTTGAGTCATGGTCATTTGTCAATGTGAAAATGAGTTTGTATACTCCAATATTATAAAATTTAATTTGTGTATAAAATGGGGTGAGACTTATCTAGTAATACGGAAGAGTCATATTCAAAATGCAAGATAGACCAATTGTAAATATTAAAAATATAGGGACAGTTTTAGTTTGCACATAATAAGTAGACATACGTAGAATGTAGACCATTTTTGATAGGCTGTTGATGAGACCATGGTTCCTGTTGCCCGGTGGTGGTAAAGAGTGTTGCAGTCAAGACCACACTAATCGAGACCACAGAGTCTTGAGACCGAGACAAACCCAAGACCACTGAGGGTCAAGATCGAGACAAAACCAAGACTTTTACAGGTCGAAACCGACACGAGACCAAGAACGTCCATCAAGACCAAACCAAGACCACCTTGGAAATGTTATACATGTATCAGTGTCTACATGATCTTACTGTGCAAGTCTTATAAAGCAAACTGTGCCTGGTCAGTTTGCTCCTGATGCAACTTCAGCAAAGCATGGTGGTAAGAAAATGGGGTCTCAGTGTCCAAGACAAGATAGAGTCCATAACCAGGTCGAAGATACACCCTCAAGACCAAGACAAGACTGAGTCCAAGATCAAATCCAAGATCAAGTCCAATATATTATCGAGTCCAAGACAAGACTTGGTCCAAACACCCTGGAGACCAAGAAAAGACAGAGTAGAAATGTGCTTCGCAACAAGACCAAGAACCTTAAAGCAGTCTTGTTTACTACTACACTCGTTGTAAATAAAAACGCTGGATGAGGAGGCCATTGAAACCAGAAAGTGGTTGCAGAAAAAGGGGGCACAAGCATTAACCGCAACAACAAAATGTCCCTCCTTTCCCATACCTTCAGTGTGATCGACAAGCAGACCATATCTCCAAGAAGTAGCTGATCTATGACACATCGCCACCTAGACTGATGAATGTCCTGAAGATGGCTCACATATAGCAACCAAAACATGGTGACAAAGTAAATACTGTATCTTAAACCCAAAGTCACAAGTATAGGGGATTTTTTTTTCAATACATAAGCAAATAGACCTAAAGAAAGACTCATCATTAGTAGTCCAGACCTGTTTGACTTGGTTATGTATGTGTGTATGTATGTGAATGCATGGAAGAAGAAGAAGAAGACTAAGTTCTAAACAACATACTTTCTTTTTTGTTTAGACATGTATTTAACAAATTAAGTGTATAATTTGTTTATATTGTCTTACCATTCCTAATCCTACTTCACTGATTTGGCCAATTAGAGCAGTTGTTTCACAAGTCCAATAAAACGTCTTTGGTCTTTGCTAATCTTGCTATCACTGATGTGTCCGTCTGCCGCTTCTTTGTCCGCCGCCGCTCTAATCTAATGAAATTGACTTTTAAAACTGCAAAAGGGGATCTGCTGACTTAAAAGACTTGCTCCTTTTTAACCCACAATGCAACAGCAGGTGGAGACCTAACTAATCCCATTAACACGAGTTCTTCATCTCATCATCTAGGCCCGAGTGTGACCCGGGCCGCTGTGTCTGTCCACTCACTCAAAGTTTAAACTACTGCACGCATCTGTTTGGGATCACAGATGATGACGTCTGCTGGTAATCTCTTGAACTCGAATCTACAAATAAAGTTATTTTGTTAACAAATAGTACAGTGGGTCAAGATTAGCTTCCAGACCTTAGAAGATCAGTGGCTTGAATGTGTTTTTATTTGCCAAAAGAACAGTGTTGTTTATTTTGTTGCCACAGTTGCCCATTTAGAATTTAGATTTTTTTTTTTTGTCCCTGAACCACTTGTGAAGTATAATCAAAATGCTGTGTTTGGTGCAATTTTTATGGTTTTATTAGTCAAAACAACCAATTTCAACTCCAATTTTGATTTAGTTTAGTGTTCTACAATAGTAACTAATTTGTAAATTTGGGTTAAAATCGACATGAGTGTTTGATAATGTAATGTATGTGATACCGTTTTGTGACACTTATTGATTAGTTTGGCAAAGGACAATCACGCCAATGTCCAAATTAGAGAAAATGTCATATGCTCTTTAACAGCGTTGGAATGTCATGTTCCATTTTTGTAATTTGTATAAAAAGGCACATTTCAGATGTAATTTCATGTGAGTACATTTATTTGAGTGATTATGAATGATTTGTAAGTCTTGATTTTACTTTTAGTACTGTACATTTATTGTCCAGGATTCAAATTTCTTCAGTTTTTTTTTTTTATTTTTGGACAAATTTGACTTTGTTTGCTGCAGACAGAAGAATGCACAGAGGGTTGACTTAGTATGGATTAGCGATGGATCCTCTACATAAGAAACATGTTTGTCTGGTCTGGTCATCAGCTTCTATGTAACAAACTAGACCCGTGCAATCAGTTTGCTTCCACTTCATTGCAGTCAGGATGTGTCTTGATAATTTTAGTGTTGTGCAGCTTAAATGTTCAGTATGTGTTTGTTTATGGTGCATTCTTATTGGCTAACAACAAAACAAAGCTAGAATTGTTGTAACAAGACATGTGAATGTTAAAGTCACTTGTCAACTGCGCAAATCTGAACTCGAAAGAGATAAAAATGTGTGTGTGTTTTTTTAGTTGGGTCTGCAAGGGGAAAACAGATGCTTCATACAGTAGCCTTTCACTTATTCTGGCCTGCCCACTTTTCTTGGTAACAGACCTCAGTGATTGTGTTATATCTTTTTGTGATTGCCCTACAAGACTGACAGCTAGCATGTTCTTATTGAAGTGCTGCTAAAAAAAAGTGGGCGGGCAGAATAATGTGACTAATTCTTTACTTTTGAAATGCAACTGTTGCTAAAATTGCAAAGTTTTGTTTGTTTTTTTAGGTAAGACAGCTTTTTATGTTAAACAAGTTTCAATTTTCACTGTACAAAGTTATGTAACATCCACACTTCTTGTAAATTCTATACTGCACTGACCATGTAGACAGTTTTCATGTGCTTTCACTGATTGTATAACAAACATACACAGGGTTGATTCTTCAGAAAGTCTTCTCAGGACTCTTCCAGAAGGCACCGTCTCGAGCTGTAAACAGGCACCAGTTGCATAAGCTCTACTTCAGTGTATTAAGGGGTTTCTGTAGGACACTAGCTCTTAAGGGAAAAGCCAGGGTGGTGAGAGCAGCTGAGGCACACTACACTTACATACATATACTTTGTCGTCAGGCGTGTCCATAACTCTTCTCCATGATGTTTTCCAGCGTGCTTGCATGTGCGGCTGCAGGACTTTAACTGTATTGTTGACTTAGCATCTTTTAGAAACCCACTCTTTATGATTGCCATGTGTTGTGTCTGCATGCACGGCCCAGTTTTACATGCTATGGCTTATGCACGTCAGGGAAAAATATGTCTGTGTAGGATAAAAATGTGTGTGTGTGCATTTTGCTCAGACATACTTGCAGCTGGATGTCTCAAAGTTTAGGGTGGATCTATCAACTTGTTTCTATGCAAATGTTATTGCTTTGTGCTAGAATGATCCACAGTTTGTATGTGTATGCATGTATGCATGCACGCTTGAAGCCAATGATACACACACTATAGTTGAATAACACAAATATTAATACAATAGTAGCCACAATGTAGCATTAACAATTGATGGGATGACCTCTAAATATGGACACTAAATATTAGGGATGCACCGGTTCAGTTTTTCCTGTTCAGATACAGAGTTTGATACTTTTTTTTATTCAGTAGCAAGACCACAAACCACAAATAATGCGAATAACGTTTATTGAAGGAATGAATAACGATGAATTGTGAATTTTGATAAGCTGTATGATTTGGCTTCAATGGGCCTAGGCTCCCGGCCTCGTATCCCCCGTACCTGTAATAAGAAGCAGAGAATATAATTTATGGAAAAAAGGGAGGCGGGTGGGCACGAAGACAGTGGACAAAGGTGGTAAGTGAACACGTGGCTTAATAGTGAATCGACCGGAAGGGCGTAGATGTGGTGTGGTCCTGCTCCCGAACTTAAGATAACAAACTTATCTTCATGTATCGGCTGAAATTGCTTTTCTTTTTTATCAAAACATAAGACATTTTGTTATATAGTACTATGTAATTGTTATTTCTAGTGCATGCCACGTCTTAACAACTTAATCTGAATAAAATGTCTAATAATAATTAATGTTCCGGATCAACACCAGCCAATAAATTAGTCTCATTATGTCCAATTGAAGGCAAAACTTTGGTATCGGCTGAACCGATATCATGGAGCCAATACCAGCTAAATTTCATGATATTGTGAATATTACTGTTAATTGTTTAAATGTTCATAAAAAATACAAGTATTGAGCATAAAAACAGTGGCTTTGTTTAAATATAATTTATTAGGTTTTTGTTTGCACTTTAAGGTAAAAAAAAAATAAATAAATAAAAAAATAATAATAATAATAATAATAATAATATAGATAAACGAAGAAATGTATGCAGTTGTACTTTATTTAATGCATCTATCTTTTTTTCTAAGTATAGGTGTCCCATGTATGTTGTTTTTGCAGGAAGACTCTACTTTGTGAAGACAAAATCAAACTTGCTCTGAACTGATGCTGCATTGCATTTGTCAACTGTCTCTGTCAGAAACAGGCTTTTCATTTGGAATGCTGCCCTTTTGTCTAATGCTTTCCATTCAGTTTCTCCATATGCCACCGTGGTATGTTGACACTATACGTCACACACAATTGACGCATGTAACATCTCTTTGCTTTCACACCTTCCAATGGACTCACATTAAAACATCCATGTTATCTGAGCTGAAAAGCATCTTATTTGAGCTGATTTGGTGCAAGCCAGTGGTCTCTTTTGTAACATTGTCCTGTCTGATTTTCAAGCCAGGGCGAATTTGCAGGTGTCTCACGCATTGGTGGGGGACAGCTTTCATAACTGTCAATGCAGCACACCCGCAGACAGATGGCTAGCAACACGCCCACTGTATGCATGTATCCCTTTCACGTACGCTCATTTGTCCTCCGCCCAGACGCTAACTACACACCCTGTCTCTTGGCTTTTACCCATAGTCTAACTGAAACTCCCCGGCAGACTGCAGACACTGACTCAACAGGCTATTAACACTCAGAGAGATAGCTGAAAATGACAAGGCGAAGGCATTAGAAGCTGATAAAACTGAGAAAAACTAAGAGTGCTGGTGGGAAGAGAGGCAGACAGACACTCAGATTGTTAAGTAGGTAATAACTGCCACATCCAAGCATGTGATTTAGCAGGCTGCAGTGTGCCAGCCTGACTTTTGAACAATTACCTCCATATGTTGTTAGCTTTTTGATAAAGGACAAGCATGCTATTAAGCCAGGAGTAGATTGATTCAGGCACTTGTTGTCTGGATACAAATGCATGCACTAAGCTTAGGCAAAAACAAAACAAAAAAATTGTGAATGGCATCTGTAGAGTGCTAAAAATATCCAACAAGACCGTCAGTTGCTTACGTAGTCTTTGTGTGCTAAAGGTGCTTGTAGATACTGTGTTCATTGTGGACTGTTTGTGTTCGAATGATATTGAAACATGTGAAGCAAGTTTAAAATGCACAGTGTGTCTTACACTGTGTTTCATTTCCCGCTTCCTGACGTCATATCATCAAGTGTTCCAGAAAGATAATAAAAAAAAACGTTTTTTTAATTCAGGTATTCAACAAAATATCAACATTTTACAATCTGATCATTATAAATCACCATGTTGAGCTGAATTCTAGTAAAAATTGATAAGTCCCATCTTTTCAAAAAGGCCTATTACAAGTAATCTTTGACAATCGAGGGATGTTGGCCTTAGAGTTTTGTTGTTTTTCAGCAGGACTCATGCTTTCAGCAGGAAGGCTCTTGCTTCTAGTTTGCATGTTCTCCACATCTGGGAAATTCACTTTATCCAGTTAAAGGAGACCTAATGTGCATTCCATGTTCAAGTAAGTTATGATATGTAGAAATATAAACAGGTCTCATGACTTTCTGTTTAAAGTTGGGGTAACTTTTCTTTGTTGTAGTAAATAGTAAATGTTGTGTTTCCCACAAACTTTATAAATGCAGCATTATGTGAAAAAAGAAACTTCTGAGTACTGTCTGAACAAACCAACAAAGAATTTTAGTTGCTAACAGGAGCTGAATGCAATGCTCTGATTCAACATACTTTCTGAAGAAAACTTAATCAGCAACAAAATGACAAAAATGTCCAAAAAGCATGTTTTCATGCCTTTTTAATGTCAATATGTTACAAAAGCCAAAACTTTAAAAAGCCAGGAATTTTGGTTGAAGCCACGTGATGACATTTTCTCTGAGTTTAGCGGCTAAGCTTAGCCTTCAAGTTACTAAAATGGGTAAGTTTAGGGCTGGTTCAATTGTCCTGTTAAATCCGAAGAAAATGTGAACTTTAACCAAATTTGTGGTTATTCATGGCTATCAAAATGGCGGTCTGTCAGCCTGCGAAAATGGCCTGACTTTCTTCTGTCTTGATAATTTGTTAGTACCTGTGTGCAAAAATATACATTATTCTGTTAAACTCCGATAAAGTTTGATAATCCCGACCGTCACTGGCACGATATATAGTATTTTTTGAAGGAAATATTGAAGTTCTGTGGAATAAGATGGCCAGGCAAGACCCCTTTAACTGGATGCTGGAAGGCATATAATAAAGAAGGGAAGAGCGTGAGCTGGGATAAGAAGGCTTCCGGTTCGTACAACGGCGAGGCGTGGTCCCGCTCACAAATCTTGATTAATGAAGTATTACTCAGGCTTTGCAGGTTTGCCTCTCCAGAGATCTGACTCACATCTACCCACGACTTGGCCCTGTGACATAACCTGTTTGCCTGCATGCTTGTCTGTAGATACATAATGTCATAATATGAAAAAGTAAAGTATTGTAACAAGCTGGTAGAACCTATACTTTTGTACAAACTATTGCAGGATGCATTCAGTTTTTTCCTCATTATAAAGTCCTCATGTTTCAGAAGCTTGTGCAACTCATGTAATGATCTGAACTGTTCCGAGTCACGTCTTGAAGCATGACTTGTAACCACTGTCACATGAGATCATTCCCAAGAGGTACATATCCTATTATAGTGAGAACAGGCAGTCTCTGTGTGCACACTGATATCCATGATGGAAACCACACGCAGAAAGTTACCCAAAATAGAATTCACTGCCTAAAAGAAACCAGTGTTCTATAAATAGTCCTTTCTAAAAACAGGTTAAGCAAGTTTAGCACGAATCAAAAAACTTCTAAGATATTTGTAGCTTTGTTATCCACTTAAATCTAGCACATTTTCCCTGTATAGTTGCCCTATATTCTATATTCAGCGCTGGCAGGACACAAAGTTAATCTGCTTGTTAGAGGTGAGACTTCTTCTTCTACCTGTGGAATTATCTGGTTCTGTCTAGTTAAAGCTATTAAAAGACGCCCAGTGTATTTCAAGCTTGTTGCTGCCAGAAGAGCAAGGTCTTGTGTGTTTAAGAAGGCAGTGTTCAGAAGGCACAAGAAAAAGCATGAACCTTCCTGTCAGTTAGAATGAAAATGAAATGCTCTAGAACATGAGTGCCAAGCCGAGATTTAAACTGACTAATATGAATTGTGTTATTGCATGCAGAGGGTATGTAATTTGTATTCAAAGCTTTTATTTGTAAATTTCTGAAGATTAAAAAGCATATTCCAGTCACATTTTAGGAGAATAAACTTGATTTGAACAAATCTCAGCACCTCTTTATGAGCAAAGGTAAACCCCCCAAGAACCAAATATCATTTTGGCTTTTTGCCATAGAATTATTGAGAAATGATGCAATTTGTTTTATGCAATGTTTTTCAATCACAATGATTACAATTGGTAAAATGGTCTGCACACATTCTTTCTGTGTGTGTGTTTTCATTCCACGTTGAAAGTACTTAAAAGTTATTGACCAAGTTGGTAATCAGTGTTGAGGGAAAAGTACTTAAAAAAGTTTATAAATTTTATATTTAATGTATTAGTACACTACTTAGTTACTGTCCCAAAAAGTAACTTAGTTCAGTACTTTGGGATTACTTTGTGCAATTATTGCAAACATCGATCAAAAATAGGATTTAACATGTTATTATTGGCATTCAAACAGAAGAAGGATAAATGAGTTGCTTAATGGCTCATATTAATAAAATCAAATCACTACAAGTCACTTTTTTAGATTGTTTTTGTACTTAAAAGTAACACGAGTATTTTGTTAGTAAATGAATTTATTACAAATATTATTTCACAGTAACTAAGTTTCACCAACACTGTTGGTAATATATGAGCATTATTTGTTGCTTTGTAGAATCATGGACAAATTACAAATATACAAAAAGTGAATCGTAGCATAACAATGTTATTGCATTTAATCTGCTTAATATACTTTAAAAACAAATTCTGTGAAGTATACTGCGATTGATTGAACAGAACAATACTTATAATTAAAATAGTTGCTTGAACAATGGTAGAAGTCATTAAAACTGTATACATTTTAAAGAGAAATCAAAACACACATGTCAGTATGTACATGACTCAGCCATGTTTGGTCACTTCCTCGGCCTGTGTTAACTTCTGTATGTTTTGCAAGAGTCTGTCCTACATGTGTTGTATTGTGGAGCTCCAATCAGGCGAACGAGGGTCTCTGTGGCATCCTGCCGTTAATCTACTTCCCTGTCCTACACTTCCCTTTCCCTCCTAGAGCTGCTTATCATGACACTGCACTTTGGACTTTTAAAAAACGAGAACTCCATTTGGATTTGTTTGTTTATTTTTCATTCTCTCTGGAGCAAAGAGTATTAAATTATTACAAAGATTGAAATGATTTAGACATTTTAAGCATTTTGCAAACTTGCTAAAGATGGTGAAAGCAAAACTTAAGTGTACGATTTTTTATTTATTTTTTTTTTTTCAGTTTAAACTAGCAATTTAACATCTAGCTTGACAAATGTGATCAATATGTAGAGAGAGGCAGCCAAAGTTAGAAAACTGGCCTAGCTTGCATACTTCCAGTTTATTCAACATGTTCTCCTGGCCTGCATGTCAATACAAATTGCCTGTCATGACAACGCTTCTGCCTTTTTTTTTTTTTTTTTCATGTTTATTAGACACCCATTTCCTTGGTGTGGTATAGACATGTGATTGGTTGAGGACAAATGAGGTTTTATTGGGGTCTGAAGTTACAAAAATGAGTAAGTTTAGGTCTGCACCTTGAAATTGGTTAAGGTTAGGATAAGATTGTGTTAGTATTCATGAATAATGACACGTGTTTACTTCTACCACAGAAATGAACTGGGGCAGCAATGAGTGAAAAACAAACGCAAAAAGTAGAAATTGTGTTTATGTGACACGCTGTTTCTTTTGCATGGTATAGACATGCATATCTGTGAGAACAGATTGTTATTTTTGTGTTGTTTTTATTTTATTTGTTTTGTTTGTTTTACAAATGTAATAAATAGGTTGCATAATGAAATGGGATTGGTCAATGTAAAATGTACTATGCACTAAAATCTTTTTATCTTGTACAAATGTCTGTATCAGAAGATATAGTAGATAGTTATTTAGTTTGATTTAGCGAGCCTGTAGACTAGTTTTGAAAGCTTGCCATTACTCTTAAATGGACATGAATTGACAGCTCTCTAGGCCACTCTGCATTAACACCATGACTTATTTGCTGCATTGGTCAGGATTCGTCATAGAGCGGACTGTTCTGCAAGTGTAATACGGCCCTGGCAGGACCCACTGTCCACGTTTCAGGCATGTCCTTTCTCCAGGCCAAAGATTGTATCCATGAGCTACTGTCTGACTAATCGAAAGACTCATGATCCCATTTAAATGATGACCACTTTCAATTCTCAAGTGCAAAGGAGAGCTTTTAAATCCGGTGCAATGACTCACTCCCTCCCTCTCCCTCATTCTGTGGAAGAGCTTTTCAAACAGATACATTTACATCTACTCTTATCTGTTTACTCGGGAGCTATATAATACACAAATGATTGCACCTCAGGGGAATTTAGTTCGTCCCTCATTACTGCTGAAGCAACCTGTCATAAATAAAACACAAGGTAAATGGAATGTGAAGAGTTATTAACCAGATCTGACAACGAAAATTAAGCACAAGAAACCACTAACTGCAAAAGGGTAAATTACTGTATGTTATAAGAAGGACAAAGCAAGAAAAGCATAAAACATGAATACAAAATCACAAGACTGGCAATACGAGAATAAGCTGCCAATTTCTGTAAAGTGGCTTTTTCTATTCCATTCATTCTTATTTATTTTGGTGACACGCGCACCTTTGTCCCTTCAAATGTAGGTCAATGCAGTCAGTTTAATATGGAACATGGAAGCAGGTCAAATGAACTGTTATGTGTTTTGGCCCACATATCTTAACCTCTATCTGCTGTTTTAAAGGGCGCATCATGTCACTGCAGTCTGGAAAGCCTTTGTCCACACATTAAAAAATATCTGCTAACGTGACTGAATCGTCCTGCTGTCTTAGACTCCTTCTATAAAAATATGTACATATACTTTTTTTATTATTTAGCAAAGACAATGACAGTAAATGTGCATAGCATTCCAGAAAAAGCAAAAACATTACATCACACATGAACAAGACGAACATTTTTAATCCTAAAAGTTGGCTACATTGGAATAAATTTGTAAAATCTTAATTTATCTTAACTTTGTCTTTTTGAAATGCTTATTCAACCTGTCATAAACACTTTACGAGTTTGTCCATATTGCTTGATAATGGTCGGTATATTTGTACCAGCTGACTCTCTCTGGATCATTCACAACTTGTGAAAATTCACTTTTGATGCAAACAGTTTTAAATGAAACAGTTTTGAATGTTTTTGTTTATAAGAAGGTAAAAAATAACAGTATAGTATACTAAAGTATTTGTCATGACGGGTACCCTAGTATAGGTCTACAGATAGATGGTTAGATAAACAAGAGAGAAAGATATTTAGCCTTTGTAAGTGTGTCTAAGCTGCCTCTGGAGTTACAGGAGTAATTAAACCCAGGCCTTTCTTATTCAACCTTTCAAAGCGACAGGCACAGTTGACTTGACTGGGGCCGCCCTGTAATACAGAGGTAGTGTAATTAGAGAGAACACTTGCTTTTGGAGTTGAATTGTCTTCTGAGGGAGTTCAAAGCCAACAGGCTGCAGCTGCACTGAGCTCGGATGGCCTGCAAGCTTTCATGTGTTCAAGTTACTGTATGCATGGAGTCTATGGGGAGTTTACTGAAATCTGACTTGAAAGGAGAGTGAGATGGATATCCTGAATATAAATACATATAGAGCTTGCAGAAACTTAGCACATGCTAACTGCACCCTTTCAATTTTCTGAGAATGAAATGCTCTATATAGGTGAAATAACTTTTGTGATGAAGGGCCTGTCCTTCTCCTTTGAGATGTTTTGTGAATGTACACAGATACTGTAATTACTGTATTGAATTACAAATATCTATATTGCTCCAAATCAACGGTCTCAAACCAAGCCTCCTTGAAAATTTCTGATTATTATGACATGGCCTACAGATCAAATATTTTATTAAGTTGTGTCTAAAACCTGTGCACTAGAGTACAACAAATTACATACAGTTGTCCTTGGTTGGACAGTCTGATGCATTTATATTTTAATCACTTGTGTGTGCATGATGTTGCTATTACACAATATTGGATGTGGACATGTGAAACATAGGTTATGCCTTATAGCCTAATAGTAGGGCTGGGCGATATGGACAAAAATGTCTATCTCGATATATTTTGTTCATATCTCAATATACGATATATCTCTCGATATCTTTGAAATGTATTTTAAGTGAAATATTTTTTCTAATCCTTTAGTCTGCTAATTACATAGTAGAAATGTCTTCATTAAATCTTCATTGAATAATTCATTAGTTGTGCTTTTGGCTGGGTAAAACTAAATTCTATGCATAACACAGTATAATTTGACAATTATAACTTTTCTTTGTAACTGTAACTGCTTTTCATCAGTTTTGGGAGCTCTTTTTCATCAGTGATTCAATATCTCGATATGAACGATATAGCCGAATTCATATCATATCCAGTACATACTCTCGATATAAGATATATATCGATAAATCACCCAGCCCTACCTAATAGCCTTATGTAGAATAAAGCATAATCAGGTAGGTCTATATTTTAAAATGCTGCACTCGACCAACTCTGACTGATCATTTCGACCCCAGCTCCAAGTGAGTTTGAGAACCTGCTCTTATACACAAATACTTAAACCAGGGGTGTCAAACTCAAATGGAGCTGGGGCCGAATTGATCAGAGTCAGAGTTGGTCGAGTTGGCTGCATTTAAAGATATAGGTCTGTTTATGCATTTAAAAATATAGATCTGTTTATGCTAAATCATATGACAATAGGCTTTATAAAACATACTATAATTCGTGAATTATTGTACATTACATTATTTTGAATTGCATTGTATTGTTCAGGGTGTTCTTCTAAGACAATTTTTGAACAAAGTGCTAGTAATTTGTTGCATTCCAGTGCATTTTTGGTTTTATTTCCATTCTGGCCTATATGGCTCCTCCTTTGCACTTTTTACACAAAGGGCCAACATCAACACAACACAATGGGACAAACTTACCAGAAGAATAGAACCCACGATTTTCTTGTAGCACAGCGAAAGTGCACTACCATGTCGTGTAGCCATAACTTTTCAAAAACTAAATGTGAGCCAAGTTAAAGATGGAAATAATGACCTATGTTTGCTCGTTGGCCTGTGTTTTCTCAGGCCTGTAATCTTCTGTCTACGAATTGGACAATTGTGGCTCATTGAAGTGATATGGGTGGGTCATAATGGCAAGCTTTCTAAGGCATTCCATTGTCTGCTCTCAAATACTCTGGTTTCTCAGAATGCAATATAGTTTTGAACCCAAGCAGGAATAGAAACAGATCCAGTGGAACTTGCTTTTGGTGGAATTAAATGTACACTAACAAATAAGAAGAATAGTATTAAATGACTTACTGGATGAGTTCTTTCTGTGTGTTGTGTCTGGGAGCACAGCAATACAAAAGCCAGTAAATATTGCAGCTAAAGACGGACAAAGATCTAATATTTCACACAGACTGCAGGTGTTGTAAAGGTTAGGGTAAATCAAGGACAAAAAAGTCAAACTTAGCAATTCTACTCATAATACAATGTCAAACTCAGTGATGCCAAGGGTGATTAAACATTATACTTCAGAGCAATCTCCCTTTCTTTTATGATGTGTGTGCCAACAGCTATTCCACTGAATGACTTACAACTTCATTCATGTTCACACATAATACATTAAAGAGAATGCCACTCTGAAGTGCACTTCAAAGTCATGTAAGTTCACACAAAGACTGAGTAAATCATTGATGCCACTTGAGCCGCAATTCCCTGAATCAAAATCAGAAAATCTCTGTTTCTGTTTGAAGAAAGACTTTCCATGCTGCAGGAACAATGACTGCTTAAAACAAATAATAATACATTGAAGTGTAATGTAGTAGTTCTCTAACTTTTTGCACTGTTAAGGAAAAATATTTTGCTTTAAAAAAACAAAAACACCTGGGAATCTCTGGAATTCTTACTGAAAGTGTATGTACAAGCAAAGCATTTAGACTTGATTTAGTACCAAGAAAGAAACCTGAAACCTGATTAAAAATGACGACATATGCAAGAATATGGTTTCAACACAAAGCAGTACTTTCTGTTGGTTAGACTATTTTAAAACTGAAAAAGACAAAATGTGTCCTTTTTTTGTATTGATACAGACTCCAATGAGTTATATAGTTTAATAGTAATTTTAATATCTGATTGTAGAAACCTTTAACAACCTTACTCTGCACTGATTTGGTTCTGCCTCAGCTCTGACACCTCACAGGCACAAGTTAGAGAAATATCTTGATGGGTTTCTCATTTCCATGTCAAGATGTCTTTTTATCACAAATTTAAAGCCCAAATGAAAGATTATCTTTTTTTCCATTTCTGACTTTGATGTGATAGTGCTTGTGGTAAATATTTATTATAGTTTGTAAATTATGAAGAAATTGACAATAAAAGTGGAAAATTAGAGGAAGTATTTAAGTTCTAAAACAAATCCCTCCATATAGGTCATCAAAATGCAGAGATATTTACACAAAATTGATGTTAAATAATGAGTTTAAGTGTTACTTAATCGTTTCATTTGTCAAATCATAATATCTGTGTCATTTATGTGTGTTGGGACCCACATTTACTAGGTAACAGTTGTGGGTTCATATTTACATATGTTATCATTGCTAGACAAAATAAACTTCAAACCTCTTAACAACAGACAATCTAGGTGACAAATTGTTTCGTGAAGTCTTGAATATTATCATGTTCACTGTGTTTTAACTGAAAGTCTGATCTAACCTGTCATATGCACATAAGAAAGTGACATAGCTTTCATTTTGTTCATATGCATGTTTTATAAACAAGACACCAGACCTAAACTGTGTTTAACATGACTTTCCAGGCCAAGATTGTGGAGATCTCATGTGTTTTGCGATGCAAATATGTGCAGCTGAATAAATGCATTCTGAAACATACAGGTGAGTGGACTGTGAGAACAGCAGGTGTAATCAGACACACTTGGCTGTAATCAGGGCAGTCCAGAGCTGTGTATGATTAGTGACCACTGACTTCAGAACACTTCACTTATGTATGATCTGATTTAAAAGTACTGAGTGGAACATCACAACATAAATCTCTATTTATGTCAATCTGTTGGCCTTAATCGAGAGTTCAAATGGTTTTAATTGACGATTACATTAACAATCATGACTGTATCACAACAAACCTGGCGGCTTACAAGGGGAAAAAAATAATGAAAATTATAGACCAATAATGGTGCTGTGTCCATTTTTTTAGTAAACAAACCAAAATTTTGAAAGTAGATTTTTTTTACTTCGACCTATTATCCTCACCTAATGCATTCTGAGTTTCCAAATTGATCACCACAATGGGTTTTTAGTTTTTTTTCACAGATGTGAAACGTGTCGGTAGCCACGATGCTAACAACGAAAACAGACAAACTTCATAGATTGTAGAAACAAACGGGACATTATTAGACAGAACATTGCAGACTAATTTAACATGAATAAATGCTTTAACCAGATACCTGTTGTCAGGGGAAATTGTAAAAAAAAAATAAAAAAAATAATAATTTAAAATATTTTTTATTAAAGACAAAAAACAGAGTGAGGAGAAGGTTTTTGAACTTGATCACATTTTTGTCTTTTTCTTTTTTTTGTCTTGTAGGATAATACTGTATCTGTTATTTCAACAATGAGTTATATACATGGAGTTATCTGCAGTCATTTACATTTATGGATATAACATAGTATTTTGCATGGATAATGACTTGATTAGGATGCATTTTTCATTGTGGTGGATCATTTTGCAAGAATAAACAGAATATCTTGTTTCTCTATTGTAGTCTTATTTAAAAGGATATTACAAAAACAACACAGTCTCTGAAGAAAACATTTACAAAATATCACAAACGTACGATTTCACACCTTTTTTACTAACTTGAAGCCTAAACTTCACTGTTAAACCCAAAATGAATTTGTCAAAACATGCTCAACTTTTTTTTTTCCTCTTCACAACAATCTTCCCACACCACTTTACTCTCGATAGTTGTGGTTTCTTTTCATGTCGACGCTGCAATAGAAAATGCATTGGAACCAGTTGGATCCGCAAAGTCTACAGTTTCACAGAATCTCTCTCCATAAATTCCCCTTCGAGCAGTGAAACTTTCGCAATGACAAATCAGCTTTCTGTTTTCGCGGGTTAGCGGAGGACAAAGAATGTGCCTGTGCTTCCTTGTATTAGAAATCATTAAAAGTGAGCTTGTGTTGCTTCTGTGCACGTGCTGCAGTCGTGACAAGCTCCTGCCCTCGTTCACATATACAACTGTAATGTAATTAGTGATTGTGGTTGAAGAAAGGACCTACTGCCTTTCATGTGGTGGAAGCTTGGAAACAGATAAGAGGAAGGGCGTAAATGTTTGAATATAATGCTACGATGATAAACAGTGATGAAGAGAGTGTCACTGTATGATTTACAAAGGTTATTGTTGATGGAAGCGGCAAAGTCGGAAACTGAAACACTTCTTCTGTGGCCTCTGCAGCTAATACATAATGCTTGTACTACTTAATCAGATTCATAAATTATACATGCTTGACTCGACATAAAGAAAATGATTTTTGTTTCTTCATGCATTTGGTAATAAAGTAACATATGTAGGTCAATAATTCATGGTAAAACACAAAGAAGTAAGCAGATCTATTGACTTCCAACTAATAGTAGCAATTGAGACCGGTCTTGGTTTTAAGATTGACTCAAGAACGCATTCTTACGTCTCGTTTCAGACATTCCAGCATGACTGGGCATACTGAAAAATATGAATATTTCATTTATTTTTTTTCATATCTCGATAACGATATTCAGAGGATATTTCATCAATCCAACAGAAATGTGTTAAAACATGTCTTAAACTTTTTCCTGTTTAAGTTTAGGTTAGTTGAATAATGATGTCATAAGTCCAGAGATGTTTTTGCCATGAAATATATGTAAGAAGTCTTTTCATGCTTTTTCATCTGATTAGACTGATTAAATTAGACTAGATCCATTCACTTTTTGTATTGCAACAAACAAAATAATACTTATTTAATTTGGGTACTTTTTCTTGCATTTTTAATATACTCAATATTCACTTTTTTAATATCCTGAAACCAACATTCACGATATTCTCTAAAATTTGATATATCGCCAAGCTCTACTCAAGCACATTTGGACTCTTGGTCTTGATTTTGATACTGATAAAAGTAGAAAATGACTAAGATGGTCTTGATTTGGTCTCGATGGGTCTTGGTCTCTCAACAAGTCTCGAGGTTGTCTCCAAGAATCTTGGTCTTAATTAGTGCGGTCTTGACTCTACATTACTTCCAACTACAAAACAGAAAAGCATCACCTCTTTATTGAAAACGGTAATGGCCTTCCTAGTGGATGTCATAATTATAATAGGAAGTAAACTTTTAATCCTAAAAAAAACCCCTTTGCACTTGATTTTCGTAGTTGGGTGAAAGAAGGTTTTATTACAGAAGTTGCACTACTTTGACAAGCAGTATAAGATTTGATTTCTCAGGAGCTTTTTTGAGCGACTGTTATGTTTCTCCCATGACTAAACCATAGCCTTTAGCCTAAATACCAGTTTGTAGGATTGCCCTTTTCCAAATATAAGACCGAAAGTACAAACTGGTTTGTTTACGCATTCTCACCACCCCAGCGCCTCACCCATGACATCAGTGGTGTTATGCTAAAAACACTCAAACCTTCTAAAGCTATTTGTGCCGCCAATGCTAAAAAGAGAAGTTCCAAAAATAGCTCTTAAACTGTAAACAATAGGGCAGGACAGCTTATTACGTTCCCACTAGAATTACAGGTGTCAGCAGCCAGAGAGACTGAGACTGCATTGTTGGTGACGTGTGTGTTTTTTTTTTTTCTGTCACGGTGACTGTGCACAAAGAACAAGACTTGGAAAACTGCACTTGAACTTTGGCGGAGCAGAGAATTCAGCCACAAAGAAGGGCTAAGCTTTTTAAACAAGGAGAGACCATGCTATATTTAGACCAGCCGCTGCTAAATATAGTCACACAGGCCACAAAGCATATTCTTGGCAGAAAATGTAATGTCTAGGGTTTGACTGTGCTTATACAGTAGGCGTGTTGTTTTAAAGATCCTTTTGGAAACAATGTTATGATACTTATTGAAAGTTTGACGCAAGCAGACAGATCTGTAGACATGAATGTGACGTTTAAATAGCCGTAATGGAAACAACTAAGATCCAGACTGTTTTGACTGCAGCACACAATGATTCTTAAATTGCCCTGTCAGCTGTAATCTTCAGACCAGTGGTCTGAAAGATTACAAAATTACAAATAATTTTGTAATTATTCATGTTTTAATTGTGTTATGGTTTACTTTTATTTGTCAAAGTCAGTATATCTGATGCATTACAGGAGTTTTGTCCATCATTTATAGCAGGAAGAAATCCTAAGGAAAAAAATAAATAATTAAGATGAAATTTGTGAAATGCTTTGATACATCTTGAAGATCATGGTCTTAACTGTATTCTAGTGGGGGGAAATATTGAAGCATTTCTAACATTTGTATTTTCATGTATTTTTTAAATTATTGATACATATAAGCTACAGTTTAACAAAATAATAATTTTATTAAAATGTACTAAATTATGCACCGCTAAGTATGACAGTATCATTATAAGTACTGCTAAGTGTGCCATAATAAAGTACCTCTGTAAGTACCGCTATAAGTAATGTTTATTAAGGACAATGTACAATTAAATTAAGCACAATGGCAGAGATGCTTGTACCAGATTGTAGCTTAGAGCTAATTTCCATCTGTAGTCCTGGGAGGGGAGAGGGGAGGCACATTGGACATGTTTTTAGTTGTAGGGGGAAACCGGAGTACCCAGAGGAAACCTAAGCAGACACGGGGAGAACATAGCCTACAAACTCCACATAGGCCACAGGCGGCCCTGGAGTCGAACCCAGAACCTTTTTGCTATGCGGCCAGAGCGCTAACCGCTGCGCCACCGTGTCGTTCCAGTAGTAGTACTGGTAAGTTTATCAAAAAGGTACGCAAGTGTTTTAATACATAATATACCCGTATATACTGGTACACTTACTGGTCCAGATATCATTCCCAGTACCACTGCAAGTACCACTGTAACTACAAAGTATCACTGCTAGTATCCTTTAGTACCCAGACCAGTGGTTTATTTTGTTATTATGAAAGTTCTATTGGCAATTACAAAGTCATATACCTGGTTTAATGATAGATATCTAAACATTTCAAGTCTCAAGTAGGTTTTAAGTTCGAGTCAAGTCCCAAGTCAAAGAGAAGCAAGTCCAAATCATGTCCCAAGTCTCTAACCTTCAAGTTCCAAAGTGCTTCACATACAAAAACCAAACAATTACAACATACAATAGATTCATACCATTTCAAATGCAGTTTTGTTTTTGTTTTTTTAGTTTTTATTTTTTTTTCAAGTAGTTTCGAGTAATAAAGCTCAAAGTCCTAGTTACTGACCTTCAAGTCCAAGTCAAGTTCCAAGTCTTAGTCCATTTTATCAAGTCTCATGTGATCAAAATAGTCACTCCGGTCCAGGTTATAACTTTCTTATGACTTCCAAGTCCACAACAAAGATCACTTCACATTTAAACATGCACAGTACTTTGTCCACAAATCACATTGATGCAGTGGTTTATAATTGTTTTTCTCTATATTTACATCTAAGCATGCACATGTATGGCTGATTGTTGTTTTGTTTAAGCATGCTGTTCGTGCCAGCTGTTTTATTATTGGACAAAGAACTAAGTCCCACTAACATATGACACATTCAAGCAAGCCCATGAATCATTCAGACTCATTTTGGGCGTTTCTGCAGCATTAGCATATCAGGCCAGATTAGTTTGATTATTTAAACTGTGTAATTCTCATTCCAGCCAGTAGATGGAGCTTGAACTCAACTCCTGACATGGGAAACATATGATTGTCAAGACCAAACTAAAAGTCCTCCTGAGCAAACCAAAATTGACTTTAGAAAATTAAAAGTATATTTCACTTTGATCCTGTTTCTATTGGGCTCTGGACATCTAGTATGACAGTTCCTGGTGGCTGGTTCCTGAGATTTTCAGCAAATGGGGACTGCAAGTAAAAAAATTGAATTGAAAAATATTCTGTGTGAAAACCTAAACTGAACTTACATCTATACACTCAGCTGTTATAAGCCTTTGTCTTTGTGTCTTACCTCAGTGACCCTGACTATTTTCAAATCCGATATTTCCAAGAGACACTAAATTAAAACCTTTTAACAACCGCATTTTATAATCCTCTGCAATCCTGTATGTTTTATGCGTTTTTTCTCCGATGGCAATCCCTGACTAATGAGTTCAAGCAGGGCCAACATATGGGTCCACGCACATGACCGAGATTAAAACTCTGGGGGTTGAACTGCTATTGTAACAGTATTAACGCTCGTTAAAGCATATTTGTGATGGGATTTCTGCTATAAAGTGTCGTGTCCAGTGGGATTTCAGGGTGGAACTCGCAAAGGACTTAGCGCCCCAGATGCTGCCGATATTGTCTTTTTTAGACCTGAAACAAAACAACTGTATGTTTCTGAAAGCACATGATTGTACTGATCTGAAACAAAGGGAACATAGCCTTGCTAAAAGGTGTTAATGAAGGACACAAGCTGCTTTTTTATGGCCAATAGCAATTAGGTAACTCTTAAGTTTTATGGTTATGTCAGGAAAGCCATTTCAGCATTATAGGGCAGGCAGTGAGAGCAATCACATACTGGATGTTGGGTTTACTGCTCAGGGTAAAGACAAGGATCAATTTGCTTCTCAAGATATTTGACTTAGAATGACTCTCAGGTGTTGAAGATAGGACATTGTCAAGGTGACACTAAGAAATTACCTACATCAAAATGTGAAACTTCAACTGTATTTTACTCAGAAGAAGATCTTTATTTATGCAGCACATTTCATAAAAGAACACACCTGGCACCTCAACCTGCGACCAACACCAAGCGTTCCCTAACCTGCATGTTATTGGTCAGTGAGAAAACCGGAGTGCCTGGAGGAAACCACTTAGATGAAACCACCTAGTTCTTCATATCATGTTTACATGAAGAATGCAAAGTCTAAAAACTGCCTAAGTCTTTGAAGAAACTGGATTCGACTGAAAATTATGTGTAGGAGCTTATTTAGGGCGATAATTCTCCCATTGTGCATGAAAGTGCATTTTGTTAAAAGGTTTTTTAGAATTTACATTGGTCCACATGCTAATGTTGGTTAAATTCAGTAAAAATTTTTAGAAACAACAAACTGACTCTTGTTCTGTTTCCAAATAAAAGGAGGAAGAAAATGAAAGTAAAAGACCATTAAGGCACATCAGTGTGAAAATATTAGGTTTGGTTTTTTTTGTTTTTTTTAAATGCACAAAAAATTGTGTCTGTGTTTACAATATACACATCTGATTACAAGGCTAATTTCTAGGGATGCACCGATCCGATACTAGGATCGGATATCGAAGCTGATCCAGGGAATTTTGCTGGATCGGGTATCGGCTCTATGATATCGGTTCAGCCGATATTTTTGTGCTTTTATATGGACATAATTTACTGGTTCATGTTCATCCCAAAACATCTCATAATGATTGACATTTTATTCAGATTGAGTTGTTAAGTTAAATATTAGTTACATAACACTATATGATCAAATGTCTTATGTTATTGTAAGAAAAATAATACACTAGTATCGGTTGATATCGACTATCGACAGATACTTAAAGTCAAAATATCGGAATCGGTATCTGAACAGAAAAAGCTGGATCGGTGCATCCCTACTAATTTCCATATGGTTGTTTCAGAAATAGTCCCCTGATACAGTTTATCAAGCATAACTATAGGGTTTAGTTTGTGTAGATCAGTGGCGCCACCAAAATTAGAGAAAAGACAAAAGAATTATCTATAAAAAGAGGAAAACACTGGTTTAAATGGTGTAGGAGCTTTTTTGTCATTTCACCGAGAAGCCACTGTTGGATGTCCTTGTCCTTTTGCTTTTTTTTTTTTTTTTTCATGCAATCAACATTATTGTACCCCCGCCATGTGCATTTGAAAAGTGCAAGGGAAAAAAGAAGTTCTGTTTTGCTGTATCTAAATCTAATTTGTCAAACTGATGTACGCAGTTCATCCCTCCATAATGCACAACACTAAACTGTCTAATTAACTACAATTTCCACCAAACTCATTCATGCATTATAAAAGAAAGTGTCAACGTGACAACCTTACTATTAGACCTGCAGTCTGAGTTCACCCAGTGCACAGGCGTCAGTAGTATTGTCAAAACCACATCAAACAGTGTCCTCGGCTGCCTCCGTTCTGTCTCCTTATGGCTTTCCCAGGGTTTTCATCTTTTCTTTTTTATCCGTTTGAACAGCTCTGAGCTCATACAGCCAGCACACTTCCTCTTTTCATGCCTTTCTCGGCCTCACATGCACCATCATGTAGCTATAGGGCGCAAATTTATGTGCACTCCAGACACAGGGTTTGAAAAACAAACGGGCTGCAGTCATGTAGGGGAGACTTGTTGTGCAGAGTAAAAGGTTGTCATTAAATGCTTTGTTGCTTCGAACTGTGTGACAATGACTGTTTGTGCACTGGAGAAAAACGACTCCAAGCGTAAACAGTGATAAGAGTGTGCACTAAAAACAATGGCAGTAAAAAAACAGTTTCGCCTATAGTTACTCCTATGGTTTTGTTCATGGAGAAAGTGGTGATGCTAGAGAGAACAATATACAAACAACATGATATAAAAAAGTCTATACAGTGGAAAACTAACATATTTAGTGATAATAACTTGGTAAACGACATAAGAACAATCATGCTTCAAAGCTTTTTGCTGTCCTAGCACATGCAAATACATTCACTATATTCACACAAATAGCACAGAAATGAGATGTATGATTATGAATACAGGTAACTTTGTATATATGGTGATGGCTTTTGTTCCTTATTTTGTGTATTTGGGTATCTTTTAAATAATGTGTTGACCAGCACAGCTGACCCCACTCTTTATCATCCCACTTGTCTGTAAGTGTCATCAGGAGTTGTATACCCTCTCTGAGCCTCAGGGATTAAGGTTGGAGGCAGAATACTGTATTGTATCTATCAGAAAGCAGGTCAGTGTGTCACCAAGTCATGTAGTGTGCCTTTGTGTGGTCAGAGAGGGACCAATATTGTACCCCTCCTTTAAAAAGCCTCTGTCTGCGCTGGACGCACAGTGACATCTCATGTCTCATTAACTCTGGCCAACAGGTGAGGCCCAGCTGCCCTAGTGTGTTTACATCTGTCACAACTGAGAGTGTGAGGCGAGGGAGGGGCCCCATGCACACAGCTGCTCACAGCACATACTGGACTAACATATGGGGCACATATACACTGGCTTTTAGGAGGCACTTCACTGCCATGAACTGACTGCCCTCACTGATATACTTTCAGGTACTCAAGTTATTGACAACGACATTACACTGTTTGTGTTTGCAAAAATAAATTATTTAATTAGTTAATACAAACAGTATAATGTGCTGCATGTACAGAAAACCATGCATACTGTGAAGTCATTGATCACATTATGTAGTTAAAACAGGTGTTTCTTAACATACAGTGGTCTGGAGGACTTTCCTAATCATTTTCAAACCTTTAAGTCGGCACATAAAAGTTAAGTTTGGTTTATTACACTCCATCACTTTGAATAGAAGTGTATTTTAAAGCTGTGGTTCCCAACCTGGAGGGCAGAGTGTCAATTTACAAAAGTATCACACAAAAGAACACATTTATTATTATTAGCAAAAACCTAAATATATGTGTTTTTGTTTATGTAGGAACAAAAACCCACATTTGTTTTCTTGAAAAAATATGTTTTTTAATTATAAATTGATTATAATATAGTTTTGGGGGTCACAATGTGAAACAGGGGCCCCGACAAGTCTTCAGTTCAAGCAAGGGAGGCTTCGAGGTATAAAGGTTGTTAAAGCATATTCATCTGATCAAATTGTGCATTGCTAGTGTTTTCCTCTGAGTCAATAAAAAGCAACAATTTATTACAAGACATTCCCCAGAGATTTTCTTTTCAGATAATGACTTGACAGAATGTCCCTTGTGTTGTTAAAGGTAGCACTAAATGACTCATTACACTAACAAACAAATTACGAGTACATTTCTTTATAATAGAAAAGGTTTCATTTTTCATATTTAGAATAGTATTCTCCCAGTGTAAGAAGTGTGTAAATTCCGTCAGGTATGTCAACAAAGAAATGAAACAGTAGTTGAGTCAAAAGTACTTGCTGAAGCTTATTGGAGACATATGCTTGTTCACATAGTTTTAAAATAAACAATGCATAGATCATCATTATGCATTTTGTTAGTAATAAATCCTCATATCGATCTAAAATGGCTTGTAACAAAAGCAGGTCTATTGATTTCCTGTGAAACCCTGCCTCTTCATTGAGATATTTTACAGTAACACCACCAAAATTGAACAAATTTTTAAATTTTTTTAGAATGGCTGCGTGACATGTTCAAACTCTTCATGTGCCACATTTAGGCTGGGCAAAGACGTGGGCGGAGATAGGAGACAAGTGAAAACAGTAATTTTATGTGCTTTTGAATCTCACAACAGTACAGGATTATTCAAACATGAATGAATTAATCAATGTAGACCTTTGTACAGCTGAGAAAACTAATGTCATTACTTTCTGTTAAATACATAGAATGAATCTCCATCTTACGCCTAAATAAATGCAGCTATTACATTAATGTAAGCCAAGATAGGTGGTAGGTGACAATTGCAAAACAGGTTTATACAAAAATACATCAAACAAACTACAATTTTGAGTAAATTATTGACAAGGTAACACAGTTGTGACTATGTTAAAGGCTCATATAAATAGATTTTGCACAATATCTCTCCTTTTGAGTACAAAAAGTGTAATAATATGTACTTTTACTTATTTGAAAAACTGTTTAAAACACAAGTTGCTGTGTATGTTTGAGCTGATAAGTGACTTCCTCATTCACCATGATTGATGGTCCACTATCAGGCTTCAGGACCAACCACAGCTGGACATGCAGGATCCAGGTCCAAACAAGAGAGATAAGCAGCTGCTGAACCCGGGCTCTGTGTTACACAGTACGTTTACTGTGTACATCTGACTGCGGCTGTACTCCGATACTAGCAGCGCTTCAGGGAACTCTGAGAAGGTTCCTTTGTGTGGCTGAAAAACAAGCAGATGTGTGGGGTTAACTAAGATGGACGTTATCTGGTTAAAAACGACTTGAAGGTCATGGTTGAAACCTGAACTTTTGTTCCATTAGTTAGTGATGTGAATGCTGGTGGTTTTGGACGAGTAACACTGGGGAAGTGAGAGAGAGAGAAAGAGAGAGAAAGAGAGAGTAGGTGTAGTGCGTCAGAAATATGTGTGACGTGCACACACAATGCATGCAGTGAAGAATGACCCTATAGAGTTTAATTACATGTTTAATGCATTAAATATGAGAGAAACATCAACAAAGGGGAAGTGTTTCTAAGTTTTAGGGACATTTCATTTCTTTATGACAAATGTTTTAATAACTGTATGTTTGTGAGTGTAATTTCTTTCTTGTGCTCATTTTGTATGGCTCATTAGCTCATTTCTCAATATGAATGAAAACATATTCTCAACTGATATACCTGGTATAATATTGGCGAGATAAAAATAAAACATTCAAATAGCATCCACATTTGATGTGTTTACAGACTCATATAGCTCATCTCCTGGTCCAGACCGTTCAATCAAAATTGCCCAAAGATCTCAAGTCTAAGGAACATACAGCATAATGCAAAAGCAACTTTCATGAGCTTTTAATCTTGTTGCCACACTGTTTGACTGGGTTTATGCATGTTTGAGTAAAAGGTTAAGGTACACATTATTGTCTCTGTAAGGATTTTTTTCTACTTCATTTGACCAGATAGCAGTGATCTATCTGGTCTTCTTATTAGGCTTGGTCCGGAATACCATAGCTGGAAGATTTTCCCTATGATGCATGTTTTGGTTAGTGGGGGTAACTAGAGTGCCAGGAGGAAACCCACCCAGACAGCGGGAGAAACAGATAGACGGAGTCAAGCCTGCAATCTTCTGCTAGCCACTCTGCTGCAGCTCTCTAGTAAACTTGTTGTTCTGCAAATGAGGCTCAAGAAAAGTTTTACTTTTCATCTACCACCTTTTGATAAACACAGCTACACCATGTTGCCAAATGTGAACATTGTATTAGTTTTAGAATCTCACAAGAATGTGTGTATATACCCCAACATAGCAGGACATTTCAATAGTGTATGATTAGCAGAACTTTTTTTGTGTATAAATGACACGCGTTGTAGCCCAGTTCATTTCTATGGTGGTTGAAAAGATGTGTTACTATTTATGAAAGTTAACAAAATCCTTTACCTAATCCTAACCTACCCTAAACTCCAGCCCCCGTTTTAGTAACATGGAGACTAAACATACCCGTTAAACCAAAAGGAAATATCCCCACGTGGCTTCAACCAAAACTATAGAGATTATTTTACGCTGTGAAATAGTACGTTTTTGTTACGTTTTTCACAAAAATGACACAAAAAAGGCGTGAAATCATGCTCATCATATGATATTTATGTGTTGTGGTATAAATATGCTTGCTTGTGATACTGTGTTGTTTTGGGATATGTGAAGGTGGGCACTATTTAGCTACAATATAATAAAATAATAAACCACACTACGCATTGGTTAATGTGGTATTTCACATGTTTTCCAAGAACATTATATATGTGTAGATGTCCCAAAAGTTGTAGGTCATCATTCTGTTTTGCCAAGCAGTATCAAACCTCAACCTTTGACCTATGGATAATCATCAAAAACAACTGAACTGCTGACTACTGACATTAAGGCCAGTTCATCAAACTTCCTCTTGTCTTGTCTACGCCTGTTTTACTATGACAGTTGAGAGTCTGAACATTAAACCTAAGTCTCTTGGTTCTTACAAGACAAAAGCCTGTTTGCATAGGGCTATTCTACACTGACTAATGGAGATGAATCAATCAGAACACTAATTAACTTACAGCCCTCTCCCTTCTTATATTTACTGAACGATTAGCATTAAGTTTAATCAGAGTCAGTCAGCTCCTCACTATAGGATGAGACTCAAATGAGCTTTGTTTTAATGAGTACGTTCGCCTCGTTGGCCCCACCTCACGAGTCTGACACCAGCGCTGACCCCGGACCCACCCGGATAAACACAGGAAGGAGGTGTTAACAAGAAGATCAGGGGCTTCAACAGCAACAGTTTTTCCTAGAAGTCATGAACACAGACAAGAGGGCTGTTTACACTGCACGACAAGTAGAAGGCTTCCTAAATCAGGGGTGTGGAAGCAAACAGGACAGATTACAGCCGATAGAGATGAAACAAAAGAGAAAAGTTACTAGGATTTCAGAGAACAAAGTGAGTACATTTTTGGTGTTTAATTATCTGGGCCACACCATACATCTTTATTGTTACTAAGTTTATTTATTATCTTTTTGTAGTAAAACCACATTGGATATAGCATGTGTCAAAGCTCAGTGCATTACATAAAAACATGTTAAAAAAAGACAAAGTTTGAAGCTCAACTATATACTACATGCACAAAATGAAAAGCATAGGACTCAAAATGCGCCCCTGAGGGAGGTCAGTGCTCATACAAGCTCCATCTGAAAATTGTTATTGTTTTTCACTTTCTGTGCTCTATACGGGAGAAAATATCAATAATAATATATATTTTTTGTCCAGAGTCAAAATAATTGTCTCTGCACTGTGTGCCAACTGGAGAGGGTTCATAGACACGGGTTCTTACTTTGGATGAAATTCAATTTATTAAAGTTAAAGGTTCATTGCCTATATTTTCCAGCAAAGAATAAATCTTCTGCTTGCTTCTATTAAGGTGTTGTTTTCCTAAAAGAAATTCACAGTATTGCATTAAGCCAACTCCGAGTGGATAGGTGTAGATGACCCTACCACGACAAGCCAAGCCTGCACTGTGCATTTGCAAACAACAAAAACACCTGCAACTGAACAAATGCAAAAAGAAAAAATGTTTTAAGGTGGCCAAATATATGTTTACCTTGGTGGCCAACATAAATTAAAGTAACTTGCAAGGGTCAGACCTAATTTTGTATTTGCAAAGAACTCATGATCAAATTGTCTTTTGGTGAAAAAGACTGGAATGGGTTTCTATATACTATACTCATACTCACCAACACAAAATGTAAATAGATTGGTGGGTTCATATCTCAGCACAAAAAAAAAAGTCGGTAGCACTTTAAAAGACCTCCACGGTACCTACCAGTTAAGTACCATGTCAGTTACTAGTAACTAACAGTGACCTTACTAGTACTTACTCTGGTACTCCTGTAGTACTTACACTGGTACTAAGTGTACTTTATGGTACTTGTACAGCATTACTGGATACACTGGTATACTTACTGTGGTATTTACACTGGTACTTACACTGGTACCTACAGTGGTATTTGCAACAGCAGTTACTGGTACATACCACTGGTAGTTACTGGGTACTTACTGTGGTACATACACTGGTACATACACTGGTACCTACAGTGGTACTTGAGTGGTACTTGTACCAGCAGTTACTGGTACATACCACTGTAGTTACTGGTACTTACTGTGGTACATACACTGGTACCTACAGTGGTACTTGAGTGGTACTTGTACCAGCAGTTACTGGTACATACCACTGGTATTACTGTGGTACTTACTGCGGTACTTACACTGGTACTTACACTGGTACCTATAGTGGTACTTGTCCAGCAGTTACTGGTACATAACACTGATAGTTACTGGTACTTACTGTGGTACTTACTGTAGTACTTACCACTGGTACTTAAGGTGGTACTTGTGTCATCAGTGACTGGTACTTACAGTGGTAACTATTAGTACACTTACCACTTTTAATAATTTGTGGCACACACATATGTTTCAGTGGTGGTATTATGGTACTAATTAAAAAAAGTAGAGCTTATAAATTATGAATAACAATAAAATGCAAGTGTTAAAAAACACCACTGTCTTATTTATGTCACAACAATATTGGGTATTGACAAATACCAAAGTAATTATTTGTTTCAGTAAACAAGACAACAGAAAACAATTACAACAATCTAGCTTAATTCCAACATTTATTGATAATACCATGATACATAATGTAAATAGTGGTACTACAATGGTACCATTACAGTAGTTGACAGTCAAACAAAAAAACCTCTAAGTAACAACGGACAGTGGTACTTACTTACAGTAAGTATGAACAACACCTGTCTAAGTGGAACTACTACTTCATGGTACTTTACAGTAGTTGACAGTTAATACTAGTAACAACGGGACCTGTTCTAAAGTGACACTTACTGGTACTTCAGTGGTACTTACTACAGTAGTTGACAGTTAAGTACTAGTAACAACGGGACCTGTTCTAAAGTGACACATACTGGTACTTCAGTGTACTTCTACAGAGTGACAGTATACTATACAACGGATGTTCTAAAGTGACACATACTGTACTTCATGGTACTTACTACAGTAGTTGACCGTCAACTACTAGTAACAATGGGACCTGTTCTAAAGTGACACATACTGGTACTTCAGTGGTACTTACTACAGTAGTTGACAGTTAAGTACTAGTAACAACGGGACCTGTTCTAAAGTGACACATACTGGTACTTCAGTGGTACTTACTACAGTAGTTGACAGTTAAGTACTAGTAACAACGGGACCTGTTCTAAAGTGACACATGCTGGTACTTCAGTGGTACTTACTACAGTAGTTGACTGTCAACTACTGTAGTAAGTACCACTGAAGTTGCCCCACTGTGGCACCTGAGGTACTTCTGTGGTCTCCCATCCGAGTACTGCCGAGGCCCAACCCTGCTTAGCTTCTGAGATCTGACTGGATCAGGCTTTGGCATGCTGGTATGGCTACGACCATACCAGCATGCCAATACTGGTGGTAAAAGTACCACTGTAGGTACCAGTGTAAGTACCACAGTAAGTACCACAGTAAGTACCAGTAACTACAAGTGGTATGTACTAGTAACTGCTGGTACAAGTACCACTCAAAGTACCACTGTAGGTACCAGTGTAAGTACCACAGTAAGTACCAGTAACTACCAGTGGTATGTACTAGTAACTGCTGGTACAAGTACCACTCAAAGTACCACTGTAGGTACCAGTGTAAGTACCACAGTAAGTACCACAGTAAGTACCAGTGGTATGTACCAGTAACTGCTGGTACAAGTACCACTCAAAGTACCACTCTAGGTACCAGTGTAAGTACCACAGTAAGTACCAGAGTAAGTACTAGTAAGTGTCACTGTTAGTTACTAGTAACTGACACGGTACTTAACTGGTAGGTACCGTGGAGGTCTTTTAAAGTGCTACCAAAAAGTCATTGCAAGCTCATCATAAAAAGTATTTGAGCAAAAAAATCGTATTCTAACTGAACCTATCTGCCAGTAAAACAAGAAAATTTGAACTTTAAAACAATGATTTCAATTCGGGATTATGTGACTTGAGAAAATTTTATTTGAAAATAATGTATCTTTTTTGCACCATATGAATTTGACTCTTAGAATTCCTGGTGGTTTACCTGAAACTTAAAAGCAGCCCATTGCATCATTTGTGCAATGTCCTAGCTATAATTTGAATAAGTTTAAATATTAATCGAAATGTTAATACATATTTTTTGACACGCCATTAATTTCCTGAAAAAATATGACAGAAAATATAAAGGAGGTTGAAAGATGTTGGCTGGATGTTGATCAAGCACAGAAAAACAAAGAAAACATACATTTGATCTGTCTTTTTCAGTTTGTAGAAGGAGAGAATCCACATTGTCCTGCCCATACACCTCTGTACTCCACATTTACCCTGGAGGGTGTGTGTTAGCCCCAATAATGAGCTTCTTATCAGATCCTTGTTTCAGGGATTAATTGTTTGGTCAATGTTATTCAAACGGGACGTCCTGAAGACCCCCTGAGGGCCCGAGCCAACACTCACTCATGTTTAATGCAGATCAAGCTCATTACTCTAATAAAGGAGAACAAGTACCCCACAGAGAGCACGGACACGCTCTGAGGCCGGGCACGTAGATCACAAAACACCGCTCACTCAGAGCTAAGCAGATTTACGGGAACATGGATTGGAATGATTTGTGCAGAAAGTTCTAAAGGTGACCGTAAACATCGTTTGGAGAGTAAGACGTCCTGGAACATGCACTGAGCTGGCTTTTACTTGTAAACACAGACTGCATGATAGCTTTACACAACATGAAACTAAAATGTGATTGATGAGGAATCATTGCAGCTATGTGTGGAAAGAAGAAAAACGTTATAGACAAATGAGTGGTGTGTATCAGCATTATGAGTTATTCTATATTGGCCTCTTCTTGTGTTTCTTGAAAACCAGACGACTCAAACTTGGTACAACAGTCCTGCATTCATGACCATAACTAAAATGAAGGATGCATCAGTATCAATTAGTGTTAATAGAATATTTATTGCTTAATGTTGACCCAGAGAGACTCATAATGTTTGAAACATATTCTCATGGCTTGTGTGTATATACTGTATTACCACGCCATGACAAATTGTGTGTCATGACGACGCTTCTGCCTTTTTTTGGCGTCCAATTACACGCCCATTTTTTCTGGCATGGTATGGACACGCGATGTGGTTGAGGACAAACAGAAGGTTCTTTGAGGATTGAACAGCTAAGTTTGAAGTTGCAAAAATGGGTAAGTTTAGGTTTGAGGCTTGGAGTTGGTTAAGGTTAGAATTAGGATTGTGTTAGTCTTCATGAATAATGACACGGCTTTACATTCAAGTAAAAATGTTTTGCAACTTTATTATATTCTGACTTGAAAACACAACCAGTTTATTGAAACAAGACCAACACCCTGAAAGAAGAGAAGTAGTCTAGATCCATCGGAAACACATCTGTCTTAGAGAAAATGTTGCAAAATTAAGATAAAGATCCTGATTTAAGGCTTTTTGACTAAGCTGAAAATACAGCAATCTGAACATATTCACTGTACTTTTTAAAAATTTCACTCGAAAGACCTGCTTCTTTCAAGATGCTCTACTGGAATGTTATGCTGAACTACTCCGGCTGTGGAGTGAAGGACACATACCACTGATTCCTTTCAATTTGGGCAGCACACATTGGCAGCGAGCAGAGCCGGCTGAGGGAATCCCTGGTGGGGCCTTCTCAACCCCAACAGCTGCAAGCACAAGTGTGTGTGATGGGCCAAACCTGCCGCCGGACATCAAGCCACCCAAACTGCATGGTTAAACTTTCAAGGTGGTATGCACTCCCCGTGAACCTCTACTGGCATCTGTGCATTATAGTAATTCTTGTTTTGAAGTAGGATTAGGGCTGCTCCTGTAGGGTGTTTTTTGAATGCTAGAATGCTAAACTTGTGTTAAATGAGGTGTTGTATAATTGGCAACATTAATAAATAATACTATTTGGAGGCGTGGTCTGCAATGGGAGAAAGGGCTCTCTTGAGTCATTGGAAAATACATTTTTGCTCTAGTAAGATGTTTGCTGGTGACGTAAATATATTTTAAACACAACCAAATCAAGATGACTCACAATAGAGGTTGCTGATGTGATGATGTCTTGGTAAAAAATAAAGAAAAAAACAAAAATTAACTTATGTTCAAATATGGTTGTTTAATGCATTGGATTTGTATAGCTCCTTTTCAAGACACCCAAACATACATTATATTATGCATTATTCATTCCTATCACACGGTGGTGGTAAGCTACATTCTAGCCACAGCTGCCCTAGGCAGATCAACGAAAGCGAGGCTGCCATTTGGTGCCAATGGCCCCGCCGACCACAAATATTCACACACACACACACACCAGATCCATACTGAACTGCCTTGCCAAAGGACAGGACACAGTTTCTCCTCCTGCCCTCCCACTGTGGCACCTGAGGTTTCAGCAGTCTCCCATCCATGTGCTGCTAAGGCTCAACCTGCTTAGTTCTGAGATATGACAGAATCAGGCTTTGACAAGCAGGTACAAGCTACACCAAAACAGCTGCATCTACAGTAAATGTCATAATAAAATTGTTTTCATTCAGAAAGTTTAATTTGGTAAAAGGTGTCACTAACTTAAGAAAATGTGGCGTGTTTGACAAGGAGAATGAAAAAAATACAGTGTTTTTTTTTTTTTGCCATGGTGATAGTAATTGTAAATAATCACTTAACCGTGATGTTTTGTTTTATAATAATCACAATGCTAAAATTTGATATTGTAACATCCCTTGCACAAATATGAATTGAAGCTTGCTTGACCTGAGTGACACCTCCAACCACATCAGGCCTATGTGTCGGGATCGATTAATAAAGTGGTTCTCAGGCACGTGCCTTCAGGTCTGTGTCTTTAGGAAGCCATTGTTTAGTATAATCTGCCACATGTGTTAATCTTCATACATTCATTATCCTCTCTGCTTAGGTTCAGCCGTGGATTACAACTTCAAAACAATGGGTTCCTCAGCCGGCATTACAACTCATCCTCCTCAACCTCTTTACTTCCCACTAAGACAGAAGAAAAAAACAGATGTGATGAATATAGATACGTAATTTGGAATAAAAAAGTTTAAATTAGAGTTAATCAACACACAAACATATTTTCAAAATGCAAACTTTAAAAGCAAATGTAGCTTTTTTTCCAGTTTAATAGGTGTCAAGCTTAGACCTAAAAGAAAAGATAAAAAAAACTGATTGACGCAATTACAAGTACATTTCACTTGTTTGAAATGTGATCTAAACCTGGACGTTAAAGCTGATTCTTTAGGTCTTTGGATTTTAAAAGTACAAGGTTTAAAAAAATGCCCATAATGCAAAAATGAAACAGCTGGTAAATCTATTGTTTTGTCATTTTGTGTTGGCTGAAGCATGATCCGTGGCTTCCATATGGTTATTTACAAAGTGGTAATCCCTCTATGCCAGATTATGTCTTAAAATCACACCGATTTATTGTTTCCCCATTCCTGAAAACAAAAGCAGGGATTAATAGAAAATAGTTTAGAAATGTATACACGACTAAATAAAATAAGTATGGCATTCGTAAGATTACGATAGAATATGTTGAGATGTGGCTCACAAAAAAAAAAACAAAAAACGTCAGCAGTAAAAATTTTACCTTCAGATGTTTTCTCCACTTCCATAATGATTATATGTTTATTTATTTGTTCATTTTTAGTATTTACACTTTCAGCACTGATAATAAGTTTGACCAAATGTTTCATTGCTTGATTTTCTGACAAATCATGTGAAGTCCTCTGAGATAACCGCTATTGTGATTTTGGGCTATACAAACAAATTGAATTGAATTGAAATCAGTAGGAGTAGTAGATTTGTAAGGCTATGATCTCGGTCACAACAACTATCCTGCTCTTTTTGTGCTTAGCTCACGAAAGAAAACTTAACTGGTGCTTTAGTTATTACAGAGATTATATTTGTCATCATATCTAAAAGTCATTAGAGCATCACTCATGCTGAGAATTGTTTCTTTCAGTTGAGGAGTATCTCCAAAGTCATAAAAATGGTGTCACAAAACGATTTTGAACTCATAATCCATGCTTTTGTGTCTACATCCCTAGACTGTGTGAAAAGAAGGAGCAGTCTACTCTGCAGCTGATCCAGAACTTTGCAGCGAGGGGCTTGACCTGCACAAACAGAAAAGCTCACATTACACCAATACACTCATTCTTAAAGCTCTTCATTGACTTCGGTTTTCTGTTGGATACCTACTTTTGAGCTCCTTCTTACTGTATTTCAGTGATCTAATCCAACCCTACAGACCCTCTCGCGCTCTCAGGTCTGTGGATGGCTCCACACTCACATTTTCACACCAGAGGAGACCAATGGCTTTGGTATGATCTCTCCTGCTCCAGGCATTTTACATTTGAAACTGTTTTGTGGGTCTGACATGGTTATGTAAAGTTATGTCTTTTTATACCTAAAGGAAAACAAACACATTCTTTTGAAGTTGTTCTGACCAAAAATAGCTCCTTGTCCAGGCAGCACTGTCCTGTGTGTGGATAAGCCCTGGGGTCTTTGCAGCTGAAAAACACCCAGAGGATTTGACACACACTGATCCTTTGTCACTCACCAACAATATGTAAACATGTAGATGGGACACATTGCTCTGTTTGTGCCATGTGCTGTGTCCTAGCTTCTGGCTGCTGTTGCTATGGAGAACTCTCAATAGTCAATAGTCAACTGGTTCATCACATTCTACAGGACAATATTATTTCAACCAGCTAAAATGAATATCGCAAAAGGTCAGTGAGTCTAGTGGCCTCAGAAATCAGCATAAAATTGTTATTATCTCTCTTTGTTTTTACTTGAACAGCTTGTAATCTCGCGATAGGCGTGTAAATCTTGTTATACTTGTGGTAGAAAATAGCTGTCAAGAGATGTGTCAATCTTCAAGTTCAGTCTAGGACATACATTTGGAAGTAAATAGGCATAGTGAGATCAACATAAGTGAGATCAGCAATTCAAGAGAATGCCCTCACTAACCATTACATGCCAAGACAGCATAGTTTCTCAGGGTTTCTCCTTTGTGCCCAGCCCTCCAGATCAGGATTCCAACTACTGCTTACGTAAATGAGATCAACAATTCCAAAGAATTTTACATTTCCAAAACAATGCATGCCAAGACATATAGAAAGACTCGTTGAGCAGGTATGCAGTCTGTAAACGTGTCTATTCTCTGTGTAAAAGCAATAAGGTGACACATTGCAGATGAATGGGAAAAAATTTATACAGTATATATAGCTATCAATGTAACAATTCTGCTGTAGTTTACTTGAATGTGAGGAAAAAATGTAGCACAAGTTTTGATTATGTAATGCTTTCATGTAGAAATAAATATATATTTAATGTAGACAAAATGACCAAACTTGCATTTAGTGGTCAGCAAAATTGGAGAAATGTTTAAGCTTAGTTTATTAGTTTTTTTGTACGTGTTACTTAGTTTAGCCTATAGTGTTGCGCGCATTTTTAAGGATTTTGCTTCCTTAAAAATGTGTGCAAACATTCATTTTATGCATCAGTCACATGTTTTGCTCATTTACCTCAATCTGATCCTTCGAATTGCTCACCACAAAGTTTTAAGCTTTTTTCCAGGCTGTTAGAAGCAACACAGTCCAGTATGGTAATGGGTGTTAGCCACAATGCTAACAACAACAACAACAACAACAACAACACATAAACTTTAATGAACAAATGGGACATTATTAGATGTTGTCAGGACATTGCAGACTTATTTCTTCCCAAACTGAAGATATCTGTGCTAAGGTGTAATTGAGTTTAAACTATTTCATTGTTTAAAAAACAAAAAGTCAATTGGCTAAAGTGCTACAATGCTCATAAGTGAGATAAACAATTCCAAATAGCACTTTTACAAGACAATATAGGCTCAGGTATAATAAACACAGTTTGTTGCTATTGCTCCCCAATGGCCTGGTCTTGCACTCACCTAACCCAATCCCTCATGTGACCCAGATTAGCCTGGCCCACATCGCTGCTCTAGCTCTGCACACAGACCGCACTAGCTCTGCTCCACTCGGCGCACAAAGAAGCCTTGTGCTGATGCAACAAAAGGCAACAGAGGACATCAAACATCTGCACTGGGATAGCCTCACACTAGTGCTCCAGGCAAAGCCCTCCCTCAGCTGCATGAAGACGCACAATTACAAATCACTGTATGTGTTTGTAGTAGGTCTAAAAATAAGTGCATGAAAGAATTTACATAAAGCTCAATTAGAATCTTAGTTTACTTCTCTTTATCTACAAATGCTGATATGTAAAAGATTGTTTATCTTACATGGGTTTATGCAGTGTTTAGTGCTAGTCAGCTAAGTTTTTCTCTTCATTTTGTTGGCATAGGAGTAGTATATTTAAGTAATAAATATTTTGTTTCTTCATTACCAGATGAGGGTAGTTGTTAGCTACATTTACGTAATTTTATAAAGGAAATTAATCTTCATGGTAAAATATGGAGTCCAGTCTCCAAAAAATGTAGATATTTTTTTTTTTTTTTTTTTTTTTTTTTTTTAAAACAAAATGTCAAAAAACGTATAATAAGCTGCAAGTTAACTTACCCATTTTAATAACTTGAAGCATAAACATACCACCTAATTTGTGGTTATTTTACATTTTGGCTCTTCGTAACATATAGGGGTGTTCGCCGAGCCAACATGAACCAGCTAGTTCCAGCTAGCTCTCATTGTTTTTCCCATTGGGATCTAATTGCCAAAATTAAAAGTTTTCTTTTTGGTGTAGGTAGAAGCTCTTGCTCTTATCAAACTTGTTAGCACACTGAGTCACACAGCAAGAGACAAACAATGTATTTTTTTTCGTGTTTGTTCAACCTATTTGTGGTGCAACATCAAAAATGTTTATAACCATTGAGTTTTAATGACTAGAGAGAGCGTAGCCATGGTAACCTATAAAAACAAATGTCTATCCATATGAAGCTCAACTTTTAAATTACCTTTTCCCTAAATTTTAACCTATTTCATATTTGTCGCTTTATAAAAAATACTTTCTTATTTTTGCAAAACATTTTTTTCTTGGCAGTGATGTAACCACAAAATAATCTTGCAAGTTCATATAATATAATGACACTCAAATATATTCATTGTGCATCAATTCCAGCTTAGTGCTTTGTTTTTAGGTTAATATTTCTATTCACAATAAGACAGAAAACAGTTCTCAGTTTTATTTGGACTATGAATGTAATGTTATTTGTTAAATTGCTTCCTTTAATCTTATCTTATGTGAACTTGTTTTTACATTATTTTCTTTTTGAATTCTGTTGCCTCTCCCCCTTTAAAGATGGCCGCCGCAATTGCCATGGTAAAAGGTCCCGCCTTCTCAGTCAGTAAAATACCTTAGTGTTTATAATCTTTCTCTGCCACACAAACATTCCCCAGATGAAAAATGAAACCAAAAAAGCTAAGTCATATATATTTACAAAGACATGTCGTTATAGGTGTACAGTAATATGGTCTCAACAGGATCTGCTTTTGTGTGCTGGGCTCCTCTGTATCAGCTGGACCCTGAACCCGAGCGTCCCTGGCCCCAGCAGTGCACAGGGTTGGCTTTGTCTGGGCTCAGCAGTACAACAGCGTAAACTTTGCCTGAGCACAACCCGTTCCTACGTCAGAGAAGACACACATTGGACCCATTACAAGGCTGTCGGAGCAGAGGAGGCCGAGTGTGCCGTCAAATGCTGTGTGGGGGGCAAGTGTGAATCAGATACCCCCCACATGAACACAACAGAAGGCTAAGTGTATTTCTAAATCACTTCACAATGCATGTGTGCTTTACCAGTAAATGTTGTAACTGGAGGCTTAACAGAAAGTACAGGAAGAATCAAACCAGGACAACTCTGGCAGGTAAAGAAATCAACGCAGTCAGAAGGGAAAGCTGACAGTTCTCAAATTCATTAGTATAAGAGCTATTGTTTTTACTTATATATAGATTACTGATACAGATTTCATTTATTGGTTTTGCTCATCATCATGTACACATACGGAGCACAAAACAAATCAAAATTACAAAGGTAATACGAATTTCCTTTCATTTCTCAACATGTGCAGCTTTTAAGTAGAAAAGATAAAAATGACTTACTTCAGTCCATGTATTTGTACTGCCCTCACTTGTACAACATCAACCAAATCATCAACAACATCATCTTTGTATACCAGTGTACAAGCAATGACTTTAAGATTCTTGTATTATTTGTTCTAAAGTTACAGAAGCTAAGCAAGTAGTTCATTCAGTACTTGGATGGGAGACTGCGGAACATCAGGTGTCACAGTGGGACGACTAGTTTGGATTGTCGTTGTGACCTTGGGCAAGACACTTAAACCGCCTTGCCTCAGTGTCTGTGTACACTGAGGGGATCCTTGATTGTAAAGTGCTTGTAAAGATTGTAAAGACCATTTACACAAATATTGATCTTTTAATATTTGCTCAGCAGTCAATTTGAGCCATTGGGAGTTGTTAGTTGTTGTTTGTTTTTTTCACATGTATGGCAAAAATCAATCTAAGATGGTCTTAAGATGATGTAGCAAAATTCAGAGTTTATTGGGCCTAAATGAGCCTATAGCCAAATTAGTAAAAAGAAAATAGCAATCTTAATGTCTCTAAATAAAACAAATTTTCCTTTTGCAGAGGCTGGTTTCAAACCGGTTTATGCAACACCTATTGTCACCATCATATAAATAGGTTGTCATGAGAAAACAATTTCCTTTTTTTTACAGCTATGAAATGCGTTGAAATTCATTTATATGGGGTTAACGGCGAAGTTCAGGTACATAGTTACAAATACTTAAGATCCCGGTTGTATTGGCTAAGATTAGGATTCTTTAAAAATATGTTTAAATAAGAACAAGCATTACATCTACCATTTGAACTGGGGCAACAACATGTGGCATAGACACATAGGACATGCTATTTACAATGTATTGCATAGACACCCATTTTTATAAGGTCATTGTTGAGAAGCAAAGGCAGTTCACCTCAACAACTGAAACCAATAAAGCAGCTCAACAATGCATGTGAGTTGTGTTAAAAGAAGTAAGAAGTTCAGAATAAAAAAAGCAGTTCTAGATGATTTAATATTATGTGTGGTTAGAATTACTCAAAACAAACAGCAACTATCGGGTTTTCTCCCAAGAGCAATAATGCAACAAAAACAACTTTCCGCCTCCTCAAACTCAAACAGACAATATGCCGGTGATGAACCATTGAAATTTCACCTGTCGCATGCATTTTTTTAACTTCTTTGTACCTTGTAATGACTCATTTGACTTCACAATAAACGCCTGAGAACTGCCATTTTGACGTACAATAGGTCTGACTCTCAATTTACACAGCGCTTAGTCTTAGCAGCATTAAAATAACAATACAGGTTACATAATGAAAGAAGTCATTATGTCAGGAATTTTGGCACAATAAAACGTATGAGTTATGGGACAAATTTAACACCTTTTAGAGTTAAACAGCGATCTTTAAAGAAGATGCGTCATGCAAAAACAACTTTAAGAGCTTTTTGCTATCTTATTCCCACTCATCTTTGCTTTAGGGTAATCTTTATTCTCCTCAAGTCCTGATGCCATTTCCTCCTCTCAATACACAGCTGTGTTTATTATTTGTTTTATATTGTGAAATAGAAAGGTTTCAGCAGCATTGCATAACATTTTGGTGCAAAGGAAACAGGAAAAACATCCCCATTGTGAAGTGAAGCGTACTTTGTTGTTTATGATGACCTTTCATAAAAACAGTGTTCCCGTTAATAGAAGAGAATAGAGGTTATGCACAGAACAGACATTCCTTTATCTGAAAAATGCTCCTTAACATTCTGACTGAGGTAAAAGTATGATAAGAACACCTGATAAAATGTCTCTTAGCTCTTTTGGTCTAAATGTTTACTTTAGCTAGCTTGTTTGCTTATGGCAGTTGGAGATTTACTACATTTTTTGTATTGCACAATAAATAATTCACTCATCAAACTAAAAATAATCTTATGTAAGAATAAATACAAAAGATGTTGAGCTGAGTCTGATCCCAAAGTCTGTGTTAGTATGACAGAAACAGAAATGTTGTCGTTTTTCCTGTCGTTTTTTTTAGCAGTAGCTATTTTCTATTGACTCTCATTCATTTTTGCCACTCAATGCTGAAATTTAGAATGTACTTAGATTACTATGGTAATTTTTTTTTATCCATAATTGAGCAATATTGAGCATGAGAGCTTTCATTTTCATATTTTCACATAAGTGCAGTGTTGTAAACTATTTTGATAGAGACGTGGTGACTTGATCAGCGGGACACAGAACATCATGACCAGTGCAGATAAAAATAGCAGCTCCCAGTGACGACAGAAGATAGTAGCACTACAGGCAGAAGAAACAGTATCATTTCTCTCTTTCTGAATTAGCTCAAACTTGTATTCAGATCAGAATGTTCTTGTTGTATCCAAGATAACGCAATACATAATGAATTGTATTTTTACTCCAACATTTGTTCATTTTGTCTGTATTACTTCACAACTATGTTCTGAGATGTATTTATCTTGTCGACTGCTATCAGTGAGCCATTTTCGGGATGACCATGGATTTTTATACTATCTGAATTGGATATTGCTAGCTTGTAGTTGTTAAAAATCAGCCCCAGTGGCGCTCCATAGTACTGCAGCGGGAAAACCCTACAGGCTGGAATGCAATTTTCCCTAGAGCGCACTACAAACACAAACTGCTTTGTTCGACAGAACAGCTTTAAGAACTGTCGGGTTTGGGGTAATTCTTACCTATTTTCTAATAAATTATTTCCTATTAAAGTAATTACATAATGGCAACGAACGCCGATGAGCAAAAGTCTGCGCCCGCCATCTTTGATCACCAGGGTTGGTAGGGTGACCAGATGTCCAATTTGTGGACTGCACAACATTTTCATTCAAATCCACGTCACGCAAATTGGTCCTATGGCATTTCCTTCACTGTCAGCTGCAAAGACGGCACGGCAGCAGTGCGCCGCTTTTGTACTGTACGTGTTCACCACATGATGACCTGACATCAGCTATTTCCTGGAGGCGTGGTCTGCCTGTGGATCAGACTGATCATGTCTCCTGATCCCCAGTGGTCTTTGAAGGAGTGTGGTATTTGAAAGAATTAAGGCTCCGCCGTTGTGTTTGATGCCGTTGATACCCCACTTACTGATCTTAATGGATGTTTTTCTTAGAGGAAAAGGAGACACCAGGAAGACTCACCAGAAAAAGCAGCAGCAAAAGAAATATAAAGATAAACACTACCACTGCCAGATGCCTTATTGATACAGGTAGAAGTCCACATTTGTTTAAGTTACTGTATGTTTGAGTGAAATGCCTGTTCATTAAAAGAACAGTACACTGCAATGTGGCTAATTAAGACATGATTCAAAGGTGCAGGAGCTGTTTTGAATGATATTTATAAGGTAGTCTATTTACTGTGACTGCAGCAGTTAAGATGACAAAAAGGTTATTTCTGTATAGCTGGCGTTGACTCTGTATTTTTTGAGAGTTGCATAACATTTTATTTGTTTGTTTTTTTGTTTATACACATGCATATTCTTGCTTGCTGAGCACATTGTCTGCTGCTGGATGCATCATGTGTTTTTTGCGTGTTATGTGGTGGATGTGTTTTGTCCACTTGACCTGTTAATATCCACTGCATGGGGAGGCGTTACATGCAATAATGGAGCAGTGCTGTCCATGTGACGGTTCACATTTCCTCCTGAAGACAGCACCCGGCCAAATGAGCAGAGTGGTCCCTGTGCTAGTTACACAACCGTGCACCGTGAGGGGCAGAAAGCAGTCTAATGCATGCAACCGGGAAACAAAAATAATATATCAAGGCTTTTTAAAGCAAGATAACAACCTGGACTCTCTGCTTTGTTGAAAATAATGTAAAAAAAAAAAAAAAAAACTTGCACCTTGTCAAGATATGAGGGTGAAATGACTCTACACTGATCAGTCGTCTTTAAAAGAGCAGTTTGTTACTTAATCATAGGAATTGATGCGCTTGTTTACATTTATAGCATGAATTAGCTCCCGTTAGCATACCGATATGGTTCAACTCGTGGCTTCTGAAAGTTGTAAAAGCATTACTAACGCATTGTGTGATAAAATATGAAGTTTGTAATCCATTAACTAAATGGACAAAGCATGCAAGCTAAATTAGTTCTGTTTGTTATCGTAAAATATACAGTCAAAGTTTGTTTGCTCTTTTAAATCCACTTTCAGTCCAAAATGTCATTGCTTAAAAAATTAAATAATACATATCAATACAATTTTTTTTTTTTTTTTTTTTGTGGTCAAGGAAAACAATAAGAACCTAATATATTAAATTTAGGGTACCTGGCTTTTGGGTCGTAGGGTCAAATTTCATTCACAAATGTTGAATTAGCAGATACTTTAGTTTCGCACAGTGATAAACCTTGTAGTCAGCACAACAGCTTGTGTCAATCAGCGGCAGCTCTTTCTGCATACAGGGTGCATGCATCTCGTGTTAAAAACAAAAAAAAAGGTGTTCTTAAGCTGTACAAAATGACTGCATATGGATTTCTTATTATGTGCTGAAATACATGTTTGTATATTATGTATGTATGGTTGAACGTGTGTTTGTATGTATTATATGTATGTATGTATGTATGTGTATGGTATGTATGTATGCATGCAAACGTATATACATTCAGAATACACACACACAGTTCATCTAGCTACCTCAAGGGTAAATGATTCTTTAGACAGCTGTCCACAGCACTCATGCAAGTCATAATCAATACAGCTGGTTTATGCCGTCTCTGCCTGATAAACTCACCATATTCTTATGTAATGCACACCTCTGCACCATTCCTCTTATGTAAAAGCACTGCACATGGACAATATCACAAGCAATGTTTTACAAAACAAACAAAACCAATACAAGGAACATGACACAAAGTGGAAACACATAAACGCAGATATAGTCCTAAATGTGTTTAAACATTTTTTATTTCAAAATTCAGATCTAATTTTTCAATGCTAGTTGAGTTTTTGTCATCCATTTTTTTAAGATGGCCTTCCTCCATGATGCCAGAACTACAGCATGTGTTAGCTGCAGGACAATTCAAGATTATTCAGTCATGATAAGTTGTAACTGCAGAGTATTGATTGTTTATTTTGAAAGTTGCACATACCATGCACACAATTCTCCTTCACATGTTTTATTTCTTACATCATCAACGTAAGCCTCAAATATCACAAAACTGCAGTGTCAGCATTGGCCTTCTGCTATTATTGCAGTGCTGCATAAGTGCTTTTTTTTACTGAGCTAGAAGGTAAAGGAGATACAAGTTACTTAGCTGGTTGTTTTGTCTCCACATTCCTGCACAGTGACCGAATGCCCTGATTCATATAGAAACCATTTAATCTAAAAAAAAAAAAAAAAACATTTGAAGTTCACTGTTTATTTAATGCCAGTATAGGTGTAACACAATATGATTCTTATTGCATTATCAACATTATCATATTTTTCCCTACAGAGACAACAGACTCCCATCGCCGTCATAAGTGACATCATGTTAAGACGTTATCTGTCCGAGTGAGTGTCCTGATGGTAGAGTCACAGTTTCACAGATACACTACTGTCCTGACCGAAGCCTCCATGCACATATACTGTATGAATAAGTCATTATCTTGTAGCCACCATGCTATCCTCAGATAGGCTATTCTTCTTCTCAGTGCTCCCTTGTTGAAGAAACAGCAGGGACTCACAGTCTGAGCAGACATGGTGTCGCTAGATTAAACTGTATCAGATTGGATTCAGAGGAAACTCATGCTGTATTTCAGTATCTTTGCAGCTGGAGCGTTCTCTCCTCTGTATGAGATCAGGAACTCTAAGTGACAATAACAAAAAAATGACCTTTGATAGACCTTTGGATAAATGAAAGAAAAATGGACAGAATGCTACAGAATCATGTTGAAAGTGATACAGTGTACATTTATGGAGTTTAATTATTGCACACAGTAATATTTGTTCTATAACAAAACATAATCAAAATAAAAATAAATGTTGCATGGTGTATTTAAATATGATTATTGTGTTAAATTTGTTTTTGTTATGATCTTCTTTTGTACACTAAACATTTGTGAACGGTTATGCAAAATGGCTTAGTCTTACTTGCATGTGCTCTGGAGGTGGTATAATGACCTGCTGTCCCTGGCAGTCAAAGCTCAGTCAGAGGCCTTTAGGAGGGGGCCAATGATTCCAGCTTTTTGCAGCAGATCCATCAGCAACTGTACAAAAAGCAGTAGAAAGCTGATCCTTTTTCAAGCAGCTGTCGCGTGCAGCTGATAACCCTAGACCAGGCTCTGAGAGGGGCCTTTAAGTCCACACATGTGCCACTACCTGTCCAGTGTGGATTTAAAGATTTTATGCGCGTGGGGCAGCTGCTGTGGTTTGTAAGACTCATAACATAAGAAGAAAGGAGGAGGGAGAGCCAGCTGAAGTAACCACTTAAGTAACTAAATTCACCACAATTCCATTCATACAGTGGATGTGCTGCAGCCGGCTCCAGTTGGGGTGATTAGCCACATGTGTCTGCACATGTCTGAAAGAGAACGGATTGGCTCTAGTGAGAATGTGTCAGCCCATGTGTGTCTGTGTTTATGAAACCTTAGCACGGGCTGTTGCCAGTGAGTCTTCCAGAGAGAGCATGGGGGGGAGTAGCACTAAAACACTGTTAAAGCTTCTGCAGGCACTCAGCACAAGCTTTGTACAGTTTAGAGTAGTCTCACAACTACAGCGTACCACCAGCATTCAGTCTCTGCTATGACATGTAGTTCTTGTACTTTGAGTACTGTAGCCTCCTTCATTAGTTTCCTGGAATGCAAATACCAGCAATATATTAGTTGACCAAGATTACGTGTGTGTGTCAGTTGTGCGCGTAAGTTGCTTCTTACGTTTTGGAGAAAACAGACACAGCTACTTACTTGGAAAAGTGGGAGAGACTCTATACAGAGAAAGTGTTACTTTACCCTGAAGAGATTCGTAAGGTCTGCACAGATCTGTCTCCATAATCTTACATCGGTATTATTATGCTTGGAGCTGTTTAATTGCATGTTAGTGCACTAAACAATAGTTTCTGGTGCTGTATATTTTGGGAAACTGAGGGACAGGACATTTTGTACAATGCATAAATTGTATTTAGTATTGTAAGTGCAAATATTAGTCTGTTTGCAAAACAAGGTAAATGGCACTATCAAGTGTCAGACCAGCATTCCTTAAACATTTAGTTCTATTTTTTTGCAGAAGTGACTTTTTAGGTATATCCTGACAAAAAAAAAAAAAAAAAAAAAAAACCAAGAGGTAAAGCAAAAAAAAAAAAAGCTTTCTTTTGTCTTTAAGAATGAATCATTATGGTACCTTGAAAAAGCACAGGTCTGTCCTTGGGCTGTTTAGTCCTGTTACACCCATTCTACTACTACTGTATGTGTACTGTTCATTTCCAATTCCTATCCCTCCCTGTTCTTCCCTCTGCAGCTCCCTTCATGCACTGGGCTGAACCTAACTCCACTGGAGGGGTTCGCTATAAGGTCACTTCGGAGAGGCAGACAGTGGGTTCTGGGTAGTGGTGCAAAGCAGTTGATGATCAAGAATAAAAAGACTCTGGTCTGTATTACAGTTCATTTAAGTCAAGTGTGGGCTCTGCTGCTGATCACATGAAAGTGGAGCAGACCAATAAAAAGACTCTTGACTAAGCGCTCATGTGTTTGCATTAGTGCTATTTCACTTCAAAGAGTCACAAAAGGGGGAGAAAAGCGTGCTGACTGTACATGGAAGGACCTTAACAGGATATGAACTTACTTGGTGTTTGAGAATGCTGTGGGAAATGTGCAAAGAGGAAGGTTATTACCTAAAGGCTGAGTAAATCCTTCCAGGACTGCCATGCACATTTGCCAATGAGTTACTGTCTATGTATTTCTAACTTCCTGCTCCAGTTTCTGAAGATTACTCAGGTTAAGGTACACTTTATTGTTCCTGTGTAGGGATTTGTTCACTGCATTTGACCCATACTTGTATGCCTCTGGGGTATCTTTTCAGGAATAGTGAGTGCAGCGCTGGGGACCCATTTCCTAAGGTTAGTAAAATAGTCTATCCGGAGAGACAGAAGTGAGCTGATTGCCATGGTAATGTTTATTTTGATTGCTAAATGAGTCTAAACTGTTATATTGTTTATCTTAACCTTTATCCAAACCTTTTTCCGATACCCATTATTACTCTAAACCAGGGGTGTCAAATACGTGCTGCTTTGCACCACTACCCAGAACCCTGTCTGCCTCTCCGAAGTGACTTATAGCGAATCCCTTGAGTGGAGATAGGTACAGCCCAGTGCATGAAGGGAGCTGGGGCCAAATGCGGCCTGAGATGATTTCATGTGGTACCTGAATGATTTCTGATTATTATTGATAGTTGCTCGTTGATAAAAACTCACAACAATTTGAACTACAGATCCCATAATACACTGCAGCCTAGCTCTGTCTTGTGTGTGAAGTGCATCAAGCCAGAAATATAAATGGTTGATATTGGACTATAAAACGCAATGGAATGCCGCAAATTGCAGACAATTTATCAAAAATTGTTATTGGGAGGACACTGCACAATGCAATGTAATTCAAAATAGTGTAATGTAATGTATTATGTATGCGGCCCCTGACCAGCCCCTAAACTCCTGACTATTTAGCATTTACCTCGCCTGACCAGTCAGTCCCTCCTACATTCTGTTACATTCTGTTTGAATGCAGAAGGATCTCGCCTCGGAAAGCCCGCCCTCAAAACTGAAACCCAGCGCTCTGATCCCAGACCCTCACGATTTGTAAAGTGTCTGTCAAAGCGTGTAGAGACTGGCTGGTCAGGCAAGCATTTACCATCTCCAAATGCTCTTGCTAGGCTTGGTCAGGACTACCATAGCTGGAGGCCATTAAATAATGTGTATGTTTAGGACAGTCCAGAGTCTCCGGAAGAAACCCACCCAGACACGGGGAGAACTTCTTGCTTGCGGTGAGAGTGCTAGCCACCTCATACCAAAAAGGCGTGGTACGAGGTGAGGAGTTGACTCCCACAGGGCTATTTTACGTGGAATTTGCATGTTCTTCCCATTTCAGATTTATGAAAGCAATGACCAGCTTGGTAACATTCAACTGCACCTAAAGACATATTTACATAACAGGCAAGAATTTTTTGCTTGGTTTAATTAGAGTTTATTCCAACTGAGAAAATATTGGACAATCTGAAGTTTTGGCAGATTAGATGTTTGCATGCTTTATATGGGAAATGATTGTAGCTCATAAGGTTGGTGGTTGTGGATCACTGTGTCCATACCAGACTAGGGTTAAGTGTGACTGAAAAGTGGAAAGACAAGTGGCAGCCAGAAGTCTTGGGGCAGATGTGACTTCAGATAGAGCTAATCACCCCTGAAGGTGCTGAGGAAAGAATAATGTAATAAAAAGCATTATGAATATGTTCAATGGGGCTCTAATAATTCAAGTGCAGTTTAGTATTACAAAGATTGTTTTCTGCCTTTGTGTGAGCTGTATGCTTTGTCCAGGAGTGACTCACTGTCGGTGTGCACACAGCTGACATGAAATCAGTGCAGTTATTCTCCCTCACTCATCTCTCCGACAAAGGCCAAAAGTCCCCAACACATGATCAAAGACATCTTAAGATCCTTTTCTTTCTCTCTCTCTCACTCTAGCCGACTTCAAAGCAGGAAACATCTTACGCTTTTCTGCTTAACAAAAAAGGAAAAACGCACGGTGAAAACTGGCAGCAAACACAAGAACACGTGGTTGTAAAAAGAAAAAAAGAACTTCTTTCCCGCCTGCCGCACTTGAAGCAGGTGACAACATGGTGAGTCAGCATGGACTTTCCAGCTCCTGTGCCTCTGATCTCTGTGGTACCTGCCTCTTTCCTGGTAACTCGAGGCATGTTTGCACTTAAGAGAGGCCCACATTTCTACTGCAATGTCTGCCAAGAAAGTTAGAGTCTGCAAGTAGACAATGACTTCATGTAATTATTGCTCAAGTGATCTTTGTGTTTTGAAGGTTTGAACTTAGTCGGAACACATTTTAAGTTCCGGTTCTCTGCAAATGGACAAATTAGATCCATGTTGGTTGCAACTTTAAGGTTGGAACATACAGAATCTGAATGGGTGTGATTGACAGATGAATTAGCCAATCAGGGATGCACATTTCTCCAATATAAAAAACCCAAACAATATGGCTGCTTTTGAGGAAAAAATACATGGAAAAAGTATGGAAAAATAACACGAGGAACTAAAAAACGTCATGGATTTTTGCACAATTAAGTAAAAACTATTTGAATGTGAGGTGAGTAAAATTAGATTTTGTTCTGCATGAGAAACGTCCAGAGAGCTTCTTCGTTTAATGTGCATCACGCAAAAAAATCCCAAAACAAATTTGATTGTGGAGGGGGGAGTGGTGACCAGACCCACGCTTTGCAAGTGCTAATCATGGGTTCTGGATCCCAGGCAGGTTAATGACAGCATCTCAGTTTAAAAATTATACTTTTTTATTTAGCCTTGCAAAACAACTGTCAAGCTTTTCTAACACAACTTACCAAAGGTCATTCAGAAATTGTTCAGTTATGCCAGGTCCTAATCCATCAGACTAACGCTTTATTTCCGAATGGGGACAAGAAAAATGGGTCAGCAATTTCTCACATTCACACAATCAAAACCAACCATTCATCTGCTTGTGTAAAACCTGCATTGTGCATACTGTAGCTGGTTGAAATTTAACTGTATAGCTCAATTGCAAACATTTTTTTTTTTTCTTTCAGTTAATCTCTAAAAATGTAAATATCTCTCACATCTATTTACCCCAACATTTAAGTCACACTCATTATAGAGAGCCAATCTCACAGCCAATGCGTTACACCTCAACTTTGTGTTTAGTTTGCAGTGTTTGATGTGGCCAAATAAAAAGTTATGCATACACTTACAGTTTTTTTGTGCAACACCAACTATTTTCAAATAACATAGTTTTAGGGGTTTTGCTCTTGAGGATAAGCAATAGAGCTCAACAACGGAAGAACGCCCTGGTCCTGGAAGTACAGATCCCCATTATAAACTTCCAGAGGGATTTGGAAAAATTCTAATATTAAAAGCTTAAAGGTATATCACAAGCTAGCAGCTATTACTATCTCGCATAGCACCATTTTTTTTCAGTTTAAAAAGCATAGGCCTACATAAGTTGTGTCAAAGCTTGTTATATGAAATTAGGTGTTATGCTCATTACCCACAACATACTGCAGCTGATTAGAGGACATTTTCAAACTTATATTTATTTATTTATATATATTTGGATTTACAATGGAAGCCTGTACTTCCAGAACCACTTTTTTTGCTTCATATTTGCCACTCGATAATTCAATTAAATTCATTCAATTAGTTTTACTTTAATACTTTTAGACTAGTGTTTGTTCGGTTACTTGAGTAGTGATCTGTAGTACTTTTGCCACCTTTGGAATACATTATTTAAGGACTTGCTAGACAGACTGATAAATGTGGAGTGGCACAGTCTACTCTTTTCACTCTTTTCTGTGAAAGAACACATCTCTTGAGTTATTTAACACCTTACCTCCTCACTTCTGAGTTCTACAATTTCCCTGAAGCCGAGAGCACTCACCTTTTCTAAACTCAAACAAGTGCAGCCTCCCTGACTCAGAAAGAAGCCCTCTCATGCACCTCTTGTCACAGAACAGTGCGAGCCTAATCTTTCACCTTTACCCTCCTCTCTGGCTCTGTTCCTTCGGACTTTGGGTCTGCAGTGTGCATGTTGAGTGTACTGTTACCTAGGCGTGAAAGTGTGCCAATGCAGAGTCCAGTTTCACATCTCAGCTTGAAACTCATTTGAGAAATAGTGACCGTTTCGTAGATATGGCAAGGTAAACAAAACGTGATTGTAATCTGCAAGTCGTCAGTTCGTGCGGTTGAAGGGAATGTGTTGAATGCATTGACCAAGGACATTTGGTATCACAGCATGTCCACTAAACACAAAGTGCCCATTTAATCCTAATGTTCCAGTTCAGATAATGTTCTGCCGGTTGCACTACGAGGAATATCTATGTATGCACGGGTGTGTGTGCACGTGTTGCCTCAGTAACCTTTTTGCCTTCAGTGGCATGTCACTTTTACAACTTAAATGAAATCTTTTCTTTACAAAACTCACAGCCAACCTTACATGACTTTGGACTTCTACTGGTTGAAGAAGCAATTACATATGAAATAGATTATATTAATGCTAACTTTCCCTAAATATGCTAATGTAATCACACAGTTGTAATGAGTGTATGATGGTTTGTGACATAAAATCCAGTCTCCAAAGAAAACGTATATAGAACTATATGTCAAAAACATATCGTAAATAAGTTATGAAAAGCCAAAACATAAAACATTTTTGGTTGAAGCCACGTGGCAATATTTTCTTTGGGTTTAACAGGTAAATCTTCACCAAGCTACACCAAGCCCCAGTGCTAAACTTACCCAATTTAGTAACTTGAGGGCTAAACTCATCAAACCCAAAGAAGAATGTCTGTGACTTCAACCAAAATTCATGTTTTGTTACATCTTGTTTTTTGTAACATATTAAATAACGTAAAAAGGGTGTGGAAAATTATGCTCATTTTATGTTTTTGACGTTTCGTTGAATGATTACATTTTCTTCTGAGACTGTATTAAAAACAGTCTTAGAGCTCTTTGTCACAAAACCAGAAAATTCAGAATGAAGTGTAGAGACTAGTACTAAACAAGATTCACATTATTAGTAAAAAAAAAAATATATATATATATATATATACACACATTTTTTGTGTGTGTTGTAATGCGTACCGTAATCCAGATAAATCTTCTGCCTTGCTTTTTTAAATCCATCAATCACCCAGACTTGTTAGCAGCATTTCTGCAGAATTAGCATACCAGACAAAATAATTCAACTCCTCATGTGAAGTGGGTGGGGGCTTAGTAACAGCACAAAAAATGCAGAATACTGGCTTTTTAAGTGTTACAGAGTTCGGCCTATTTTTTTGGATTGTTATGAAGATATTTTTCAGCACCAGAAAATAATTCATGTTTTTTTTTCTGAATTATGAATCAACTTGGTCAACTAGGAGTTTAGTTTAATTACTCTGAACATGAGGATATAAACAAGAATTGTCGATGTTGAATTTCCTTGGTATTAATGCAGTTTGTTCACATGCATCTTCCGAGGAAGAACATAAGAGATTTGGGAGTTGGGTTGGAAGAGCTGAGTCTGCAACTGGTCATCTGGACCAAATCGACAAAACCGGATTTAAAGGAAGGGGGATACTTCCTTTGCTGATAGGCTCTTGAGTCAATGAATGATACAAACAGGAAGTATTGTTTTTGTTTTTATGCAAACTCAACGCTCTTCATGAATTGGATCTAAAGTATATTTGTTTATTAAAACTACTGAAGGCCAAAGCACCAAAGCTGCTTAACATTACTGAACTGCTAAAGGAAGCTAATGGGATGTACTAAGCACATATTACTTTTTTGCTGACTCGTCATCTTGTCTAGTCCAGCTCAGACACTCAGAAGTCTTTGACAAACATTGGACAGTTGCATCTTTTGCCAAAAGGTCACACGTTTTGTTCACCTGTATAAACCTCACCTGTATAAACTTGAACAATCCATATTGTATGGAGCAATGTTTGTTTTATAGCCTTCAAGCCCATGTGTTTCTTTATCTTTGCTTCTACAAAAGTAACTCTGTTGGATAGACAGCTTTAGTGATGCATCAGTTAAAAGAACTGTCTGGATGTTTGTAACTGAAGCTGTTTGAGTGTGCTGTTTGGGTCATTTCAGGACGATGGAGTGAGTCTGCAGAGTTCTCCAGTGTACGGTTAAACTTGAACTGCATTCTTGTCTTTCCTTTAAAAATTGCCATGTTTAAGTTATACCTTATCTTGGAACAAGCAGAACAAACACTCCTGCCCTCAAAGCACTTTCTAGCAAATAAACTGAACATGCCTGTCTCCCTTTCCAATAATATTTCAGATATAAACTGCTTTTATCCAACATATTCTGTTCTACTAACATCAAGTGCATGTTTGCATTTGCTTTTTGTGCACACTAAGTTCACGTCAGTCTATGCACAGCTGGTTCTGTCCTCTGATGCTCGCACTAAACTAGGACACGCCCCGCACACATACACAATTATGCACCTGTCTTTGCCACCCTAATGTCATGATAAACATTCTCTATGACGTGACTGAGATGGTGCCTGGGGCCGTTTCAGGAAAGCACGTTCTCTGCTACTCTGCTGCAGATCTGACCTCAAAGGAACTTTCTGGTGCAGCAAGGAAAAACTGAAATGTGTAAAGCAAAAAACTCATTTGCCATTTGTGTAAAAATTACTACAAGATATATAGAAGAGCTTCTTTGTTCTTGTGCATAATAAGGGTTGGCAATGCACAGACTGAATCTCTAACCACATATGTATGGAAGCACATGCTATTTATGTGTGGTGAGCTGGGGTGCTTTCAGGGCAGCCTTGTATATAGGGCATGAAAACTGTCAGCCACAGCAAACGTATAGGGGCCTTTTATTAAGCCATAGCAAATCATCAGAACCATGCAATAAATACAGCCATTAATCGGTTTGTACACTCTAAAGTGGCTTTACAAGGCATGCTCGTGTACATGCCGTTTGTGTGATAAGTCAGTGTACCAACTTGGATAACGAGGACACTTGGGAGTATGCAAGCACTTGCTGAGGGTACGTGGAATTATTTTTCAATTCTAAAAATTAATGAGTTGAGTGTTTTGTCACATGTTCTTTGCAGCACATTATCTGTTTGCAGGTGGGGTGGCTGATTTTTACACTGCAAACATGACTTCGGACAACTTCCTCTCCTAAATTTTTCAACACGGTTATAACCAATATGTATTCATTTGTAGTTGCAAATACGGCTTAAAAACACCTTTTACAAACAGCAAAGAGAAACTTAAGAGGACCACCAGCAGAGCCAATAAAAGCGCATTCAGCTCCCGATTAGAACGAAAAATTCTTTATTATTCAATTCAGACAGTACACAGTGGTGGTTTTCACAGTGCCGCAGTTATCATATACATCTTAGTGGAAGACACAAAGGTTAGTTTAAAACCAAAAAAGTTAGCTACCCAAATTTAATTTCCTCATTCACTCCAGAAGTTCCCGCTGTATGACCACCGGTTTCAGTGGATTAGGTCATCCTTCATTGCTACTGTCTGTCTGAGTTTGTGTTGGTCTTTACTTCTTAGCATTATATTATACATGAATCATAATTTCTGATTGGTAGCCACAGGAAGTTTAGCTTTGTCCAACTTCTGACAGTAGACACTCCAGACAACCACAACGCAGGAGATGCACCACCAATACTGCTTAAGACACACCTCAAAAACTTCCATCACAGATTGTAAATAGAAATCTGACGCTTTGATGCCATGGAGTGAACTAGACTTTAAAGCACTCGACTGGCAAGGCTCACCGACAGTCAGATATATATGCAGAAGAAGCAATAGATGGAGCAATGTGAGATCTATACAATTTTCACTCTGGCTCACCCCCCTTTTTTTAGCGGCTAACTTCCGGTTTAGCTGTGGTTAGCCTGTAAAAGTCGCTGAGTTTATTTTAATGTTTAATGTATTTTAAATATGTAAAACTGCTATATCTTTATGTCCAATGCAACAAAACAGAGAAAACAAAAAATGGGGTCAGTGCAATTTGAGTGGCATGTTATTACGATCTTCCTGTGTCGTATGAGACAGACAGGTTCCTTACTCAACAGCTATTTTAGCATACACACAGGCCAGTTGACAGACATGCTGGGCCGGACAAGAAGACCTCACATGGGCCCCCTCCCCGCCGCCAAACACACACGCGCGCGCCGAGATTCTGCTTATTATTAATTTTTTTAGATGTATACTGTATATATATATATATATATATATATATATATATATATATACTATATATATATATATATATATATATATATTTTTTTTTTTTTAATTCTAAAACTATTATATTTATAGATATCAATAGTTATTATTAACATAATTGGCTATTTTACATTGTATGCCTATTTCTTGCATGACCTTATAATTCATAATTATAATTATTTGATTTTATATTTCTAATGTTTTTTTCATAGTTGATATATATATTTTGTTCTTTATTAGTATCATCAGTGTTATATGATGCACCTTATTATCAAATGAAGTTCTTAGTTTGTGAATTTAGTTTTGTTCACTTGCAATGGCAATGAAACCTCTTTTGATTCTGAAGTCAGTCCTCTTTGCTCAGAGTGACATGTCACTGAGGGGCTTCAGACTGCAGGTGCCAGGTTTACAGATTCTCAAACAGCAGGTTGTGAGACTGCTGCCTCCAGCCCTGCCTCTGCTGTCTTTAGCGCTGCCTCTGGCTGTGAACGGCTGCAACCAGACGCATCAAACAACAGGTCACCTTTGTCCAGACTCTTCAAGGACCTTTGCGTGTTGTGTTGTTTTTATGGAATTCAGAATCTTTTTGGATCCGCGGTGCGCGCTTCGCCGCCGTAATTTTCGCTATGGAATTTACAAACGTATAGTTTGGTCAGCTGTTTTGCTCATAACTTTGCAAATACACAACGGATTTTGATAAAATAAAAATTGGCTAAAAGCTTAGGCTGTGTAGAACATCTTAATGGATCCCAAACTGTTTTATTCCGCGCTATAACAATGGACTGGTTAATTCATGCACAGATGGTTAATTCCTGACCTGCACACTAGTTTTTATCAGTGGTGTCTGTCATTACCTATGGCCAATAATTATGCTATTGTTTAATGCACTCCCTGTGTCTTTGGACATGGCTCATGAACAACAGCTTATTAGACAGGAGCGAGAGCGTGTGTGAGAGAGACAGAGAGAGAGAGAGAGAGAGAGAGAGAGAGAGAGAGAGAGAGAGAGAGAGAGAGAGCGGAGTGAAGTAGCGTCTGTCTTAAGAGAAGCTTAATAAAGCATTTTACATGACTGCTGTCCACAGAAAAGTGACAATTTAAACGAAAAAATAAGCTGACCAGTTTAGAAATAATTTCACATGGTCTGGAGCAGGGGGTGCGTCAGCAGCACCCAGCGCACCTCCACTTCCCACGGCCTTGAGCGTACGATGCGTGCTGGTAGGATCGAACCATTTTGAGGAGGGGGACAGTTAAGGAAAAATGCTCGATTTTACAGTTGCAACATACTATTTTCGGGTTTTGAGTAAATTTTAAGTATAAAATAAGTAAAAAATAAATAATAATAAAAAAAATATATTAAAAAATAAAACAATGAAAAAGGAGGAGACGTTGATGGGCCCTCCTAGTCCTGAGGCCCGGGACAAAAAACCCGGTTGTCCCCCCTGTCGACGGGCTTGCATACACACAACATGTTTTCATTCAGCTCAGACTGCCTGAGGTGAAGATTGTCAAATTGATCATGGAACTAGCTAGAAACAGGTAAAAGTGTGCTCGACAGATTGTTATCAGCTCTCTGGTCGCGTGTGGTGTTGTCCATACAAACAGTGGAGTAGATAGGAGCTCTGAATCACTCACATTGATTGTAGTAAAAGTACACAAGAGCTAGCGTTTACCTTTCGTAACCATATGCGCAAGTGTTTGATGCAGGCAGGTCATTGTGTGTTTAGGTACATATAAACTTTTGTTGTTTTTCTTCGTGAAAAGGTCAGATAGTGAAGATGAGAGTGAAAACAATGAGTGCATGTATTTATCTGTGTAAAAAGTCTGCAGAAACAGCTGACTATTAGACATAAGCTTTTTTTAAAAACATTTTGTGATGTTTCTCTGCACTATGATTTGTTTATACAATACTAAAGTTCTGGTGTTCTGGCTTTACCACAGAGTTTATTGAAAAGATTCCTGCTTGCTTCTGCATTTAATAGACCCATTCAGACCTTAAGTCATTAAAGAGCCTGATCTCATAAGAAAGCGTACATTTACCAGGACATGTAAAGCGCGTATGATTAGTTCACGGCTGTTTTGCGTTAATATGGTATGCGTTGCAGTTCCAGTTCATTTCTATGGTGGTTGTTAAGACGTCTTCTTATTTAAGAATATTAACAAAATCCTGATCCTAAGCTTAACCAGCTCTAAATTTACCCATTTTAGTAACTTGATGCCTAAACTTAAACCGTTTCACTTAAAGAAAATGTCCCCATGTCACTTCAACCAAAACTTGTGATGTGAACTCTCGTGTCATTTACACGCTTTTTCATATTGTGCTAAATGTACGGCGTACGCACAAAAGGCGTGAAATCGTGGTCATAATATGGTGTTTTTGTGTTGTGGTAAATGTACGCTTTCTTGTGAGACTGTGTTGCATTAAAAGAGGCGGAAACGCAATGGAGCCTTGTGCACAGTTTCCTCATAACTTTATTTACAAACGAGTAAATAGTAGCATACTAAAGACACTAAACAGTTAAAAACTCAGCAATGACTTCTAACGAGGCTCTCACTTCTCTAATGTGTTCCATAGGTTTGCACCAACCTATAGAACACTGGTTGGCGCTAAATAGAGACCATTTACCACTTGACACTCTTTATAACGAGTCGCTGCGAAACAATAAGGGATCGCTAATGCTAACTTTGCTTTACGCCGGTATACCAAGATGATAGTGTGCCAATCACCCTCACTAGCAATCCCTGTTACTGTCAGCAGCCATAGCCTCGCTCGGTGTCGACTTTCTGGATGTGACGTCGAAAGGAGAGGTCAGGTGGGTCTGAACAAACAGAGGAGGACCCCTTTTATAGGGACCAACATTATTCATCTCACTGCACTAGTTTAGTCTGAATTTGAACAAAAAACAGCTACAAAATAGTAATGCTTTTCAATTTTGACTAAAAATCATGCTCTTTCATCCGCAGTCTCTGAAAGCTGATTATTGTTTGCACAAAAATGGATAGTTGTGCCAGATTGAAGCAGACCAATAGTCCAAGCTGTGCATTGTTTTATGCAGTGTGTTGATTGTCCATTGGTGTTACAAGGTTAATGTAACAGATTAATGCACTGCTGACAGTTAAATTAACCCCTTAAAACCCATTTAAATCATCTCATTGTCCTTCTTAACCTTGTTTAACTTTTCACAACACCCTAACTCTCCATTGTGCTGTGTTTGCTTTGAGTGTGGAGTTATGTTTTCAGACAATAGAAACCGGTGCTCTAAACAAAAGAAGGCAGACAAAGGCTCGGCAATGGAATCAACCGTCACTTTAATTACTGGGGCATCCCTCGGCCTAATTAAGGATGCTCGTTGGTCGCCGTGGGAGACAATGGCAGCCTGAATGAAGCGGTCTCACTGGATCAGACTTGATTGACGTTACCGTGGCGATGGGGAGGTCAGTGGGTTCGTGGTGCCAGTGGGGATGTGTCATGATAACTGGAGGAGGGTGCATTGTGCTGGAGAACCAACAGTGGGATTAGGATTGGATATGCACAAAGACGTAGCACAAGGTTGGATTAAACTCTGCAAAGGACTGATGGAGGAAGTTTGTGCAGTTTTTGAATATCATTATGAAAATGTTATTGCTCTTTCTGTAATCGTGTAGCATGGCATCAAAACTACCTTGCTCATTCTGTTATTGTGATTTGTACAAAAAAAAATAAATAAATAAAAACATTTGTGTATTCTATCTGTGCTCAAGGACTGTATTCTAATAACACTGGTGTCTAATTGGAATCTGTTCAGACTTTAATGTCAGGTGTAGGCATTTTTTTATTTATTTTTTTTTCCAAGAAGCATTTTTAAACCCAGACAAGTGGCAAGCTGCTTGACCACTGTCATTAAGCTAATCATCATATTATAAGTTCAAATTGTGCAAAATATTGGCTAATTAGTCTGTTATTTCACTTCACCACAGCATTTGCATAATCTTTATGAAGAAAACAAGTCCAGACACACGCTCCATACAAAGAAATTAATAAAAAGTGTAACAAACATTATCAAAAACTTACAGGGAGTCAGATCAAAACAGGAGTGATATTGCATTTTTTGCATTCTATTAATGCAAAAAATGAAAACCATATTTGTTTATCAACACGGGCCTGCAGAAACCCAGTATGCAGAAAAATCTGCCGCTGATTGACACAAGCCGTAGAAACAAGTTGAGCCAGCACTTTTGTCAGCTAACTACAAGAGTTTATCACTATGTGAAGAGAAAAGAAGGTGAGAAAAAATTTTAAGAAAAACGGCTCCAGCTTCAGAAGCCAGACGTTCGTCTCACTGGTTCATACCTGATCGAAAGAAACTGCTCTCATCCCATTTTGTTTTAATCAAGTTTCCAGCAACTGATGGACAAGTCTCTTTCTGCATGAAGCATGCACAGTAGAGCGAAAAGTGATGACAACCAATAATCCCTCCATAAGACTATGTTGAATGTAGCAAAGATGACATTTAATTTTCTACCTAAATCTGGTCATATGACATTTATTATATTCATTACAGACCCAATAACTGATTGTATTTTTGACAATATAAGAAATAAATTTGAGAATCATTAAACACTCTTTGATACTTGTTTATATCTCTGACGTATTCCCATCATTACTGACACGTCAACAGCGACTAACGTTGTGTCATCTTTCATTACTATTTTCCATGATTTGCTCCCATCACCTGAGCATATAAACTGACTCTATTCTCATCTGTGCTTTTAACCTCAGCTTGTGTCAACCTGCTCCATCATTTCAGTCATTGAAATCACTCTAAAATGGGTGATTTTATTTACAGCCACTTCAGTTCATATGGAACCCTTGCTGCTGCTGTGTAAATATCACATTGTTGTTGAGCTCCCAGTGGCTCCTCTGTGTCAATAAAGTGTGTCTGGCGTGGAGCATTGAGCTTAACTACATCCACTCATAGTCACAAAACAGGCCAGTAAAGGGCACCTGGTATTTTCCACTTTTGGATTGATTTACAGTTAGATTTTTTATGTGATTGTTGTAATAGTAGTAGTAGTATTTTATTTATTTTCAGAAATGGGTCAAACCATGTCATGTATGTGTTGCTTAATGGCACAAAAAGTAAATGGTAAGATTAAACACTGAAAGATGTATTGTGTAACCCTAACTTTCTGTGTCAACATCAGCCAGTAAATAGGTCCAACTAGGTTCAATTAAACAGCAGCAAATGCACAGAATCAGAAATTCATGAATTGGTGTCAATATCAGTATCGATGCATTCAGTTTCAATACCTTACTTTACCCTCTTCAATCCACATTCAGAGAAGTGTGCCGCTCTTTATCTTCGCATCTGTAACGTCTTTCCTTTATGCTTCAGTGTCGCCGTTTTTCATCAGCAGCTTGTCCTTTTGAAAGTGAGTGGCTCAAATGTCGTACATGCAGGAGCAGCAGCTGTCACAGTTACTGGCAGGCCTCCACATCAGAGTCTGTGGGGATTTAAACTTCTGGTGTCCCGGCTCCAACCTGCTGCCTACAGCTCCGTAGACTTTCACTGGCTCCATCTTCATTCACACCCAGCCATTATGTTAGGCCTTGCGAATAGATGTGCTTTGATGAATTAACCCTGTTGGAATAATTTTTTTTTTTTTTTTTTTGCTATGTTTCTGCATATTGTGTTCCAGAACCCACACTTCTACAATACTTTGTTAAGAGTGGGTCTGTCAACTCTCCCCCTGATGCACCTCAAATGAACTCCGTCAACTCCACACTTAACCTTAAAAATTGTTTGTTTGTTTGTTTGTTTGTTTGTTTGTTTGTTTGTTTGTTTGTTTTGCTTTGCTCACTGATTCTGCAGAAATCTGTAATGTTTTTTTTAGTCTATTGAAATATTTTTTTCCTTTCTTTTACACTTTTTTTGTGGTAAGTTGCCGTTTTTGTTTTTATACAAGAGAAAAAGTGCACCCCTGATTGGCAAATTAATCTGTCAATTACGTCCACTAAAACTGGAAAGAGGACACAGTATTCAGATAATATATTTCTTACACATATCTGTCTGGATTTTCCAGGCAACATAATCTAATTCTGAAGCCCTTTTTCTACAAAGTCACATCTATTTCTAATAATAGAGAATTTTGCACTTGTTTGTTTTGGAAAGCCTGAAGGCTATAGAGCTCCCATAATCATATCAACACAGCTTGGCTCATTGAAAGTTGTAAAAAAGTACTTCTAAACTCACTGTGGAGAATATTTCTTAGGTTCAGAATGCAATGGTTAAATGAACAAAACGATGCTGCAAATTGACAAAAACTTTTAATTCTTTCCATCTTAAAAGAAAGCTTTCATCTCTTCTAATGCAAACATCATTTTAAAATGTGAGACATGTCAAGCCACGTCAAGCACCAACTAATGTGGCTGTCCCTAATTGAAATGCACAACCTGTCATGAATGTATGCAAGCACGCCAAAGGGGATGTAGCTCATTATAGCACCGATCATGGTGATTAGCCTCCTCGGTAATTGAGATACGTTGGAAAATCTTCAACATTGTGCCTTTTTAGATGCAAAGCAAAGAATTATATGACTGCAAAAACTCTATAATGTAATAATATTCTTTGTTGGGCTGTTCAGAGCAATGTTTATTATGAAAAAATGTTCTAAAAAAACTTAAGTTATAACTTAAAAGCAATATACAAGTTTTTTTCCATTTTCAAAAATGTAAACTGTTCATTTTAATCGTTTTGCAGTCACGTGTTGTGCTTTTCACAACTTTCTGAAGCAACAGTGACTTCAGCCTTGTTCTAACAGAAGCTAGTGTGATGAAAAAAACAATACACATCCTGGATTAGAAGGAAGAAAGACAAGACAATAGGAACATTTTATTATCAAAATAGACACTTGAATTTCCATAATACTTCTAGTAAAATTTTGCCAAGTTTGAGGTCATCAAATATAAATTGGAAAACTTTAAGCAGATGTCAGAGAAATTTGCATGTAACTTAATTTAATAAAAAATAATAAATGGACGACATAGAAAACATAAAAGGAATATCAGTGAAACTAAACAGTTTGTTTTAAATTGTTTCAACAACCACAACTTTACTTAAACATTCAGACTTTATATGATTTGGCAAGTGCTAAGTTATGTTACTCAACAATATGATGGCAACGGATTACATAATTTGAGTTTTGTAGACATGTTAGGTTCTACTCAAAGTTGTATTTGATTTGCAGCTGAGGCTCAGAAAACTTCTGTCCTGTTTTCTGTTTATTATGATGAAGAATGCACTAAAAAGAAATGAACAGAACACAGAACAAAGACATGTCTAGTCCTCCACATTCAGTGCACTGGCCTAAATGACACACACACTGAAGAGACCCTCCTCTGGCCCTGCAGCAGCCTCTAATCTGCCCTGCTTCACCCTGAGGGCTCGTGGCTGGGGCAGCTGCTACTGATGGAGCCAGAGAGCCAGCTGTCCCGCACACAAACACTCCCCTCCTCTCATTCATTCATGGGGACAAAGGAGCCAGGATAGGGTGTACAGGCCCATGATCCGAAGTGTGCCGTGGCGGTGAGGAGGGGGAGATGAAGTGGCTTTTATGGAGGCTTTGTGTCTCTGCAACAGTTGGCAGCACGCGCGCCAATGACACGCCTCTGGCTTTTATTGTGCTTTAAGACAGTGGATGTGTCCTCAGAGAACTCCAGAGTACCTTTCACCATACCCTACATTACACACAAAGGTATCATTGTTCCCATTACATCCTTTTGCATCGTTTCTGCGTGGATTTCTATTTAATGCAATAATAATTACTATCTGCAGCATCCAGTGGTAGTGTTTATTCTTATGTACATATTTTTGTTTCTTTGCATTTGTTTGCTTTGCATGAAACTACGTAAAATCAGTTTTGTCCCAGTACAAATACTGTATATTAAGTGTCCCATCTCTGTCTGATATTATCAAAACATTTTTCACAGAAATGCATTATGTACACCATGTAAATTTAACTACACAATTTCTCCTTTTTTGTGCTTGTGTTCATTTCTATTGTGGAAGTAAAGTTGTGTTATTATTTATATTAGCAAAAATATTTTATATGACAGACCTGGGCAGATGTGGCCCTCGAACTGTTTCAATGTGGCCCTCGGCACATGTTTCACTCTTACACCGGACTCACACTGCATCCAGTCCGTACTCCGGTTCGGCGTACAGAGGCTTTCCGTTTTATGAAAAGTAATGAGAGGCTTTCACATTGCAATTTTTTCTGTTGGAAGGAACTTTTTTTGAGCGCGGGTGAAGAGAATATGGCGGTTTTCAAAATGAAATGATTATGCGACTACTACTAATACTAATATAAAGCACAGAGGATGTAAATAAACGTCCCACACTTATTTATTGTGTCAAATCAAACAGAAAATGAACTGACGTGAAATAAGCCCAAAAACTCGACGCAAATGTTCTTTGTTTACCTACACACTTGTCAGTGATCGCGCAAACTCCCAACTTGAGTGTGAACCTCTGTGAACTCGTATATTCTGGTCGCAGTGTGAGTGACCACCGGACCCAGACGGATCTGGATCTGGACTGGAGGCAGTGTAAACCCGGTGTTTATATTTCCTTTATTTACTTTCATTCTTTGCTTGTTTTCTTAATATTATTACAATAACTTGTCAAAACAGTAGATTAAAAATTCCATTATTTACAAAAATGTTCCACAATAAGGATAATTTGTTACACCAGGGACCGTGGTCCAGCCCTTCTCCACTTGTTCCAGTTCCAATATGACCTGTGGGAAAAATAGTTGTTATGTGATAATAGACTTTTTTCATTAAAAGTGCAGTCATTATTGTCTTGTTGGCTTGTAGTAGTTAGTTCAGGCATAAGTGAGCCAAACATGTGGACTTCTGTAAAAACCTTAAATTTAAATAATTAACAGGTACAGTTAATTTTAATTCTTTGATTTTCTTTGTCAACATTTGTTCATAAATTCTATTGTACAATCACTAGTGCATGTTTAGTTTGTATCCTACTGTAACGTGTTGGGTTCCTATGTAAACCATAAAACCACAACAGTTAAAGTAAATTGGTACAACTGCTGTGAATGTGAACAAAATGGGTGGATCAAAAGGTATTGCGGCAAAACATTGAAAACTATTGCCGTTTTGAGCAGTAATTTCATCATCCTGCCGCATGTGCAACCTTCTTCTTTCACTTTGTTAAAAAACCTTGACAAAAACATGTGTGTTTTTCCTCAACAGGCTGATCTGGGGTAGAGTTGGCTTGCCCCTTGTATCGACCCTGCATTAACAGCTCCAAAGTTAGGATTACAACATGCATTAGAATCAAAGCTCCTTGGTTATTAAAGAAAAGAAACTCCAAAAACAACACTTCAAAGCTTTCCTCTGGATTGGTTTAACTGTATCTCTAACTGCTTTCTCGTCTTCGCTCCTGTTGCAATTGGGTGGCAGCAGGTCTCTGAAAGCTGATTGGCTGACTGCTGCTGAGCGTAGCCTGTGATTGGAGGGTTGTCTGCATGGCGATGGCTGTGATTTGCCCTTGCTTTGTGCTCGGGCTGGTTTGTAAACACAGACTGCAGCTGCTTTGTCCGAAGAGACAGAGAGACACTGAATGAAAAGATGAATGAATAATTTGCTACAATTTGCGGAGCTGTGTGCAGAGTGTGATCAGGTGCGATAAAAACAAAGGAAGGGCATATGGCAGATGACACACAGACTTGAAGGGTGCCGCACACCTGCCACAGTGTAAGAGTGAGTAAGACGACAACTTCAAAAGGCAAAAGACGTGCCCCCGGGGAAAGCAGACAAGCAGGAGAAGACAAGAGGAGAGAGAAGTTCTAGGTTTCAAAGAGACCCATATGGCACACTTCTCTGCCCGGCGTGTGTGTGATTGACAGTGGGAGGAGCCAGCACTGCAAAAAACTAATACATATCACTTAAACAAAGACATGGGATTCAAATACTGTATATGTCTACTGCTTTTCTATTTTTAAGTCACCTATTTTTAAGTGAGTACTGGTGATATGAGCATGAATATTAAACTTGCTACACCAATTCATCTACAAAAAATAAGTGAAGTTTTTATGCATCTTTTATGCCAATGATGCTCCCTGCAGACACAGGAGCTGTGCAGATGTGCTGTCATTGCAAAAGAGTCAACACACAAAGTTTGTCCCTTGTACAAGTAATAGACTTTATGATTGTTTTTGTGTGGGTACTGTTTAGTTGTGTCTATGTTACAAATTAGATTTATAAACTTGCAATTTTGCATGGTTAGCTTAATTTTTATTTATTTCATCATTATTTTGTGTTTGTTACATAAATGATAAACAAATTGCAACCTGTTTCTTATGTAGTATTTATTTTTTATTCAATATTTTCCCAGGGTGGTCAGTTGAGAACATTTTGCAACATTATTAAAACATACTAGTGTGTTTAGCTAATATACTGTAGGAACAGAACAAGATTAGAGAAAACAGTATTTGTGTCTTGATTTTTGATGTCTATAAATATTGACATAAATTATCATACTTTTACTAAGTGTTATTTAGTTATAGTTAGCTTCAAACTTTTTTCTTATAAATCTTGAAAGCAATTTGTGTCAGTATACTACTGTATAAAAAGCTAGACTTTGGACTTTGATGATTAAAGACTGACGATTAAACACTCTGACGGTACATCTGTGCCAGTGCACAGTTTTTGTTAAGTTATTTTTCTTAAAAATGGCTATAGTCCCTATAGAGTGATTATTTATCAATTATTATCAACACTGGGAAGGCAGAAAGAGCTGCGGCTAATTGACACAAGCTGTAGCAACAACACTAGCCAGCGCTGTTGTCAACTAACTACAAGAGTTTATCACTGTGCAAAAACAAGTTATGCAGCTAATTCAACATTTACTAGCCTGATGTATCAGCCGGTTTCATTCACTCCGTGGAAACCGTCTAGTTGCTGGAGTGAAATGAAATGGAGCGGAGGCACTAGGTGGCGTTAGCCTGGCTAAACATTTACAACCCATACACATTATATTCAGATGAATGAAAAAATGTCTAGAAAAACACAGGAGACAGGCGTCTGTCACATCTGTTCATACCTGATCGAAACAGCTAGCTCTCATCCTGTTTTGTTGTTTTAATCAAAAATGTTTCCCCAGCCAACTTGATGAGCAGTGTCTCTTTCTGCAGGCGACATGAGCAAAAGATCGGAAAGTGACATCAACTGATAATCCCCGCCTATATTAAGGAATAACTGTTGATAGATCAACTTTTGTTCGAATATTTGAGCTGGTACTGTATGCAGTATTTGTACATTTGTTTGAAATAATAAAACAGTACATTTACTACCTCTGTATTTTTTGAATTACAAATAATTTTATTTCTCAAAAACTTCTTGAAAATGCGCATCTTTACTGTGAACAAGGTCTCCTCTCCACAGATCTGACCTGCAACACTGGCATTTTGGTGCCTGTTTGTCTTCCCGAGGTAAAATAAAGCCAGTGTGAGGAACACGGCAGGTAAAGCAAAAGCATGTCCACAAAATGCTCTCATAGTTATCAAATCATCTAAAAAGAGCTGTAGATGTGTGAATGTGAGAGAAAGTTTGAATAGATTTCCATATGAAGTTGCTTATGGTCTTTTTGTTATATTATCTGTATTTCCCGTGTCTAAACTAGCATCTCTCCTGTGACTTTTGGCTTGGATAATGTATTGTTGTGCACTGTCCTTGTACAAATAAATGCATATCTTACCAAGAAATATATCTTACTTAATAAAACCAGCAGTATCAACTTCTTCTTGTAAACAATGTCTTCCAGTCTTGCATCTCGTGTGAATATACTGGGGGATTATTGCTCATGTGAAGTGCGTCTGAGATGATGGAGACAATACACGCCTGAAGAGTTATGGTGATATAAACTCCGAGAGAAAAAAAAAAGCATACGCAATCAAAAGCACTCACAGGCACTTTCATTCATACAGTTGCCCACAGATGCCCACAAAGTCATGCATTGTCCGGTTCCGTGTTGGACGTCAATGAGTTCTGCTAGCTCCCGGCTTGTAGAAAAAGCTTGCCCACACACTCCCTCGGTTTATGTAAATGTAGTTTTTACAGCCACATAAATGCAAACTTCCTCATTCATCATCTTTACACGGAAACAGCAGCACAATCAGTCTAGTTAATTATGCAAATCAGCAGAGACCAGGAGGAAGTTTTGCTCTGTGGAGTTAGTTTTAGGAATGCCCCAGAGCTGTGGAGCGAGCGTGCATGTCTGTGTTTGTTTTTCGCCGGCTCACTCGGGTGCATGGTTGCCGGGTAGAGTTGGAGCAGTCCTCTCCGGGTGACGTGGTTGGTCGGATTGCTTTCTTTGTTGCTGCTCATATGGCTCTATTCCAGGACAAAGGAGGCGACATGTGTTACATATTGGTTTCGGTTGTGTTGTACTTTTATTGAGATAAAGTTGATTAAGGATTCTTCTCATGTTTCAATAATCCCTGATCTAATCACTGAGTTTTTAATTAATGTAGAAATAATTAATCAGACACTGTGATTGTAGAAGTCAGAATGGGTTCTTTTTACAGCGCAGTGGTAAGGTTAGTTCAGGTTTGCCTAATACCCGTGGATAGTTTTATCTTTTTCCATTCTTTCCTTATTTAGAATTTGCCGAGATGCGCTAAAATGTATCAATATTAAAATTCACAAAGCAGAGAGCGTATTTCAACTGGAAAATCAGTGGCATTGAGTTCAGACCTTCACATACAAGGTAAACTTGTCATTTTTGGCGAAATGCTAAATGCTAACAAACAAATTAACCTAAATATAAAGTAGACTACGGAAACCTATTGCATAAATTTGAATTAAATTTGTTTCTGTTTCAATGCGAAAAGTTTCAGTTTTTACAAGCAAACTAAAATCTGTTTTTAATACTAATGTTTCTGTTTTTACGAGAAAAGTTTCTGTTTTAGCGGAAAAAGTTTTGTCAAAAACAGTGTGATGAGCGGTCCCCAAGTGATGGGGACATCTGCTCATTCAGCCCCCAACTTGATCTAGCAAAAAAGTCTGAAATTAATCCACTTTTGTTTTACATCTGACTAACGTATTGGGAGAATTTGTTGTCTTTGAGTTCAATAGATGTCATAATAATAAGCTTGTCAACTTTGCGAAGACATCTCAAGTCACTGCGTTTGTTCAGGAGTAAAGAGAAGTGTGACCTGATGGACAGCCATGTTTCAATTCAGCCAATTCGGTCTGCTCCAGGGTTGCATCTGAAATGCATCTGAAATGCATCAAGGCAGGACATGTTGTGACTCAAGAAAGAATCAGGAGGCTTCTTCAGATATTGGATCCTCATGGAGAACAACTGCAGGAATCGCCTTCACCAACGTGTGAACCAGAACTCCTCTGTCTCGTTCACGGCAGGACCTGGGTCGATAACTTTTCTCGTAAAAACAGAAACTTTGTACTTTTCTTATTAAAACACAAACCTTTTGCAATAAAAGGTTTGTGTTTTAATAGGAAAGTTTTAACATCATAACAGTCACTTTTCACTTTAAGACTGATTGTTTTTGTCAAAAGCTAGTTAAGTTGCTTTAACATTATTAATTAAACTAGGTTAGCATTAGCTTCAAGACACAAACTGTACGTTTTGCAAACATATGTTTACCTCATGTGCAAGTCTTAAATGTGAAAAATCTGTTTCTTTCTTCTTTCATTTAAAAAAATTCTTCATTGGAAATTAATACACCGAAAAGGACTATATATTTTCAGACAAGAACTACCCTAGCCGGAGCGTGAAAAGGATCTGCTGTGTATCAAGTCTATACATATCTGCCTCTCCTGTTTTTATTAAAAAATTGGTTGATCAATACTATAATTATTCTGGAAATTGATTAATAATCACACAAATTACCAGAGTGACTGTGTTGGTTTTGACGGATTCGTTTTAAGTGATCACATTTTCAACATTAGCTGCATTGTTGCATTTTGTGCATCACATGGTGATTGAAATGAAGACATTGCTTACTTTTTATTAGAAGTGGAAGATGTATAAAAAACTATAAAAAATACTATTGACTAGTTGTGCTATAGATATATCTCATCAGAAAATCTGGTCTGGCAAGCCATTTATCTGTCTATGTTTCTTAAAAATGACTTGTGTAATCTCTTAAACCAAACGTACAGCGCTTTTTTGGTTTTGTGCAATAAACTTGATATTTTAAATCTCATTTCGTCTAATCCGGATGCTTTGTTAAAATATTGTCCTGTTGTTATCAAAATAATTAATGTTTTTGTATTTAACACACTAGCATTGCATACAGTAGTAGATAATTGAGTTTGCCTGAGGACACAACAATAGCGTCAGAGAGGGACTCAAACCTCCAATTTATTAAGAGAAAAGAATGTTTTTATATTCAGATACATGTGTTTTGCAGGCATACATACAATAACAGTTGAGTTCACATTAGATCAAATCTGACTTGAATACTCTCTCCTCATATTACCTAAGGTCTTGTGGTTCTGCGTGAATGATTCTGACTAGACTCGATTTAAACAGCATGCAGCTAATCACATGGGAACATGTTGATATTAGTGTTTGAGTAACTGCATCATTCTCTGCTTTTGCTTGCACATTGACAAAGTACTATTTTTAAAACACTCCTCTTGCATCTGCCTGATAACCTCAAATGCACTCACACTATTGATTCACTTTTACGTCCTGACTGTCACCTATCTGAGGTTGACTGAGGTGAAATCCATTGCTCTGAGCTACATCCTTTGTGCCTTATTTCCTGTTGTGACAAAAATAAATGATATTTTAGAATGACCATCCCTGCGTGACTGTTTTCTTAAATGCTTTTATGATTCTCCACCACTTCAAGCTGTTTCAAAAAGATTGGTTTAAAACAATTGTACTAGTTGCATAAAGAAGCGCGAAAAAGTGGATTAGTGATTAGATTAGCGGCCTTCTGTCCTCAGGCCACGTTCAAATGAAGAGGGACTTGTGGATTAGAAGAAAAGAGGATGACATCCACTCAAAGGAAGCCCCCGAATGCACTTTTGTTGGAGAGCACACAGATGGAGAAGAGCGGGGCTAGATCTTATGTTTATTTGTTGCAGCTGCATCCTGTTCAAGGAGCAGCACATGGTTTCTACTGTAGATCTGCTGCAGTCAAGCATATGTAAACACACAGACCTGCTGCCTGAGATAGAAAGGCTTTCAAAGTACAGTAGTGCTGCTTCATGGAAGTAACCTGAAGTACTAAGATAGTAATACTAACAGAAAGTCAATATGTCACTGGCTGCAGACAGTAGCTCACAGTTAGCTACTGTAGCACTGGTATTTAGGGATGCATGGTAGCAAGAATCATGTTACTTCAAGGAAATACTGTCAAATAAAAGACACAGGCATATTATGTCAAATCTAATGGTAGGAAGACAGCTGCAGGTTGGACTTTCTTAAGGCTTTTCCATAAAACCTGCTTGGCCTTACTCTACTCAACTCAACTCTACGTGCTTCTGCCCGGCTTAGAGATTACAAATTATGACTTTTAACACGAACATAGTCGCTTTTTTTTTTCTTCTTCATTTTTTCCCTGCATTGCTTTGATGACCATTTTTTGCGAGCTGTTCGTACACTTTTTTGTTTCTTGTGGCTCCGTCTAGCTGAATTTGTATTGTATCGTCACTTACCAAGGTAAGAAAAGTTTGGACCTCGGCTTCGGACCAGTTTTTTATGTCATTTTGCTGTATTTTGCTACGGTGAGTACGAAATGTAGAGGCAGTTCGGTGCTATCGGCAGCTAGCTTAGCGGCACTTGTGTGACTCAACATGCTACATGCATCTGATGTCAGGTTTAGTATCTACTCGGCTCGCTTTGGCCCTGGAGTAAAGCAGGGAATAAAAAAGTACCTGGTCGGAGGGATCAGCCCCAAATGGAAAAGCTCTGCACCAGGGCTAAGTCGCGCCGAGTAGAGTAGAGTAGAGTAGAGTAGGGCCAAGCAAGTATGGAAAAGCCCTGTCTGATCCTTTCTCTGTAGTTTGCATGTGTCTTCGTGTCTGGCTTCTTCCTGGTACTCAAGTTAACCCACTAATCCAAAGCATGACACAAAGGGAACATCCTCCAGCTATAGAAGTCCTGACCAAGCAAGAAAATACCTTACCTGTACAAAAAAGACAGGAGTTTGAAACTGCCACCATGAAGACACAGACCTGTCAATTGTGCAGTTTTGTAGTCAATGGATCTACTTCTATCAGCAGGTAACATTGCAACACTGACCAGCATTGCAATGTCCAAGACACCTAATGAAATTACACGAGCTATCAAATTGAAAGGTGCATTGCGCAAATTTTTGGCCAAAAATTAATTTGAATAAATGCATATTTTTGTAATTTAGATGCATTAGTTACACTAAATAATCAATAAAAATCTGTGTTTTTACATTGAGCGGGCTTGCATGGCTACAAAATAGTTTGTTATTTGGCTTGGAGTAACGCCCGAACAGGTCTGTTTCTGCAGAAAAGTGGTTCCTTTAGCTGATTTTTTTTTTTTTTCATATTGTGGCATAAAATGTATTTATCTCCATTCAGTCCCAAAGTATACTTTTAACTTTCCATTTCTACTTAATTGTGGTGATTACTTTTCACCTACAGAAAGTTACACAGTGCACCTTTAAAAAGGAAAAAAATTTCTATTTGAAAATTATAAATTGGTTTCAGTTGCATAAACTTATTACTGAGTTGGAGAAACTCATAAAAGTACTATTTAATATACTGTGATATAAGTCAAGTACAAAAAACATTGGGTGAAAAAACTATACTTTCAGAAAAACATAAATGAAAGCTTAAAGCACCTTTAAATAAATGCACCTTTAAGTAAATGCAATAATAAGTTTAGTTTACCTCTTGTAAATGACAGTAAACTCTTTATCAATCTGTAAACTAATGTTGTATCAATCTGTATGTGTAAACATGATAACTTTTTATGAATGTCCTCACTTCCCTGTTTGCCTTTGTGCACACGTTGGCCATAATAAAGCGTTTAGCTGGAACTGGAAGCCCTTGTGACTGATGGTAAACGCAGCCGGGCCAGGTGCCGCAGGGACCAGTCTCTATCTGTGTCATAACAATAGCAGCTGTAAACTCCGGGCTGCATGTACACAGGTGCGGCTCACTTTGGGGGAATCGTGGTGTGGTAACTACTCATGCAAACAGCTTTTATGGGACTTGGACCAAAACAATACACCAAAACATCTGTGAGCTAAATACTTGTCAGATATTTTAATTATTGTTTGTTTAAGTTTTCCCAGCGATAACATTAGATAATATTTTATAGGTTTGTCTATGTACAGCAATAATTAATAAAAGATAAATAAATTCAATTATGAGAGATTTTAAGCTCATTGTGCAAAACAGAACTGCAAAAAATAGAAATAGAATTAAAATAACTTGAAATCTGGATTTTAATCTAGTTTTTAGTCATTTTAACAGCAGATTAAGAGTTAATTGCTGAAGTAATGCAAAAATAGTAATGAAAATGAGTAAGAAATAAATAAATAAATAAATAAAACAAAATACAATAAAAAATAAATTAAATAAAATCGATTTAAGTTTGTCAAAAATTAAAATTAAATAAATTAAATACAAATAAATAAAAAAAATAATAAAATAAAATTAAATAAAATAGATCTTAAGTTTTTAAAAATTCCAAAATTGAAATTAAAAAATAAAATTAAAAAAAAAAAAAAAAAAAAAAAAAAAAAAAAAAAAAAAAAAATAAAAAAAAAAAAAAAATAAATAAAATAGATCTTAAGTTTGTAAAAAATGTCAAAATTAAAATAAATAAAAAAAATAATAAATTGTTAAATTAATAAAATAAAATATAAATTTAATTAAAAAATTAAAATTAAAGTTAAAAACAAAGCATTTTACATTAAATGCTAAAACAAGGCACAATCTCCAATTGAATAAAACATATTTAGAACTACAACTAGAACAAACAGTATTATTACCACCATTCTGTGCAAAGCTGATTAAAATATCTACCAGTTAACACAATTCCAGATACCAGCATTTGATTATTTTCTACACAAACACATATGTCATAATCCCCGGCTTCCTATTGGCTACTGTACCAGCGCTGTCTCCAAAGCAACTCTGGCAGGCGCAGGCTCCTCCCCTTCAGGAAGGAGCCGCATGTAAACAAAGACAGCATGTGCAGCGCTGGGCTGTGTGTCTGTGTGTGTGTGGGAGGAAAAACACAGAGATCTTTGCTCTGTTGCCTCACAGCCGTGTTTTCTGTTTGGGTCGTGCATGTGACTTTCTTCTTCTTCACACAAACAGATAATGAAATGAGTTGAAACGTGTGCAGTAATCTGATAATATAAGACCACCAAACATGCAAATTGAGAAGCATTTGCAAGTTCATAGGGCTTCTTATGATTTTGCTAAAATTATGAAACATGTGCAAACATTTTTAGGACATACAATGGTAAATTTAAGACTTAAATTAAAACTTTTCTTTGTAGGACTGTTCAGACTTTGCATAAGCCCTGTATTAATAATAAATGCTGTTGTGTGTGCTGGGTTGGCAATAACAAGCTAGTTTTAGTTGCCACATAATCAATATTTTGGATAGAAATGACAATCTGAATGATCGTATATTTGTAAAAAAAAAAAAAAATAAAATCTGTGCAACCTAATTCAAAATTATTCCTAATGAACCTAATGTATGATTGTGAGTTTAGAAATGGCCTTAAATTCAAACTTTTATATTGAGGAGTTCTTTAGACTTTGCAGAAACCCTGTATTAAAACTCAAATAAGGCTAAATGCTATTGTGTGTGGGCTGGTGCCACATAATCAATATTTTTGGTAGAACTAACAATCTGAACGATCAACTGTTTGTAAATATATCAGTGCAACTTTTTTCCCAAGTTATCTTTAACCTACAATGATTGTAGTATAGAATAGCCTTAAATTCAAACTATTCCATGTAAGACTTTTTCAGACTTTGCAGAAACCTTGTATTAAAAAGTCAAATAATGATAAATGCTTTGTGTAAGCTGGGCTGGCAAAACAAAGCTAGTTTTTTCTTTGCCAAATAATCAATATTTTAGTAGAAATATCACTCTGAAGGATCAACAGTTTGTAAATAAATCAGTGCAACTTTTTCATCAAGTTGCACTGCTTTAATTGAACCTAATGATTGTGACATTGTACCTTAGAAAAGCACAATATGTAAAAGAGCATCGTCAGTATCAACAACAGTGTTACGTCAGGTGTGCAGGTGTAACAGGGTCACTGACCTGTGCTCCAGCGTCACTCACCCTCCCCACAACTTTTCCAAAATCCCTCATTGTACAGCGCGCTTGTTTACTGCTGTGCCAGGGGTAACAAAGGTTCAGAAGATTTAGCACAAAGCTTACCAGCCCAGTGTTTTTGGACGACATGATTTTCAGAACATTTGTGAGAAGAATAACAAGGTTAATAAAGAGCATAACAGCACATAAACATTCATAACAACACTGATCAAAATACACTCACGCTGGAACACCTATCGTGTTGAGCAACGTCCCGCTGCAGCCAATCACATTTCTGTTACCAACAGCAACACCGTGTGTTTATGCCTGCCCCGAGCTAATCTGCACTCTGATTGGCTGAGTGTCGGGGCTCTCAGCACTGCCCACTGCCCCCCTTCTCATTTTTCCTTCTCATGTGCCGGGAGATTAAGTAACACCAGCAAAACAAAAAAGGCTTATTTTTGTTTTTCATCAATGGAAGAACTGGTGTATAAACAGTAAATGTGTAGGTGCAGGAGGGTGGCATGACACAGACAGACAAGTACAACAATGTGCAGAGGAGGAGGTGGGAAGAAGAAGCCGTCCACTGTTGCCATGCGCCCTCACTGTGTTACTGGGTTAACTGTGGTATGTTGCTATGAAAAAAGATGAGCAAGGAAGAGGGGCAATTGCATCACCCCTTTGAAAAGTCCTTCAAAAACAGGTCTCTCCTTTTCACACCCTGCGCAGAAAATGCTTTGCCCTTCCCGACTTCCACTGGGAGGAATATCAAATTGAAATTCAGCAAGTTGAGCGGATTTTCTCCCTGCATGAAGAAGTTTTGACTTGGAGCAGATGCGGCTTTCTTTTCTTGTTTCTTATTTACAAATCAGTTTCACAAGTAGGCTCACAGATAGCAGTTAGGCAATGAGGGTTTTGTTCCACTTTCAGGTCAGCGTGACCAAAAAGAAATTCACACATTTAAATATTACAACTAATCTAATCCAAGGGTCACAGGAAAGGAGTGTTAAATTTCATAGCAAGTTTACAAATAAAGACTGTATACTTAATTATTTAGATATATATAAAATAAATCATGCTAATAATCATCATGAAAATTAGCCCGCACTGTCCTGTCTATGTCAGATAATGTCCCATTTGTTCACAAAAATCTACAAAGTTTGTCTGTTGTTGTTGTTGTTGTTGTTGTTGTTGTTGTTGTTGTTGTTGTTGTTGTTGTTGTTGTTAGCATTGTAGCTAACAGTCATTAGCATACTGCCATGTCTCGCTGCTATCAGCTGTGAAAAAAGCTTAAAACACATGCTATGAACAATTTGGAGGTTCAGAATGTGATTGGTAAGTAAGCAAAACATGTACAGTATGTAGAAAGTTTAAAATATATGTTTGTTTATATTTTCAAGGAAGCAAAAACAGGGTATAGTACCTTTCACAAACAAACAATAACATGATAGCTTTTAACCCCTTTGGATTTTTAGCTCAACGTTAGACTAGTAACTGAGTTTTTTGCACTCTGGTGGTTTTGCTCGCGTGTTTTCCTCAAATTTCACTTTGTTGTCTGTAAAAAGAGGTTCTTAAATTGTATTTGCACTAAAGTGTGGATATTAACCATATGCCAATGCTGAGAACTACAGCAAAGGTAGAGTGACCAGACGTCCCTATTTACCTGGGACAGTCCCTACTTTAAGCCATGTCCCACATTCCTGCAAATGTATCCAAAACGATTGATTTGTCCCAATTTTACACAAGACGTGTTTACTGATTTGTGACCACTTTGACACTGTCAAACAATGGATTGTTGAATATGCTGCTATTTTGTTAGTCAAACTAGACAAAACTGTGCTAAAAATAACCAAAACACAACAAATAATGCATTAATTTGCACTGACAAAAGTTTTAGAGAATATAAATGAGTGTGAATGAGCCCCCAATAAACTAAATGCATAAGAATGAACTTATTTACTTGCAGAGGTGGAAAGTAGTTTGTACTCAAGTACTGTGCTACTACTTAATAGTTTTTTTGAGTATCTGTACTTTACATGAGTATTCAAAATCTGGTAACTTTTTATATTTGCCCTTACATTTCTGTACTTTCTACTTTGTACATTTTACATAGATTAGTTACTATTTTAATCCCATAAATTGTTTTTTCCCTCTTAAAGTCAGAGCAGTTTTGCTGTGTTATTTTTACAAAAACTAGACCTTGTCCCAGTTTTTAATTTTGAAAATCTGATCACTCTAATAAAGGTGACTGCTAACTTTTCTGGTGGTGGGAGAATATTTGGCCTCATCTAATTTGCATTTGCGTGACTCCAGACTCCTTTTTAGTGTAAGCAATAATCAGCAATCAGTCACTCGTGTTGCCCGTGACAACTGTAGAGACAGCTTCATAGAACGTCTTTAAGTATGGACTTTATTGAGACAGTGTGGACTAATCAAAATAAAAGAATGTTAGAATATTCTAAGTCGTGCAGACCTTCCAATATGAATCAGCCCTAAGATGTTGTTTGGGCAGTGAGTGACTATGCAACATTTCAACTTGTTTATCAACAGTTGTTACGGGTGGTTGTTGTTGCAGCCAAAGGGTCAGCTGATAAGACACCTTCTGAGAACACAGCCAACTAGTTCACATTAGACATTATTACGCAACACCTGCCTGTTCAGATCTGACAAAATGTATGTAGAGGAATGATGGTGGTAAACATGTTGTGGTCATTTAATCTTTAACCAACTTTCCACCTGCACAGTCAGGAGTTTGCATGGAAGATATGCTGTACACATGTTGTTGCAGTCTTCAAATTCCTCTGTTCCCGCACAATGTCTTGAGTTTTTTTATGTTTGCACAGAAACTCCAACAGCGTCACTGGTCCAAAACTCTGACCTGCCAAAACCAACTGTCTGCAAGCAAACAAGGTCATTAGCCTGGAGTGTCTGTTGGTTTCATGTCCTGTCTCGTCCTTCCCTCCTCTCTCTCTCTCTCTCTCTCTCCCCTTGACTGTTCGTTCTCACTGTGTCCTGGCATGCAATGTCCCTGGCTGCTCAGCCCTCCTCTCAAGGATCTTAATTAGTATGTGAGGTGTAACGGGAGAGGCTGTCTGGCGCTTGTTCTATGAAGTGCTGCACATTGCTGGAAAGTGCACAGACTTCTTTCCCTTGGCATGGTTCAAATAGACAGGCAAACATATAGTTAGTTCAAAAAGGTGTTTATCCACTTGTTATTGTGCAAGTCCTTGGAGTAGTTTTTGGACATGTCAAGGAATTCTTGCCCAGTGGATTAATATAACAATTTCGACAAACAAGAATCAACAAGAATAACAGAAGTCTAGGGAGGACAAATGCAATAAATGCTAGGCAGAAGACAATGAATAAGTTTTGCCAATTTAAGAAAGTAAATAATAAATTTGAGACACCTAAACATGTATTTTACAAAAAAAAAAATGCTGCTGCTGCTACTGCATTATTACTAACATTGTTACCGTTCCCACATACATTCCTCAGCTGAAAATGCAAAATAGCTTTGGTGCATTGACAACATTCCTTGCGTCTTAGACTAAAATGAAAAACTCTATGTTTTAGTATCAGCAGAAACATGTCTCTTCAGTGCAGATGTCCATAAAAAATGTTAGTTCTTGCTAGCTCAGCAACAAACAACTTATAGAAATAGCACTAATATCACACATGCACCAGTTTCAAAGCTGCTAGGGAGATTTTTTGTTTGTTTTTATCAGGTTAAAAAGGTCTGAAGCTTCAAAAATTGCTAAGTTTAGATCTGCTTACATCCGCTTAAGCTTACATTCTGTCATTTGGTCTGAAGCTCTATAACTGTGCATAAGTTTATGTTTATTTCAACTCAAACCAACTAACAGTAAATGATTTGGAACACACACCCTTCTTCAGAGCAAACATAATCAGATCTTGGCTTCTTTGGAAACTACTATAATCACGCCCTGAGGAATTAAAAGAATTCAAATAATCTTACTTGTTTTTCTACCTTACATGGGGCATGTACAGTATATATTTTTCCTACATTGTCTGTCGTCTGATCCGTATTAGGAAAGGAATGAATGGTGGTATGTCCTGTACTGCTTTGTGTGGCCAAAAACAGCCCCACTGCTTCATCGCTGTGGAATCTGGAATCCACACTGTCCCTCCTGTTTACGCTCTCCTTGACTATTCCTCTTTCGGTCAGCAGTCTGGGTCAGTGGCGGTGTCTTTGATCTGCACTGACAAGGAAAGAAAAAAAAAAGCACTTGTTTGTTTCTCATTTGTCTATGTGTGTGTTGCGTATCCTTGAGCTGCCTGCACATGTATGGTCACTGCTTCCTGTTGCCGGCTTGGGGATTCCAGACGTTGCTTCCAGTGCATGTGTTTCAGAGAGGATAACTGGAGGTATGTCAGTAATGTCACAGCCCAAGCTTGAGATTACAGACCATCCTCCATATTTGGCAACTATGCAAGCATTTCCAGAGAACCAGCTTGAGTCTGGTATTCAGTGTAAAGTGCAAAGATATGAAGAGAATGCTGATGTCTGCAGAACAAAAGAGTGGGCTGAAAAACAGAAACCATTCATGCATTCATTACATGCCACGATTGTTTAACAATGTGACTTGAAGAAACGATTGAATGATTGCCATGTGTGAGACTGGTCAAAACATTTGCATTGCAAGCAAAATCTAAATTCTTGTATAACATTCAAAAACATTCTAGAAATTCTATAAAATTGTGGCTGTTTTGCATAAACAAACAAGACTTCTATTGTGACTAAGCAGTTTAGGTTTCTTATTTGAATTGATGTCAGCAGACAGTCTTGGTTGCGTTTTACTTCATTCCAAAAAGGAACCACGATACTTGAAGGTGTGACTGTAAATAGGTAGAACATTCTTCCTTCTTATAATTACTGCGCACAAAGTGTACACCATTAGGTGTGGACAGTTCATACCAAGTAACACCTACCACACACAGGTAGAGGTACAAAAGTACTATTTGACAACTAAACAAATGTGTGTTGGGTCAAAAGCAGATACACAGACATGGAGAAAATGTGTGGTCAAATGTCCCAAAAAAGTGTAAATAACAAAGAATATAGTGAAGAAAAGGGGCTTTGTTTATAGGCATTTTTCCACCTTTCTAGATACTCAACATAAATAAGTCAGCCAGACAACTCACTCTAGTCATCCCACTGTAGCACTTGGGGTTCTAGCTGTCTTCCACGAAGAACTAACCAGGCCCTTATCGCCTGTGACCAAAGTGACCAGGCCTTGACAGGCAATTATGTCCAACAACATACAGGTATAGCCAAAGGTAGCAAGAACAAAAAAACACTGCAAAGTTAGCACCGCCTGCTGCAATTGGCTGTGTGCACAAAACTGCAGTTGGCTTTTGGTTGGTTTTGTTTAAAATAGCATTCTTCTGTGCATACAACCATGTCCTGTTAGCGTTAGCATTTAGATACAAACACATGTCCTTTGGTGAATTATAGTCGTTCCAGTGGTACTCGGAGCTCAGATCTTCCGAGTTCCGACTTGTAAATTCCAACTAAACAGCCCTACAGTTCCCACTCGGATACTCAGAGAAATTTCAGCGTCCGAGGTAGAAAATGGAACATGGCAGCGCCCTGCGTTTGAGAAAGAAAAAAATCCAACAGCTTCACTACTGCTCGTGCCTGTTATTTTGTCTTTAGTTTGTCTCTACAGTTCACTCGCTTCTGTGACTTCACTCCTGTGCTACTTATGCGCGTCTGCCGTTATAAACCTGCAGTTATGTGCTACAATGCTAACGACTATACAGAACTAATCAAACAAAAGTAGAAATTCACTCTCTTGCGATGTTTTACAAACTGTAAATGTAACAGCAATGTCCGAGTTGATAAACTGACATAAAGAGATCTGTATTTTGGCTGTTCTGGACTGTTTCAAAGCTATTTATTACTTGATTAGCTCATTACTGTAAAAGTAACCTGACTTGACCACTGAAACACTCAACACTCGGACAAAGCATCACTCCGAGTTCCGACCTCCAAGGACGACTGGAACGCACTTTTACTCTTCTGATTTGTGAAGTCTTGTTTTTGTCACTGTCACTGCCTAATCTTCTGAGTATTTATCGTTTTAAGCTGGTGTCATGAAAACCTCATAGAAATGAAATGAACAAGAAATGCTTGTATGTAAGTAAGCTATTTTGAACATAAACAAGCTCCATGCACAGAGCCAATTTATATTTCTAAAGAACAATCCTTCATCTCATAGGACAATGCTACAAAGTCCAGATAATGCTTAGTTGTGACCCCACATGAAATAATAGATATAATTTGCAAGAAAATGTGTCAATAAACTACTGATACCCTCACTACCATGACACGTTTCCAACCCTAAAGAGAGCTAAATATTGTCTTAATATTTTACTTATTTGCACGATCATGTTGTTACTGCAGAAAGCGTGCTCTGCAATAGTTCTGCAACAATATCACTTTGCTTTTCATGTACCTAATTATGCATGCATCTATTTTCTGCATTTCTGCATTTGAGTTTGTGTACTTTCTCTTTCCTCTCACTGCTGCTGTCCTCTCCTGCCTCTAGAATAATCCAGGACTCTCTCACTCTCACTCTCTCTCTCTGCAGGTGTCCTGAAATAGCCCTCGCCGTTTCAACTTATCTTAGCTTATGTAAAGAGACTAGCCTCGTGCGCCCGCCGTAGCCTCATGTGATCACTATAGAGAATCATCATATTACTTCTCACGCATTTGAGACTCTAACCGATCCCATCAGGACGTTTTAAATGCAGCACAGTTTGGCTCTATTGCTCTGTGTTTTCAAGGTGTCATGTTCTAATATCATGTGTGAAATCCAGTATGCGTGAAATCCAATCTTTTTCCAGTTTTGTGATGTGTGAAACGGTAAGGGCAAATGTAAACATGCCAGGGATATATTTAGATTCATTTCATACTGTATTGGTTACACTCTGTCAAAAAAATACTCTGATGCAATTCCTGGGCAATTTGTAAACATTTAGAAAAACAAACTATCTGAAAACATACCAGACAGAAATATATGTAAAGAGTAGTTTCCAATTTGTGCTTGCTTCTGAATTTTGTCACCAATTAGAATAGTTACTTCAATAATTGTTTTTTTTTTTCTATGTGACATAAAATTATGAGCACGAAATGTAGAAGCAGTTCTGTGCTATCGGCAGCTAGCTTAGCGGCGATTCAAGTTAGCGTACGACAGCAACAACAAACCAGCGGCGCTTCTGTGACGCAACATGCGGTGTGCGTCTGACGTCAGCTTTAGTATCTACTCGACTCGCTTTGGCCCTGGGGTAAAGCAGGAACTAAAAAAGTACCTGGTCGGAGCAATCAGCCCCAAATGGAAAAGCTAAGTCGCGCCGAGTAGAGTAGAGTAGGGCCAAGCAGGTACTAATGAAAAAGCCCTATAAGTGGCAAAAACATGTTTACCAATCTGAGCCATTGCTCCATGACTGCCACCAATCAACATTACATGTAATTGCAAACTAAATCATCAAAAGTTATTTTTTTCTGAAGAACTCGATAGTCAATAAGCTTGGCAGATCTTTTCAAACTGATTCTTTAAATTGACTGCCATCGTTTTTTTTGCACACACATATAAGATAGGCGTGCAGTCATGTTTTGTGCAGTATTATAGTGTGTTAAAGGTGAGCATTAGGTACTAGCTTGGTTTAAACATAACATCTGAAGAAAATACTTATGTTATATATGTGTTTTTAAGTTAAAAACAACTGCATTATGGATATGAGTTAGCACAGAGCTGGGTAACCCGTGACATGCCATTAAACATTTTACATTTTTTAAATCCCTATAGGAGTTTGTAATGGCAGACAGTTTGTAATGTACAGTACAGTAGTTCTGGAACAAGGACAATTCTCTACAGTTGAGCATCATAGCCAAAATATATCAACAAATTAAGATAATTTCTAATTCTAGTGTAAACTGTTATGAATTTGAGTGAAAAAAAACAACTCTACCTCAACTCTGCCACCTCGTTTATGTCATTTTTAGTTGTTTTATTGATTATTTTTTACTTACACAACAAGTATGTCAGAATGTGTGGCTATTTCTATCACTTTCTATTCACAACCTCCTACTGGCTGTACAGTTCAGTCCCTGCAGCAGCTAAATATCACCTGCTATTTATAATCATTACAACCCTTTAACAGCAGCAAACAGCCTCCACTGACCTCACCTCTGACGACCTGCTGTTTGGATGTCACACTAGCCCTCGGGACACTCTGCCTGGTGCAGGTCAGGTGTGTACCAGCACGGTCACTGTGTTTGAGTCATGTTTATGGACTTAGCAGAAACAAAGGCACAGTGAGGTCAGCGCTTCTGTGAGTGAGGTAGCTGGTCTATTTCCAGGTGCGCTGTTATGTGGAGGAATGCCTTCATTGCTTTGACAGTGATAGTAGTACGTAACTCTGGCAACCACAAGCAGCACGGCAGAGTGTGCAGGTCGGGTCACACTGACAATGTGATAGGGCATTTACTCTAATAAGAGGTGTAACCAGTGACATGTTTGTTGTGTGGCTGCCCTAACAACATAATGTTTACTCCTGATTGTTTCAAATTGTTCTGAAGATGTTCACTTTTGCAATGCAAAGGCATGTAGCTAATTATAAACACAATTCATTAATAGTGGCATTGTGGGAACGAAGAAAGGAAGAAAGAAGGGTGATCTGTAAGATCATATACAGGCTGCCACAGAGCAGTGGTGGACCAATCAGAGTGAAGCATTTGGACAGTCAAAACCAAAAAGACCAAAACTAACATGGTGGCACCAACAGATACAATATATTTTGGCTTATTTTAGCAGAATTTGTAGAACATTTTGCATTTGAAAAACTTCCACATACAGGCACTTATGAAACTTAATTAACTTGTTTCAATTATTATGGTCTATATTGCCATTTACAATGAAGCATGATCAATGTGTTATTACAAAATATCAGAAAATAAAAGTTTAAGGTTTTTTTTTTTTTTTTCATTAAAAAGCTAATGATAAATGCAGCACTTTGTGGAAAAAAGGAGACCACTGTTTTGTTCTAAGCAAAAGAGCTGAATGATGCGCTCTGGTTGGCTGAGATTGGGTGGTCCTTTCCAGTTTCAGTTTGTTGTTTGTAAAAAGAAGTTTATAGACCGTAATTGCAACTAAAGTGAATACATGTAGATATTACCCATGTGTCAAAGGTTTTATGAGAGGAAGTTATCAAATTTAAATCATAAATCATGTTTGCAGTGTGAAAATTAGCTACCTCACCTTACTTCACTAGGTAACACATGCATTTTAGGTCATTTATATGATGAATGAAATTTCAGTTTGCCCTGCTTGTCTCTCTTATGTATTGCTATTGTACTATATTGTATGTTAGCAGATGCTGATTTAGTAACCTTGGCTACAGAAGCAGAATTCCCTGCATTGTGACCTCAGGAACTTATAAAAGATGCATATTGCAGTTTAGACTAGAGTCACCCTACACCAGTCACCAACCCCTGCATCCATCTTTACCTCTCTCCCTGTTTGCAGCCAGCCTGAGCCAGCTGAGCCATGACCTCATAGGACCGATCTGAACCGAGAGAGACAGAGAGAGAGAGAGTGTGTGTGCGAGAGTGCGAGAGGGAGGAGCAGCAGGGTGGGGTAAGTGAGGACGAAGCCTGCCTGCCAGCTCATCTTGTAATGTCATCCCCATTGTGGTTACTGTAAGTCAGAAGAGAAGAAGGCCACTGCTAGGCGTAGCTGCGGGCGTAAATGGCTCTGGGAAGATGGGCGGAGTCTGTAACACTCAGTACTGATCGGCCTGGGAATCAGTCGTCACTTACAGTCCAGTGATGAGTGTGGGAATTGTAGGGGATCCCGATATGGGAGAGAGTAACTGTAACTGCTGCAGCTTCTGCAGAAAGCAGGCAATAACTGGTGGTGATGTATTTACAAAAAAGCATGTGAATTGTCAGATAGCATCACTTGAAATGATCTCTTTATCAGCACTATGCCTTAACATTTTAAATAGACTAAGCAAAGCATATGCATAGTAGTTATTACACAAAGCATAAAGTCTGCAACACTATTCACAAATTCAAAAACAGCTTAGATAGAATATAAGCTTATTCTATCTAAGCTTATACAGCTTAGATAGAATATAAATAACATATGTTACAAGACAGCATATCATAACATAGCTTTCATTCATTTATTTTCTACCTCTTGTTCTTGCTAGGTGTCACGGTTATTTGAAATCTATCCCAGTAAGTTTGAGCCTTAGGCAGGGAACACTCTGGACAATGGCCAACTCGTCTCAGGACAATCAAGCTGATGTACCTGCAAAGAACTGAGGGTAACATGCAAACCCCACCCAGAGAGATCCTGAAAAGTTGATTTGGTCTGACCCCGACTCATTTCGAACCCACTTTAAGTTTGATGATTGGACAAGGGGAAACAATGGCAGACGTAAAAGAGCAGCTAGAAAAAGACTTGCCAAGTCAAGCTAGCACTTAAGCATCAGCTATGAAACAGCTTATGCTAAAGCATCAAGGCAAAACACTCTAAATCCTGTGCATACAGAATAATCCAACCTCAGTGCATGAATTAAAACAAGGTTAAAATGCAGCTCAGAGTTGCAGAGGCTTAGCAAAAAAGTTTTTAAAAAAGGCAAAAAGGTGACAATGAACTGGAAGTAGGTTCTTGTTACACCAGCCTGACCCTTGTGCTACAGCCCCACAAACATTATTACTTTTTGAGAATCACCAGGAAAAGAAAAAGTATAATTCAGGTATATTCTAGATTTTTTTTATCCTAAGAAAGCATGTTATCCATAAGCAGACCCTTGAGAGCCTGGACCCTGTGCTAGAAACACTCACCATCATTAACATAAACGACCCAAACCACTCCAAAGTGAACTGGTCTGAAGGATCCAAGCTAATGGAAACATGCATATCCCAGGGGTGGATTACCTTCACTTGCACTCATTTCCTGAACACTAGACCTCATCTTAAAGACTATTTTAACCCATATCTGAACATTTCCAGCAAATGGAATCATACAGTTAGTCTGAGGAGTATGCTGCCATGATAAACAGGTTTTAAACTCCTTATGTGCTAAAAATTGGTTTGTTTGTGCAAACTGGCTCAAGTGCTCCGTTATGCTGCTCCCACAGCTTGGAACCCTTTCAAAGAGACTTTGTAAGATGGTTTCAGTATATCATTTTTTTTTAACAAATATGTGAATGTTTTTATGATGTGTGATTCATCCCAGGCCAGAAATAAAAAAAGAATTTGATCTCAGTGGTTAAAATATAGGTTATAAAGCCTAATGTACAACAGACCTATAAGTAAATCATCAAATGCTTTATTTTTTACATTACAATTACGTTTCTTAAAATGGAGTGTGAAATAAATAAAATAAGCATAACATATTATATTACAGAATAGGAAACTACTAGTGCTGTAATCCTTTGGTCAATTATTCGGTCAATGAGCCTTAGTTGACCAAGGTTTTTGTTGTCGACTAATTCTTTTAATTAAACGATAAAGATTTATAATAACTGACTGTGCCTGAAATTAGTAGATTTTGACTGGCTCAGAATAAGACTGCCAACGGAACAAGAATAAAATATCTATTTTACTCAAAATATGAAAAATCCACATTCGTTCTGACAAAAATCAGCAAAAATGCCTCTATACTTGGAATAAAAACAGAATTTGTGCGTTCTATTGGCAAATTTAATTTGCATGAACTCCAAACCATTTTTAATTTTTAAAGATCAGTCTTTGGTCTTTTTAGCACATTAGGGGTCAAATACACAAGACAGATCAAAAGATACTTTTTTAGCTTCAGAACACTGGCCACACCCCCTTTCAGTCGATTAATCAGTCGATGGAACAAGATTTTAATCGACCAAGAAATACATTGGTTGACTTCAGCCCTAGAAACTACCATGTACAGTAAATGGTATTGGGTCACTCAGTTCAACCGATAGCCAGAAGGGCACGCCATCGCAGGCATAGCATGAATAGTTTGAGCCTGCCATCATATCTGCACTGAGAAACCACCTAAGTATATTAAAAGAGACTGAAGTAGAGCTTCAAGACACAACATCTGACACCTCTCTGGAACAGATTTCAACACAAATTAGCACATTTATTGCCTATAAAGTCTGAGTTTTTAATCACAGTTGGCTCTTATTGCTTTTTACATAGGCAGAACTGGGCCAGACCTGTGATGTTTACAGTTTACAGGCTGAACTTAATAACACGCGTCTCTTTCTGGGTGAGATAGCCTACATTGAGTCTAGTCTATCATGGCCTCAGATCTCTGGCTCAGACCATGTGCAGACAGACAGACCGGGCTGTGGCTGCAGGCGCTGGCACATACACCAGATATTTTGTTAGCTCAACATAAATAGCACAGATCGGCTCAATAGCAGAAGTGGGGCTTTGTTGTGCATTCAGCAGTAGCCAAAAGCACATGAAAACCAAGCGTGCTACCTACTGCAGGCTAGCATCAGTTGTTGCTATACAGACATAAAGGCAGATAGTTGTTGGTTTAGAGGAAAACACAGAGGCCATCTATTACTGTCAGTGTATCTCAACTGGGTCAAGTGCGATTGCATTGTTTTATTCTACATTGTCTGTTGTAACTTGAGTAAAAATAGACAAATATAACTAATTCTGATTAAATAGTTTGAAGTATGTGATTTCATTTTGTTTCAGAGGACAATGTATGTTTAGTTTGTGCCTGTTTCGCAGCAATTACGAGACAATGGCGAGACTACAAGGCAAATTCTTGTGTTGTCTCCACAGTAGTTGTCTGCACATAAGTACAGGAGAAGGGGATGGGTGCGCTGGAAGATATAGCATTGCCTATACTTACACAAAGACACTTTACAGTTAGATATGGTTGTTGCCCAGGGGTAGACTGATGGAGATGAGGCTGCCAACACACAATTGCCCAAGATTGGAGAAGTGTCTTGCCCAAGCGCACAATGGTAAAATGAAAAGGTAAAAGACAGGTTTGAAGGACTAACTTTCGAAGTCGGAGTTCATGTTTTAATTGTGTTTAGGAGAAATGACTAAATAAAATATGGCAATGAACTGATAAGTTAATAAAATAATTGAATGTAAGTTTGTTTAAACCAAATTGTATTAACACGATTAACAGTCAGTGCGTTTACATGATCAGTGAAATCAGATTAGGCAAAAAAAAAAAAAAAAGTGAACTGGTGCACAACTGGTCCAAACGGTTTAAGGGGAAACCCTTAAACCGTTTGGACCAGTTGTGCTCCAGTTTTCATGCAAGAGCATAAACCAATTACCCTGGAGAGACATGTCCTGTATATCAGATTCACTATTTTATGATTTAGATTGCATTATGTTGATCTACCTAAATAATGTTTATTATTAACTGTTAATATTTTATGTAGTGGTCAAGATCATAATAATCAAGACCTAGACCTTTCTGAGACCACAGAATCCCGAGACTGAAACAAGCATTTGAAGTCAAGACCTGGACAAATCCGAGACCTGTATAGATTGAGACCGAGACAAGACCGCAGTCCATCAAGACCAAATCGCACCACCTTTGTAATTTTATACAATTATCAGAGTTGACATGATCTTATTGTGCAGTCCTTTTTGCAAACTGTGCCTGAGACATGTAACTGTGCTGCTGGTGCAAATTTAAGTGTGATGGTAATTAAATGTGGTCCCGGTGTCCTGGACAATCCCAGTCCAAGATAGAGTTCAAGGCAACGCCGAGTCCATGACAAGACCGAGTCCAAACGTGCTCAAGTCTGAGACGAGACCGAGACTGTGTGTGCCACTTTTTTTTGTTGCAAAAATCTTGGAATGTGGAGTTAGCAGGGGTTATGAGCATGCTCAGTTACATTAGTCTAGATACAGACTGCGACCAAAATCAGACTACAATCGATCAGAACCATTTGCGCCAATTGTATTTCTGAAAACCGGTTTACAGCTCTTCAATAAGTCTGCCCGGGTTTCCATGCACTTTGGAGAACTGGCTTAAATCAGACTAGGCTATAGATTTGGTTTTCCTGACATCCATGTACACGAGTTCTAGTGCAGAAATACACATACTTTGTTGTTTATGAGGGAAATTATGGGACAAAAATTGCAGCCTTTGCTAGTTGCATCCATTGATATTGTGATTTCAATTCAATTTTCATGAATTGCCATGCAACCCATGCATTTCCAGACACAGTTAGTTCTTTTATGTACTGGATATATGTTCTACAACACTTTAGATTCACTTTAGATTAATTGACAATGCACTCAAGCGGATTTGAACATGACTTAAATCGTGCATTAGAGAAAATGTGACTTACTGCTTTTTCTGATTAACCCTTGATAAAGAAAAGGCCCCAGGTTGGCGGGGGCTGCCCCTCTTCTCAGTGCAAACTTCCATAATAAATATTTTCCTTGCTATTCATGCCATTTCAGGTCATTGCTTTCGCAGCTTCAAAGTCATATGCCTCCCACATGGATTTACCCAATGAATCAGTTGTCATTCAATTCAAGATTTTACCATAATCTCTTTAGTTTTGATATTAGGTCACTTTTGACATAAAGGAAACCCTCATCTTTACCCCAGTTGCTCTTTCTATGTACTGCAGCTTCCTTTCTTCTAAGAATCATCTTTCAATAATGAGCATGCGCAGTTTGTTACTACGACTTCCTTTTCACATTAATATAACCGCGTGCTTTCTCTGGACAGACCGAGGTGGTCGGAGCTGCTGCCTGGAAGAGCAGATTGACTTCAGGTGAAGCCGCACAGGTCTTTGAAGTGGTCTGTTGCATTTACTGTCAATCTCAACCACAAACCTCCCCTGGTTTCCTCTACCTGCCGTGGAGAAACACACTGACCTCTTATATTGTGAGCCCATAGTGTTGTTTCCAGTAGAGTTTTAGCTGTGTTTGCACGAGTTAAGTCGAGGCATGTTTACAAAAGTGTGTGGGGAAAACAATGAGGGCAGTTCGTGCTAAACGGTTGTGCAACATGTTTTTTTTGTTCAATTTCAATGTGATGTAGAAAGTAGTGAAATGTACCAGGATGCAACACATAAACATTTATTAAGTAATTCAAGCACAACAAAACCCATTGCTTGTAGTTTGTTGGACGTTTGCCAAAAGCCATATTATAGTTTTTGCATTTATTTTCATCCAGTTTACTCTCTTAGCCATGTTTTGTTAGTAACCTTGTAAGCTTGCAGAAATGGTATGCCTTGGAAGTATAGGATTTCTGCATGATTTGCTCATAAAATGTGATTTGAACTGACAAACACACTCAACTTATGCCACATTTTCTTCATGTTTTATGGCGCTTTTATGTAAACAATTACTTATTAACTAGTATATGTAAACACTGTGAATGTTGTAAAGGCTCTTTTCGTGCAGCATCAGTTTAAGCAGAGTGTTTGTCTATTGATGTGACTTTAGAAGTAGACCAGATCACATTTTATGAGCAAATCATGCAGAAATCCTAGTGTTCTGTAATAGTGTTCTTTATGTTACTGCCTCTGCACAACATCATGCAATCTTCAATACAATGGTTTGGTATTGCTTGTTTGTTAGTGCTTTGTTATGCACATGTGTGTCTGTTATAACTATCTTTTTCAGAATGCTCACCTTTTATTAATAAAATGACTTTCATCTGTGTTTCATAGGTTTGTAATTGGAACCCTTTGTCTTCTTCATTACTTCATATTGTTGTGTATTCTACAGTTTAGTTTACCCTGAAATGCTCAAATAACACATCATCAGTGACTTTTATGAACAAAGAGCAGCCCTTCCCCCACAACTCCACCATTACTCCTGCATCTTAAAGTGCATATGTCAGCAGGTAGTTTGTCCCACTACTATTACTTCCATTGTGCTTTTATTGATGCTTCCACGACCACAAACTACTCCCATTATCACGTACTACTACCGTTACTCTCTGGGTGGTTTCCTCTTTGTACCATTACGTTTGATCTTACCATCTACCACCCACATCCTTTCCCTGCAACTCTGCCTCTGCACTCTACTTCCTGATGTATGCAAAGTCAAGCGTGTGCACTGAGGTGAAGAAATGTCGGACAAGATCATTTTGTTTCGAGTATTTATTATGAAAGCAATAAAAAAATTACAATCAAGAAACTTTTTATGCATTGATTTGCAAGTATAAAAATATAGTCCATGTGTATCAGGATCTACTGGTTCCATCCATGTTGCCAACTGATTAGCAAAAAGAAACTTAATGTCCATGATTGCTCAAAATGTCCACATTCCTTTCAAAGTCCATCTTTTCATCTCTTGCATTGTCCTCTTTGCTTCTTATGGTCCCTTCAGGACAAAATCCACCACTTCCACGCCTTCTCAGTGTCCATTATTCTCCATCTGGTCCTCACACGACCTCAGCTTGGACCCCAGGCGACTGTCACTTGTCCCTGGATGCACCGGGATGAGGACGCCGCCATTGCTTTGCACACTCTGGCGGCAAAAACCTCGTTAATCCAGACAGGAGTAGAGGCGGAACAAGATCTACGCTCAAGCTCTTGGAATTTCTTCAACAATATCAAGTTAGTGTTCAGTTCAGCGTTCAGGCAGGGTGATAGCCGGTACCCAGTCGTAAACACTGCGTCTTTCATCACAAAACATCCCCAGATTATCCAAAGAGGAGTGCTTCCATGGGCTGGCACTGGGGCTCTGCAACATAAAAGACAAGCATTCATTAGAAAAAACGTGCTCAGACTACGCATGATTCACCCTGAGCTGTTCCCACTATCAGACGTGACACAAAACGTGGGTGCTGCTGTTGCTACTGGAACGTACCGTGACAAGAATGCAGTGCACGTCCTTGGGCTCCCCACTCTCGTCGGCGCCCACGAGGTCTGCGAGGCGGTCGATGTCGTTCACCCGCACCACGTTGATGTCGTTGTCGAAGCAGAAAGCCTGGATGAGAGTGAAGTGAATCTGCAGAGCGATGTCACACTCGTACTCCTCGTCTGTTGCCAGCACGCAGAAAGCCACGCTGTCTGGGTCACTGCAGAAAGAGACAAAGAGGTTACAATCTGGGAAAAAGTTACATTTATTTAAGATAAAAGAGCACTCAAAGTTTTAAAAATACAAAGATGTGATGAAAATACTTACACATTCATGACTTTTGCAGATTCGTAAACTCCGACTGTCAGGTAGTCTTCCTTTTTAGCGGAGAGAAGCAGCTCTTCCAGCGCTGCACCGGCACTTTGCACTCTGACAAGACAATACAGCCCGGTAAGAACACTGTAGCACTAGACACCTCACTAAGAAAGCTTTGTCAGTGTAAGATTCTGTGCGTATTTACCTGTCAGTGTTCTCCATGGTTGTCTCTTGTCCTTGCATCTCTTCCAGAGTCATAGTTATAATCCACAAGCGTTTAGAATCCGAGTAGCGAACAGCGGATAGTGTAAAGTCTGGTTAGAGGGTAGTTCTCGGTGTCTGAGGATATTCTGAGCTGAGAGCGCACTGTGCTTGCTCTTATAGCGCGGCAGCGTAGATTCTCGGCAAGGGGTGGTGCTTTCCCCCGCGCGCCTGCTGCCATTGGCTCAGAGCTCTCAGCTTGGGTGAGCAAAGCAAAAGTCCCAGCACAAGGTTCACTCCCGGCTTGTTGACAACCCCACGTGGGGGCGAGGATTACGCATTTTCAAGAAATCCCCCCGGCTCGAACCTTCCACTAACAGACCCTATAGACAACATCACTGCTTTCGCTGCTTTGTAATAAGAAATGTGCTAAACAAAGGGTGACCTTGTAGCACAACATTTAGAAATTACTCCTTTCTTTATTATCTTTATTATTTCATTGTTTGGAAGGCGTGTGGATGCTTGAGTGTATGCCTTTGTTTATAACTTACTCACAACAACGTCATTACGCACAAAAAACAACCCAGTTTCTTACAGTTGACACAATCTCCAAATGTTGCATGTTTACCAAAGCTCAAAATACATTGTTTGGTCGGGAAAACACTTGGATAGAAAACCTATTCCATAACACATTCTAGTCTGGAACTTCCCGAGCAGCCAGCCAGGCAGCGCGCTATTTTTGGAGCGTGTCAACCTGAACCAGCACCTGCAGACGGTAAACATATTCCTGTGTAATCCAACTGCAATGCTGACCCCAATGGCGCAGGGAGCAGCTTGTTTGGCCGGCACACGCCACTCTTCGCCTTTGTGTAGATTTGTGTGGGGTAATTGGCCTGGCTCTGTCTTGACTTGACGCGTGTCGAGAAAAAAGGCGACTTTGTGCCACAGTGATGACAATAGGCGTCCACCTGCTCCTGCTCCTTCTTACAACCCCGGGGGTCTTTCAAGGCGGCACACTCCAGCAGCTTTAGTGGCTCTTGGCAGATGCTCGACAGATGCGCGTGGAGACCCCCCTTTCCTCACCCTTCTCCTTATTGACACGTGCCGGTCACTTATCAATATTCAGTGTAATGTCAGTGTTGGGATAAACAGTGGCGCATGGAAAGTGTTTATACTAACTTCAGGTGAATGGAATAGGTTGCCACAACTGTTACCTGAGATGTAGCCAAGATAGACCTAAAATGCTTACAAAACATGCTATTCTATTGAGGCAGGCTCTGGTAAATAAGTAAATAGTTGAAAATAGCCTATTCTTTTGCTGACATGTGCTAATGTTTAAAATAGATGTAAAGCTTGATATTTATGTGATTATATGGAAGCTTTTGAGCGCCATGCCAATATTTTTAATTTTAATTTTAGACATCTAACAAAGCACAGTAAGCTTTTTGACAATATTAAATTGTAAAAACAACTGATTATCTGTATTTAAAATGCTATTCTAATATTACATCCACTTGAATTTAGTGTTGCACTGAAATCAAAATGTTACCAAGAAAAGTGATAAAAAGTGAAACCTACCCTGAAAGTGCAAAGAGAAACTCTGTAGGTCATGTGATGCTCAACCAGTTCAAAATCTGTAACACAGAGCAATGGCATTTCTAAATGACACGATCAGAAGGAAGAGATGATGAAATGAAATGTTATGTGTTGTGCTGGAATCACACAGAGACTTCCTTGTAATTATTAGCTTTCAAAGAAACCAGGACTATTCCTTGACACTGGAAACAAAACATAAAAGGTCAATATGAACTCTGGAAATTCATCTAGTTAAGAAACATATGATTACTAATTACAAGAAGTAATATATTATCTAATTTGTATTGTGTGGAACTACTGAAACATCCAAAGATGTTTCCAAAAGATGAAATATAATAATAATCATAATAACAATAACTTGAAAAATTGTAGTAATAAAGCAAGAGCCGCAATGGCTCAATTCAAGGAAAATTAAAGTCAGAAACTAGTTAAATAAAAATATACAAGACAAAAGGTGGATATCTACATGTGTTTTACAAAGTAGGTTCATCATGCTTGATCACTTTTTGCATTCTGGTGCATTTTAGATGCTACTGAAGGGAGGAAAAAAAGTCTAAAATAACTGTATTTTCTTAAAAAGCTTGGAACTTTAAGATGAGATTGTCCAAGATGGGAATATTTCTCACATTTTTGAATTTTGAAGTATTGAATGTTATTGTTAGATTGTTGTATCACGTGACCTCACACAAGCCGTATAGTACATTTGTGTGAATGATCATACTACTGTCACACTGAGTGTGCTAATAACAATAGAAGAGCACACTTGTAAGACCTGAGGGCAGTTTCAGACACAGTCCTCAGTCTGCAGACAAGAATCACACAATTAATACCATATAAAATGTTCTTTCTTTTTCTCTTAACAGTGTGTTTCCTATTTGTCAGGCAGTGCGTTTACATGAAATCAGACTAGGCTAAAAAACGGGACTCTTGGTTTCCCTTGAAACCGGTCGGATCAGTTTTGCTCCTGTTTACATGCACAAGAGTAAACCAATTACCCTGGTGAGTCTGGTTCTGCTGTGTCAGATTCACTACTGCATAACTGAGGCTGTAATTTGTTGAATTACTTTAACACTGTTAATATTGTTTATTATTATTACCTGTTTGTAAAACAACACACTGGTCTTTCTGAGACATGTAGGACTGTTTTAAACATTAAGAACAGTGCTAAACGTTGTTAAATATGAGATTGTGTGTGCCACTTTGTCCAAGGCACTTTATTGTTCTAAAATTCTTAATTTATTGTTGGAATGTGCAGTGGGCTGAAGTTGTGAGCATGCTCAGTTACATTTGTCTCCTCGACTGGAAGACTAGTTTAAATCGGACTAGGCTTTCTTATCTGGTTTTCCTGGCCTCCATGTAAACGCCCCGAGTGAGAGCCCAAAGAGCCACTTTAGAGACTTTAAAGACCCCTGTAATAGAATAAATGCAATTGTATTTTGTGTAGATTAAACAGAAAAAGTCTCCACAACTTATCAAAGTAAGGGAATCTTTGCAACATAAACACCATAAATAAATAATTAAATAACATTATAGTTGAACTTTTCTCTCCGCTGAAATACCTCTTTAGTCAGAACTGGGTCATAGTTGTTGTCATATTCAAATGCCAAACCACGCTGACGTTTCGATACAAACGTTGGGTGATTTGTGACATTTCAAAGACCTTTTCACCTCCTCCACCACCCATCCATTTGATTCATGTGCATGTGTTTTCTGAGCAGAGAGCGCCATCTGGTGGTGTGAGGCGAGCTCGACCTTTGACCCATATACTACAAGCCCAGACATGCTGCTGGTAAGGCTTAAACAGTGTGATGAGTCAGGCTGTTAGGAGGGCAAGTGGTGATTCATCCTGTTTTTCCCTGTGTGTTTTCCCCCTAATGTGTTTGCTCAAAAAGACAATCTGGGATGAAAACAAAGGCTAGGCAAATGCATTTCTGGATTATGTAAATTGTTATTTGGTATATATTTAGAAAGTGTTTGTTCCAGGTACTTAGTATAGAGCAGGCCTATTCAATTTAGCCAAATTGGCCTAATCTGATCCGGTGTTCTGTAGAATTGTGCACCTCCGTCGAGATTGGCACCTGCTTGTGTAAAGTTAATGCTGTGATAATGTTTTTCCTGTATGCAGCCCTGATTTAGTCTCATTTTAGTTTTGATGTAAGTCTGCATTAGACTTGACCTGGTATAGGTCTATACTCAAAAAAAAAAAAAAAAATAATTTCAAGTTAAACTTGCTTGATTCTAGAATTTGAACCCTATTTCAAACAATTAGACAAACACAGACCACTATCATAACTTTTGGATTACAAATTGCTTCTTTTTTCACAACTCAGCTGCTTATACAATGATGCAGCAAAATGATAGATTCTCACAGACTTACTACTAACAAGTGCGGCTTATATATGTACATTATCATTTTCATATTTAAATCTTGATGGGTTTATATTCAGGTGCGCCCAATACTGCAGAAATGACTCGTTTCAGACGTTTATTTAGACATTGCTTCTTCCTGATGCAAATTATTTGCTACCTGGGTTAAGAAAAATCTTCCATTTTCCCAACTGCAACAGAAAAACTATTGTCAGTTTCCATTTCACCACATAGAGTTTTTTGTGTAAAGCAAAATTTCAGAGATAAAAACGAGATTGTAAATAGCAGAGAAGTATAATTATTATGTTGCCCATAATTTTGCCACTCAATTGGAATGCTGAGTGGATGCATTTTTTTCATTAAAATGAGGCTTCTGTTGGACTTTGAAACAGCTTGGTAACAGGAAGAATCCAATGACTTCCTGTTCAAACATGCAAAACTGATAAGCCTTTCCTCGTCGTTAACGACATTAACAAGGAGGGGATTTTGGGAATATTGTAAGGACTGGGGTGTGGGCGGAGCTAGGTGGTAGTGGTAGGAGAAAACAGGTCTTTACTCAAACTTCTGTTGCTAATACGAGATTAATAAAATCTGTATGGACCAATACACATACAGCTTTAAGCAAACTAATGATGAAACACTGTTGTTTTCACTAAATATAAGTGGAATTTCAGTTGGAAATTTCAAAACTTTTTTGTCTCAAAAAAGAAAAAGTGATTTCAAACAACAGGCTGAGAGGAAAGAAGGGGATTCCCACAAAGATCAGTGAAATCAGTTTGGCTCCATTCTGTTAAGTCAGTTTGAGGAAGTGGCTTTTGAAAAACTCCTGAGGACTTTGCAAGAATCTAGATAGGTAAACAATTAGATGTAGATTGGAAGTATGTAAATTCATGTAAATACACTAGAACAATTTGCCTGCGCATATATTACTAATTTAATTATTAATCAAAAGATTAAAAAAAAAGTTTTCTTTCTCTGAACAAGCAACAAAAGCTCTGACACTAAATAGTTTAGTGGGGAAATGATAATAGTTAGTATTATAGCTACTGCCAAATGTAGAATTTCAGTATAATGGAGCTCCCCTCTGTAAAAGTAAAGACCTACAATGTATCACAAGACGTGAGGCCCAGTGTCATGACAAAATGACGACATTCTACACTTGTGCATTTACAAAATCCACATAATTATCTATATTATTCACAGCCACAGTCACTCCAGCTACTGAAACTGACTGATGCATCACTCTTCAATATCCACACCTTCAGCAACACCTTCCTGAGGTCTTGTATAGAGTTTTATCTGCACTTGTAAAATCAACTTTATTACTTATATTTAAAAATAAAGTTGTTTTGTTGTGATTTTAATGTCTCGTTTACTGCTAATAAAGTACTTGTACTTGTCTTGGCTTATATGGGAAGAGGAGGAGTGATGAAACTGCACCACCAAGTGGATGGAGGCTGTAACAATCAAATAATCAAACAAACATTTTTACTCAAGTACTGTACTTAAGTAGCTTTTTTGAATATCTGTACTTTACTTGAGTATTGCCTTTTACCATACCTCATACATTTTTCAAGAAATACCTTTCTTTAAAAACAGGTTAGTTCCTTTATAAGCTCATGAACACTTTTTTTTTCTTTTAATACCAGTCTGATTAATTATAATTACTTTACTGTAAAGCCCATCTCACACTCCACAACATATGTATTTCTAGATTGGTTGAAATGTCTAAAACTTAGATTTAGTTATTTTTAAGTAGGTTTTACTTGATCTAATTAAATTATATGACTTGTTTCTATGTGTTTTCTGTCTTGTTTCAATAAATATGTTCTTATTTCAAGTCAAATTATATGCTTATGATGTAAGACATTTTACACACCTCATTGGCAAATTGAGTCAAGCTCAAAACTCTTGAAAACAGACAGAAATATCTTGAAACAAGTGAAATAAGATGCCAAATTTCTAGTATTCTAGTAGTTTTAACCATTTTTAACTTTTTTAACTTAAGTACATTTACACTTGTTTACTTTTATACTTTTACCCAAGTAAAAGAGTTTCAGCAGGACTTAACTTTAACCAGAGTTTAGATACATGTGTTTTTTTACACATACTTTTACTTGAGTAGTGCACTTCAGAACTTTTGCCACCGCTGATTTGTCATGTGACACAAGCTTTTAAGTATCTGGGCTAAAATGACATAGAAAACATACACATACTTATTTTACTATAATTTGTACGTTAGTGTCTTTTATGTCGTATAGTTATCCCAGTTTTCTATGGTTAAAAGTGCATTCAACAAAAAAATATCAAGATAAACCCAGAATGATAGATCTCTGTATTATTATAAAGCTCTGTATATTAGTAGTTATTGAAAAAATGAACTAAATATTGAACAGCATTGTGCCCAATCATGCTATCAAGAGTTGAAAGCATTCATAGAAAATAGAACATTTATTGATGTATAAAAGGTTTATTATAGACGTCCAGACATATATTACACATAAACAATTCAAATGTACAGCTGAGCAACAATCAAAGAAGCTTATTTACACTTTGTCAAACGCCAGTGCTTGATCCACATTTAAAATCTCATATGTACGATTAGAACAGAGCCGTTCCAAAAACATTTAGATTATGTTTAATACCAGTAATAACATAGAAAATATTCATAAAACAAAACAAAAATGCCTCACTGACATAAACAGGTCATTACATTTTTGGATATACTTTACTGCGACAGTTTACGGTGTACGTTTTATATCAAATCCCTTCTTGAAGTGCCAAATATTGAGGTGTACGGCATAGAAAGTACAAGAATTGTCTCATATATTGAAAAAAAAGAGCTTAGGGGTCTGACAACTACTGCATGGTCAATGGTTTGGCATCTGCATTACTCAATGCTTCACTGTACATTAAACATTAAAAATAAAACAAAATAAAAACATTCCAAAAATGAAAGAAGCATGATACCCTTGTTACAAGGGAAATACTATTACCTTTACAAGTCTTCTACATGGCCAAATGTCCTGCAATGGCTGAAGCATCACAGTGGTCCAACAACCACTTAGGTCAAGCATCATGAGGTTAAAGCAGCATTCTTCTACGGTTAATGGTGAGGGCTGGATACCACCAGGGCTGCACACACTTGAGCTTATTCAAAAATAGTAAATACATTAATATTTCCCTGAAAATGTGCCAAACTATTACACATAGGAAGTTAAAAAAGGCCTTGTCTAGGAATAAGTTATTTATAGGCAGTGTTGGGAAGTATCTACATTTAAGTTTGTTTATTGTATTGTACCACGTCCTGTCTGATTCTGTCTGCTGTGTCTCCTGTATTATAATATGGTGTCTAAATTGTCTGTTGATTCATGTTTGTTTTGTTTTTCTTGTCTTGTAGCTGTATTGCTGGTTTGTGTGACTATAGAAATTAGTTTTTAGCGAAATCTGGTGTGTTTACAGTTTGGCTGTTCATACTGTCCCATTTAAATATATAAATAAACTAAGCACTACATTTGAACAAGTGTATTTAGTTAGCTACATTTCATTTGGAGACTTTTCCAAAATCTGATACATTTTGGTATTTTAGCATAAAATTTAGTTTAACCTTTCAGAACTAGTAAAGAAAAAACTTGAATAAACAGCTCATTTAGTAATGGACAGTATGTGCAATATTTTTTTTTTCTAATTAATGATAATTGCTTATTATCTTATGACAAAACAACTAGGCACCCAAATTCAAAAGCTGTTTGAATCTTGTGTCATATTTTTACACTATAAATCAGCCTGAAAGTATTCAAAACACAATACTTTAATTTGACGAAGTGACATAATACAATCTAAAAACATTTAAATGCAGGTATTTTGTATTCTGTAACTACATTCTCCCCAACACTGCTTATAGGTTTGGTGCCCAATGAATCTTGATTTAGATAAGGCTTAGTACATGTTACTAAGATGAAATAGTTTAATATATAATAATGGCAGAGGTTAGCATCATTAAGAATGCGTAAAGTGACGAGTAAATATTAGTTTTTGATAAAAGCTACTGTAAATTTTGACCCTAACGTTATCTTGTTGATTGCATTGTTGACAGTACGACATGTTTTTCTCTTCTCCGGTGCAGCCCTAGTTACCCCTTCAAGTCTAACAAAGTGATCCCTGGAATTTGTATGGCATGGAAATGATTGCTATTATTCATTCAATAAACTCTAAAAGACATGTTTGCATTTTTCTTTTTTTTGGTGACGATTCCACCATTTAAATCTCAGCAGAGTCCTATTCTTAGGTCGCCTACAGTACTGAATCTTTTTGAAGTTTTCCTGCTTTAGACCAAGTGCAAATAGAGTAACAGTAGTACATCAAAAGTCGATTAAAAGAGGGAAGAGAGATAGAAACATCATCCTAGATAAAATACAATAAATGTCCCTTTGTATTACTTACTTCCCTAGTTAAATTTATATGGCTGCCTCTGCTGATGGACCCAGTCTACTACATCTCATCAGAGCGGTGTTGCTGTAGTATGACAGAAGGGGGATTTCTCTCTATCCAGTTCTCTTTGGAGTTTTGTACCTCGTAGGCCGCGGCAGCAGCAGACACTTTATCTATAGGGCCTTCCTGCATCACACCAGCCGCACCTGCCTCTCCGGGTTTGATGTCCAGAGCCTGGCCGGGATTGGGGAAGTCCGCAGATGAGTTGCTGTTGACGCCTGTCTCGGAGTCGGGTTGCTCTACGTGCTGAAAGTCCGGCGTGTGGTTCTTCTGACCTCCAGCGAATATTGCCTTTACGTTTTCGACTTCCTGGGGCACTAAGAGGAGCATTTCCTCGTCGTCAGGCTCGAAGGGCGGCACGGCATCGCTGTCCGCAGGAAGGGAGCGCAAGGTCCTGGAGATGACTGGAATAACATGGAGAAATGTGAATATAATAAGTAATATCACTAATTTCAAGCAGTGAATAAAATGTTGTTCTACTTTAAATAACAGTCAATCTATAGTTCTTTAGATTTTGGCTATTTATTCTTTTTTCTATGTAATTCATATGATATTATTAATCTAATGCAGGGGTGTCAAACTCAAACGAAGCTGGGAGCCAATCGAAGTATCGAAGTTAAATATTTTGCATTTTGCAGTAACAAGTACAGTATATAATATAATATAATATATAGTTGTTTAAAAAAATGCTTCACAAAAAAAAAAAACTGCAATAGTGTTTCATAAATTGCAAAATGAACAAATGTGCAATGAAGAAATTTGCTTGGCATTCTGCACGTTTCAAATCACACCCATTAGGCAAAAATCCTAACAAATAAATGACATTTTTAATATGATCAGAATATATCTGTTGTTCTGAAAACCTAATCTCTAATCCCACCAACTTTTAGGGACTATAGTGTGCTTCTAGTAAGTGCCATTTTGATTTTTGTTTCATTTTTCCTGTGTCGGTAGATCTAAATGAAAGTCATTTGTCTGTTAATGTATTTTCCCTAAAACCTTATAATGATACAAAAATAAGTATACTTGTAAAGCTGATGGCCAGTGGTAAGTTTTAGTGCATCTATTGGCTAGGTTTTCAAACAGTGGTCTTACCCGAGGATGGGGTGTACAGCTCTTTTTGCTCTGATTTGCTGCCGAAAGGATTGACAGAAGGAAAGATGATGAGGCAGAAAGACAAGAGGAAAACCTGAAAGGAAAGCACCAGGCACAAAGTTAGCAACGGCACAGTATCGGCCTGACAACAGCAAAGTATCAGTTTACAGACAGTGTGCTATAGCAACCACAACAACGCTCTTACCATAACACATGTGCTAGTGGTGCTGGCTTTCAATGTAGACATCTTTACCATGGACTGGAGTTTCTTCAGCTGTTCTACCAACGATCTGAACGAAAACAAGTGGGAAAAAACAAATCAGATAACCATTTTCCACATCAAGCATATCTTTCTATATTTTTTGGCTTTACAAATTGCACCTTAACAAAACAATTTGAAGAAATCTATTAATTTGTTTGATCTACTATAACTGCAACTTTAAAGGAGGCCTTTTGTGATTATGTGTTTGGTTTTTTTTCATGTACGGTAATTAGGAAGACTGTATGACATATGCATATCAATAATCAAAAATAGTAAGAAATAGAAACAGATCTATTGTCTGGCTGTTCAAAACTGCAGAACAGATAAGCATCAACATAGTTGACTAAAGTGCTACAAGATTAGATAAAGCTCTTCAAATAGTCTTATGGGTGGTTATAAAAGCAGTTAGGAAAAGCTGAATGAATATAATTTCTGTTTGTTCGAACAAAGGGCAAGATGTTTTTTTTTATTATAGGCTATAATACTTTGCTATGATTTTTTATTTTTATTTCACTAAATTAACTTCTCACTCGAAATGTTGTGGAGTCACATGAACAAACCTATTGATTCTCCTTGAATTTGACCATTTTCTAAAGAAAAAATAATAATAACTTACATGTTCTGTTTCTGGAGCATCTGGACTTTCTTCTGCAGCTCCAGGTTGTGTGCTGTGCAGATAGCAACCCTTGGAAAAGAAAGAAAAATATTTTGTTACATTTGCAGCTATCACAACAGATTAAATACACTTAACTACATTTAAAATACTTGGTACACTTACTTTACAATATGGAAAAGATAGGTAGACCTTTTAAAATTAATACAGGTCCCTAAAACTCATTATAATGAAAATAGCTTCAGCTTTTGAAGAGGAATTGTCAAAACTCAAAAAACGCTAAATTTTGTGTAATCAAGGCCCCGGTTAGTGATACCAGCTATACTGTTGTTTATATTTTCAAAAAAAAATTAGGTGGACTCTAAATCCTGATGTTCTTTCTCAGAGCTTTTTCTCACTTAAAACTAGAGTCACTCAGACATCAGAAGCCAAAACTACAGCCTTGGCTTCAAAAAAGGGGCTTTTGTGCTCCAAAAGATTCAGAAACAGTTTCCATTTGAATTATCGATGATTTTAGTCCAGACTTTGTTGTCACAGTTAAGAGGGTGCAATACAACTACATTTATACATAACAACACCCCTTACCTGTTTTCCAGTCCGTCCACATAGACCTTCTTCTTCTTGCGGCTCTCCTGGGCAGACTGCTTGTTCCGGATCTTCCTCCGGACTCTCTTCAGGGTCCTCTCTTCAGCCTGTTACACAAAGAGCGCCTATTCACAACAAGGCTGGAAGCAGTGCATCTGCTCACAGTCTTAACCACACAAACAGAGTAATCCTGGTGAAAGGAACAAAGTGAACAGTCAGCTTTTATAACTAATGTGACAGTAGCGAAATCTCTAAAATGTAAACATAGATGTGTATAATTGAATCCAAGTTACCTTTGTGAGGGGCATGTGTGTTGGTATCGTGGCGCCCTCTTTGGCCAAAAGACGCTTCTCCTCTTCTGTGAGCACGATCTCTTTGAACTGGAACTAGAAAAGACATTTAAGTTGATTATATTGTAATGCAAAAAGTTATTAGCTTAGTGCTAGTTTTATTTTTTTCTGTTTAACTTAATTGTATTCAATTCAATGTATTTTTGTATAGCACAATATTACAACAACAGCTATCTCAAGAGGACTTTATAAGATCAGAGAAACATTTGATCAGTACCAACAGAAGAAATAATCATTATACAGAAATACAGAGGTAGATTGATTTGGTTGTATAGTGCATCTTTAAGTCTGACGTATTACAATAGTGACATTAAAAACCCATTCTGTTTGAACTGTCGCTTGGTTGGTAGAGTCATGATGTCACAATGCAGAGGGAAAGAAAAACAAGCCAAACCTGTTCTGTTTGTTTGAGCAGAGATGTATCGTCAACCATGTCCTCCACGTCCAGAGTGCAAGGCAGCTCACTGGTGACGTCCTCCTCTGCGTCCATGTCCTCACCCACCAGGTCATCTGAGGGAACGAAAACAACCACTGTAACAACTCACAATAAGACCCATAAAAAAAACATATGACAGATTATCACATTTTTTAAATTTTGATTTAGTTTGAGTGATAGTCCTTGTGGTAAGTGTGCATCATAATTTTACAGCAGTCAAGTTGCAATTTATGAAGAAATTGACAACTAAAAGTAAAAAGTTGAAGGAATATGTCATCAAAAAGCACCAAAATGCAAAGACATTGAATTTACACACAACTGATGCCTTTTCCTGTGAGTTTAAACAATCATTTAACAAAATAAAAGTGTTATTATTTACATTCAGTTGTCAGATTGTCACTCCTGTGTTGTATATGTGGATTTTGGCCCATATTCAGAATGAGGTTACAAAGTAACAGTTGTAGAATTACTTCTACACATGTCATTTGCTGGACAAAAGACAATAAACAAACTTAATCAAAACAGCTATTTTGGGTGAAAACTAACAAAATGTTTAGTGAAATTGTAAATATTTATGTTCACTATGTTTTCCTGAAGATTTAGTCTAAACCTGTCATCTGCACTTAGTGAACTGTGTACCCCAACGATATTACTGTATATAACAACATATTTACATCCAATTCCTCTGCTTATCATATTTAATTATTGACTATATATATACTAATAAGCCGGTTTAAAAAAAGCTACTAGGATATTTGTCTCATAGTCGCATCATTTCACAAGAAGAACAGAGACAACACAAACATGACAAGTTCAGTAGCAATTTTCTACAGAGTGAAAGTGTCTCGTGATCAAGGCCACGGTCTCATGTCAGACTGAATGAAAACGTAGAACTACTCGAGGCTAGCTCCCTTCATGTGCGTCATTACATATAGTAAATGTGACACAACAACAATGAAACTGGATAAGTGTTAGATAAGGTCACCATCAGATTCTTTTATAACCATCTTTCTGACAAACTGCACTTAAAAGACTGCTGAGATATTTCTGCAAAATTAATCCCATCTTATAAGGAAGATTAGTCCAATGATTTTGCTCTTAAATCTTTAGCTAACTCACTTGTTTTTTTCTTACTGTTCTAAATAAAAGAATTAGCCCTATAAGCAGGAGTTCTGCAAGAACCTGGACTTTTCAGACCTTTTTAAGAATAAGACCTATTTGCACGTTTTTTCTTTTCAAGACAGCAACTTCATATTTTGTATTTTGCTGCAATTATGAAAAATCTAATGAACTAACAGAAAAGAAGGCAATGTATACAGCAATTATGAATTCCATCTATTCCATCAACTAAATAACAGTAGAAGAAACACACCAATTGTGTTATATCTTTGAAAAAATTTGCCAACAGATAAAGCTGCAGGAGTGTGAAATGGATCAGGAAATCTGTAAAATTCTTCATTGGAAAATGTAAGACTTTTGCAAACATTTTTAAAAACTACAAAGGCAAATTTAAAACTTCTTACGGCCTTTGTAAGACATTTTGGGGGGCTTTTAAGACTCTGGAGAAACTCTACAGAAAGCAGGCATTATGTTTTATGTTTATGAATTTTTTTTTACATACTGTAGTTCACACCTCAAAAAAACAGGACAAAAAAAAAGTTAACAGTAGTACCCACCTAAATCAATGAAGACATCGGTGTCCAGTTTCTCCGCACGGACACTCTGCAGCTCGTCCATGTCGCGGTCTGGACCCTGCATCAGAGAGTAGCTGTGATCGGCCTGGACCATCAGCGCCTCTGGACTCTCCACGTGGAACTCTCCGGGGGTCAGAGGGCCGGGCTCCGAATGAACCGGGCTGGGCTGAGAGTAGCTCGGGCTGGGAACCATGTCGCTGCTGCGGGGACTGTTGTGGTGCCCTCCTCCGCTGCTGTCGTCGGAAATGCCACTGTCACTGCCCAGAGGAGAGTGAGATGGACATAGAGCATCCATGTCCTCGTCCAACAGGCTGGACAGGAAGTCTTCGGTGTCCAGGCCAGGCAGCATCTGCAAGAACAAGCGAGGACATGTGTAATACAAATCAGAGTCAAAAGGATACTATACTCATTTAAATAAGCATCAATGCAAATTATGATCATTTATTTTATGCAAATAAAAACGGGACTACATAGAAGCAGACACACAGTATTATGGTATATATATTAAATTGTACTGTTTTTGTAGGGTTGTTTAGTTTTTTTGTTTTGTTTTTTGTTTTTTATAAGTCAATAAACCAGCCAGTTTTTTATTTTTTGTTAAGTCAACTAGTCAAACGATTATTCCTATTCTGTATTGAAACTTTTGAAATACATTTTTATCCAAACAATAGCTGTGGAGTTAACAAAAAGCTAATAGTGGGAGTTTATTTACAAAAAAGAGTTTTATTGCTAAAAAATCTGTAATAGTTTATTGATTATTATTTTTGATTATTATTTTATGATGCTTTGTTTTAATAATGCGGCATTCTTTGCTATAATAGAAAGTGTTTTTCAAATGTATCTCAGAAAATGTATAGTTCAGATAATGATTACAATTACCAAAAATAAATTATTTTTCTTTATTGACTGGTCACAAATAGTTAATCACTTTACTTCATAGGGCCTATTGTAGCTAAACATTTAAAGACAAAATGTGGTTCCAAGTTTTACATTTAACACTGCATTTAAAAATGATAAACACAACATTATGTTGTAGATTTCTTACATCTTGTTCAGACAGCCAGGATTCAATGAGCTCATTCCCATCTGAAAACAAAGGCTCAGAGGATCCATCCGCACCGTCCTGGAACAGCAGCCCTAACAGGTCTGCGCCCTCCATGTCTGGGAGGTCTTCAGTCGCTGACATCTAAATCAAAGAAAAAATAAATAAAATCAAAAATACTGTATAGATCATCTCCATGCAATGACAAAATCCAGACGATAGAGGGCACTGCAACAATGATGCTGAGTGTATGTGTCAAAAAATTGCCTGCTGTTGTAGTGATCATAAAGCCACGTTTTCACAGACAGACATGTTTATGCTAGTAGAAATTTACACAACACTTTTGCTGAAAAAATAAGGAAATAAACAAAAAAATATTCAGGCCAGTTACCTCGAGTTTACAGGTCAGATACACAAAAATATAATAAAGAAATTAAAAACAAAATGGGGGAAAAAATGTTGTAATTACATACTATTTATTGTAGAGAATAATAGTCTATGAAAATACTGCAAATCTAGAGATAAAGTAGACACAATCAAAATAAACATGTAAATAATAGGTGGAATATAGCCATGACATTATTAGTTTTAATTTTTATTTATTACATATAGGCAAGTATCTATTCTCCAAAAATGTGCACATGGTATTTTTTTTTTCTTAGTTTATGTATTTATCATTTTGTATGTTTTTACAACATTTAATAGTAATGTATTTGCTATAAATTCTTCAACAAGTCTTTAATAAATTACAAAAATGTGCATACATCAGAGTTTTGTCGGGATAGGATGAACACGTAGCAGTATTATGCAAACAACTTTCTGAGCCACAATATTGCATCAGGTCAGACTTTCTGCATGACCTCATCTTTTATTGCGCCCCGCCCCCACATCCGCGTGCCTTTGTCACAAGATGTCTAATATGTCAAAACATGTGTTGGAAATCACTTCAAACCTTTTCAAACACTATCAAATTAAAAGCTACATTATCTGCAGAGTGAAAATGCAAAGATTGTACAATGTAGCAAACAGATGGTTACTGTATTGTCCTGCAGACTGCTGACTTGCAGACAGTGGGCTACAGTAGACCACCGAAGAAAAAAAAAAAAAAAAAAAGACTGACCTACATTTTATGCAGTGACCCACTAAGGAGGAAAATGCAGCTAAAATGCATCCACTTGTCTATACAATTGATCAGTTCAAGAAAACACAAAGAAATTGTTTCTTTGATCAATTTGCTACAAGGGTTATCTTATAATCCTGACTTAAAACGCCGAGGAGGGTGTGGTCTTTTTGGCACGGCTAAGCACGTTTTCCGTTTCCCTCATTAATAGTCTTGATATGTGAAGCCTTACCGTTTAAGCCCCAGAAGTCAAAATAACATTCGAGTGAGTGGGTCCCGTGGTGTTTGAGTTGTCAACCTGCCGTTTGTCCGCAGATACCGCCTACTGCCGCTGCGCTTCTGCTGAAAGCACCTTCCAACAAGGCAGAAATTGCGTCACGGCCACGGCGCAAAGCGGAAGAGGCAGGTCTGTCTTCCTCTCGCCCTCGGGCTTCTGGGAGTTGTAGTTCTGTAGATGTGAAGCGTAGCCGACATGCGTATTCAAGTTACAGCAGATGATTACATTTACTCACATACTTGAGTAACTTTTTGGATACATTGTACAGTTTTGAATTCTTAACTAGCAGCTTTTACTACTGAGTAACATTTTTTGACTGACAGTGAGTATTTGGGCCCTCATGTGTAGCCTACTGTACATTTAAATTATGAAAATGTGTGATGATTTGGAGGGACAAAAGATAAACAAAAAACTGGTTTACTCAAAAGAAAGGCTATAGCAGGGCTATTCAGTTATATTTACCAAAAGGCCAGATTTTTTTGTAGGGCTATAACATAGACTGTCTATGGGCTATAATCATCTGAGAGTCAGCCTACAAAACTGACCTACAAAAGTGTTTTTACATCCAGTATCCACAAACAACTCGCAGAGGTACTTATATTAAAAACTGGCTTATTCATTGCATTAAGTCATATAAAATAAAACAATCATGCAATGCCATATAAAACAGGACTAAGCCAAAACAAAACCAGTGTCAGTAACAATGTCAGACTTGAACTGCAGCAGTGGGACTAGAACGAGTTCCAAACCCAGACTAAATCTAGTCTACATTTGGATTAGGCTACATCAGACATAAATGGCAGAACAAGATCAGACCACAAAATCTGAATGAGGACTAAACCTAGCTAAGGTCTAAACCGTAAGTGACAAAACAGATGCACAGTAATGAATAAGAGAGCAAAGATTAAATAGTGCACTGAAAACAACACAGATAGGTCTTGTCCATGACCTTTTTTATCCTCTGGGCCAAAATACTGCCTAGGGCCGCCATTTAAATAGCCCTGGGCTATAGGTTATATGTTGAAATGAACACCAATGTAGGACTTTTTGTTTGTTTGTTTGTTTGTTTAGCTAATCGGTTAGAAAAATTGTGTAATCGTGATTATTAACATTAACTCATAAGAGTGTTCATGACGTACACATCTGTTTTCTTGACTGGAAAATAGCTTTCATATGGTGTATAAACACAATAGAGAATGTTTACAATATTCAGGACTTTTGTCAGTGAGCTTTCACTTTTTGGTCAGAAAATGTAGTACTATGGGAAAACATAGCCTAATGATCATTCACAATTACTGAGACCACACAACACAGAAATTGTTCACTATGATTTATTCCTTTTGTCTCGTCAAATGTGTGACCATCAGCTTTAAAAACTGAACTTAATAACACAGTCATGACAAAATGATTGCACCTATTGATATACCCTACTGTATGTGAACATGTGTTTGCATGGGTGTACAATTATTAAAATGCAATCTTAATTTCCCCCAATCCATTGATTTATGTACCACAATTCATTTATTTGATTGAAAATGAGTACAAACATGAGAGGAAGTAAAACAAACAAAAATGTAGGCCTGTGTTTAACAAGTAAAGCTCACAATATTTTAATTATGCGCTTAACTGGAGGAGTGAGGACCATGTTGTTAATGTTACAATATTATTAGTGAAGCGTAAGGCTTTAAATAATGCAAAAACATTCGTATTTGAGTTGTGATATGGATGTTACTTTTGTCACGGGACAAAACTGACAGACCATAATCAACATTCTCACAGAGACTAGTTAAGTTACTATAAAAAAATATGAAATCTCAGATTTCAAAAGCTATGGAATAATTCAACTTATTGTTTTTTATACTGCTAGACTGCAATGCAACTTCTAGATTTTCTATTCAACACCATGCTTCCTAGATTATTTGTTTATTTTTATTGTTCTCAAGCGAGAATTTACAGAATTACACAAAGTTTGGATGTGTGTCGTAAACTCCGGTAGACTTTTAGTCTCTCTTTCTTATTTGCGTTTGTATTTGAAGCAGCTGGTGTGACCATAGGCACAGTGTCTGCAGTTCTCTTCCTGTGAGCGCGGTGCAGAAGTATCCTGTAGACCCCAGTGATGGAACTGCGACAGTCTTTGCCCTGGTTGTTTAGCAGGTGTTCTGATGTTATTCCTAGTGTTTCTAAAGATGCTTTTACATTCCTCTCTTCATCTGTCAGTTCAGAAGCATCGCTCTCTGCCAAGTACAATGGGTCCAGTTTGAACGGCTCCATGGCTCTGGGGAAGTCCACAGGCAGCAGCCACTCACAGCCCATCATCTGCTCCACTGTGCAGCGGTCACTTGGGATGGGCTGGAGGATTCCTCTGATCAGCCTCTGGCATGGCTCGGACACCCAGGGAGGCAACACGTACGCTCCCTCTAGGATGCACCTCTTCAGCTTGGCGACAGTATCCGCTCTAAAAGGCATGGTACCAGTCACCATGAAAAACAACATGACTCCCAGGGCCCAGATGTCCACATAAACGCCCAAATAGTGCTCATCCCGAAAGAGCTCAGGTGCAGCGTACGGAGGAGAGCCGCAGAACGTGTTGAGGGTCTCGTCACGGTGACTCAGAGTGCTGAAGCCAAAGTCCCCCACTTTGACACAAGAGCTGCTGGTGTAGAACACATTCTCTGCCTTCAGGTCCCGGTGGATAATGTTGTTCTCGTGCTGAGGAAGACAGCGTATAGAATGAGTCAACTGTAAGCTTTCTGGTAAACTTTATGAATATACTTTATAGTTACAGTAGTACTTTATAGTTCTTTTTCATGACTTCTCAAGAGCAATACTCAGCTTTTACATGACCTTGTATAATTTATTCATAGCAGTGTTTCAGTCAGTGATATTATTAAAATGCTCTAATCATTTAACTTTATTGAGATCAGTTTTGTCCCTAATTATCCCAAATTAAATTTTTAACCCAACATATTTCCAAAACCAATAAAATCCCAAAACGTTTCCATTGCCTGGGAATATGACTTTTATTGCCAATGGCTTTTCTAAGTTTTGCCTGAACCCTGTAGTTATAAGTATATAGTATCTGATTTGAATGTTTGCTAACCATGTGTTTAACAGCAGAGAGAATCTGAGCAAATACAATCTTGCTGTTGACATCAGAAAGTTTTCCTTCGGTGGTAATCTTGGTGTAGAGCTCGCCGCCTCCTGCATACTCCATTACCAAGTGTAACCGAGTCAGTGTCTCTACAACCTGTAAAGGATATAAAAATAGATTTATTTTATGCTCACTGTAAATGTAAATCTACAAAGAGTGCAGGACAGCAGGATTAGTTTAAATCAAAATTGGAATGGATGTAAGTAGCTGAAATTTTTAACGTATCCTGTCACATTTTGCAGTCAATTCTGAAGCTTAAAAGCACACGTACTGATGTTTTTGTTTGTGTTTTGTTTGTGGACCTCTGAGGGGGAATAGTGCATCAAAACAACAGCTTTATCACTCACTGCTCAAAAGCTACAATAGCAAATGTGGACTTAAGGAAATATATTGTGTCAAATAAAGATGCGAAGACATGGAGATGAATAAAGTGATCCAACTGTCCAAATGTGTAAAAATATCTAACAAATTTGCCAAATGCTTAAGTGTTGCTAACGATACTTCTCGTGTTTTAACGGCTTTTTTTAACTGTCTGTTTACTTCTCTGACATAATACAACATGGTTGTGACTTTACTTAAACAAGTTGTGCTAAAAATACAATTAATTTGCCAGAAAACCTTTAAAAAGAGGTAAAAAAAAAATTAGCTTCCCATGCCTTGACATAAGATTTTCTCCACAACTACTGCGTCTATTAACGATGTTCTAAAGTATGGTTGTGAAGTTGGCTTTTCACCTACAGAAAATTTAATCTGTGCAAACATTTCTTAAAGTACAGAGTGAAACAGTGATTCTTGTATTCGACTGTGTTTTTGTCAGTTCTCTAAGACATGGTGATGGCACGGTCAGCCACAGATTGGTTGGTCTTGTTTGAATGTATATAAAAGAACTTATGTGTAGCTCTGACCTCATAGAGCCGAATGATGTTGGGGTGATGCAGTTTCTCCATGCTTGAGATTTCTCTTGACAGCAGCCTCTGTGTTTTCTGGTCCAATTTGGTTTTGTCTAGGATCTTAATGGCCACTTTGTCTGGTTAAAAAGAAGACATAATAGTTACAACATAAGTGGGGAAATGCCCATGCATCTGGCTACAAATGTTTTACAAGGTCATTTCAGTTTTTACCATGGAAATAATAGCAAAAAGTGTTTGTTGCAGATGTGCTAAACTTTGATAGGAACACACCAGTCAAAACAATACAAAGGGAAAAAAACAGTCATGGAACAATGCAATAAGCTGCTGGGTCAGAACTGGTAACTTTTACTATCCACTGTAGTGCCACAATATGCTAATAATAATTTACTCTATTTTCAGTAATTAGCAAATCTTCACTGGTTTAACATTAGGCCAACTGGAAAACAATTCCAAGCTCTAAAACAAAATCTATTATGTGCCTAATGGAAGATTAAATATAATCCAAATACAATTTTGTCTAGAAAGCCAGAAATGCTTCCAGATTGTTTACTTGTTGACTTTTTCTAGTGATCTAGCCAAACTGTTTGGTATTATTTTAAGTGTCTTAAATGCATTCTGTAAATGATTAATGGCCAATAGGATCAAAATGGGGACTGTGTAACTAAATACTAAAAAGTTCTTAAGTGGTAGAATGGTGTGGCGATATCTAATTGTGCATCAGTATGCATTATTCATGGTGGCATTAGGCTCACTTTCAGCTGACATAGGTTGCATGGGTACATTTAAAATGCAATGCACCTCATAATATTTTATGCAGCCTAACGAAGCCTGTTGAACAGAAGCAGAGCATAGCCTACAGACTGTACAGAAAACAGAGCTGAAGGCAGACATGTTTTCTCTCACGTACAGAGATACAATCACTCCTTTTGTAATCTTCTGCCAATGATGAGCATGCAGCAATTTTAGCCGTCGCTACGGAAACAGGAGATCCCTAATCAATCCGTCTGTTCAAGGACAGCAGACGTTCTGTCTCGTTGTAGCTGATTCAGCCCCTGGCCAAGCCCACAGATCCTCATTTGTTGATTGCACCATAACACACTTGTTAGTGTTGTGGCCTATTGATGAAAAGCACATCAGCCAAATTATCACTCTAATCTAATCTAATCAAATAGAAGATGGAGAAAAATTATTACTACTAATGTTCAGACTGCCTTACAAAGCACTATCATGGTATCAAATCTCTTAGTATGTAACCTTTGGTTGTGGCTCTGGTTGTTCAAAATTAAAAGAGTACATTCTTACATATGAGTATACATATTCACCTTTTGTCAGGGCATGAATCCCCAGCTTCACATGGGAGAAGTTACCACAGCCAATTTCTCCTCGGATTTTATAGAAGCCGATTCTTCTTCCAACTGTCATCTCTCGAACGACTCTGTAAGAAACATCACGTTTCTTTAAAATCAAATGTAATTTAATTTTTTTTTTATTCAGCTAGCTTCAACACATGTAGTGATACACACATTTAATATTTTGTATTTTACTTCATATCTTATATATATTTTAAAACAATAAGTTAAGTATGGTACAATGATAAATGACCTGTCATCTTGGCACATGTCGAGGTTGAGTCTCTCCAGGGGCGTGAGGCGACGGACTGTAGCTCCCTCATCGTCTGTGTTGATGTCAGAGCTGTCCTGTCGGCTGCAGCGGCTGATTCTTTGACCAGGGCCCCCTCCTGCTGTTCCTGAACTCTCCACTGAGTCTCCATTAGATTCCACGCTGTCAGGGCCTGCTGCAGAGCTGCTTCCCCCTGTTCCCACAGGACCGGAGTCCCTTGAGGCTCTGGTGGCCTTGGTGGCGGCAGTCTCAGCCTCCTCTGGGCTGTTGTCCACAGGGCAGACTGCTGTCATCCTGCGGGGATGCCCAGACTGGAGGAAGATTAACTCATGACTGCCACTAGACATAAGACCAAGAGATCGAGATCTAAACTTAGTAACACACTTTCAATGCGGGCAGCCCAAACAGACTGAGTGGGTTCCAAGAAGGTGATTAGACAGTGAAGTAGACTGATGCAGAACTACAGTAAAACAACAAACATGTTTGTTTACCAAACCTTATAGAGTAAATAATCAAAACAAAGTACAGTTCATAATAATTCACTGAGTACTAAGCATGCCAAAGCTGGTAAAATATATATGTTATAAACTACGCTCACCTGAGATATATATTTACAAAGCAACAAATCTGTCCCAGTCTCCACAATGTCCTTCATCCTCCTGTAACACTGTCTGTAGGCCTCAGGAGGCAGGTGTAGTGGCACAGACAGAAGGATGCATGTTTTCTGTAGCGTGTTCCTCCAGAGTTTCACAGGATGCTAGTGGCCTTGGGGAGTCTCCTGTGTATAAATAGGACACTCAAGTTGAGAAGCGTGGCTGGAGGACAACAGATGATACTGTCAGGGGCTGCGCTGGAAGATGACCTGTCAAACAACACAAGATATTCAAGAAGAGTTAAATAGTGGCCTGTTTGTGTGCACAATTAAAGCTAATGATGAATAAAAAATTAAGAAAAATTGCTGATCTCGCAATGCAAAAACTGACCTCCAATCTAACTGAATGTTTACCAAGGATTTCTAGGCAAAAAACATATAGAGCCAGAACTTCAACTACTATGTATGACGCAGTACTTATGAAGTACTCAGGAGTACTGCATAGGCTTTGGCTGCCATGTAAACACATTTGATAAACTTTTTCTAGGCCAAACAACAAACAAGACCAAAGCACATCTCAATCATGTGTGCAATGTTCAGACTTGACTGTTAGTAACCACCGGACCCTTTGCGGAGTGAGAAATTCTGGGACAATTGAACTTGTTTTAATCGAAAACATATTCCCTGCTCACTAGATGACAGCGTCTCTTTCTGCAGGGGGCATGCGCAGTAGAGCGGAAAGTGACGTCAACCAATAATCCCAGACACATGCCAGACACAGACAGAAAACAGCATTGACCCTGAATTTATCATTATAAGCTAAATTACCACGGCAACAGACCCCACCCTCTTTTTCTCAATGGGTGATTCTATTTATTAATTTGTATTTAAACTAATAATAACTTTCTGATTTAAAGAGTCAATAATCAATCAATAAAGAAACATGACTAGACTTGCTATAACACCCTCCTGTGTCAAACCATGTGTTCTTTCCCATTCAGCTTAAGATGAATGAGTCTGTGTTGCAAAGGACAAATCAAAGCGATTCAGATCTATGAGACCACCTCAGTGTTCAAACACCTTCGAGCTGTCCCTATGAATAACTGACCATTGATGAAGGGAAACCAAAAGCACAGCTAATAACAGTGATAGAAGAGGTCCAAATGTACTTTAGTGATATCCTTTCAATTTGCGGCGTACAAAAAGATGCAGAGAAATGGGATGCATTACAGGCCTGCCAGCTTAATCACAGTTGCAACTAGCAAATTCTAAAGACTGTAATTATTCAGGTGACATAATCTCCTGCAAACAACAAAATCTGTCTCCATGCACTCTAGTAAAGTGCGTATCCTTCAAGTCAAGCCAAAATATTAGAGGTGAAAAAAAAAGGCTTATGACGAATTATTTCTTCCAATTGCAATGATAGTAATAGAGCTGGGAAATATATTGAATCTTAGATGATGTTGTTTTTGAGATATCCAAAATTGAAGATCGAGTATATTGTCTATAGAAAAAACAATGCTACAAAACAGCCATTTAAAAATAAAATATTCTTGCAACTAAGGCTGTAAATATTTCATTGATTCAATTTCTACTGCTTGTTCACATTAGGAGAGGGGAGTTAGTGGAGCCTATCCCAGTGACTTTGAGCCTTACACTTTTGTGATTAATTTAGCATACATTTCACATTTGTCAATCTGGTTTGTCATTTTGTCATTTGACAATAGGTTGCATTCACATGATATCTACTATAATAATATAATATTAGTAATATTTAACAGAGATGAGGACTGCGCAGCTCAAATTTGATGTAATGCAAAAAGTAAATGAGTCTAGATGCTAATAAACATCACCCAATTGAAAATGTGTGAAATTACAATGAAATTCCAATGATATACAGTGGAAAACTTCGACATCTTGATCACATTCTACAATTTGAACGCAATCTAGAGATGCAAACAAACATTTTCAATACATGTTTGAACACATTTCTGTTGGATTGACAAAATATCGTCTGAATACCGTTAACAAGATATGCCAGATATTCATTTTTCTCAGTATCGCCCAGCCCTAGATAGTAATAGTTAGATGTTAGCAGATGACAACAGATGTTAGGACTGAGTAGCAAGAATGCATGACAGTCAATGGAGAAAAGGAACATTTTCTCTTTTAGGATCTCAAAAAACATCTAATACAGGAAAAAAGACACTTCATGAGAACAAATTTAACCCACAATAACTCTGCTTAAGTACTGAGTTTGTAACTGACAAAATCAGGTAAACAATGATAGAAAAGCAGTTAGACTTTAGCTTCCCTCACATTCATCACAGACAGTCACACACAGTATTACCTTTATATTCTTCAAAATAAAGTTTAAAAAATGTCAGTTTGTTGACGATATTATTTGCAATGTTGCAGTTAAAATGTCCTAAATCACAAACAATCGCTCGTAAACAATTTAGCACTGTTGCTATGCCAACCGAAAAAAAATAGTTTAATTTGTGTAAAATATAAACTCTAGGGATAAAGATTAAACCATAAACAGCAGAAGAAGAAGTACATTTTGTCTATAATTTTTCCACTTAAAAAGAATAATGTCTGTGCATAACTTCTAAAATTAAAAAGGTCATTTGTGAGATGTCTTAAATATGAATTGCAATAAAAGACAACGTTACAGATAGCTTATGTGCTAAAATTAGATCTTTTTCTAAAGTGGTTAAATCTTTTGACTCACCATTAAAAATAATGTAGAGCAGAAGTTTATTGAAGAGCTTCCGACCTGGCAGAAAGTTCAAAACACCCAGAGGAGACTCGATCCAGGCAGCACATAGCAGTGTGTTTTGTGTCTTGAATAACAGTGCTATTGGTTGCTTGGCAATGGATGGTGGCCAAGTGTGTTTGTCTTTTTTCTGGCTGAGGATTAGGCATTGACTGGCACTTGGGCTTAAACAAGAAGAGGCCATTACAGAGGAGACATGCACTCTCTGGGCAAATGGAGTACAAATTCTACACTGCATTCAAATAATAAATAATTATAATTTACTAATGGCTCAGGGAAATTTTTCTATTGCACCAAAGAAAGGCTTAGTTTTTTTTTGATTGTTTGTTTGTTTTTTTTCTCACAACAACATAAAACTTTTTTTTCTAGTTTACAAGTAAAAATCAGGACAGGTTTATGTATATTTCTTTCTACTAAAACACCCCACTTCAATTTCTACAGCCAACCCTTATGAAGAAGAAGAAATCTTCTGATGACTTTTTTCCCTTAAGCTCACATGCTAGCAATTGCCTTCATGAATGAATTTTGGTATGATTTACAGGTGCATTCATGTGGTCTTTGGGTGCTTGTCATTCCCCAGGCTTGCCAAAATGAGTTAGTCATGCTAGTTGTTAGCTTGACTTTATTTTTGTTATTAAAACTGACAGAAAAGTCTAAAAGTGTCTGTGTTATATGAGGTCAATAAAGTCCTAGAAAAGCTTATTATATTAATTGTTGTATTTTTGCAAAATAAATCTCATACTTTCCTTAGTCATAAAAAATATTAAATTTAACACTACTGTGAGTCAATGTTGAAGTTTCACTGCTCTGAGATGTTTACTAAAGTTTATTAGCAGTTAAATATTGCGTTTTCACAAACGAACTAATGCTTAACTTAAAATTAGCATATTTAACAAATAAAGGAGGAATTTAGCATATTTTATGTTGTTTGTTCTCATAGGTGTTGTCGTGGTCAAACACGCTTGTGTATTTTTGACTCAAATTTGACACTGACTCAATTTGAGGAATGACAGAGCTGCTTGGGCATCCATAATGAGAAGCTGGAGTTAAAACATGATCTTTTAATGTGTTTTTATCTAAGAAAAGCAACACAATGGTTGTTAGCTTTCTCAAAAGCTTTATCATTGTTCCAAAAAATAACCATATAACCAGTAAATTTCATCTGAACAAACACAACGCCAACATCACTGTCCATTACAGTTACTGAATTTACCATAAACATCTGTCTTTGCTCTCACAAGTCCTTTACACTTACAGCAAAGCAACGCTAAAAAGAACAGGTTTAGGTTGGAGGTTGAGGCTTAGCTGCCTCAGGGCTGCTTACCATCATTGAGTGGGGAGGGGGGTTACTGTGTGAAGCACTTTGGAAGGCATCTGTCTGTGTAAATGTGCTGTATAAATAAAACATTCATTTGCATTCATACTACTCAGAAAAACAATTTTCCGAGTTACTGACTACAACTACATTTTATGCTGTGCCACTAGCAGTCTAAAATGAATAATTATTTTATTTTAGGTTTGAGTGTCTAGTGCAGTTCTCTCGAATAGTCTAAAAAGTATGTGGTGCAAGTCTATAATCAAGAGACCAATTAGTAATGTGTGTGCTCTAACACTGTGTAATTGCAATGCATCAAAAGGTTATGTAACATCTAAATCAAAATAAGCATATTTTTTGCTATGGGCAACAGACTACACCAAAACCACAAGAGCAGCATGACCAAAGACACACACACACAAACCAATTCAGCTATGTTAATCATATAATTCAAACTTAAATCCACAAGCCCTTACCTCGTCGACAGTCTGAGGTTCAGTGTGAGGTAGAGAAGTCACAGCACTGGCATCAGCAGCCACTTCACCAGCCCAACAATGAAACACGACGACTTCATCCCGTCCAAAGCACCTGTAGCATTGATATCAAGATATGTTTATCATGTTTATCTAAGATTACTTTTCACAATGTGTCAAATGTAAGTGGGGGGATTTATACAGGTCAGGTTTATCCTCAACATGTAGGTTAAGGGGAGCAAAGCGTTAACACAACTAACTTTTTGTTCTCACACAGACACTACACTGCAAAAACTATTTATCTAGACTTGCTTAAAATGATTTTAATCCAGATAAGATAGTATTGCTTATGTAATGTAGAATATTTCCCTGGTTTCAAGACATTTTTAACTGGTTTTAAGGGAATTTGGCTTAAAATAAAAACAAAATGGGGTAAGAACAGTTTTCTTAAACCATTGGCAAATCATTTGGCTTGAAATATAAAGCAATGTCTTGAAATCAGTTCAAAACACTTTGAAGCAAGAAAAATATTCTATGTCGCTAAAATAAATCGAGGTTAACTTAGTCAAAATGCTTAAAATTAGGTTTAAATCCTAGAAACAAGCAACTTTAACTTGTCCTGAAATTCATTTTTTTGCAGTATATACATGCAAAATGTTGTATGTGCATCCTTCTACTAAACTGAGCACAAACAAAATCACAAATATTAGTTTATCTGTAATGATAAAAGTAGCTCTAAATATTTTTGAATGGCCAGTCCCCAAAATGTCACCTATGAGAATGTGAAAACAACCATTGACCAATTAACATTATTTTTATATGCCGCAGCATTTGTACTATAATACTTTTCTGTGTTTTTTTTCTTTCTGTAGGGGACAGATATGGAAAATGCATTATCCTCTGTCCTATTCATCGGGGCAGACAACTTACAAGAATAAAGCACTTTGCTAGAGAAAGATCCACATAACAAATGCAAGATAGCTTACAGAAGCAATAACGTTAAAAGTATGTATCTTGGATTTCAAAGTACTGTGTTGACCAGAACACGAATGTAAAGGAGCTTTTTCATAATACCCGACCGACAGATCATCAAACGTATTAAAAACAGGACTAATCAGGACTATTTATGCTTCAAAAGTATGTAAATTTCAGTGTTTGGTCCAGCTTTCCAATGCATAATAAATGATAGAAGACAATCAGGAATGCTGGATGACAAATGCTCTGGTGAATGTAATTTCTGACACAAAATTTAAATGGGTGAGTCGTCTTATTTTGTAGTACAAAACAGATGAGCAACTATGGCACATATTTAATTAATTAACTTATTTCATCAGTTATTGTTGCATATTTGTTTGAGAAGTTCACTAAAGCAAATAATTTTTAAAACAGCAGTTAAAGATAAAGTATTGCAACCATGAGTTCAGAAAAAAAGTGTGTTATTGGATGAAATTATAAAGTTTATTTTTATGATGTTATATCATAAAAAGTGTATTTTCATTTAGACTCTGTCAAGTCCAGCAAATTAAAATGACATAGAATTACCAAATGGGATCTTCCTAAACTGACATTTCACTTCCAACAATTTGCTGCTGTTGTTTATATAAATGCTTATTTTGAATCTGAATAAAAATAAGTAGCTGATTAAAACATATTTGGTCAAAAATGACACAGTTAACTGACTAAGATTTTTAAAAATTTATTTTAATTGATTGATCGTTGTAACAGCAAAGAAAAAACGTCCAACAACTTTAAAATGGTGTGAGTTTCTAAACCTTTGGACTAGAATTTTATTGTATGAGACATGACTTGTAATATCAGCATACTGGTTATAAATATAATCTGTCATTTCAGTCATGTATTTTAATTCCAAGATCTAAACAAGACAATATGTTATCCAGTACAGTTAGCCTATGCATTCGCTTCACTGATAGCTTGTTGCAGGCTACAAGTTGAAGTTACATCTCTATATAAGGACAAGCATTTACCAATGAGAAGCGGTAGATTTATAGTTTTGTGTGTCGATGTAATTTCTATAAATCTGATTTGCGAGCCCGCATCCCTAACAGTCATCCTCGTTTCAGTATGTCATTCTACACATTTTTAAACACTAAATGTGTGCTAAATGACGCTATACACAAGCGTAACCTTACCTGAGCAGACTTGATCACGTTTCCCATCGTTTAGGATCCTTTTCTCCGCGTCGCTGCTGATGGTGACATTGGTTCTTGCCGCAGCTGCTCCCCGCTAAAGTCTGAGCTGTGGAGAACATTAACATAAAAATAGCACAAGGGTTGACCAATAGGAGCGGGGCTGCAAAAGTCAAGCGTGTTAATTTAGCCAATAAGGTGCGCGGATTAGGCGGAGAGGGGCGGGCGGAAGTGACTGGACTTCAGCACCAGGAGCTGTCCACGGAAACTAGCCGCGTAAACGTGGAGTTTCAAAGATACACAACAGATGACAAATAAAGGCTCGTCTGTACGTCTGCTCTGCGAAGCCATTTAGACTTGTGTGTTGTGTGTGTTGTTTATAAAATCAATGTTTGTTTCTCACAGCAAATATAAATACCCTTCATTTCGGGAAACATTAAAAAAAGAAAACTTGAAGCCTTGTTATCCATTCATTGAAATAGTAAAGAAAACTGAAGGAAACGAAGAGAAGAAGACTGAGATGACATGTTAACGCAGCTATACAAACGTATACACTACTGGCTTTTCGCACGTATGTAACCTAATGCAAATTTGAAACTGAGCTTGGCTTAAAGTCTCAGAAATTCTTGATCTAAAACTAACAAAGATGAACTCTGAAAACTTCACACACCAATATGTAGAAAGTACTGTATCCTTAACTTACACCTGCAAAAAGATCTAAGTACTAAAAATTATTACTTGCCACCTTTTATACTTGCTTGTCTTAAAATGCAACTTATAAATTGTGTAATTTTGACAAATTCTTAAGGTCATTTCAAGGCTTAACAGATGTATTTGTACAAACTTCATGTGCACAATGAAAATTCAGTCATTGTATCTCAAAGTAGCTTAATTTAATTCAACGTGTATGTATTAACAAGTCTTCTCAATAAATCTTACAATAATTACTCATAATTCTTTATAAAAAACAAACCACTAAAAGCTTGCAGTGCTTCAGAAAGCATGTAATGAGCGGTATATTCTAGGGCTGCACAGTAAATTGTTTTATTATTATTATTATTATTATTATTTAAAATCAAAGATCCTTTTTGAAATAGTTCAAATGCAAAACTGCAGACAGAAAGTGCTAAAAAAAAACTCTCTAGTAACTCCTACAAACAAAAATAGTTTTTCAGTCATCCCTCTAATATTACAAGAACTATTCGTCTTTTTTAACAGAAAGACTTCAAATCCCCACCATGTGTAATACGAGATTGCTTACACACTCAAATTCAGAAAGTACAATTGTCGATATAGTCGCCTGTTTTAGCATGCTGACACAGCTCGACTCTCTGGCTTCTAAAAATTGTGAAAATCTTTTCAAAACACATCATTGTGAACAATTACTTGTTGCAGAATGCCTCAAGTATCTGAGCAAATCACGTTAACTGATCTAAAAGATTAGATTATATTACGATGTTAAAAATACTTTATAGTGTATTATAATATAGTACTATAGTGAGTTTAAAGTTCCTGGGAGTGTTAAAAATAGGTACTTTGAGCAGAAAACTAAATTTTAAACATTAATAAATATCCTTAAAAAGTGCTAGTCTGGTTAGAAAAATGGTAAATATGGTAAATGTTTCCACTGTGCAACCCTAGTATATTCAATCATATAGCAAGGCCATGAATCATGAATAAGAAATGATGTAAAGAAACAAGCATGTTTACATTTTGGGACAACTCAACACTGCTCTTAAGAAGAGCAGGCTGTAATTAACATGCAGAGCTCAAAGTGCAGCATTTTCTGTGGAATATTCAAAAATATGATACAATTTTTAAAAAGAGTTCAGTGTTCTTATATGACCACAGCCTGTTCCACCTCCTCCACAGTGACCATGCTGCCCTCCACCTGCACCACCTGGATCTCCACCCCAGCCTGTTTTAGTCTCTCTACGTCTTCCTCACACATCTCAGCCACTCCTTCCTCGTTCACCACCACTGTCGCTGTCTGCTCCATCTCCATCATGTGAACAGGCTCCACAGTGACATGCTCCATCTGAATGCCATCCTCCAACAGGACGTTCTCTGCCTCCTCCATGTTTTGTGTGGCTATAGTCAATGCAGCAGCTGCAGTGGCGTCTGGAACCATTAGCTCATCGCTGGATTTGTCCTCGATGGAGTGGATGTCCTTCAAGTGCTCTTTGAGTTCTTTTGGGTGGGTGAACCACATGTCACACACTGTGCAGTGGTTGGGCTTGTCCCCAGTGTGGCTCACAAGATGGTCCTTGAACTCCTCCCAGATGTTGAATACGCTGTCACAAACCTGTGAGATTGAGGTAAATATCACTATTGTTCTTGACTGATTAGGGCTACAAACATTCAGAAAACAATGGTAAAATTGAAAAAAAAATATTAATGTTAATGGGTAGCATTTCTGGCAGTTACTTGAGGGTGGTAGAAGCAACAATGTTTCAATTTGGTACATTTATCACTTTATCTGTAAAAAGCCAAAATTAGCTATTGACGCATCGGATATTGCAGATTGTGTCTACAGTATAGAGGGATTGTCGGTCAACATCACTTTCCGCCCTACTGCACATACATTGTGCAGAAAGGGCCGCACTCCATCTCGTTATATGGGGAAACTTCTTTGAATAAAGCAATGAAACGGGATGAGAGCTAATTGTTTCATGTATGAACTGACGTGACAGACATATGTCCCCTGAAGCTTGAGACGGTGTTTTTCTCTACGTTTTTTCACTCACCTGAATGTAATTTTTAAGGGACACAGGGTCGAATTTCATTCACAAATGTTAATTTAGCAGCATAACTGGAGGCAGGGTGCGTGCACATTGCCCGTGTTGACAAACTAAAATCTCTCTATATAAACTGATTTTAACAAAACAAGTAAAGCAAAATCATTTTTGCAAATAGCTCTTTCTGATTAATATACCTGGCATTCATAGAGTTTCTTTCGTCCTTTCTTGGCTCCTGCACCATTCTGACATGCAGTCATATGACACTTCAACGTACTGTTCCGTGCAAACTTTTCATGACAGTCCGGACATTCATATGGTTTTTCCCCTGAAACAAAACAGAGGTGTTTGAGAGGTGAGATTTTTGTGCTATTCAAGAAAAAAACATTTAAATGTATAAATTTACCTGTGTGTTTCCGTAGGTGCTCCTTAAAGTGCCCAAAGTGGTCAAAGTTTTTATGGCAGTATTCACAACATGCACTTTCTTTTGCGGTTTTTGGTTTAGGGGCAGGTCTTCTGCATCGTAATGAAAGGTGCTGACGTGCTGCTTCAGCGCGCCCTCCCTCGTGTAGGCTTTTCCACAGTGCCCACATACATGTGGTTTTTCTAGTGAACCCATGTGTGCCTTCATGTGCTGCTTCAGGTGGTAGTACAACTTGAAGCTACGATTACATTTACTGCATCGAAATATGTTGTCTACTTGAGAAATTTGGACTTCTACCACGTCTACCTCAAGGGATTTAGAGGCTGTAACAGTTTCCTCTTGATATGCAATTTCCTGTAAAAAAAAAAAAATCATTAAGGTGAATTAGTTCTTAGCAATAAATACAGCTGAGAATTGTTCTGAACAAAGTCTCACAAACCTCTTCTATTTCTGCTTTTTTGATAACTTGCACAGTTGGCTCCCCCTGTTGGTACTTGCTGGTGATGTCAGCGAGAAGAGCCAAAGCAGAGTCATCAGATGAAGCCTGTAGCTTTGAAGCATCAATGACTTCCTCAAGAGCAACATCTCCAACTACTTCAATTTTCACCTGCATATTATCAAAGTTAAAAAATAAAAATTTAAAAAATTGTAAAAATGTATCGTATGACTACACCATAAATAAATCAGTACATTTTTGATCTATGTAAAGAACAAAATGCATCTACAACAGCTTTAAATAGAAACTGCTGCTTAAAACTGTAGAACTGATAAGCCCTGTCTGTATAACTACTTGTTATTGTGGGCAAATTCAAGTACAACTTTAGCTTAAAATTATGCTGAGAACACTGTGTCGTTGTTAAAAGGTAGATTGTACATAATAAGCTTAAGTTGCTTTATTTTTGTTATTATTATTTTGGATAATAAAAATCTTATAAAAATTATTTTTAAATCTGACCTGTTCCGGGTCTACTGTTGGTAGGGTTTCGGTGATGACATTTGAAGTTTCTGCTATTTTTCTCTTTTTACCTTTTCTCTTTGCTGCTAAAGGAGAATTGCTTTGTGTCCTAAAAAGTTGACAGCATGAAGTTAGATGGACTCTTTTATTTGTGCTACTCTAGGTTTGCAATAACAACATTTCAACATATTACCTGCCATCTAGTGCCTTGATGGCTTCCTGCATCTGTAGATATTCTGCTGCCTTCCACACATCATGTGCCTCCTCTTCTCCAGTTACAGCCAATGTAGCAGTGTATGTGAATTCAATCAGTTGACGAAAAGCCGTATTACTGACACCTATGGAACAATTGCAAAATGACATACAAATACTCATTCTCACCTTATGCCCCAACTTTTTAGTTTTTTTCAACTGTATTTTTGGGGGTGAACATACAATACCTTCGATCTCAACCAGTGGCTCCTGAGTGAAATCTTGGAAGAAGTTATGAAAGAACTGACTACAGGCAGCCAACACAGCTTTGTGCGCTCTGAATTGGTGTCCTACAAATGAAAACAAAATGAGCAATATGTAGCAAAACAACACAAGATGTCACTTTTTAAAAGAGTCCATATTATGCAAAATAAACTTTGAGTTTTAAATCCTATTCAAAAACTGCTTCCTCATCAAAACACTACTGAAGTGGCATCTGTGAGATATCTTTCATTCCTTCCAAAACACTATTCTGAATGCCCCTTAACTGTGATGTCATAGACAGAGCTTTGGATCTTTTGCACCTTTTTACGTCATAAATCATTCAGATTCAAATTTGAAAATCAATTTGATTGCTTCCCTGCGGAATTTTCTTTGCATCCAGTAAATAGTGTTCTAAATCAGTTCTTGATGTGGGAAATACATGACTGTTACAGTCTTTACTACAATGTTTTATAGGTTCTGGTGCCTAGGATTTCAAAGTGGAGGTGTTCAGGAAAAAGTTTGGAGGACAGGGACGCAAAAAATGCATCATATATGTAACTTTTAAGTGCATGCTTCGAGTTGCAGGAGTTCATTACCATCCACAATCAAAGTAATGTCTGTGAATTGATCAAGCTGCCGCTGTTCGTTAAGTTTGTCCATCATGGCTTTGTAATGATCTGGATACAGGTTGCAGTCATCCAATTCCACTTCCACTTCCACCTCTGCCATACTTCACAGGATTCTGATCTAGAAAAAACATCAGCTAATTTAGGTCAACAGTCTCAAGAGGCTTAAGATACACGTTATTGACTAAGTTTGTTTAATTATATGTCCTTGTTTTCGCGTTAAAACATGCCATGTACAGATAAAATGTAGCGTTGTGAGTTCTTTCTATAACACATGTCAAAGTTAGCTTGATGTAGCATTAACGCTAGTTAGGTTGTTCGCTAACATTAGAGAAGGCCATAACAAAGTTTGAATGTTATAAATCTGCGTTACCCTCACCGGACGACCACGAAGCCATCATAAGGTTTGTGAAAGTATAAACAAGAGAAAGAAGCATAGAATAAATCCACTGAACCCTCTGTAAGGGCCTCCTAGCTCCCTCGCCATTTCGAGTGTGACCATCAACATTACGTCATCAAACCGCGCATTAAAACATCAATTTTCCCAGAGTATTTCTTTATTATAGGACATGGAGAGGTCGATGACACTGAAAAAACACATACACCTACCCGAAGTTCGACTGGTGCACCTCTAAAAAGTAGTTTGAGAACAGAAAGTCGCCACGCGTGTAGCACTCTTCTTCGCTAGTAGCTCCAAAAAGGGCGGTCGTTCTACTTTAGGCCTCAATTTCCCAGAACCCCTTGCAAATCCACGGACGCTGCGCAGCGTTGCCTGGTAACAGGTGCCTGTACAGTCGCACTTTGAAACCACTGACCTATGTTTTTTAGTTTCCTCAAAACAAAAATGTCACAACTGGGTTAGCATACCTTTCCCAAATCCCTAATCTGCCTTCCTTTTTGTATAAAGACATTTTCTTTGATTTTTTGTGATTGCTTTAATAAGTTGGCACCAAATCTCTCCTCATGTTTCATTCCAGTTATGAGCTTTTTTTTTTGTTAGTTAACCTGCAGGCTTTATTTAATGTAGGGTGATGTCTTTCTATAATTTGATCTGGTCATCCACGATACATTGTCATAGGCCAGGGCTGTTCAAATGTTTCAAATCAAAGCCTATTTTATTTATACTTAAAATATATGAAAGGTGGGGTTGCTGATAAATCACTGTAAACACAATTTAAGTTTTGAATCTGACTTCCTCTCACACGGTTAATATTGACATGTAGCCTATTCATTTTGGTTGCAATTACGGCTTATAAATTTCTTTTCACAAGAGAAAAACTACCTAAGCACAGCCAGTTAGAGTACTGTATACGGCTTCTGACTAAAATTCTTTATTATTCAGTTCAGACAGTGCTGCATTTATCACATAGCCTACTTATTAGTGAAAAACACAGTTTGCTCATTTAGGACTAAAAATGTTAGTTACCCCAACTTGAACATGTCCTTTACACTGCTTTAAAAACAGACTCATCCACAACCACATGCACAAACACACCCAAATAACACCCACCCTCCCCCACATAGTAAAATACATTTTGCTTCATTAGAATACATTTGGATACAATAGGCTGGGTAGAAATGAGCCAGATGAGAAAGCACAACCAGAAGAGCCACTTGCACTAAATACTAGAGGACCTCGAATAGAAAAGTGATATAGCAATAGTGTAGTAAGACTGCTCTAATCCAAACCAAGATCATTCCTAGATCACAGAGTCATAAGACCGAGACTTTTATAGGTCGAGACTAAGATAAGACTTTACATTTATCAGTGTCTACATTATGTGCAGTGCTTATTGTAAATTCTGCCTGGGACAGATTACTGCACTGGGGCCATAAACTCCTGATGCAAGTTCAGAAGAGATGGTGCCAATGAAATGTTGTCTAAATGTCACATGAGACCAAGACAAGACCAAGTCCAAGCAATCTTAAAACTAAGACAAGACAGAGTCCAAATGGGCAACTGAGACGAAACCAAGATCTTAAGTCTCGATACGTGACCAAGACCGGTCTCAAGTACTACTACACTACTAAACAATAAATACATATTAAATACCAAGTAAAAAATAGAAAAGAGAAGTAAAATTGAAGTTATATTATAAAACTAAACAAATGTAATAATAATCAAAGGTTAGGCTAAGGCAAAACAATAATGTCTTGAGTATGCTCTTAAAAATCTAAGGTTCTCCAGCAGACTGTTCCATAACGGGTCATAGCACTGGATAGACGCCTCTATGTGACTGTGTTCTGACTTTGAGAATGGCAAAGAGCCTGCTGCAGGAGGAGCATAAGGTTTGTGAGGGGTCATATTGGGGCAAAGCAGTTCTGAAAGATAAAAAGACTCAAGACCATAAAGGTCATGTAGACATGTGTTTAGAACAAGACATTAATTCAGGGTTAGAACCAGCCGTACACTGTAAAATACAATTTTTAGTAGAGGTCAATTCTGGTGAAAAAAAAAAAATATATATATATATATATATATATATATATATATATATATATATATATATATATATTATATATATATATAATATATATATATATATATATATATATATATATATATATATATATATATATATTTCTGCCATACTTCAGATGCATTGAGCCCCTGGGCCGTAACTTAGTCATGCCAGCCTGTTATAAACGACTAACTTTATACGTAGGCTACCAGTAATTTATTTGGACTGAAATTGTTATGAATCAACAACAGTGTACGTGTTTGCTTTTGTTTGATTTTGGAGAATTTGTAGAGACTTGACTTTCTTATGTGTGAACCTTACCACATAATAAATGATTAATGAGGTGTTGGTTATGTCATTGTGTCTCACCATTGTAAATATTGTAAATAAGTAACTTGGCTGTGAATCTATCAGATCAGTGACTGCAAAGTTACTGAGCAAGCTATATAAAAAAGATTAACTCGGGTCAATGCATCCAGCTATTTCATGTGTTGATGAAGTGAACCCTTTCAGAGTCAGAAAACATGTTTTTAAATTATTAAGATTGAACAATAACCTATTAGTCCATCTTGCATGTAAAATGTATGTAACTAGCATTTTTCCATTTGCATTTAGCAACATAACACAATATGTTGGACATCGACGACTGTCAATGTTATATTCTTATTTCCTTTTTTTTTTTTTTGCTTATTGCTTATTCTGATCTTGTAGAAGTGTCGCCATCAGCAGTTAGCCAGCCTGACTGAACTTTGTCCTCTCTTCCTGACAGCACAACAACAGGGGCAGGCTATAAAAAGGGGGAGCGCCCCAGGAAGAGACTTGTTTTTGTTCGAGCAGTTGCAGCAGCACACAAAGGAGAAGAGATCTTTTTCAGGGGTGAGTCCTTGCATAACTCCTCAAATCTTACTTTTTTAAAGAACTTTCATGGTTCGAGAAAGAACATTACCGGACATGTAGAATAATTTCTTGTCAGAAAGAATGTTTTGCCATGCCAAAGTATTCATTGTACGTCACGCTTTACACTTTCCATAGATTTTGTACATTTTAGTACTAGATGAGCTTGTAAAACACTATGCATAGTTTGCGTGAGGAATGCATATTTTTTGGAAGGGTTGCATTGTCAAATGCATCAAATGCATTGCCAAATGCATTGCTATAGTTGTTTGTATCATAAAGGATGGCTACTACATTGATGTTTATTGTTAGAGTTGCAAAAAGTGCGCAAAAACATTTGTGCGCAGTTGACCTTTTGTACCAATCTTTGTTTTTCTCTCTCCCCAAGTTCTCTTCTTTCTCAGTCTAATGTTCCTTCCCTCCTTTGGTCAGCAGATTGGGTGTGCAGAGGCAGAGCGGGGATGTGGGCGTGGCTAAGCCTGCTCCTGGCTCTCGGCCTACTCCATGGGGGCGGAGCTGAGAGCGAGGGAGGGGGGCCGCGCTGTCTGACGCCCCCTCTTGGAAGATTGGAGAGGTGGAGCCCATGAAAGAAGCCATGGGCAAGGTGACTGTGGTGGCACTGTTCCAGGCCAGCTGACTCTTCTGCCTGGTGCAGGCTGGCAGGTACACACTGTGTGCTTTGTTATTTCAAATACTGCTTGTGTGTACACGCAAGTAATTGCAGTTACAAGTGCATGTTAATACAAGTTTAGTTAGTGAGGTACAACCTTCAATAGCGGCAGTATTGTGTAATACTGAACATAATGACAATAAAGAGCTTAACAACTTGTCGTAGGCCTAATATTATTCTAAGACTGTTTAAAAAAAATGTGTGTATATATATATAAAAAAAAAAAAAAAAAAAAAAAAAAAAAAAAAAAAAAAAAATATATAAATATAATATAAAAAAAAATATATATATATAAATATATATATATAATAATAATTTCTGCTTATTTGCACATATGTCTTCAACATTATAGGAGGTTTTTTGTTTTATATTTGTATCTTTTATATCTTAGAATGGAAAGCCTGCGCCAGAAGCTTGAGAACCAGGGGCTTCAGAACGTTGTCTACATGGTCATCAACCACCAGGGGGCGCAAGCACAACGCCTTCACCCCTTGTTGGCAGAGAAACTGTCAGCAAACATCACATTGTACAAACAGCCAGAGGATCAACCTGACGTGTGGCAGATCCTGAAAGGAGAGAAGGATGACTTCTTAATCTATGACAGGTTAGATATAAGCAACTCAAAAGTACAATTACAGTTATGTATATATAAACACGTGTTTCTAATTTAACGAAATATTCTTTTCTCTCAGATGTGGACGTTTGACCAATCATATTTCACTTCCATATTCCATCATTGGTCAGGGTCATGTTGAGAAAGCTATCCGAGATACGTACTGCACACGTATCTGTGGAGACTGCACTCATGAGGTACAATAACAGCTTCAAGTAAATTGTAAAGCGTCATAGCTTTTGGAAGGAAAAATAAAGCACAACTAAAATAATTTCTGCATACTAACATTTCTGATTTTGTTTGTCCTTCTTTAACTCAGAGCTCAGACGTCCCAGAGGCATGCAGAGAGAGACCAACTGAGACTCAGCCCGACACAGAGGCTGTCCCAGCTGCAGACCCACAGCCAGGACACGACGGGCACCATCATGGACACCATCATGGACACATCATGGACACCATCACGGGCATCATCACGGGCATCATCACCCCCGCCCTCCTCCTCCGTTGGGTCGCCATGACGGCCATGAGCAACACCATGGCAACCAGCACCAAGCTAGCCAGCAGGGCCAGAATGATTTTGACCTTAGCCAGATGCAGCAGGTGGCACAGGTACCGCTGGAGCCTCAGGTCATGCAAAAACCCTGAGCTGCAGAAAAGACCAAATGTAAGTCCAAGCACAGCTGACAGTGGACAGCCGGCTCTGACAACGAGGCTGCTCCTAAAGCCAGCTGATGCTGACACTGACGGAGGCTGTTTGGCGAGGTGGGTTCCGGAGGCGAGCAGCAGCCAGTGGGCCTATGACACTGTGAGGACGCCCTGCCGGCCTCCTGACAGTGACACGGGCTGACAGGGGGAGAGTTCAACACTGTCACCGAGACCTGACAGTGACGAATGCCCCCTGCTGCCTGACCACCACCACAGCCAGCAGCCCCATGAGCCTGACCCGCAAATGTGCAGAACTGAGAATGACAACATATGTAAATTAACTCAAAACTTGAGTTACTTTTCAACACCAGCTCTGAACATTGTGGGTCATTGTGGCTCTTTTACCAACTAGTATTACTCTGAGAGACGAGGGAGGAACTCATAAACAGTCTTAAAAGATGTATGACTTTATAAAAATACAAGTGTGGTGATTATTGAGCTAGAAATTACTTCACTTCCAAAATGTAGTTATTTTAATTTATGCTCTAACAAACACATTATTTAGATCAGAAAGGAGTTCTAAAACAAAACTGCAAAGTATATAATTAAAGCAATTAGTTTGCCAAGATCTTGTTCAGAAATTAAATTTAATGTTGTAATCAAGTCTAATTGTCCCAACTGTCCTGAGTCCCTTTGATCCTCTCTCAGCAGTGTAACTTATTATTGTCATGTTCAGTGGTGCAGAATTTCCATATTGCTTCCTTCTTCTTCTATGAAAACAGATGCAAAACTACGTTCTAGTGGCGTCTGTTGGAAACTTTGAGGGAGGAAGTGGAGATGCTCTCCCAAGAACATGGTCAATAAGAAAACTTGTATCAGTTTAGAAATAGTTAAAACAAATAAAAGCATGTAAAATAAAAAAAAAAACAATGTCAATGTAGGTCACATTTTAGATCAACAGATAGAACTATAGAACATATTTTTTACACTTTTACAAATTTCACACTTTTCATTGCATTCCTTTTTTTATTTTTACACCAGTTTGCACTGATTTTTAAGAGATCAAAATACTATAGGAATACTCCAGTGAATGTCAAAGTCAGAGGAAAACGGTAGAAATCTAAAAAAGTTGGGATACTTTTTGTGCTTTATGATGATTTGTGGGGAAAGACCAAAAAGTCACCCTGAAAATTTGATGTCTGTACAGAAAAGTAAAGTGTGAAAGACGAGGTTGGAAAAGTTGAGCTGAATAAAGAACGGGAGGAATTCTAACTGTGTCTTGTTTGTTATTTTTAATAAAACATACTGGAAGAATAATGAAGACATGCTCACTAATTGTACTTTGGTAGATAAGCATTGGGAGATCCCACACCACAGTATCAAATGCAGGTATCCATATACAGCTCAGGGGCCTTATGTAGCTTTATGTTACTTTGCTACATTAAAAATTACAGTATATTCTATTTTTTATTACCTTTGAGCTCTGATACACATTTTGTTTTATTCACCTTTTTTCTTGTGCTACATATGAATCCTAGACTCACAGAAACGTGCAATGTATATTATTATGCAAAGCAGTTAGTCAAAAATGAATATCCAACTAGTCATAGACGCCTGTTTGTGGATAAAGAAGTAATGACCGATCCTGTCAGCAGAGGGGGTAAGTTGTTTACATAAAACCAAGCTATATTAGTGTGGCTACAATCCACACTGATGAAAGAGATCAAAATGACCGAGTGTAGTTTTCAGTGACCACACCTGATAACAAGGATACATTTCCAATTATCTCTTTTGGAGATTATTTTTAAAATCTTAGGTTGCTTTCTAGTCAAAAACACAGCTGGTGTTATGTCTGTCTCTCCCCACTGAGCTTCAGAAGAAACTGTTGTGAGTTTCCCAGATTTATGATGTCATAGGCAGAGATCTCTTACGATATATCATTCAGACTTGTTCATTATTTCTCATGTAACTTTCTTTGCAGTCAGAAAATGGAACTCAAACTCATCTCTGGACGTGAGAGACACATTACTGTCATGTGTGCAACTTAACTTGTTTGCAGTGCCTAATGTTCATGTGTCCATAGATCACTGATAACAAAGAAATTAGATTTGTGTCTGTGTGGTATATTTGTAACTTTAATATTTTTGAGACAACTTAAAAGAATTGTATTTCCCAGTTAAGAGATGAAGAGTTGAGGGAAGCCATTTTTTGGCTTATTGACTCTTCACCCTAAGCTTCTTCTCTGCTGGGAATCGTTGTTTCAAGCCTCAGACGTACGGGTGCCTGCTTTCAAAAGACTGCTGTCTCCTCTTCTCACCAACCTTTTCTTGTGCCCCTCCTCTTCCCTTGTTCCTTGCGGCCGCAACTCTAGACCTGCACAGAACCAAATACCTCCCTCCGGTCTGGGGTGCACTTCAAAGTCGACTTTCTCTCCTCCAGCCACATCTGAAGGGTCTGTACACTGGCCTCTGACTTTTGAGAGATAGAAAAATTCTCTCAACATCTGTTGCAAAATCAGTAAATAACAGGTGATGGGATTGTTTTTTAACCAATTTCCATAATTTATTTTTATTATTAAAATTGTATAAAAGGAGGGCATATTATGCTAAATAAACTTTCATAAGCTTAAACTCTGAACATTATTTCCTTATCATTATAGTACTTGCATTATTTAGATTAAATAATGCAAGTGTAACTCTTGAATACTTAATCGCTATTACTTGTTTTCCCCACCACCTATCTCTGTCCAAATCCTTGTACTTACTGTAATGTGGTTATTTGAAAAATAAACACTGTAACGGTTACATGTACAGTTCTAAAATGTCCCTTTTCAAAGAGAAAAACTCATAAATCAACATCATTGTCATCATCATCACCAACATCATCACCATCACCACCACCACCATCATCATCATCATATCATCATCATCATCACTACCATCATCGTCATTATCACCACCACCATCATCACCACCACCATCATCATCACCACCATCATCGTCATTATCATCATCATCACCAACATCACCACCACCATCATCACCATCATCAATCATCACCACCATCATCATCACCACCATCATCATTATCATCACCACCATCATCATCATCATTATCATCATCATCACCACCACCATCATCATTATCATCACCACCAACATCATCATTATCATCACCATCACCACCATCATCATCATTATCATCATCATTACCGTCATCATCATCATCATCACCACCACATCACCACCACCATCACCACCATAATCATCATCACCATCATCATTATCATCACCACCATCATCACCATCATCATTATCATCACCACCATCATCATCATCATCATCACCACCATCATCGTCATTATCATCACCACCAACATCATCATTATCATCATCATCATCACCACCATCATCGTCATTATCATTGCCATCATCACCATCATCACCATCACCACCATCATCATTATCATCATCATCACACCATCATCATCATCATCATCACCACCATCATCGTCATTATCTTTGCCATCACCACCATCATCATCACCACCACCACCATCACCACCATCATCATCACCATCACCATCACTAACATCATCATCATAACCATCATCATCACCAACATCAGCACCACCATCAGCATCATCATCACCACAATCATCAACATCATCACATCATCATCACCATCATCACCACCACCACCATCACCATCATCGTCACCAACATCATCATCACCATTATCATCACTAGTATCATCATCATCACTATCATCATCACCATCATAACCATCATCATCACCAACATCATCACCACAATCAGTATCATCATCACCACCACCACCACCAGCATCATCATCACCAGCATCACCATCATCATCATCATCATTACCACCATCACCATCATCATCATCATCACCACCACCATCATTATCATCATCAGCATCATCATCATCATTACCACCATCACCATCATCATCATCATCACCACCACCATCATTATCATCATCAGCATCATCATCATCATCACCACCAACGTCACCACCATCATCACCTCACTCTTCACCATACCATCATCTTGGCCACCATCATCACCACCATCATCATATCATTGCCATACATCATCATCATCATCACCACGATCATCATTATCATTGCCATACATCATCATCATCACCACCACCACCACCAAATGAATGATGATGGTAACGATGACGATGACAATGACGATGATGATGATGATGATGATGATGATGATGATGATGATGATGATGATGATGATGATGACACATCAGAATTTACTGTAAGTATGCACTTTTATCTATTTTTTCTTTGTACAAAAATGCCGACTTTTACATAAAAACACAACTGGTTCAGATACAAATCGTTTGTGTAAAGTGTGAAACTTAAAGGCAGACTAACTTTTGGTCCCTCTGTCTCTGAGATCAGGACTAAAGCTTCTCAGCTGTGAACTTAAAAGAAGGATAAATGTGATTTTGGATTTTGCTGTGGTGTTTGAGTTTGTAGATAAAAAGAAACAGTTTTTACAAAAGTCCTTCATTACGTGTGAACAGGTCTGTAATGTTGAGAAACAAACTAAACTCATTGAACATGTGTGAGCTCTGGTGGGAAAGTGCCTGAAAACTGTGTGAATGAATCAGAAATGTTTCAAATGATAAAACCACCTCATCTTTTACTCAGATAAATGTTTAAATCAAGTGATTAAACTATAATTTAAAAAAATGTGTCACAGCAATTGAGAAAAAACTGTAATGTTGAGGTGATGTTTTTGAGGTTCGGTTTAAAGAGTGTCTCTTATCCTTCTCTGGCATTTCCCTTTTGCTTTTCATGAAAGTTTCCGACTAGAGCTAAAGCCATGACATCATCCCAAACATGCAACATAGTTACTGCTGGAGCTTGGGAGTCAGGGTAGCATCATGTGTCATCATGGGGAAAACATCTCCAACAGTCCGAGGTACGAGGGGCCCCTAATTGCTTTATGTAATCATATGCCACAGTAATGCTCTGCTCTGAATGTAAATGGGCCCGACCCCTCCCCTCCTCATCATCTCTTTCTTCATTAAAACATCACGTCAGCACAGTGCCAACAAAGGAACACTTCAGCACGCTGGGTACACGTAGTGCCACTCTCAACAAACACTCAAATCCATGTTCTCTTTGGGCATTACCAGAAACTAAATCTTCTAGAAATCATGGCAAATTTGTGAAGTCTGAGTCAATGAACGACAAATAGTTGAATCAAAAGTGGAGCAGTAGGTTGTCATAAGAGTTACATATGGAAATTATTGTTTATGAATGTTTACTTCTGATTTCTTCTTCTTTTGCTAAACTGTTATAACATTTTAGCTCATTGTTGTATTGTTATTGTTGCAAGGCCATATACATATTACTTATCATGTTTCAAAGAAATGATGCATATACAACATTTCAAATTAAAGGGCAAATACAATATATGTGGAGAGAGATTTTATTTTAACATTTTCTTTGTATCTTATGTTTTAGAATTTAAAAATAATGTATAATAAAGTGCACATGATATTCGCTGGACTTCAAAGTCCTGCTGGTAGCTAAAGAAATTATGTTGGGGAAATAATAAATTAAGCTTGCCCAATATGATCTTTTGGATAATTTATGAACTTACTGGAAAAAGTGCAGAAGTCTCAGAGACCAATGGCATCACAAATCTGAGAATGATGTGGCTAAATTATTGTTGCTATTTCTGCTGGTAAGTTTTACACTTCCAAACAGTTACAATTTCCTCTCAAAAAGTAAGTTTTACCATCAGAATTCTCATACATTCTTCATGTGTTTTATCATGTATTTGACTTCACAGCTCAGAAGCTTTAGTCTTGATCTCAGAGACAATGTGACCGAAGGGTCAGTTCAGTTAGTCATTAGGATTCACACTTTACACAAATGAATTTGTATCTGGATGAGTTGTGTTTTGTATCTGAAATGGGGTCTAATACATGAAGAATTCAAAAATTTAGGTTTGACATTAGATCCGACTCTGACATATAAGAAACACATAAAACAACTGACAAAAACAATGACTTTTAATGTGCAAAATTTTAAACACATTAGGCCTTTTATGATACAGCACGCTGCTAAATTATTTTTGCACTCAATGATTTTTCTCATATTGAATACTGTGTAACCTCTTGGTCACTTGCTGCTGACACAACACTAAAACCAATTCAATCTCTCTTTAAAAAAGCCATTAAGATTTTTGATAAAAGCCTGACTCATTTCACCATTGCACTGTTTTAGAAAAATATAATTGGTTGAATTTTGATAATTTTGTACTTTTTAAAAATGCATGTTTTATTTTTAAAGACTTCATCAAAGTAAAGACAATGAGTGGGATGGGCACCAGGGCCACAGCTCGAGGAGATGGTGAGGTAACACACAGACGCACTAAATTTAGACAAATGGTACTCTCTGTTAAAGGGACACATTATTGGAACAGTCTTTCTCACACAATAAGACAATGTGCCTCTCTGGCCACATTCAAATTACAACTCAAACTGTGGCTGAAGGAAAACCAAGCCTGTGAGCACTTTTAGCTCTCTTTTTATTATTGTACTCTTGTATTTTGGTTGTCTTTATCTGTGTACCTGCCTATGACTACAGATGGAAATGAGCATTTTTGCTATAATCTGGCACATTTACACTGTAACTGTTACAGATGTTCATTAATATGCACTGTCCCTGAAAATAGTTGAGAGATTTCAGACAGAAGAGAAAAAACATCCACACTTTGAGGTTTCTGCTCATGTGATTTTCAATTTTGCTGTGGTGTGTTTGTAGATAAAAGCAAACAATGTTATGGCAAAAGTCTGTGATCAGAAACAAACTAAACTCAATGAAATGAAGTTTTAGGTTTAGAATGAGCCGTGTGTGAGCTGTTTTGTGTGAATGAATTAAAATTCATTGAGCACCACCGCCTTTATTTAGACACATTTTGGAATGAAATGATCAAACTAAACTAAGTGTCAAAACGATTGAGCAAAACTGCAAAGGCAAAACTCAAATTATCTTCCAATTTTCTGTTTTTAGTCAGTTTGCCTTCTCAGTATTCTCAACAAAATTGTCCAGTCAGCTCCTAAAAGTGTTTTATTACTTTAATTGAATCCACTACATCTATAGAGGAAAGTGAAACATTGTAATTTCAAAGACTGATGTCTAATGTCACCCTGTAAAGAAGTTACAACACACGCCAAACTCGCACTGAACACTGAAGTTTTTTTATATTTTGGGAGGATTTGTTGATGCAATTGTTTTAAGTCTAAAAAAATGTTCAAAGTTTGAATAGCTATGCAAATTTTCAGTCAGATAGTAAACTTAATTATGCTGTTTTATTCCCCGTTATGTGCATTTTTATTTTTATTTTTTTTGGCACATAAAAGTTTTCTTTCTAACTTTAAATGAAGAAAAGCTTTAAATGTGTTTCTGTGTTTTTTCTATCACCTGCAGTGTCTCTCCTTAAGAAGAATGTGTATACAGTATTACAGGATTACTTTAGTGTGCCTATAAAAGTAACTAACTAACTAAGCTTGTTACAAGTCAGGGCCGAATACCGACCACACATTTTGGTATTACTTACTGATTAGTCCATAAAAACCTCAACAAATATCAACTTAACTGACAAATACAACACTTGTTAATCATTTAGAATCTAACAAAATGATGACACATGCATGAAGACCATTTGAGTTTCACACTTTCACAATCACAGCAGTTTGGACTGAGAACATGAGGCTTTAAGAAGATCCAAGTTTACCACCTTTAAACTTTGAATGAAAGCCTTTTGAGGTGTTGAAACTAGGAGCTGTCAGCAGAGGGCACTCTAATCACAAAGCTGCATTTTTCTGTAAGGACTAGTAACTTATAATATCAATCAGAGGTTTACTTTCTCCGCAGCTCCATGACCTCTGTGGCAGGTATTGTTGAATATGACCACTAACCAATTAGTTTATTGGATTGCAGGGCTGAAAATATGATAATAAGCACTGAACACTGGACTTTTAAAGTGTGTTTGATTGATGAGAATGTTTGCTCTTGACACTAACATTTCATGAATCCAACAGAAGAGCTCAAAAATTAAGCAAAACGAGGTTAAGTATGTAATACTAATAGTCTGAAACAAGAGAGGCAAATTGTTAATACAATTCTGTAATATTTGCAGTATTGTCACAAATAAGTAACTATAGCTAAGAAAGGTATGGGTTGCTTGTGCCTCCATAGTTTTAGTATAATTTTGTGGGAAACACTGGATAATGTTATCTTCTTATGTCAAATCTTTATTTCCCAAACACCAAAGCAAGAACAACAAAGTTAAAATGTCTTAAGTGTCACAAAAGACAGATCTCAAACATGTGGAGTGAAAAGAAATAACAAAAGTGACTGATGAGTATGAGGTCCTGCTGGAGGTGCAGTAGATCTCTGACAGCTTTTCTGTCCAACATATGTGACTGTTCTTGTGAGCCGCTGCATTCTTGACTTCTACTGCCCACAGTTGGTTTTCATAAAAGCATCGCCGTGCAGCAGACAAGAAAAGTCAAAGTTTACTTGTTTTGTTTTTTATATCTATTGGGAAAACAATCCAAAAACAATAATGAATTGCATAGCGTAAGAGACAAGGACAAGTTGTTAAGCATTTTTTCTGATGTTTAAAAATGTGAAACATTTGACGTTCTGAGAAGAAGACTGTAAAGTAGCTTGGCAGGTTTTTTCAAAGGAGTTACCCTGAAGATCAAACAGATCAATTGAGATACATCTTTTGTCAAATCTTTCAACTGACTTTCGTGTGGGAAAAACAAGGCTACACTAACATTTGGGAACAAAAGGCGTGAAAACAAAAAATACAATTGTAAATATAAGCTTTAAACATTACTAATCTTCATCTGCACACAATTGCATTTTTCTACAATTGTCTTCAGTGTGTTTACAAAATGAACAGAGTATAAACCAACAAGAAATGATGGGTCTGTGCTGGGTTTGGTCAGGGCCTTAACTGGAGGATTTGGTGCAGGTGGTGGAGGAGTCAAGTGGAGCAAGTGGAACTTCTGTTGTTTAAGGACATTCTCCAAAAATATTGCTCTGGGAAATTTTCCACTGCAGCAAATGTAAACTGTACAGATAATAGTGATATGTGAATGTACAATTAAAACCCATATGACAAGCTTTTCTAATTATGATTTTGTTTGATTGAATTTTTCTTTTAGGCACAGTTTGTGGAGAGAGAAAAAAATAGAATAATTAGTCATTTAACAATTTATTTGTGTTAACAGGTGTTTCTGTAGCTAATCTGTTGTGGAACAACCTCAACAAAAGTCATCTTTTCTGACCAAAAAAACAATAATACATTTCACCAAAATAGTCCAACTGGGTGAAAACACACAAAATGTTAGTAAAAGCTTATTAAAGTTTGCTAAACTATCATATGCACTTTAAGTCACAAAATGGTCCACTGCGCAAAATTAAAAAAAAGTATTGTTTCTAGTAGTTTTTAATCAATTACCACACAAAAACAGCCCATGTTGAATGTAGTTGCAATGAAGTTCTGTTTTTTAATAGTTAAAATACTTAAAACACTACAAAGGACGCCTGCCTGTCATCTGCATGCATGAGAATATGATTTTAGTAAATGTTTTTTTTTTTACATCAAAAAGCCTTAGGTTAAAAGTGGAGTGTCCTGAAGAGGGTAGTGTTTGTTTTAAGGTGGTATTGCAGCTACAGTCAGGTAGAAGCGAGGGAAGAGCCTTTCAAGTGCCATGTGACTGCTGGAGTTGATCATCAACTTCACAAATGTGACCAAAACTTCAGTTTTCATGTTTTTCCTCACCAAGAAATCTCATTCGTCGCCCTCAGTGTTGTGCTCCGTGCCTCCTTAACTAAGTGCTGGTACTTCAGAAAGGGGAGTGCAAAGGAGAGGGTCAGAAAGATTGGTGGGTGGAGATAAAACCCTTTTGGGAGAGGGAAAAAAAAAACTTAAAAAAAAAAAAATCACGTGTTTGCAGATCAAAGGAGATCCGCTTTGTAGAGACAGAGGAGGGGGTGAGAAAGAGCGAGGGAAGAGGGAGGGAGGAAGAGCACAGAGAGAGGGAGAGAGAGGGGGAGCGTTTGCGAGCAAAGTAATTGACAAGGCTCGCGCAGTGGTGAAATAAACACGCTTCAGACCGGGCTGTGCGCTTACTGCACAATTATTACTCTTTTGACGCATAGACGCGATTTCAATTACCGACAATCCGCTTCATTAATCCGTGTGAAATTATGTCCCGTTCGGCGCAGATCCAGCCGGCAAGATGATGACTCTACCGCGGAGAGGCTTGGATCGTGTAGCCGACTCGCTGCTCCTGGTGTCCCTGGTGCTCGCCTCCGCTCTCGGTAGCGCTCTCTCCAAGGATACCGCCTTTGTCGAAGTGGTTCTGTTCGAGTCCAGTCCCAATGGAGACTATACAACCTACACGACGGGCTTGCAAGGGCGCTTCTCCAGAGCCGGAGCCACTATCAGCGCGGAGGGGGAGATCGTTCAAGTACGTGAAACTACCTTTTCTTCTCGCCGCGCGCTGCTTTGAAGCGGCATTACGCTTTTCGTTACCACACTTTACCCTGGCTAAGCTTTGTAAAACTTTTCTCCTGTTCGCTTTGAAGTTATGTAGCCTACGTGGTGGTGTGTGCGCGTGAGGATGGTCTCGGCTCGAGCATATGCGGTCACAAGATGGCTCCTATCTTGTGGAATTCATTCACAGGAGAAACATGGTCCTGCAGGTTGTTAAGTTGACGCACGATCAAGGCAAACTTTTGCAATAGTTTAACGGGAATTGCTTTTACGCGCATGCATTTAACAGTGTAGGCTATTTCTGTTGGGAAACTCGATGCTTCCCTTGCAAAAAAAGTTGGTAAACTTTGACGTAGCATGTTGCTCACGGTAATGCTACTCGAGACAGTGCGCTCTGGTGTACTGCACATGTTGTTTGTTGGTTGGTTTGACTGAGACAGACTTCTTATTTGATTGCAGGTGAGCAGTTGTTGGTCTTTATTGACCAGAGCAGCGTGTGAACTACACACGTCCTGCTGCTGCGTGTTTCTAAAGACAACCTGACTTCTTCCCGTTCTTAGCAGCTTCTTGGAGCTGTGCGTAAAAAGCAGATTTTCTCATCTTTCTGTGATGGAGATGTGATTCTGTTTGGCTACTTGTGTTTACCTGTGTTTAACTATTGCGCATACCCAACAAGTAATTGTATTTACAGTGTAGTGGCTTGTTTTCATGCACTTTCTTTTTGTTTAGCCGTGTAGGATTTAGCTTGTTCATGACATAGCTTGTTACTGACTTTACATGTGTTTCCCCATAGAATATGCAAAGATTCACTCCAGAATTTGTTCTTTGTAAGCTGATTGTTGTATATAAAACTCCTTCAGAAACCTTCCCCATTTTCTCTATTTTTACTATTCTGGCAGTCATCTGATAAAAAATAACTTACCAAGCTGCAACATTTATAGAAGATAAAAGTAATTTACAATCAACTATTTTTGGAAAGTCAATGTCTGTTCAAGTGCATCTGACAAAACAACCAACAACAACCAACAACAACAACATTTCTGTACCAAAATCAAATTTAGTCAGAACCCACATTTTGCTCCAAGTAGCATTTTTCTAGCTAGAGTTCAGAAACCATTTAAGTTTGTAGTTTTAAAGCTGGGGTAGCTGATTTTTACACACTCAAACACAATTTAGGTTTTAAATCTGACAACGTATTCTCATAAATCTTTCGACACTTGTTAATATCGACATGTATTGTTTTGGTTGCAATTATGGTCAATAAATAGATTTTTGCAAACAACAAAGTGAAACTGGAGAGGACCACTCAAGCTCAGCCAATCAGAGTGCAGCATTCGGCTCCTGATTAGAACTTAATTTCTTTATTATTGAGTCACGATGATACAATTTAAAAGCAAAGCAGACGTTTTCAAAGATCTACCTATGACATTTTTGAGGCTCGGAGGGGAAAGATCAGTATCTCTACAGACAGAACTCCAACTGTGGTATTGACAGAAAAACTGATAGAATCTGCACAAAAACTCAAACAATCATGTGTCTTATCTATGTGGTGCAGTAGGCCTTGTTGAGAGTTGAAATGAGCTGTTATTCTGACAGCTGGAGCAAATTCAATTTATCTTTAATGATGTTGGTTTTGTTTGACAGGACAGAGATAGAGTAGAGAGATAGTTTTTGACTCACCAGCAAAAGTCACCAAGTTCAACACAATACATTAGATCTTGTCACTATAAGGAAATTTGGGGAAATTTGATGAAAGGAGGAAGCACACCCAGTTGTGACTGTTGTTTTGTAGTTATGCAAATAGTGAATTAATGTTCGGTATATTGTTTAGGTAAAACAATAACTACAAAGTATTAATTTTAAAAATAAGCATATACATAAAAGCACATTGTTAGATCTTTAGACATCAGCAAGATGTTTTAACATATTTCTGTTAAAGTGGCATCATACCCCATGATTCATTCATCACTCATTATACAGACTGTTTACATGCAGGCCAGGAAAACCAGATTAGTAGCTTCTTCTACTCTACCATGTTACAGCAATGCTTTCTCATTAGTTTACCCAAAGTTGTATTTGGATGATTCCTGCAAGTTTCAGTAATCTTGTATTTTCTCTAGCATCAGCGGCAGAAAATCCCTGTCTTCAACTGCCACCTATCTGCCCATTTGCCTGGATTTCCTCAATTACTGAACAAATCAGATTCTGGCTGATTCACGTTGCCACTTTTCAACAACAACCAAAAAAATAGTAATTTAAAATCTTACACTAAAGAAAAGTGCTGAACAAGAAGTCAAGGACATGTTTCTTTTTCTAAGCCATTTTAGCTAATTTTGTGTTTACAACAAACAGAATTGTTGATCTGCATATGCCATGATTTCTTCCTAAATCTATGGAAAAAAATCACAGATCTCCTTTAAAATGCATGTAAACCTGGGCACACTAATAGTTGGGTTTTCGGAAATCCAATTGATACATGTGGCCCTGACTGATTGTAGTTTGTATTCAGATGTCATGTCCTTCTGCAGCTGGACAAATGTATCTGACCCCTCACAAGTCCATCCCTGCAAAAAAGTTAATATGTTTAGAACAAAAACATGCCATGTGCTTTTACGCTTAAGACAGTTCTGCATTAATAATGTTCAGTCTAGACAATATTTACACAGTTCATTAATCATGCATTGAGTCTTAATTTGTGAGATTAAATATCATTTTTGTTTATTATCACTCACTCTTGTGAGGCAACAGTGCTAGATCATCATCACCACCACCACCTGACCTAACTATCACTTACGTTATTATAAAAGAACAATGATTTCTAGTAAAGTTCACTGAATTCTTGGTGGAGACTTGAAGCTTCTTGTCATTCCATGTTGGCACTTCTTCCTCACTCAGAAAGTTGTGGTGCACATAGAACAAAAAGGGGCATCACAGAAAGAATACTCAGCTACTATGTTAGGGCCATTTGGCGCCACACACTAACCGCACAGAAATGTCAGACTTCAGCTGTACATTGCAAACCACATCTATTTAAGCTTGCTTTCTTTTCTAACGTAGCCAGTTTATCTCAGCATGGAACACTGGCTCCCGTTTTTCCAAAGTTATGAAATCTGAAACTGACAAAGAGTGACAACTATACCCAATCACTCTACAATTTTAAGCCGCTATCCAATTTCCCACTTGCATATTCTATACTTGTGAAATAACATTGCAGTAACGTGTTAGGAAATGGCTGTGGTGTTGTAATGAGGGTAGTATTACACTGGAAGTAGGTTCAACACAAATATTGAGGTTCTTGTGAAGTTGGCTGTCCGCGGTGACCTTTGCAGACGTTTTGGTGTTGGTTTTGTTTCCACGTGTGCAGCGAGAAGGCGGCTTGGTTCAATTTGCCTAAAGTCTCTATTTAGCTACTGGAAGACGTCCTCAAGGGGTTTGCATTACCACATGTGTACAGTAGTGGTCAGACCTCAGCAGGTAGATGGGTTCAAATACAGGGGAAAGGGGCGACTTGAGAGCATTCCTCCGCAAAAACCCTAACACGATCCCCACGGTTCTACTCCCAACTCACATTTGCTAATTCCCCAAAGCTAACAACCGCTCCCGTTTGCCAAAAGAGTGTGAGAAGTGGTCCACACCGCCGGGCCAAAAATAATAAATTAAGTTAATTCACTTCGCACTCTGCTCTAAAGAGGCAATGTGGAGATGTCGATGGATTACCAGACCCAAACTTCTCATTTCCAAAAACAATCACTGCTCTTTCCTCTTTGACAATAACTAAAGTACCTATAACACAAATAAAATGTGCACACTTTCTTATAATTAGATATTTACTTTGGTGGCTCGGGATTTTATGCCGTGTCAGTTCACCTGTAGAGATATTTAGATCATACTTTCTGAATATGCAGTTTTATCAGTTTGTTTTTATAGAGAATGATCAACTTATTTAGTGTCTTAATAATAATATGCATTTGTTGAAGGTTATATTGTTCTAACTATGGATCTTTCAGAAGGCAAGGGCAGAAAAACAAACATGTGCAGCGCAGGCCGGAGAGACAATGGAAAGCAGACATCTTAATACGGCTCACATTGTTTCTGAGCGCACAGTAGACAATCATTGACAAATATTTGACACTATTATGGTTTCAATTGAAGCTTTTTGCCAGCTCAGGCCTTCAATTGTGAAGCTAGTGATCGGCCTTGGAAGGCTATAGGGGCTAGACTGTATTTTATTACAATAGGAAGGATTCAGTTTAAGGTGCGCTATGTCATTTTTCTGGCAGAGAAGCTGCCACTTTATATGAAGAAGTTATTACATTGCTGAGAATGTTCTAAAGCCTGTTTTTATCTATTGTATCTTTCATTTGCTCAGTTGCATAATTGAAGAAACATCTTGTTACTAGAGCAGGGCAATATTTCCTAAAATCTCACACCATTTGCAAAACGAATATGGACAATATGCTATACCTAAAATTGCTTAACAGTGCCTTTTAAAACATGTTATCACAATATCCAAATTTCAAATTTTCCACACGAAAATCACAAAATATAGGACAGTATTTGTGATGGAAACTGCTGTGATAAACTTGCTTCTCCCTGTGAAGAGCATCAGACCTAAAAGACCTTTAATACTGATATGTGAGTTTAGTTTTTGTTTTATTTATGCTGCATATTTACACAGACAGATGTCTTTCAAAGTGCTTCACACTGCTTGGGCCGTATGAGAGTCTAACCCATAACCTTCTTGCTGTGAGGCGACCACTCTGCCACCATGACGATTAATTTATTGTAATGACGTTTGTTCTCTATGTTTTAACATTTCATAAAAATAATGACAGTTTTCAGACAATTTTGCTGCAACTTGATTCCAACATCAGAAACTGTAACAATTTTGTTTTGTGAGACACATTTTTGGCTTGTTGTCCCACTGTTGAGTGACCAAAGCTTCTTCTTTTTTTAAATAAATAAGTTGAAATATTTTGGCAATTGCTAAATATGTATATGTGTATGTGTGTGATAACGATATGATTGACAACATAAGGTAGCATAACAATGTTTTTTTATATACTGTATATTTAGTATCTGTGTTTCAGACTTTCAGAATTTCTGCTTCAGTATTAGTGTTTTGGTCTGTTCAGCGTCTCCTTAGATAGAAATGGTAGGAATTAGCTACAATATGTATCTGCCTTCCTCACAACTGTGAGGGAAAGTCACCTGCAGCAGACAGTGCATCTGCAGTTTTGCCACAATATTCGAAATATCAGCTTTTCCATTCAGTATACCACAATATAATAATGGTATGGTATTGCCCTGTCTTATTTGTTTGCCCTTTTTAGTACATTTACTTCTATTTCTAAATCAGAAAATTGGCAAACTCCGCCTATCACCATTTTAAACAAAACTTTTACAAATACTCCAACACAGCCTGTGATCTGAAAACATCATTATTTATCCCATGTGCTATGATTCACACACTGTGAACTTGGACTATTCAGCATCATCAACTGCCAAGTCAGGTCACTCACTCTGCAGCAGCAGCTTAGAGCCTGGTAAGCCGCTCGGCCGTGGCACAACAGGTGCACTAGTCACCTTGGCGAATAGTCAAAAAATGACGGTAGATCTTAACCGGCTGATTAGTTGTCTGTTTGTTGTTGTTGTTGTTGACGACATACTAACAGCTTTCATGATGAAAATGCAGTTGATATGAGGGGAAACTCCATCTGCTGCTCATCATTTTCGACTGTTACTGCGATGCTAAATTGTCCTTCCTGTTGAGAGATGAGCAGCGGTGCTCAGAATGAAGCATGCACATCTGCCTGTGATTTCAGCCAGGCCCTGTGCCGTAAGCGTGCAAGCCCGTGGACGTGGCAGGGGCATGGAGATACTGGACCAGATGGAGGTGCTGCTGCATACATATCAACTAGAGCTGAGATAACATTAAAGCTGGGCTACCTGACTTCATCATTTGAAAACTAGTAAACTTTGTCTTCTCCACCAAAAAGTATATTGCAAAGTCAGCACATTCTGACAAAATCAAACCACTGTGCCTGTCTCAAAATTCCCTTCAAGAGCTAAATACAGTGCCCTGATTGGTTGTGCTTGAGTGGTCACCACTAGTCTCACTTTGCTGCCTGTAATAAAATGTTTTAAGGCTCTAAGTGCAAAAAAAATGTGTGGGGCTATTACCATGATCTCAAGAATTAGTGAGAGCTAGGAACTATGGACCCACTTGAGGATTTGTGGGGTGAAAATAGTACCCCATCTTTAACTGCTGTAGATTACACTTACACAAACGTCTACGCACTTTCGATTCATTCATTTTGTCCACATCTGATAAAAACTAACTATGAACCACCTGGAAATATTAAGAAGACTCTCTTAGAGTCAAATCAGCCAAGAACTGTCATAACCCAAAATGCAATCGCAAAAGAAGTCAGAACAGTTTACTTGCTTACAGTATGTCATGTTCTTTTACTTGACTAATCGATCCAAAGCACTACATTGACCAAAGATCAGATAAATTTGACAAAATTGGACATTTTCTAAATAGTTTAAAATCGTCTCTTTTGTCTAAGACAAGAGAAGATTAAGAATGACCACAGGACTTGAATAACCACTTTTATTTTACGTATTAAGTACATTTTGTTATCAAAAATTAGGGATGCACTGATTCAGCTTTTTCACTTCCTATCCCAATTTTGATAATTTGTGTTTTATCTGCTAATACCCAATACCAGGATAGAGACTAAAATTGCATTCTTTTTATTTGTAGTTAACTCATTAACTACAAAATTCAAACGTTACAAGACATTCTGAATAAACATCAGCCTGTAAATGGTCTTAAAGGCACAAAGAATATCGGCTGAAAAACACTGAAGAAAAATCCTTAAACTCTAAATTAAAAAAAAAACAGTACAAAATTTGGTCGACTAAGGCTCCATCAACCGATTAATTGACTAAAGGACTATAGCATTTGGTATTGAATGACAGATTTTGTTCTTTTAAGTTTCTTCTTATTTATTTGGAAGTAGTGATTTTGAGCCAAGACAATGATGAGCCTGAGTATAGTGGCGCTTCTACCTTTGGCGCTGGCATGAGTTGTGTCGCGCTGCATTTAGACTATAATGAGAGCGTTAGTGGTTTCAAACATGCAGCTCGCTTTCTCACCACAGGCTGAAAACCCCAAGAGGCCATAATGGGCTGGTCCCAGACGGGAGGTGCCAGGGCCCGGGCCACTCCCAGCTCCGAAGCAACAGTAGCAGTACACAAGCATGGTTTAAAATGTTTCTAAGTGCTTCTCCCTGCTCTTTACCATTTATTGGCTTGGCGGTTGCAGCTGTATTTTAAGTGCTATCGTCTCTTAACCGCCACCCTGGTTGGCTTTCATGTGCCAGCCAAAGTAATTTGAGGCTGAGATTCTCCCCTTTTCAGAATAGAACAGACTAAACTATTTTTTTCTCTTTTCCTGTCTTTGCACCCCCCACAGAAACACACAGTCAGTACCATTACAAGGCACTTTTATGCTTGTTATGATAAGAATACTTTTTTTTATGTCAGTCTTTTATCTTACCTCCATCATTTGTTCAGTTGGACCACAATAAATATCATTTTTAAGCATTAAAGCATTAGCGCTGGTTTATTGTCATTACATTTATTTATGTATTGATGAATTAATGTATTAAATTTAACACAGAATCTGTAGTGTGCTAAAGTGAATATTCTGTTTAACTTTTTTGATAAAAGATTCAGTACTTTCCTGTTTGAAGACATACAGTATAATCCCACTGCATGGCATTAAGCATAACTATTTAACATCTGTAGCTTGACCTGGTCAGGTCATCTGCTTACCTCCATGCAGATATGTATATGCTTAATGCCACAAAGTGGAAAGTTCTAGTCAAAGTAATAACATCTCCATATAAATCTTCAAAAATGCTGTTGTAGTTGTACGTGAGACTGGTCTGTTTATAGATTTGGTCTTGTCTTGGTCTCGAGGATGCTTGCATTGGACTGGGGGTCTGATAATGAAACCATATTTCAATTTCACCATAATCTGCTAAACTAACACCAGAACTGCACAGTGTTTCTCAAAGCAGACCAGGACCAGAGAATGATGATGCCCACAGTGCAGTGACATGTCCAAGGAACAGTTTGCACAAAAACATTATGGAACTCAAGTTAAGAATAGGAATTTCAGTGTTGTGGCATGTATATCAACAATCATCAATATATTTTTTCAATTCTAGTTCAAAGCTGTCTTGCAACTTGGTTTAAACTGTGGGTAAAGGTTCAATAAAGGGAAACCGTGTTTTTGTTTTTAGAATATAGCATATTTGACTTAATTTCAGGTCTTTGGTATGTTAAAGTGGAATTGATTGATAAAAACACAGATATTCAGTGTGTGCCCCTGCCCCTCTGTGACAGTGGGACACTACTACATACAGAAAATGACTAAGAGGGTCTTGGTTTAGTCTCGATGGACCGCAGTTTTTGGGCTTGTCTCAGTCTTGACCTTTTAAAGTCTTAAACTTGTCTCCGTCTTGGTCTTAAAACTCTGTGGTCTTGATTAGTGCGATATCGTGACTCCTATGTTTGTGTGCTATAAGTGTGTTCTCACTTATTCTTAATCATATCAAAAAGCTATTATTGCTTTTGTTTTTCTTTCATTTCTATATTGATCTTTAGCCCTGGAAGTGATTTGCTCTATTTGATTTTCAAACATCTCTCTGGGGAACATTATTTCCTCATGTCCATTGTGTCCTTGTGTCTGAGGCCATCTGTCTGTCTCTCCAGTGCACTTCTGTTTTACTGACGATCTCAGAGCCATAATCTGTAGTAATAGTCATTTACTTCATTGTTTCACAATCTCTTCATGATTGTTTTTGATGGTTAATAGTTAATGCTGTTCATAACAAGGGATGTCAAGATTATAATAGCTGTGATCATTGAAATCACAATATCATAGTAAGACACAAGAATATGGGCTGTTACTTGGTCCCATTATTAGCATCAGTCTGGTTTAAGGAAAAAGTCAGATTTTTGGCACAAATATTTTATAAGATGATATATTTCATTTCAGTGTTTTTATAATAGTGAAAAGCAAATTTGTGATTTTTGAGAAAATTTTCTGTAGCAAACTGTAGCAAAACCTAATCTAAATGTTTCTGTCACATTAAAAATGTTTTCATAAATTTGGTTTCATAAAACTGGTCACAAATTTTAGGAAAAGTGATTTACAATGAGATGATAGAAAATAAAATAATTCAATGAAATATCTCATATCAATAACCGTAACACTAAAATTAACGAAACTGCTTTGAATAGTATGTATGTCAATGAAACTTTTTTAATGTTTCTGCTTGCTTTGCTTTGTTTTTGGAGAAACACCGACAACTCTCACAAATGGTTGCTTTTACAATGACATCTGTCTCCGGCTGAAAGTTCAGTTCATCCTCTCAGCCCACAGTTTGGTCCAGAGACACCGAGGTTCTGCTGGACATTCAGGGTTTCGAGCTCCACTGTGCTGTCCTCGTCTCTTCCAGGCAAATGCAGGCTTTGTTATACTGACCAGGAATGTGCTGACGGACCGCACAAGACCACAACCAAACCTCCGCTTTTGTTCAAAGTTTTGACCAAAAGACTGTAAAGAGATATGCCTGGGAGGTAGGAATGTCATGATTATTTGGTTGATCAATAAGCATGATTATTTTGTTTGTTTGTTTTGTTTTTAGCAAAATAATTGTTAACAAAGGAACACGCAATAGTGAAATGTAAATGTGCGGCTTATATGTGTAGCTTATTTGGGAATTAAAGTTCAAAATATTAATCTCAGCCAATAGTCAGTTCCTAAATTTTGAAGGAAAGTTTTAAGTTTAACCAATTATTTACACATTTTAGAAGCCAAATCAAAGGGACTACTACATTTTTTACAATAAAATTACTTTCCTTCCCTAGCACAGGTATTGTATTTATTTAAGTGGACCGTAGTCTGCAATGTCCTGTCTGCGTCTAATAATGTCTCATTTGTTCACCCATCTTTGCTAAGTTCGTCTGTTGTTGTTGCTGCTGTAGTTGTTGTTATTGTTGTTATTGGTGTTAGCATTGTGGCTGATTGCTGTTAACAATACTGACATGTTTCGCTCCTAACAGCTGTGATTCAATTCACTGGCTCATAATGTATTCGGTAAGTGAGCAAAACATGTAGACTGATCTAGGAAGCTTAAAAATAATTATTTATGTTTGTTTACACCTGTGGTTCTCAAACTTTTTCAGTCGTGACCCTCAAAATAACAACCATAACCTTTTGCAAACCCCAAACACAAAATGTAGGCTACCTACAAAGCGGTGAAATAGTCTTAAACCATATTGAAGAACTTTTTAACATGTTCTCGGGACCCCCAGAAACCGCTTGTGTAAACCACTGGTTTACACAAACCACTGGTAAACAATTAGATTGAAAGAAAATGATGTTTGGTCACCAAATCAATATATTTTATCTTATATTATGTTAGTCTAACAGCAATGTGTTAGTTACAGAATTTGATGATGTCAGTATTTCCTAATAATAACATTGTACTTGTTTTTATGGTGTTAATGTCTTACAACAACAACAAAAAATATTAATTTTAGTGATCCTCAATAATTGCTAGTTCATAGCATATTTTCTAAAGGTTGTATTGGAAAAACTATCTAACAAACTAACCTTTTATTAAAAAACTGAGTTTGATTGTAAGGTAATGTTTATTAAGGACAATGTACAATTACATTAAGCACAACGGCAGAGATGCTTGTACCAGATTGTAGCTTACCGCTAATTTCCATCTGTAGTCCTGGGAGGGAGAGGGGAGGCACATTGGACATGTTTTTAGTTGTAGGAGGAAACCGGAGTACCCGGAGGAAACCTACACACACACGGGGAGAACATGCAAACTCCACATAGAAAGGCCCCGGGCGGCCTGGGAGTCGAACCCGGGACCTTCTTGCTATGAGGCCAGAGCGCTAACCGCTGCACCACTGTGTCGCCCCACCGTGTTTTAGGATTTATTTTCAAAGACTTGGTGGTTTTGTTTCTTTCTGAAAACACTGGTCAGCCATTGACTTCTGGATTTAGCCATTAACAGTGATGTAGGATTTTTGTAGGATTTTTCTGAAAAAGGCAATGAGAAAAAAAGACCACAAAACTACAGAAACCATCATGAAATCCAATAAATTCTGGCTCTAAGAAAATTGTGATATTATTTTTTGCTGTATCGCCCACCCCTAGTCTCTATTTGTAGCATTTTTCACAAAACAATATACTCAATATTGCATTTTTGATAATCTCGAAAACAACATTCACAACATTATCTAAAATTCCGTATATTGCCCATCCCTAGTGCCTGGGGAGTTCTTCGGATGCACAGAATAGTGTCATGTATCTTTAAGTGTGCAAACAATGTACAACTTGTAACTGTTTTTATGAAAGGAGAGGTCTTATCACAGCTCGGTGCCGCTCACCTAAGTCCAAGAACACAAGGTACAAAGTGCTTTCTTTTGTGTACATCATTACATAATTATACAGTATGCCTTAGGTCCATAAGTCCTCATTGTGTTGAAGTTTATCTGAGAATTCATTGTTGCCTGAAGATATAAACATGGCTTCTAAGTGGTAAACAATAATACGCCATTGTAGAGGTGAGTGACACTGCAAAATCTGACAAAGAAACATCTCAAGGTGCACTACCAACGCTTTTATTGTAGCTTTGCTTAAAAATACTACATGGGTTGCCTCCTGATCGTTTCGATGGAGATAGATACAAAGCACTATACTAACTCTACCATTAGGCAAAAAGAATTCTATCATTTTTTGTGTTGTTTTTTGCAATTCACCAGAAATGACCAAAACTGAATATTATTTGAACAAAAAGTGCAGAAATGTCAGTTCATCTACCTCTGAGCTGTTTGATTCTCACTTTTTTGTGCTGTTTTAGTGTAAATTGTTAAGACTATTGCATGGTATAATAATGACTTACTGCTAACAATTCCAAATGTAGTTTTGCTGATTTTACTGACCTGGGTTATGACTTGGCCAGTGGAAGTCCAGCTTACCTTGAAGTTCACAGGGATTCCACAAATAGAAATGAAACAAATCTAATATCAAGAGTTTAAAAGCATGCCGGGGGCTAAACAGAGGAGGTGTAACTGTAACATTGCTTACAGTCCCAAAAGTTCTGCTAAATGTGCAGATAAATTGGTGGCAAGTCTGTGGGATTTGGCGTACAAATTCATCTAATCAATCAAGTCTTTTTTCTCCTCCTATTAACTGATCTTGATTTTTGATTTGATAATAAAATGGCTTTTACAAGTGAACATGCACTTGACAGGAGAATATTAAACAATGGATGAGACTAGAGCTGGGCTATATTTCATATCGTGATAGTTGTTTGAAGATGTGCAAGATGCAGTATTTAGTAATGCTTTGCAAACGCTTGCAAAATAGTGGTTAAAACATGAATGTCTTAGCTGAGACATTTTTTTATTTATTACAACGAACATTACAAATTTATTCAGAATATTTGTATACATAATGTTTAGCCTAATTTTTTCTTTTAGCATCTAAACTTCTGAGTTTGTGATCTTGTGAGGGAAGTTTGGGTCAAATATTTTGTCAGAACAACTCACTAGTTTTGAGAAAGGGGAGACCTTTTAGTTGACTGATTGATGGCACGCCTTAAGTCGACAAAAATGTCTTAAGTCAACTACTGCTAACTCATTCAATCATAAATGTTTAAAACTGTTTTGAAATGTACTGTATCCAGTTTAAAGCTTCTTATCTTTATAAATCTGTAATTCAGTTTCCTTCCTCAACTGCCCTAAAATAGATTGTAGCATTATACTTGACCACTCCGGGCAAAAAAATAACCCCTATTTTCTTTTCTTTCTGTAATAGATTTGTTCCCAACTGTGAGCCGGGTCAATTACTTGAATCAGGTGGTGCTCGGACTGTGTGAGCTGAGCTAGAGCCGGTGCTTGTTTGTTGGGAGCAGGTATAGGCAGCAGTAATGAGGATGTTGTGGATGGTTAACACATTGGGGTCAGACAATGATGGATTGGTTGGATGAAGACTATTTTGGGTTGTGTATAATGGCTGTATAAGGTTAATATGAGAAGATGCATGGCTCTCCTGCACGTGCAAACCTGCCACATATTTAGGATGACAAATAGGCTTTTCTCATTGTTTTTCCTAGATCATGGATTTGCTGAGGACCCCTGGGTTTTCTATTCCCCCCTGTACACTGGAAATGCATATACACATACATATGAGTTTTCTATTTTAAGACTCACTAGCTCTGTATTTGTAAAAGAGTGAAGTGCTTTTATCTTTGAACTCAGCTCTTCGTCAATAGTGTTTATTTTTTATGCTTTTTCTTTGGTTCCTGAATAAACCTGACTTGTTCTGCCTCCAAGGCTTAGAAATTTTTTGTTTTCATCTACATCCTTTTCTCACCTTACTTTACAGTCTGGCTTGTTACAGTTCTGTGGTCTGTAGAGTAGTCTGACCAGTTTCCTGAAAAAATCTGTCACTACATGCACATTACGGAGCATTAGCTAGGCCGAGCACAATTATTACTTCATCAACTTTTTGTAAATAGTATATAATGGGGCTGTGCCAAAAATCGAAAGATTGATAGATTCCGATCTCAACTTTGTTCACGCTCAATGATAAGGCATGCACATTCAGATTGACAGGTCAATCAGCCAATCACAACGTGGTAAATGCATGTGGTACTGAGTGGAAGTTGTTAATGGGGTAAAGAATAGTAAAAACATTGAGTGTCCCTGTGCAGCGAAAGTGACATTATTTTGCAAGAGATAAGCAAATGGAAAAGTATGAAGTTAATGCCTTAAAAGTCTTAAATTTAACAGGTTAGATAAAATGCTTGATTGCATGTGTTAGTTTTTGTTAATACATTAGATTTTCATAATTATAGCAAAATATAACACTATGTCTTAAGAAATTCTCTGGAAATGAAGCAGAATTTTATATAATATAGACCGTAACTCCAAATAGGTCTTCGTTTGTATGTTTTATGGTCTCAAAAGTTTCAATGATCTTAAATGAAACCTTTGGATTCCGACAGAAAACTTGAAACTAAAAACGGTTATGAACAAGTTTTTCATAAATGACCAAATTTGACTTTTCTTGAGTTGGTTTTGAATGATCCTGATCTTTGTCAGGACTTGTCTTGTACAAGACCTCAGAGTATTCTCTTTAAAACTACTGTGCAACAATAACTACAATAACTACATTTTCCTTTCAACCAGGTCTATGCTGATTTCCATAGACTTTTTGCATAAACTTTGAGACTGATGTTTTCTCTTCACCTCACCTCCAACGAACAGTCCAAGCCACCATGCCCCTGCTTTGGGCTCTGGACCTCGGAGTGGGAGGGGCCAGGATGGTGAATAGCAGCCAGGAGCCTTGCTGCGGGTGTAAACCACACAAATTCACCGCCAGAGCAGATAGGATCAGGCCGGGCGGGTGAGGCGCGCGACGCAGCTCCACACGCTCACTTCAAAGGCACTGCCGAGGGGGAGGGAGGGGGAGGCCTGAAGACGGAGCAGGGCTGGGCCAAACTCTTCAAAGGCCTCTCTGAGTAATGCCGGCCCTGATATGGAGCACTGTAAAACTCAATGATGATGTAATTGCAAGCCTCCAAGCTAAATCCGCTCCAATACACATAAAGGTGAAGGTGTTCCCTTGCACAAGCATGGTGAGAAGACATATTTAGTTGGTACTTGTTTGAAAGTGGCTGCCTCTCAATACATAACCAACGTGCAAAGTGTGGTTTTAAACGGAGTTATTTATGTTTCTGATGGAAGACTTGGAACAGGAAGCAGCTTTTATCTGATTTGTGATGATAAGTTAATCCAATAGGTGTTCCTAAAGTACACAACAGGTGGAACAGACCAGGCTCTGTTCTTTATAAAGTTTATACAACCTCATGTCTTCTGCTGCAGTGTTTTCTGTTTGCGATGGTCGACGTGAGGAGTCAGTGACAGCTCTGTGACAGTTCAGACCCACACCGTGCGACGAGAAGCTGCTTTTCGACAACCATAACTCAAGAGCTGCATGCGTGGAATTGAAGTTTCCACTCCTCGCTCTTGTTGTTGTCTCATTGTCTATGGCTTTGATGATGCATTAGTGGTAAACAGCTGCACTTTTATGTATTTAGAGTTCAAGCTGAGGTCAAAATGAGACGTCCGGACTGGAGAACAAAGCCTTTGTTATTGCTTTAAAAGGGCTTTCCTTGTTTTCTCTGTGTAGACTGACTGTCACAGGATCTATAAAAGAAGGGAAACTCCATCCGTTGCAAATGCTCACTAGCTCAATTTAACTAAAGCTTTTTACTTTCAAATCCATGCCTGTTTTAGGTCACAGTGCATGCCAGGTTGTGATAACATAACGAATAAATGTATTTAGAGTGAAAAACATCCACACAGCTTGAGTGCAAAAAAGTTGAAAATTTGTTTTTTTTTTTATTCTTCTGAAAGAACTATATATTAAGAAATAAGTTCTGAGAATAGAATCGTAACTATAGAAAACCTGATCTAGTTAATTTGACATTTATATATTTTGCCATTTTGAAAACATGCCTTCAAGCTATAATACATCAAAGAGCCATATTAAGATTATTTTCTGACTCAAATGTAAGATGGATTAGAGCTGTCGAGGCATGACTTTTACAGAAGTGGGGAATTGTGTTGAAACTCTTAAAGGTAATGAGGGTCCACATATTCCTGGAGAATAGCACTGCATAGTTCATTTGAAACGTTTGAGATTGTGGTGTTTTAAAAAAAATCTAAAAGGACTTTAGAGTCACTGTTCTTTTTTTGTTAGTCTAAAGCTCTATTTACTGTAAAATCAGTATTCTTCTCGGTCATGTATAAAAGCGTAGCCAGACAAAAAGTGTACTATCTTTTGCCTGGCAGCCTGTGGGCGGTTTGTCAACACACTTGGCTTGCTAATGATAACTTGTCCTTGGACATGTCAAGGAATCCAGTTTCTCACAATGCTGTTTTGAGAAATGGGAAGCTGAAGGCAATGACAAAAACGGGCCAATGCAGCCCTATCCTGTCTGCATCCCACAGGCATGTGGCACAGGCAAATTCACTCAAAGTCACTCCTGAAGTGGCATATCTCCTGCACTCACATACTCTACAGAATATACTATAGTAAAAAAACATTTCTGCAACTCTAGTTCTCTGATTCTGTTATGCCTACTGAGCTGATATGTACTGTACATAAACTTTATTTTCTTGTCTGGCTGTATATTGTTTTTTTAAGCGTATTTTTTTTTTTTTTTTTTTTAGCTTCAAGTTGAGTCTACCTTTTCTCTTTGTTACTGTACGTATATGCATTGGTCATAATTATTGTTTTGCAAAATGTGGAGTTGGAAATCATCCAGATAACGCCAAAGCCTGAGAATTCAAATGAGTCCATGTGTTTTGGAGAGGCAGGGTGTCTTTGTTCTGGTGCATTCATTTTCATGTGTTTCTAATGCAGTTTGGGTTGGCATGGTGCGTTGTTGACTCATTAGATGGAGTAGTGTGGGGCAAGGTGAGAGAATTCTCCTAAGGACTTTTTCCTGATCCTCCATGCTTACTTCTGTGACTTGTCTCTGCTGCTTTCCTCTCTGCTAAGCTGGAGGAAGAGAGGGGAGGGTATAAATGTGAGACCACACATGCTGTGTCAATGTTTTGTGGAATAATTAGAGACAATGTGGGCCAATAACAGGAGGATTGCAGTAACCTGAACTCACTTTGTTCTGTCCCAGCAGCTGCACAAAGGCCATTCACAGATGCAGACATTGGCGTGCTGAGGCCGGACAACTGCTCTCTCAGCTGGCAGTGTGCACAGCTTTGAGGATCTGTGGAAAAACTGTTTCCATGGGGCTGCACTTCTGACTTTTATGACTGTTCAAAGTGATGCTGATGTCATTCTTCTGGCTTTTTAAGCACTGCCTGTACATCAATGCCACTACCCCCAAACCAGGCTGCTCCCCTTCACACCCTCCCCAGCCGACCAACACATGGCCCTGGCTTAGAGAGCCCTCTTTAACTAGAGGATATCCGGCCGCTCGGTATGCAAAGAGCTCGTGGATTCCTGACACCAGTGCTCGAGCTGGACTCAAAGGTGACTTTCAGCGTAGCCGGACAACTGGTGGATTAGCAAGACACTTTGCGTTGAGTCCGGGCCAATCGGAAAAAGCCTCGGCAGGAGCAAAGGCCTATTGGTCAAACATAGGCTAATAGAGTCTTTTGAGCTACTATATTAGATTATATTTCAGACATTCCAGCAGTGCTTTTATCTAGCATAGCTTATAGTAAGTTAAAGTTGTTGTTTTGGCTTGTTTTATTCTGTTTAGTTACATTTTTGTAAAGCATATTTTTCAGTGCTTGCAGTCAACGCCACAGTACAAATGTGACTTAAGATTTTCACCAGGAGTGATTCAGTTGCATGCATTCAAATAAAACTGCAGTAACCGAAAACAGTTGGGATCATTTGCCTCTTAAACAATACGAGATCTGTTGGCCAACCTGCCCATGTCACACCCTGGCTCAGACCAACTGGTTTGTCCCCTGCAGTGTCCATCTCGAAAGGGGACACCGCTATGGGATGCATACATCCCCTTGAGGTCGCGGGTGTCATTGTGCCACCTGTCCCCTCCACTCTCAGCCCATGTCAACAACTCAGATTTATTTACATTCACTCTTGTTTTCCAAAGGCTCAACACAGAAAGAGGGACCACTGTATTTTCTAATCTGACTTTTTTATTTTGCAAAGCTTTTGTGAAAATTCATAATTAAAAATTATTAAAAAAATATTATCGTCACTTTATAAACGAGAACTTTTGTGTTTTAATCTTTATTGTTACTGTTTTAATCTTTGTTTCTGTGTTTAAAAGCCTCCTGTTGAAGGTGTTGAAAAATATAACACTTTGCATCTGGTTTTGTCCAGTGCAATGTTATATTCATATATTAAATAAATTAAATTCAATGTTTATAATTTTTATTCTTATATGTTTCTATTTATAGTTCTGCTTCCACTCTCCATTCTGTAAGTCTTTCATTAATGAATGAATGTAACACAATTATAAAGGGGCAGGGCAACTTTCTTGCTAAAAATGAAATCGTGAACTCTTCTCTGTGACAATCGTTATATCGTGTTTAACATTTCTCTAATGCAGCGGCTTCTTTCAAACTATTTTTCCCACCAGTTTCTCTGATTGGTCACTGATTGGTATTGCCTAAAGTACTATAAACATATACCATACAAAAACATTTGTTAAAAAAAAAAAAAAAGATAAATTGCTTTTCCTCAAAGACAAGATGGATGGTCAACATGAGTCATGATTATATTTGGAAACAATTTTTGTAAAATGTGCTATGGAAATAAAGTGGATTGGAATGGATGATGAATCAAAATGTGGGCTGACTCCTACAAAATCATGATATTAACTTCTGCCATACTGCTCTGCCCTAATTTATAAAATACAATATGATATAGCCCTGGCCAGCCTGATTGTTAAAAGGTCAGATTTCTTTTATAAAACCTATTGTTACAGCTCAGTTCCTCATCATCAAAGTGGCTCAGTGCTTCTAACAATCATCACTCTAACTCTGACTCTGTGTTATTGCTGGTAAACTTTGGATTGCTTAGTAATATTCTCTTGCTTCCTCCTTGTTTTTGCAGCAGCAGACTGTTGTCCTCTTCACAAATGTGTTCCTCATCACTTGTGTTAGCTCTATCCTTCTTTTATCAGCGGTGGGCACACATGCCCGAGTGAGGAGAGAGGAAGAAGGTAAGGCTTTGTCCAGTCTGTGCTATCAGCAGGTGGAGATTTCAGCAGAGTTCAGGTTGAGATTGATTTTTGCAAACTATAACTAACAGAAAGTTCTTAAGAGCAGATACTTGTATGGTTCATGTTAAATCAAACCCCCTGATCATTTGCTTTAGAGATGAGACAAGCTCTAGTGTCACAAAATGACATGGGATTATATTTTGATTGGACACTACACATACAAAAAACAGAGGCATTTTAAAGAAGCCATAGTACCAAAAACAGTTAAGAATGACACCAAAAACTTTTTTCTGATTGCAGCAAATTTCGTAGATTATTATAAACTGTGTCAAAAGCTTGTCATCTTGTTCCCATGACCCAGTCTGGTTTCATGTCTTGTCCCACCCTAAATTGCATATTTCAGAATATTAATAAATAATAAAAATCATTAACTAGTTCAATATGTCACTTCTTGTGACAGTAATTATTCCCACCAAAGGCATTTTCAAAACACTTCATTCCATAAAGTGAACATATTGATAAAACTGCACAATACAATTTGCATATTGCTATATGTTGTCCTTGGGCAAGACACCTTGCCTATGCATGAATGTGGGGTGTGTGATTGAGACGCTTGTGAGGACAGAATTACAAATCAGCAGCCATGCTTCCACTAGCTTACTCCAGCAGCTGAAGTGACTGAGAATAATGAAGGAAATTGTGGCTTTGAGTACATGTAATACCCCTTATTATGTGATATAATTTATCATCATGTACTATATAGGCATAATGGTCAGATCTAGAGGCTAAGCTAGACAAGGCCTGGTCAGTGCTTGGATCGGTGACAGTTGGAACAGGGGGAAGGATATAGGGAATAGTTGGTGTGTTCTTGGGCAAGACAACCACCTTGTTCCATTGTCTGTGTAGTGTACATTGGATGAGCGGTTCCTTGATATAAAGTGCTTTGAGTGTGTTGAAAAAGCGGGACATCGCTATGGAAATAGAGGCCAAATACCATAAATATATATATGATTCATATTTTTCATTCAGTACTGCATTCCAGATATTTATTCAGAGTTGCCAAATCTGCTTCTTTTTTTGGAAAGTTACTATTGAATTCGGGTTGTGTTTTTTGCAGATTGCTTATGAGGTGAGCTTTTCATTCTTAACACTTAAGCTTTAATTAAAGTTTTGAGGTTCCTTGTTTTGTGCTTTATTCAAAGGCTGGGTCACTTGTTCATCTCTGTAAATCTGGTAACCCTGTAGTTGAGTTGAATTTATTGTTGTTCAGAAGCCATGCCTAAATTAAATCCTTAAATATTTACAGTTTTCTACTTTTTACCACTTGTTTGACTAGTCAAGCAGCGTGAGGCCCTTCGTCATAGTAACCAAAACATCCCTGACACGAGCTTAAACTGTGAGAGGAGTTCTGAGGGCGGGTGAAAAGAAAGCCCAACGCCACAAAAGCCTAAAATGATATCGGCGGTGAATATCTGGATGCCTGGGATGCCATGGATGACTTGTGTACACTTTGCCTTTCTCTTTATGAGGATGAATAGGGGCTTCTGTGGCGGTGATGACAGGCCTCTCCAGGTTGGGCCCAGGCTGGCTGACTCAGATACAGGCGGCTGGAGAAAGGAGATGCTTCTTGTCCTCGTCCCGGCTACAAAAGACACACTGTTTGGTGCCTTTGACCAGCACCTTGTTATTGGGACTCTAGAGGTAAACACTAGAGCACATCACCAGAGTTAAGCAAGTTACTGTAAAAGTTGGTTACATTTTTAGTATTACAATATGAAGTATCAAACATTTGTTACGCTAATTTACAGCTGTGCACAGGGTTTGCTTGGTAGCAAAAAGTTAAAAAAAAATGTTTGAATTGAATGCCTGAAAAAGACTTATATTTGCAGTTGCAGGTCTTGAATATGTTTGCACAGACCTTTGTTTTTTATGAAGCAATTCTGTCAGATTTTCTATCTCCTTCACACTACTGCAGCTTTATCAGAAACTTCTTAATAATATTCTCAAAAACATAACACAACTGGTGTGTTTTGCTTGATGGAATAGATAGAATGCCCATAGCTTTTTAGGGAAAAGAAGTGGTATTACTTTAGAAATATACAGGTCATAACTTGCAAATCTATCTAATTTGTATCTTTTGTGGTCTTAAAAGGTCTTTAAAGTCTTGAATTTGACCTATTGATCCCCGCAGACACCCTGTGTGTAAATGATTACTTATTAAGTTATATAAAAGTAACTTTACAAACAAATTTCCATAATAGTGCATGAACTCTTCTACAGCAAAGTTTCAGTGGTGTCAAAGTTGTCTTGATCCTGAACTGTTGTGTTCATGGATATATCAATGTGATTCATTAAATAGAAACAGTCAAATTTGGGGGTGTAGCCTGCTGTGAGGGAAAAATTAGGCAAGTCCCAGAAGACAATCTTTTTACTGCTTTCTGGTTAATAGTGTATTTTTAGCAAATTTTGCTAGCTGTATTTTTTTATTTTTTCACGTTGAGTGAGAAGAAAGTCTACTGTAAATGGAGGTTGTTAATGTGGAGTCATCCCAGAAAAGTAAACAGAAAGCAGCTACAGACAGCTGCCAGAATACCCCTGGCGGCGCTAACATCACGTTAGCATTTAGCTCGCAGTTATCATTAGCATTGTTGGATATATTTACATATTTGAACTGTTGGATCACTTTATTCATCTCCATGCCTTTGTATCTATACTTGACACAATGTATTTCCTTAGGTCCACATTTGCTGTTGTAGTTGTTGAGCAACAGAGTGATACATTTGTTGTTCTGATGCACTGTTCATGTTATGTTTCCCCCACAGAAGTCTGTTAGTGGCCTGTGATGCTGCCTGTATCTATGACGATGTTTAGTTGTTACATAGAAACCATAAAATAAACAAAGGTCAAAAGCAAAATCCATTGCACATTTTGATTCCTTTTGGTAAATATGTGTTCAAACTGGATTTGCGTTTTTAAAAGTGAAACACCTATAGAATTAAAGATAAACTTATTTCTTTTATTATTGTGATTTGAGGGTCTTCATAATATTTTTGTTAAAAGTTATCCCCTTGGCAAAGCTGTGAAATCCAGTTTTAGTTGCAGTGGCTTTGTTTTTCATCTGCCGAAAGTATTTACCGTGTCAGTCCCTTTCAACTTGCAATCCTCTTAGTTTTGAGGCCAGATGCCCTGAAGGTTACCGGCAGCTAAGTGGTTCCTCGTTTCTAATAAAAAACAAATCAAATAACATGGACTTCTGGACGTTTGTAACACTCTAGTCATGAACTCACGAACTGATGAATCTTCTCCAAAGATTCCCATAAGAATATCACAGCTTGAAAAGATTTTGCGAAAAAACTGTGAAATCTTTAGTTTGTGACAAGCTTCATAAAATCTGACTTTGTGAATAACAAAATAAAGTATGTGTTAGTTAAAATACTTCACATTTATTTGACTATTATTTAAATTAGAAAGAACACATTTTGCTTCTAAAGTTGTCGTAGGTCTGCAGAATAAATTTCAATTGCAATGAGTCTATAAGCACTTTTAACAACTTTCAGACATCAGAGAATACAACTAACAACAACATAGCATGCTAAATAAAGAAAAGGCAAGGAAAACACATTTTTATCCATAATATATCAATGTTGTCATTAGTTATTAGTAAAACGGTGTTGTTTTTTGCAGCTGATGCTCAAGGGAAAATGATCACATGAAATATAGTAATTTACCATCTGCTTCTTAGAGTTAATTTTGCAATGCATAAGTGGGCCTTGTCGGTAAATCAATGGACCTGTTTAGTAACTTTTTATTTTACTGTGAAGAATGTGAATTATTGATAAATACATCACACTTGGAAGTTGCCTAGCGACCATAAATTGGGTCAAAACTATTCCAATGTAACATACTTTTTCTATTTGAGAAGAAAAATGTGTTCAGACATATTTTTATTCATCTGTTTAGAGGTAGGTCTGGGCAATATTGTGATAAAAATCTAATTGTGAGTTCATCTCTGTGACAATCTGTTTTTTTATGAAATCTCATATCGTGATTTCTTTTTTCTCTATTTGATGCATCCGTCTGTTCAAATATAGACTTTTTTTCAACCTATTACTCTTCATCGCAGACTTTCCAAATTCAATCTTTTAGCGGCTTTGGACTTCTTTTTTTAAAGTTTCTTTTGGACTGTGCTTTTAAGTCGTAAAATATATGAAGCTTAGCAATTTTTCAGGTTTGATTCATTAAAATGTATGAATTTGATTTAACTGAAGTATGGATTTTTAACCTGTTTTCATGTCTAAAAGTTGTATGGCAAAAATCTACGTTTGTTTTGCAGCAAGACACAATGTTCTAATAAATTGATTCTTCTATTAACATTTTATTAAAGGGCTGAGGTTGCTTGTTTCTCTCTGAAAACCTGGCAACACTGGTCAGTTTTTGACATTTGGATCAATGGCTAGCATTGATAATGAATTGTGCTTACCTCAAAGATAAAAATAAACTATAAGAATCGTGATAAAATCAAAATTGTGATCTGCCTCCAAGAAAATCGTGATGTTCATTTTTTGCCTTATCGCCCAGACCTATTTAGAGCTCATAATTGTATTCCTCATGAGAAAATTTAAATTTCCTAGTTATTTTCAACATATTTTGACACTTTCCTCACAAACTTGTTCTTGATTTGTGTAAAACTATCATTGTACAACAGGTTTTAATCTGCCAAATTGTGTGAAAAGAAACCAATAACAGTTTTAACCAATTCATCTTGACGTTCCCATTTGAGAAAACTGAAGAATGGCTGTCTGGACTCTTCAGAAGTTGGCCATTACCTTTTCAAAGAGGCTAGTGACACTGCTGGCAGGAAGTGTAAAATGGGTTTGATGTTTAACCCTGTTGGGGCAGCTCTCTCTGAGGTCCACGCTCAGTCCCACGGTTCTGTGTCCAGTTCGGTCAGCTTTTGCCTCTCACAGCGCGACCAGTGAGAGCGAACGAACAATACTGCGTTTGTGTGCCTCTCTGGACTTGGCTTGCTGCTAAACAAATGTACTGAGGAATTCTAGTGGCTGGCCTTGCCCTTAGGCCCGAGCTGATCCCATAGTGACTTCATAAACAGTCACTGGAGCGATCAAAGGAGTAGCTCAGCCTTTACAGACACTTTTATGGTAAAGGAATTATATCCACAGCAATTAAAGTTTACTTTGCTCTGCCCTTGCCCTCAAGTAGACTAGTTATTTTGTTCCTGCTGTAGAAAAGAAAGTGCTTTTGCCTTGGGTATTTAGTTTGGGGGAAGTGTTTCTGGGCCATTTTGCATGTCGACTCAAACAGCTGAAAAAGTTTGATCGGTCAACGTCACTTTCTGCTTTACTGTGCATGTCGTTGCAGAAAGCTGTCCATCTGGTTTGCTGGGGAAACTGCTTTTATAAAAACAACAAAATGGGATAAAGGGCTAGCTGTTTTGGTATGAACCTGTAAAAAGGGCTGTAGTCCTGTCGAATTAGTGGATGACATCTACGCTGGATTTACACAGACTGCAAGGCGAGTGCGGGTCGGGACACGTGCGGGTTTTGCTAAGTGCCTGTTACACCAGATGCTGTCAACTGCGGTCCGGTTTCGTCCAAAGCCACGTGGAGTCACGTAGATTCCCGCGAGAACGCTCGTATAATGAATGAAAGCCCACCAGACGCGCGGTCTCCGACAAATAGACTTCATGCGGATTCTTTCCGCAGAGTCGCGTGACTCTCGCACTCGCAGCGGACATGTCGGAGCACGGTTGTCAACGCATTGGTTTTAGCACTTTCTAAGTTCTGCGTGACTCGCATCCAAGTTGCACTTAGTGTAATCCACTGTTAGTCAACCAAAATTTGTATTAGTGGACTAATAAGATTTATAATCAACAACAGCGACAAAAAGAAGTGAATTAGTTGAATATTTGGGACTGAATCATTGGCCTTTTTATATATGCAGTGCTTTCTGTTAATTTTTTGTTTAAGGTGTTGTTTTTGCATGATTTCTATTGGGTTTTTAGTCGTCTGGTCAGATAAATGGTCAGAGCTTTAGCCACACTCCCTTTTTAATTGACTCATTGGTCGATGGAACATTTCTTAAGTGACCAAGAAGTTCTTTGTAAGAATACAAGAATACCACTATGAGGTCAAATTATAATATATCTCTCTGGTAAAGGAATCAAGCAATAAATCATGTATATTCCTTAAGATTGAAGTCAATTGTTTCATTTTTTTATAGTGACATTACAACTTCACCTTGGAGACTTTTACTTTCACTTCACTACAGTTGGAAGCAGGTGTCTCTGTACGGTTCAGCAGTTAACTTTCTTGGACCAAAAATCCACCCAACTGAGTGCATATGACAGTTATCTGAAGCTGCAGTGGAATGCCTGATCTCCTCAGCCTTGTCCGCAGGCGCTGGTGTGGCTGACAAGAGGGAGACGATGCGAGCGAGGGGCTTGAATGGCCAGTTGACAAGTCTCCACACCCAGACCCGGGGCTTACGTGGCCCTTGGGTGACAGGTAAAACGATACTCTCACCCGGGATAATTTGTGTCATTAGGACATTTTTAGTCAAACTTTTACACACGACCCCCCTCTGGTTGTGTTATTTGACCTTTGTAGCAGTTTGCCCTGTCATGTTAAGACTTTTCTTTACAATAAACTGAAGCTACTGTATGCAATTGATGCTATAACCCTAAAGCAAGGTAGTCCCAGTAAACCTTAAAGATGCTTTGTAGAATTTTCAACAGACTTGAATAAAACCAAGCTTTTTTTTTTTTTTTTTTTTGCTGTTTACTTTGAGTAGGCTTTCATGGCCACAAAATGGATTATTATTTTACCTAGAGAAGATGTAGAGATGTTCTTTTAGCTGTATTTTGTCACATTATGGTATAACACACAATTATCACTATTCTCAATGTTCTAAAGGGTTTAAAGGCATAGGTAATTAAACGTAATTAACATAAAATGCCCCAGGTTAGCTGTGGCTACAATAGAAGCTTATCATATTGTGAAGTCACTATAACTTGATTCTTTTTTTACAATAAATTTACTTAAAATCAGTTTCCCCCAGCACAGACATCTTGCTAATGTATCTATGCAGGTGGAAATTAGTTTGTGATGTCCTGATTACGTCTAATAATGCCTCGTTTGTTCACAGATCTTCACTAAGTTCATCTGTCGTTGTTTGTTGTTGTTCTGTTGTTGTTGTTTTTTGTTAGCATTGTGGCTAAACATTCCAGCATGTCTCGCTCCTAACATTGGTGAAAAAAACTTAAATACATAGTGGTGAACAATTTGAAGGCTCAGGGTGCATTAGGTAGATGAGTAAAACGTGTAGACAGGAAGTTTAAAATTAATTCTTTGTTAGCTTACATTTGTAAGGAAACCAAAATCGGGTTTAGAACCTTTAATATTAGCCTATTATTGCAATGAAATTAGAAATCAGTAAGAATTCCATGCAACATTTTATAAATGAGAACATTGGCCTTTCGCCTATTGGCATCTTCGGCTTGTCTCTATGGAGAGGGTACATTTTTAAAACATACAAAAGTTTAACAATTTAAAGCAAATTCAAATACTGTAGGATATAATGGATCCACAAATCATAGTCCATCCACCTTTATATTGTACAATATGTTGATAAATAACTTCTTGTGGCAGGCCTAGTAAGAGTTTGTCCCTCTTTAACCAGACCTCCACTTGGCCCGGTACCTTGTTGCTTTCTAGCCCTCCCACCGTTGGGACAGCCATTGAAGCGGTTCCAGAGCCAACCCCTCCTTCCTCGACCTTTCTCTCTGTCTCTTCTCCGCGCGCCTGCACAATGGCCACGCCAGGCAGAGCTCCAAGAACAGCGCTTGTCCCATCACTGCAGCCCCACCCCCATTTTATTGGACAAACTGGGAATAATGTTTGGTTTATTGCTTTTTGACACTATTGAACCTAACTTACAGTGCATTGTAATGTAATGGTCTTTGCTTAACTGTAGTTAAATTATAAAAGAAATATTCAAATTGTCTGGCAACCTATTATTTTTTTACACTTGCTATAGGGTAAAGATATAATTTTATTGTAATATATAACATTAGGGTTGCAACAAGTTAATCTATTAATCGCAACAAATTGATTATTGAAATAATTGTGAACTTTTTTAGTGATCGAATAATCGTTAACTGGTTTTATTTCGATTTCAAAAAAATACCTGTACTCTGATTAATAGAATTAATGATGATGAGCAATGAAAACTGTGTTTATATCTTGTCTTTGTGATGTAAACAGTAGTTTCTACATCTCCAGAATGTTCTCAAACAGTGTTACGCTGGGAAAAATGCAACTTGAATAAGCGATAGAAAAAGTGCCAGAATTAGTTCAATTGTACTTTGTTTTAGGTATAATTTTACTTTTCATACTAAGTGACAAATACTTTTCATTTTCTACACTACATGTTTTGTATATCTTGTTCCATCTGTAAATCACATTTAAGACATTAAAACTTACTCAAAACAAGAAACTTTTCAAACACTTACTTATTAAGATCGTATATTTTTCTAGAGCATCTCAGCTCAGATTTGGAGATTTGTTTCAAGTGACTTTTACGTTCTAAGCAACTAATCGATTAGGGAAATAACTAATCGATTAGCAAGATAATGTTGGTTGCAACCCTATCTAACAATAATTCATTCAAAATAAATCTATTTGAATTGTTCAGTCATCAACATTTTTGTGACTACTAAAACAATTTTCATAAAAAAATAAAGCAATTTTTGAGCTTACACAAAAACTTTAAATTCTATTGACTAAGTTAAGTGACAACATAAACGCACCAAATCAAAAGTTCAGACAATTATTCTTTTTTGCCATGCGTGGAATATAAAAAGAACAAGCCTGGTTAATGCATAAAAAAGACTACTTTGGAGAGATGCAAACCCACTCAGAATAAAGAAAAACATTTTTTTAAATTATGTTTCAGTCCAACAAAATAACGCTTTATCCTAACCATGTCGGTGCCTATTTGTCAGACTAGAGCAGTAATGTTGTGTCCTTAGGCAAGACATTTAACCCACATTGTCTAGTACAGATCTGATGTATGTGTGAATGGTTGGTGGTCAGAGAGGCCAATGGCAGCCTCACTTCCTTCAAACTGCCTCATAGCACGCCACCATCGCATATGCAGTGAAGAAATAATGTAAAACTTCCATTATTTGCCCCGCTCAAAATAGAAAAATAGTATAGTTTAACCATCTGCTTCTCCAGCCCGTTGGATCCCAGCAGCACCAGGAGAGCACCTCATGGGCTTGGATGTGGACATATTGGATCAGCAGGCCTCCTTCACCCGGGCAACTGGTCCTTTCTCAGCCCTTACCCCTGACTGTTTGCCCAGCCTTGGAGCGAGCCTTGCGATCGTCAGAGTTGTTTTGTGCCGGCTGCTTAGTTGTGCCGCTGGTGGCCGGCTTCCTGTTGTGAACTAAAGCTTCCATTCACGTCTCCTGCACATTTCGTTCCCTCCTTTGACCCCCTTCAGCGAGCCAGTCCTTGTTTGATCACATTAGAAGAGAAAGAGAGAGATCAGTAGTGTTTTGACATTCCCTGTAGCTTTTGACAGTCCTATGTGCTGCCGATCAGTTTGCCCGCTATAGCAGCATGGAGCCTCTTTTGAACATGTCTTTATTCTTTCAGATTGTAGGCCATCCTTTGTAAAGCCCTTTGATTAGTATGTGTGGGTAGTGCTTATAGCCGGACTGCTGCTTCGTTCCTTATTTCACAGTCTTCTCGTGATTAAAAGCGCCTTTCTTTTGATGAGAACTGGAGGTTTCACTAATGTTTTGAAGCTGTCAACTTCTGCGATCATATCTGGTAGACAGCACAGACAATTGAATGAAAAGACTTCCCCAGCATGAGGAAGTGCCACTCTGACATCTGCTTTGTGTTGACAAACAACACAGAGAAATGAGAAAGCATGGGACTAACTAAGGCTGTTCTACGAAAGCTCAGTCACAACTAGGTGTGTACACATCAAATATTCAAGCAATGTCTTTTTTGTTCTAAAATACACAAGATTCCAGATTTAGACCGCACTAATGGAGACCGAGACTGAGCCAAGACCAAGACCACTAAGGGTCAAGACTGAGACAAGACCGAGAATTTTAAAAGTACAGTTCAAATTGAGACTAAGACCTTGTTTCATGAAGACCAAATCAGGACTGTTTTGTGATTTTCTACATTTATCACTGTCTATATTCTAATCTTACTGTGCAGTCCTTACTGAGCCTGGGACAGGTCACTGTGCTGAGGTCAAGAACTCCTTTAACAGAACATTGTGGGAATGAAATGTGGTCAAGGCCTGAGCAATCTCAAAACCAAGACAAAACCAAGTCCAAATGTGCTCAAATCTGAGACAAGACGGTCTCAAGTACTATTGCACTAGTTATATAGCAAACATGCAGCTTTCATCCCAGTTTTTAGGATTAGAAAAACATATATATAAATGATGAATAAGTTTTCATCACAAACTATGTTATAAGAAATTCCTACTTCTTACTGAGAAGTAGGAATGTTTTACACTCGGTCAACTATTTCTTTAGCTTTGACAAGTGTGTTAAATATTTAAAAAGTAAGATCATAATATAGACAGTTTGTTGAAACAGAAACAATTATAAATCTAACTTTTTTCCACAAACTTGGCTTTGTGTAAAAAAGTACAAAAAATAAAATAAAAAAAACAATCAATCATAAGGTAAGGTCAGAGCGCTAACCGCTGCGCCACCGTGTTGCCATAAATTGGCATACACACTTTTAAGACCACGTGGCAATATTGCAATAACTTAACATTGAAAAAACAAATTTGTCTAAGTTGTCTGAAGATTTTTCTTAATGTGGTATGGAACTTTGTTGTTGTCCATTGAGTGTGATTGAAACAACACTAACACTAAAACTATGTCCTCTATTTAGTAATAAAACACATCATAAATCTCAGTGACGTGGCTTATGATCTTATAAAATGACCAAATTTGAAAACAGACCCATCTTTGGCTCTGGAATTTAGTTTTGATTATATACGATGAATGACCACAATTCAGCAACCAGAAGCATTCAGAATGTCTTGAATCCACGAAGCAGAAAAAAGCTGATGTAATGGACTTAAGAAAGTCTCCGGGGAGTACCATCTCGCCCTCAGTTCCACACCCACACCCCTTGTTCCCCCCTAAAGTTACCATCCACCTCCTGTCTCACCCCAAGGCTCCAGAAAATAGCACTCTTTTCCAGCTGATCAAAAACAAAACGGTGCAAAAGCGTTTATGATTCTATGATTTACTGTTGGGGTAAGGGGAGGGACTGGGATGAAGAAAGAAAAGACGATAGTGAGGAGAAGAAAAGAGATCCCAAGCACACACACACACCGTCCCAGAGCAGAGAAGCACAAAAGAACCTGTTACGCCCCCAGATTCCTTCCAGTCGACTATCAAAGACATGCTTTGCTTTTGAACAAGAGACTACTGGCTCAGATTGGACAGGGAGAGTCAGTAAGCCCAGTGCAAGAGCTCAACTGGGGTGCTCACGGTTTTGGATTATTTACACCTACATCTTGTCCACCTCCACTCCTTTTTTTGGAAAATGTCAAATAATGTAGTAAATATATCAGGACGAGAATAGAGTTTTGACTCTTCTGACTTTGGCTGAGCTTGCTGTAGACCAAAACAAGTTACTGGAGACAAATAGTTAAGATACTGAAATTAAGCTTGATTATGTTGAAAAACCAAAATTATCTTTTTATTGTCAAGATCTAAGAACTAAGAAATCAACTCTGTATTTCCATGGTCATATTTATCCCTGTATATGTAAAATAATTTAGTAGGCTTGTCAAGAGTAATAAAATTCATACATTAATTTATACTAAAACTAGTATCATAACCATACTGCGCAAATATCAACACTAAATAAAATCATCTAAAATTGAATTGAATTGAATTTTAAGCAAAAATCATAACAGGAGAAGCAAGCAGACTTTGAGGCTACAACGTCACCTAATTCAGCTTCAACTGAACAGCGGTCAGATGATGAAATGCACAGAAAAATCACCTAAGACTCACTTATACCGGAAATGCCCCGGTTGGTAGGGACTGTTTTGAATAGTGAAAAGAAACAATGCTGTGAAAGTAAATGGTCTCTATTTATATAGCGCTTTTCCACCTTACAAGGCACTCAAAGCGCTTTACAATCAGGGATCCACTCACCCAGTGTAACAGACACTGAGGCAATGTGGGTTAAGTGTCTTGCCCAAGGACACAATGACATTTCACTTTTGTTGTCCCACTGTGGCACCTGGTGTTCCAGCGGTCTCTCATCCAAGTACTAACCAGGCCCTAACTTGCTTAGCTTCTGAGATCTGAAGAGATCACGCTTTGACAAACAGGTGTGGCCACAAGTAGTGGTCTCTTTAGCTTTAGAACGAGACTCATAAATATGGTCTGCATCTCCTGGCGTTTCCGTGAAAGGTGAGCTACAAGCTAGATTGCACAGCATGCAAAAATATGTTACAAATTATTGGATTTTTTTTTTCTCATGCCACATTTTGACAAACAAGTTAAATTGTTTTTGCTCAAAAGATTCAAAAACATTCCCAGTCATTTCTGCAACCTAATTTCAAAGTTATTTTATGCAATTTGTCTCATAAATAGTTAATGATTTGTCTCATAGACAGTTAATGTTACTCACAAAAAACGGATTAAAAGGAGAAAAACATGTACAAAACATTACAATGCTGCAGGCCTCCACAGTCCCAACTTTTAATGGCCATGGTAACTGAAGATCTACATTTGCATGATCATGTGATTGCTTTTACATAAGGATTTACAGATTATAGCAGAAAACCAAATATTGTTTAGCAGAATACACAATAAACGAGCCACACTATTCTGTTCTATAATGTGTGACTAGATCTCTATTCACACAAGATAGCATTTACCTATTTGCTATTCTCACGGGTATAATCGAGGCCTGTAATTTGCTTGTTTCCTGCTTCATTTTTTTGCCCCTCGTCATGATGATTTTCTTATTTGGCTCGGACCTAATTATGTGTGTTTGTTTACATTTTTAAAGAAGCAAAAATTGGTTATAGCACCTTTAACTAACTAGTAGACAAGTTATTTCAAGTGCATAGTCCATTCTAACATGGATGTCTAACAGCCTTAAGCCTGAAATTATTGGAATACTGTTGACCGTTTTCACAATAAAGTTTTAGTGTTTTTTTATGAGAGCTTCAAGCTAGTTGCAACACCATCAACTTGAGAACGAGTGCTTCTTAATCTGATAGGATAATAATGACACATATATTGCCCAAGCATCATATATTGCGCAGTGTCATTGTCGTCATATCTTGGAATCCTTATCAAATCACAGGAACAACTTTCCATTTCTGCTTCTAATCACTTCATTATTGCCAAGGACGTACTCTGCCGCTACTACTGCAGAACATACTCTACAAAGTTCACCTCGAGTGTCGGAGAAAACTCAAGGCTGAGTAATGACCACTGCTTCCACTTGGATATACTGTATGTTCCACCATTCCTTTATTCTTGGAAATGGCACCACTTTTGTTATCCACATTCTCATTTCCGTTGGAATATCATTATCTCCTCAGAGAGCCTTGAGCTCTTGGATTAGGCTTTCCTTCCATTTTTATATATATATTTTTGCTCTCCTTCCAGGATGTCTTGAAAGATGATCATGCAGCCATTCATAGAAACAGGAGAAGTAGCAAAAAGAATAGCAAGGGGTGGAACTAAAAACAATGCACTGCCAAGAAAGTCCCCGAAGTGTCAACTGATTTGCAGCTTTTACAAGAATAATTGATCTTTTACTTGGCTGTTTTCTTTTTAAACATTTGTGCATTCGCAGCGACCCCTAAAGCTAATAGTTGGTGACATTTCAAACATTCTGTGTGTGGTTTCAATTGCTCCCCACATGCTTTTCATCTTATTAAGCAGGCAGGGTTTGACCTTAGCCGGAAGTGATGTAGGCTGGTGGTGAAGTCGAAGCCCTAGTAAGTGTTTCCCAAAGAAAACAGGAGAGAGGCTGTGGAAACCTTAAACCAGTGCTAATGCTCCTCCAGCCCCCGCCACCCGCCCTTCTCCTCTTCATGCCCTTTGGCTTGTGGGGAAAGCCAAGGTAAGGAACAGGGAGGAGGCAGGAGAATCAAACCGATAGTCACTGTACACATTGATTTAACAGTCTGAGCTTGTGTGGGTACATAGCCTATCCTGTAGCTTCCACTGTGAGGAAAAATGTGTTTGTTACCTTAACCCAACAAGCTTTTTTTTTTTATTGGCATGTGATGATTTACCATTTTTGTATTTGATGCAACGGTTTGCTCAAATATAATGTTTTATTGGTTAGCTTTTGTAAAGTTCTGAGTGAGTGACTGGATTTAAAGTTGCACTGGGTAACTTTTTGACCAAAATAAACATGAGTAAAAGTATTTTTTGCCATTTCAATTTCTTTGTTGCGTTAAAATAGGGCTGGGCGATATTGACAAAAATTCATATCTGGATATTCAGACGATATTTTATCAATCCAACTGAAATGTTCTAAGAATGGCTTTAAAGTGATTTGTTCATGTTAATAAGTTGCGTTCACGTTGCAGAATCTGATGTCATAAGTCTGAATGGTGAGCAAAAACCAGTTTAACATTGTAATTTCACACATTTTGACTAGACCCATTAACTTTTTATGTTACAGCACATTTTTGCTGCTTGATCCCCAAATGTATTATTGACTTATACAAAGTGTTGATGTGATGTGAATGCAGCCTCTTGCCAGATAAATGTGAAAAGCTGGCAAAATTTATGCCTATAGTGGAAATTTTACAGCATTTTTTTTTTAGTTGCCTCTTTTTCTACCTTTTTTTTCTGTAAATGATAATTTTTGGATATCTTAAAATATGCATGTTTCTATAGAGAAGCTGTTCCTTTTGCTGTATTTTTCCCATCGTTGCATTAAATGTATTTTCCTCAGTCACAATGTTCCAAAGTATGGTTTTAACTTTCTATTTTTACAGAAGTGTGTAGTTGACTTTTCATCTCCAGAAAGTTACCAGTGCCCCTTTAAGCTTTAACCAATCACAGTGAACCTTAAGTGCAGACTAGGATGCAGAGGATTTTATTTAGTTCATCGTAGAGCTCTGTAATATAGCAAATTTTAGATATTATCATGAATGTTGTGTTCAAGATATCCAAAAAATGTAATATCGAGTATAGGTAGAAAAATGTTACAATTCTTTAAGTGAACAAAACCTGTTGACGTCTAAAAAGTTTCAATACATGTTTAAGCACATTTCTCCATATTTCTTCCAAATATCATCGAGATATGCCAGGAAAATGTCAAGATATTCATTTTTGTCAAGGCAATAAGAAAACAGACAGTGTACAAAAAATTATAAAATCTAAATCATGATCTGACTTGAAGGAAACTCATATAATTTTTATTTTTTGCCATGTCACCCAGCCATATTTCAAACACTCTTCCTCCAGCTCTTCCAGTTGTGTTGGGCCAAAGAGCAACATAATCCATCCAGCGTCTTCTCCACTGCCCCTTCTAGTTTGTCGTGCCCGAACACCACCAGGGAAGCGGAAACAGAAGCCCCAAACCATCTCAGCTGGTTCTCTTGGCGTGGATGAGCAGCGACTCTTTTTGTCTGCCTGGGATCTCTGTGAACCTTAGCAGTTTGACCCAGCTAACTTTTGTGCGCATGTAGATGAGTTAAACATGGCTGCATATAATCCTTTGTTGCTTATTAGTGATTTGATGTTCGCGTCTATATGTAATTTGTTTGTAGGACATGTCATATTCAAAGTTTTACGAGTAAGCAAAGTCAAACATTTGTTTATTTTGCATGCGGGTTTACAATGTTTCTCATAAAATCGTGGTAATGTGAGCAAATGAACAGCAGTGCGCGTTTTCTAGGATTTATTGATATAGTTATATTGATGTGTCAAGGCTTCTTTTGGGCCTTGACATTGGTAGTGGTGGAAATGCTGAAGAAGTTGTTGACATGTAGAGGAGACCCAAGATAGTGTGGTAAACAACTAATGAATTTGCAGATGAGGTCATGAGTCAAAACTTTTTTTTCCATTGCTAACATTGACATGAGGTTGAGCCTAAGTAAAAGAGGTCTTCCTGATTGAATTTACACACTCAGAGTAGTTGCAAAAATAGTTCAAGTTGCAGAACGTTGGTACATTGTATTATTTTAGTTGGAAGTAGCTCACAACATGCAGAACAGAGCAGGGTGGCTTCTTGTTGCAGTTGCTGATTGTGTGCATGGACCAAATGATGAACCTGACCTTTGCAGAAAGCTCTGTCTGTCTTCCCTTTGAGGAGTGGTGAGATTACAGCCCTCATCTCCCGCTGTAAGTGACACATGCATCATAAATACACCGTCATGCCATTGCCACAGCTCTCACTTTGATGGCTGCTCTGCCCTGCCTGTTTACAGCAGCTGCTTTTGGGCATCTCCACTGACTCTAATCTGTTGTAAACCATCGGGCTTTAGGTGTTGTTGCTCTTGAACGCTGGCCAAGAGGCTGTCTTTGATCATGCACCATCACTGGATTTAAAATGGCCATGTCTTGTCAAACTGTTCTTGATCCAGTAAAGAAATGATATCATTGAGTACAGTTATATTTAATCTTCTCTAAGCTGTTGTGAACCATTTGTTGATTTTTAACTGTTATCGTTTGAATCAAATATGATTTATTTTGATAGGACCTAAAGTTTTAGTTGTAATTCTTAGTTTTAAGTACTGTGGAGACACCCATTCTAAGCCCAAATGCAGCGTAATGCACACAGTTTTAGTTCATTTTGTTGTATTGGTATATCCTTATACAATTCTTTTGTCTAGACTCCTCTGTCTAGTTGCCACCATATTGTCCGCTCCAGAGGGCAGGTCGGTGGGGGTATGAGACATGAAAGCGACTATGAGGGGGCAATATGGCCAATGCTATAATCCCATTCCAGAGGGCCGAGCAGCAGCAGCTTGTGCTGCATTCCACAACTTCAGGCTCTTTTTCGGGGAGGGGCGGAGGCTAGAGCATTCCTCCACGGCCCGAGCCCATCAAAGACGCCGCACTACATCAAAGAGCACTCAAAGCTTAGGTGTTGATGACTGCAATCCTCCCCTTGGTCCGCTTTTAGACACCTCCGAGTCCCTGTGCGCTGTACACATCTACACACGGGACTGTCAGTATGTGCCTCATCCTCAAAGTGTCCGGCCATCGCATGAATCACAGCTCATTAAGAAGTCACATTGACTTTTGTTTTACAGCCTGGGTGGAAGAGAGGCAGCAGATGCCTCTGATATTTGGGGCGGTGCTGGCCATACAATCTAAGCAACAGGAAATCAAAGCTGCTGGACTTCATTATGGAGAATTTCAATGATGTCCGGACTGATTTTGCAGCTGTAGAATTGTTTTCTTTTCTTCGTATACAGCCTGTTCTTGCTGGTAATTTCTTATGCAATGTGCTATAAACTACAAATAAAAATGAGCTGGCTTTACCAATTACACAGTCATGCTAATATACATGTCTTCACATAAAGTGCACTTGAACCCGTACACATGTGGACCAAATCAAATGTGCAGTACCAGAACTATTTACTATAACCGCTTGTATCATTTACTAACCACTTAGACAAATATGACAGGTCTTCTCTCTGATAAACACAGTGTTGTTCTTAAATGTGTGATGTCTCTGTGGGAAGAAGCCTGAGTGGGCAGCTGTTTCCACTCCCCTCTCTGTGTTCCAAAATGATGGCATCCATCCTTGTCTTGACCCTTGAACTTTGTTGGCCTGTCCTTCATTGTTGGTGCCGCTGTGGTTTTAAAGAGTGAAGAGCTGAAAGTGACACCAAGGGCCGCGCACACAGCACACGCCGCTGCACTGGGCCACAGTTAATAGAGTCACAAGCCGCGCGTCCTGCTCAGTGTTAAAGCTGTCAACCCCACAGCCTTGTGCCACATATCAGGACATTTACATGATATTAGGTGTCCTCACGCTCTCGCTGAAACCATGACACTTGTGTTTGCTTTGCCCGTTGCTATGAAGATTGCATGGAGGTGATCGAGGGAGTATAATGCTTTGGTGTTGAGCAAACAAATGAAGCTGATCTTTTCAACTCTTTGAACAATCATTGCAGATGTTCCAGCCAGTTTTGCATTCACAAAAATCTAAATTCAGATTTCTTTTCCAAAGGCAATCAAATTGCAAGATTTAAAACACATTCAATGCAGATAATGATGCTTCAAAAAAGTAAACATTAAAAAAAAATTCTGTTGTAAGACAGCTGTTCTTGGTCCCCAAGACCAGCTCATGTGGGAGCGCTTTGGCATTGTTCACCATCTTCACCAAAATACAACACCTCAAATGTTTTTAGCTTTTTAATCATCATGCCAATCTTAGTAATAAACACAAAGCTTTGTTGTCAGCTTTTACAGCATTTCAGTTCTCATTATTTCACCATATTTCTTTGTGTAATTCAATGAATTTTACTGATATGAAGTCTGTTGGTTCAACATAGATACTATAGCAGAAAATGTGGACATTTATTCCAAAATCAAGTTGGTGTTCAGTAAAAAACTTTTTCTTATCTGAGTTTCAACGCAGAAAAGTAGAAACATGCTTTCTTATCAAAAGCAGAATATATTGCAGAGATTGCACCAATCTCAAAAATGGCTGTTGAACTTGTTGCGTTCCTGTGGAGAAGACAAAGGGAGGAAGTGTTCCTTCTTTGTGGAGGAGCAGGATCTCGTTGGGTTCTAATGTTACTGAGGAGGAGTGCTGGCCCCACCTGTAGGGCCCTCCCAGCTGCTCGCTTGTAACAAGATCCCGCTCCTTCTCTCCTCAAGGCTACCAGCCCCCTTTGAAGTTATTTCCAGTGCTGGGAAAGAGGGGCACGTACTGACGGAGGACTTGGAGAGGTGCTGTGTGTATATGTAGTAAGTTGGCGCTAGCACTCTCGAAGTTGTGAGTCTCTTAAGCATTCTAAACATAGAAGGATGCAATTCAAGACTGCTGCCTTCCTGTGTGCCTGTGTCGCTTATCTGTGCACAGGTTCAATGTCAAACGGCCATGTCCCCCAGAGACACCCTTATATGGTTTGGACAGTGGCCACAAACTTGGCTCTTTCTGCAGAAAAGCTTATGTAGTGTGAGAACTTCAGTTGTGTAGAAATCATTCCATCAAACACTTATAAATCTTTCTTAAATCTTAAAAACAAGCACAGCTATAACTTAATATTTTTAAAAACGGTTCATTTGTGCTCGTCTATCTAATAAAACATAGGTATAGGGACTGCAACCTCATTTGAACTGCACTAGTACATTCCAGAAAGTGATCTGATTTCCTGTTAATTGGAAAGTAATTCAGGCTTCTTGAATTGGAATTGCTGGAATGACTGCGCTGCATCATATTCATTTGGGTTTTTCTTTACATAGCTAGCTTGCATTTCTATGGGTTAATCTAAAATTGCCCATTTCACGTAGCAGCACCCATGTTTATCTTGTGTATACTGTATAGGGCTGGGCAATTTTTTTTTTTCATATCTCGATAGCAATATTTGGATGATTTTCTGTCATAATATACATCTCATTTCAGCTCAACATACATTGGGCTACTTAAAAAAATATGCCAAGATGTAATTTTTTCCTACCCCTAATTTCAAGTATAAAATGTATTTGTCTGTAAGCTCAGTCTGCTTGCATCCTGATCTATTATAATATCTTGATACAGTATTAATAACTTGTAGCTGTTGACCAGTGGTCGCTTCATTGGTTCTGCAGCGGGAAAGTGCTTACAATGAAAGCATTTTTCCCATTGAGTGCAATGCAAGCTAGGGATGTCATGATATCATATTTTATTATTGCGATTACGGTCACTTTTCCTCAAGATTTTCACCAGTTTTATGAAATCGAACTTTTGAATGCAAAAAAAAAAAATCAATGTGGTGGAAACAGTTTGATGCCTTTGCTTTAATAAAGATTGTTAAATTACTTAATTTTGCTTCTGAAATCATAATATTCATTTAAGTAAAAAAAAAAAAAAAAAGTATTTTGCTTCTTAAATGGCAACATCTGCTAAGATTAGGTTGAAGCAATACTGATAACTATTCAACCTCTTGCTGTAGCAACAAATAATAGCCAATATTTGGAAATATTTATCCATAACAAGACTAAATCACAAATTTACTTGTCACTGTAGTAAAAATAAATAAAAAGAATGTATTTATCTGATACATAACACATCTTCACCTTAAGTTGGAACTGATATTTTGCTCATATTTTAATAGAATAAACTAAAAACCTAACCCTAAAATTGTTGTTATTCTTTTGTCCTTGTGATTATTGGGATTCAATAATCACAATTATTGATTAACCCAATAATCTCAACATCCCTAATGCAAACACCACCATATTTGATCTCTGGGGTTTGCCTTATGGTTATTAATATAATTTTGCTAAAGCATCTCGCCACGTTTATTTCAGTGTGGTAATAGACTGTGAGCATTGTGAACATGATCCAAACAGAAGTAGTAGTTTTGGTGTAATAGTGACGTGTGCTTGCTGTTAGTCATGTTGTAAGTGTGCTGTGTGGGCGACTGTGTCCTGACCGCCAAAGTGTGCTGTTGGGGAGGGTCCCACACGGGTTTGGAGCCTGCCTGGTGTTAATGTGGTGCTGACATTTTACTGTTTGTATGTTTTGGCCTGCTCTTTGGCTATGTTTGCTGGAAGTTATGTAAAGTAGCAGTAGTAGCTTGACACAATGTATTTATATGGCAAAGTACTGATTAAGGCTGCACTAGGAAAAGAATAAATAATCCAATAGAAAGTTGAGACTGATATATATGAGATTTTTTTTTTAATATCGCCCAGCTCTACTGTACTATCCTGAATGAGATTATATTACAAAGTGTTTAAGTTTCAGTTCAATTTGAAGTGATTAAATAGAAGGAACATTTATGACTTGTCAGCTATTGAAAAAGCAACAAAGTTTAATGTCACAATAGTCAAAGATAATGTTTCTATGTGTCACATAATCACTAATTGTTTCTGATCACACTTACTGTCAAACAAATCACACTGCTCCTCTTTTTTCCCATTCATTTACTCTTACAGCGCTGCCCATTTGACCAGCTCTATTTGAAACGTGGTTGTGGGTGGAATTAAAGATAAGATGAGATATCCTTTATTTGTCCCACAAAGAGGAATGCACAGTTTAAGAGCAGCAAGGAAATAGAAACACTCAATCAGACAAGATACATTTTGAAATGAGAAGTTACAATAGACAAAAACATGTGCACAATAAGCTGCTGTTATAATATTTAGAAGGTTAAAATTGATTTAGTATGAAGATAAAAGCAATATTCTTGTGACTTTGTCAACTCGTGTTAAACAAGCCATTCCAATTTTTAGGGATGCGATCGGATATCGATGCCAATCCAGGAAATTTTACTGGATCCGGTATTGGCTCCATGATATCAGTTCAGTCGTCATCATAGTTGTCGCTTTTATTGGACATAATGAGACAAATGTATTGGCTGCTGTTGATCCAGAACGTCTCATACTAAGTTGTTAAGTTGTGGCTTGCGCTAGGACTAACAGTTACATAATAAAATGTCTTATGTTTTGATAAGAATGAAAAGCTATTTCAGTCCTTACACTGGTATCGGTTGATATCGGGTATCGGCAGATACTTAAAGATGTAGTATCGGAATCGGTATCAAAACTGAAAAAGCTGGATTGGTGCATCTCTAGTTATTTTGTTTGAAAAAAAGTAATTGCTCCGTGAGTCAGTGAGAACCATTGGTGACACCAGTGCTCCTGACCACCTCTGCTGACCGTTCTAAGAAGCTGACGAAGCTTCATCCCCCATAAACGAGGGTGAGTGTGGGGGGTTGTTGATGCGTAAAAGAACTGTGGAAGTGAGTGGGGGTCTGCTCCTCATTGGGGTGAATGGGTTCACTATGTGCTATACGGTCAGTGAGAGATGGCCTTTAGTTCCCCTCAGACCATCCGTGATGTTCTCAAACACAGACTGTGCTGTCCTCGCCCCAAGCTACTATCTTTGCAAGGCTAGACTGCGAGTTAACGGCGCTCCAATAAAACAGACTTGTTGACTTTTTGCTGATTTATTGAAGAATAGCATACAGCTATTGTCCTCTTTTGACCAACCGTAAAACTGAAACAATACAAAGAAATACCACATTAGCTACTATACAAATCTCCGACAAAAGTGCTAATGATGCTAATTTTAGGCTAACAATAGCATTTACTATCTTAGCTGGTTCAAATATAACAAAAATATGCATATGTTGTTCCAAATAAAACACAAAATTATATCTTCACACATAAATACTTACGGACAAATGTTGTCCAAGGCAACAATCGTGTTTAAAGAGAAAGAACAGCGTAACACACGAGCGACTTGACTTTGCGCTCGCCATTTTGAATATTCACATGCTTTTTAGAAAAACAAACAATGTCACTCCGTGACCACTAGAGGGTGCTGTAAACTCAGGTACAAAACCTGCTTTGCTTTTTAACTAAACCTTTAAACATTACCAAAGGCAGCACACTCCCCGTCTGGTACAATACAAATTGTGCCACTAAACATAACCTTATATAAACATTGGAAAATAAAACATCTGTTACATTCAATCTATTCACCATCGGGTAAAAGTAAAACCATTTCTGCAATCGGTCTCAAAAACACTTTAACATGTCCATCTTTTACAGTTTTAACTTCTGCTTTTCTTATGTTTTTGTCTCTGCTCTGGAAGGTTTTGATGACACGTCCCATCGACCAGTCGTTTCTGTGAGCTAAAGAGTCTTTCAGCAGGACAATGTCTCCAACATTAATGTTTGTCTTTTCGTCCGTCCACTTTTTCCTCTGTTGTAGACTTGAAAGATATTCAGTTCTCCATTTCTTCCAAAAACTGTCTGCAAGATTTTGTACTTGCTTCCATTGTTTCGAATAAAGCTCTGGTGGTGCAAAACTCCCGGTTGGTGCAGATAGTGAGTTGGTTTTCTGAGTGAGGAGCATTGCTGGTGTCAGAAGAATCGGGTTGTCTGGGTCTGTTGACACTGGTACAAGCGGCCTTGCATTCATTATTGCCATTACTTCTGCCATGAACGTACTTAACACTTCATGTGTGAGTTGGATATGTGAGGCTTTTAAAAGAATACCATCTAAAATCCGTCTGGCGACTCCAATGAGCCTCTCCCAGGCCCCACCCATATGTGAGGAGTGTGGAGAGTTAAACAGCCATGTACATCCTTTTTCCTGCAAGAATGTGTTGAGTACTGTGTCTTTATGGTCGATTTTCAGTTCATTACACGCTCCAATGAAGTTTGTTCCTCTGTCGGAGCGGAGTACTTGTGCTGGTCCACGTATACTGAAAAACCTTCTCAGTGCGTTAATAAAGCTAGATGTTGACATTGATTCTATGAGTTCTATGTGGACAGCTCTTGTTGACATGCAGGTGAAAAGTACAGCCCAGCGCTTACTGTCTGCACTTCCTCCTCTGGTGCGGCGAGTTGTCACTGACCAGGGGCCAAACACGTCCAGTCCTACACTGGTGAATGGCGGCATAGGTGACAACCTATCTTCTGGTAAGTCTGCCATCTTTTGAGTTTGAAGTTGTCCTCTGAGCTTACGACAGAGTACACACTTGTGAATAACAGAAGATACAAGTCTTTTACATCCGATAATCCAGAATCCAGCTCCTCTGAGCGCTCCTTCTGTTATGTGTCGACCCTGATGTGCTACTTTCTCATGATAATATCTCACAAGAAGTACTGCTATGTGGTGACTGTTTGGAATAATGAGTGGATGTTTCTCATCTTTTGTCAGATTTGCAGGTGCCAAGCGTCCTCCTATTCTGAGGAGACCCTCTTCATCAATGATTGGGTTTAGCTTTCTCAGACTGCTTTGTTTTGGGAGTGGCAGATTCTGTTTTATGCACCTGTACTCTTCTCTGAATGTTTCACGTTGCACTGTGTGAATGATAAACTTAGCTGCTTTGGATAACTCATCTGCAGTGTTACTGTGATTGAAACATTGCCATCCTTTTTGTTTTGTGTCTACTGCTTTCTTGTATGAAGCTGCTACACGTTTAAGTGATGCAATAGTGCGACACAATCTCATCCAATGAGAAAACTTCTCAAAACGACTTGATTCTAATTGAGTAACTGAAGTGTTGGTTATGAATGTCTTAACTGTCTCAGGTCTAATCTCTGTGTCTGTGTCAGGTTCTATGAGACTGAAAGAGTCTGTCTGTGACACTTCTAAACTTGGTTGTGTCAGAAAGGAAGGTCCACTAAACCAGTTAGTGTGAGGTAAAGTGGAGGCTACAATAGGTCTGGTGGCTACATCTGCTGGATTGTCACTTGTAGCTACGTAATGCCATTGTGCAGGATGTGTGGTCTTTCTGATTCTTGTGACACGATTTGCTACATAAGTGTAAAACCTCTTTGTGTTGTTGTTTATGTAACCAAGGACGATTTTACTATCAGTATAAAACTTGACAGTGTCTACTTCAATGTCCATTTCGTCTCTAATGAGTTCAAACATTTCAACAGCTAAAACTGCTGCACATAACTCAAGTCTAGGTACTGTGTGTGCAGGTCGTGGAGCTACTTTAGACTTGCCCATAATAAAACCTGTGTGCCACTGACCTTCACTATCGAGGGCTCTGAGATACGCTACTGCTCCGATCGCCAGGGTAGATGCATCTGAGAATATGCACAGTTCTTTACTCACAGCAGTGCTCTGGGAGAATGGCAGATAACATCTTGGTATCTGTAGCTGCTCCAAATCTTTTAAGGAGTTTCTCCATCTGTTCCATTCCTCCTCTCTTTCAGCAGGAAGTGGTTCATCCCAGTCATTTTGCTCTGTGGTAAGTTCACGGAGAAGAGCTTTTCCCTGCATGGTGATAGGCGACACAAAACCTAGTGGGTCATATAAACTGTTGACAGTGGCCAGTACACCTCTCCTTGTGTACGGCTTTTGCTCTGTGCTGACATGAAATGTAAAACTGTCATTTTCTAGATTCCAGAGTACCCCTAAACTTCTCTGCAGAGGTATATTGTCTAACTCTAGATCCAAGTCTTTTAAGTCTTTTGCTCTCTCGGCAGCAGGAAACGCTTCCATTACTTTGTGGTTGTTGGAGGCTATTTTGTGTAGCTTTAAGTTCGACTGTGCCAACATGTTTTGTGCGTTTGTCAAGATCTCTACAGCTTCTTCTGGTGTTGCTGTGGATGCAAGTCCATCATCTACATAAAAATGTCTCATGATAAACTGTTTTGCGTCATGTCCATGTTCTATCTCACTCTCAGCTGCAGCGCGTCTCATACAGTAAATCGCCACAGCCGGGGAAGGACTATTTCCAAAGACGTGGACTTTCATTCTGTAGTCTCGAATGTCTTTACTTAAGTCATTGTCCTCGTACCAAAGGAATCTGAGATAGTCCCTATGATCCTCTCTTACAACAAAACAATAGAACATCTGCTGTATATCGGCAGAAAATGCTACAGGTTCCTTTCTAAAACGCATGAGTACACCTAGTAGCGTATTGTTGAGGTCAGGCCCACTCAGTAAGACTTTATTAAGTGACTGTCCCTCAAACTCTGCACTTGAGTCGAAAACTACTCTCAGCTGGTCAGGTTTTTGAGGATGATACACACCGAAGGATGGTAAGTACCAATGTTCTTGTCCTGGGTCCATAGATGGAGCGAGCTCTGCATGGTCATTGTCCAGCATGTTTTGCATGAACTCTGTGTATTGTCTTTTCATTTCAGGTTTGCGGTCCAGTGTTTTTCGCAGAGACTGGAGACGTGTGAGCGCTTGCTCTCTGTTACTTGGAAGGTGTGGTCTGGGCGAGCGAAATGGCAATGGCGCCACCCAGCTGTTACCTGTGTCCTGATACACTTGTTTTTCCATTATGTCAATAAAGTCTTTATCCTCTACTGACAGTGCTGGTTTATCATCATCTTTTGTTTTGTCAAAAACTGTCTGTCCTAACTGATCTGCATGTCCGTTTACATTGTCTTTTTGAAGCCTTAGTTCTGGAGTGGTACTTGAGTGAGAGTTGTAACCACTTGGTGACTCTTTGACTTGAAATGTGTTTGGACATGGGCTTAGGTAAGAAGCACGACCATTCTGAAGGACATGGGTTTTCAAAACATTCACATTTGGGGGTTTGTGAGTTTTCCCCAGGCAGGCTTCACCCACTATAACCCACCCCAAGTCTAAACGCTGTGCATAGGGCATACTGTGGGGACCATTAATTCTCTCTCTGACTTTATGCACTTGGATAATGTCCCTTCCCAGGAGCAGTAAGATGGGAACATGTTCTTCAACAGGAGGTATTTTTTCAGCTACTTTTGCAGGTGTGGAAACTGCATTGCAACTTGTGGAGACGGAATTTCTTTCCTATTGTCTGGAATCATGTCACACTCAAGCAGGTTTGGCAATGGGAGCTTTACTTTGCCATCAACTGACTCTATCACAAAGTTTACTGCTGTTCTGCCTACATTATCTGACAGTCCGGAGCAGGTTCTGAGTGTGTACGTGTCTGGAGAAGACTTAATGTTAAAGAGCTCAAAAAACTGTGACTTAGCCAGTGACTTATTACTTTGTTCATCAAGCACTGCATAAACTCTTTTGGCTTGTTCTCTTTTGCCAGAAGGATAGACTAACACTGGGCTTATTTTTGAGCATGAGTTTGGGCTGTCTGCATCACCACAGATTTCAGTGCATTTAGATACTACAGAGACACTTGTACTATCTTGTGTCTCCCCGCCATCATCTTTGTCAGGCTCTGAGCTTTCAGCTGAAACAGGAGATGGACCTGGGTGTAACGCTGTCAAATGCCTGTCACTACCACAGTCCATGCACTTTATTTGTACTTTACAGTCTTTTGCCATATGCTGAGTAGAGCCGCAACATTTGTAACAAATTCTATTGTCTTTTAGAAATGACTTGCGCTCTTCTATTGGTTTGGCTCTAAAGCTTTTGCACTTTTTAAGAGGATGGGGTTTCTTGTGAATAGGACAGAGTTTATCAGGGCTTTCTGTCAGTCTATTGTAACTGTTTTGTGCTGAGTTAGAGTCTGTGGGGATGTCTGTTTTGTGCACACTTATCACTTGCCTGTTATTACCTTTGAAGCTTTTTTCTTTTCTGTAGCTTGTGCTGGCACTTACAGGTGGTGTGATGACAAAACTTGGGTCGTTTCTTATTTTTGCCTGTTGTCTCACAAAGCTGGAGAAGATGCTGAAAGGTGGAAAGACGACTCTGTGTTCCTCCTTGTACCTTGCTCCTGTTGTGATCCACTTCTCCTGTAGACCGTAGGGTAGTTTCTCCACGATGGGGTTCACTCCGCGAGCGGTGTCCAAATATGAGAGGCCTGGCAGATATCCTCCATCTTTGGCACATTGTATTTCTTGAAGAATGTCACCAAGCTCTCTTAACTTCACATTGTCTTTGTTACTTAGCTTAGGAAACTGCTCAATCTTTTTTAACAGTGCATTTTCCACCACTTCAGGAGACCCGTAACTTTCCTCGAGTCTTTCCCACACTAGTTTGAGAGCAGCGTTTGGGTTGAAAACATGGACTGAGCGTATTCTTTTTGCTTGCTGGCTAGATTCAACTCCAAGCCACTTTATGATTAAATCTAGCTCTTCTTGGGCTGTAACATTTAAGTCTTTAATAGCATTTTTAAACGAAGCCTTCCACGCCCAGTAGTTCTCTGGATGATCATCAAACTGCAAAAGTCCTGTGCTCAGTATTTCTCTGCGTGTCAGGTATCTGGTGATGTCTTGCACACCCTGGATCTCTGGAGATGGCTGTGGGGCATTATACAGATGCAGTTTGGGGGGATTTAAAGTCTCTGTGTGGTGTACTTTGTCTTCCACTTTAATGTGCATCTTACTGTATGTGCTTGCACTGTCCATGGTCATTTCACACTGTTCACGTGCTGCTTTATGACAGGCTTCTGGATCTACTGTGATTGTGAACCCTTCAAAGCAGTGTTCTGAGTGTTTTTGTACATACTCTGCTGTGCGCTGGATTGGATTGGCAGGTGGACCCACAAATTCTTGGCTTACTTCGGTTCTAGCAGGTTCCTCCTCCTCATATGCAGCAGCCTCTGCCTCGGCAGCTGCAGCATCCTTTTCACAGCTCAAGATGTGTAGACTTGCCTCTAGTTCAGCTTTCTGCTTTATTATGGAAGCTTCTTTAGCAGAAAAAGTGAGTCGTGCACGTGCTGCATCTGCTTTAGCTCGTGCTTTTAATGCCGCAGAGCTGGCTGAAGAACTCTGAGATGAACGTCTGGATACATGTGAGCGTATAGACTTGGCCTGTGTGTCCACACTATCCGTGTTGTCCATGTTCGGTGTTGTATGTTCGCCTTGCTCTACTTGTACATTGTCTGTGTTTTCTTCTTTATTGTCCGAGTTGTCTTTCTGCTCAGACTCTTGTGGCTGATACTGCCGTCCTGATCTTAGGCTCATGCTTGCTTGCTGCTCGTACTCTCTTGTGATGGTTGTGCCCGCTGCGCTGATGTCCTTTTACTGTGCTGTCCTCGCCCCAAGCTACTATCTTTGCAAGGCTAGACTGCGAGTTAACGGCGCTCCAATAAAACAGACTTGTTGACTTTTTGCTGATTTATTGAAGAATAGCATACAGCTATTGTCCTCTTTTGACCAACCGTAAAACTGAAACAATACAAAGAAATACCACATTAGCTACTATACAAATCTCCGACAAAAGTGCTAATGATGCTAATTTTAGGCTAACAATAGCATTTACTATCTTAGCTGGTTCAAATATAACAAAAATATGCATATGTTGTTCCAAATAAAACACAAAATTATATCTTCACACATAAATACTTACGGACAAATGTTGTCCAAGGCAACAATCGTGTTTAAAGAGAAAGAACAGCGTAACACACGAGCGACTTGACTTTGCGCTCCGCCATTTTGAATATTCACATGCTTTTTAGAAAAACAAACAATGTCACTCCGTGACCACTAGAGGGTGCTGTAAACTCAGGTACAAAACCTGCTTTGCTTTTTAACTAAACCTTTAAACATTACCAAAGGCAGCACACAGACATACGTAAACACATGCGCGGAAAAGGCCGAAGCAGCTGGGTGTGAGGGCTGGCTCCGTGCCTGGCCTTTTCCTCCTCAGGGTTTTGTGTGATTGGCAAATATGTGCCAGCTTTTCTTCCAAAATGTTTAAAAGAAAACTGCGAACAAGTGATGAGCGTGGTGAATCATGTACAGTTCGTTTGGTTTCAAAACAAGGAGGCTTTGATGTCATCTTCCAAGTGACCCCAAAAAGCCCCGATGCAAGGGTCTGACCTCAGCAGGACTTGCACCAGTTAGTTTCAGTTCATTGCCAGTGATGAGAGCCATTTTTTTCCTATCTATCTATACAGACACGAGGAGAACATGCATACATACAACATAGAAAGGATCCACACTGCTTGGGAGCTTTCACAGAGATTACAAGATTTGAACTGTTCAGTGCTTGTTTGAATTGATCATAGAAAAACATGTTTTAGTCATTCAAATACATTAAATTCCCCATTTATTTTGAAGTGTCTACACAAAAAAGAAAGGCCTCTGAGTGTATAAAGACATGCTTGAGTTGTATGCACCATAATAGCTGCATGAGATAACAGAATATTTAACAGATCTAAGATGAAAGACTTGGTATTACTTAAAGTCTTGCTTACAGGGGTCAAATTAAATTCCTTCATAAGACGCCAAGTAAGTGATGCTATCCAAAAGAACTGGAATATTAAGTCTGCCCTGGAGCCTAAAACAAAAGAGTCATAGCGTCTTTATATTGTGCTTTTTATAACTATAAAATGCGATCAATGCAATTTAAGAAGTTTTCCTCTTTGCTATGTCTTGAAGAAAATGTGCCTGCTCTTGGTAGGGTTTTTAAAGAAAATGTGAATTGTTTTATACCAGTTGTGAACAATAACATTAACCAATTGACTTGTGATGGATTTTTGATAATAATTCTGTTTTTGTTAATAATAATACTGCTATTGAAAAATATATATATATTCAAAGTAAAGTACAACCACCAAAGTTTTGCATTCCTCTTGTCTGCACATACTATTGACATTCAGCATGTAATTGGTTAGAATTAAAAAGAAAGTGTCCTAAAGAAGATTACATAGGGAGAATAATCAAATTGATCTTGCCTGATATGCTGATGGAAAAAATGCTGTGGATGATCATGCACTTACAAGCAGTGTGAAACAGTGGTTCCAAACTTTGTGTTCCAAGTACCAACAAAGAAAAGATTTGGTAAAGATTAACGGTGCTTTTTGGAAATAGTGGATGTATTCCTGGTGCAAAAATAGAGACAACTCTATTTTGGTAAAAGAAAACATTTTCAAAGGACCATCTAGATCTGAATTGGATCATTGCTGCGAATATTCCAGGTCTAGAGTAGGGCTCAATAAGGTCTAGAGTAGAAATGCCAACAATAGTTTTAACCAAGAAATCACTCAAAATATGAACAAAAGTACACCAGATAAAGTGAACATCAGAACTGAAGAAATGTGAAAGTACCACCAGAAGCCATGGTAGCACACATGGTGGCTGAGAAACCACAGTGCGGATTGCCTCAGAGTGTTTTCTGAGGCTCAGACAGAAAGGCTAAAGGTTTTTTAGGACAATGTACAACTACATTAAGCACAATGGCAGAGATGCTTGTATCAGATGCTTTATGGGTAAATTCTATCTGTAGTCCAGAGGAGAGGAGACGCAACTGTTTTAGTGGTCGGGGAATTCAAAGTACCTACTCAGACACAGACATACAAACTAAAAGTCATTGTATCTCCAGCTATGTTTTTGATAAATAAAACATGGTGAACTCTCAAAAAGTCAATTTAGCATTTACTAGTATCAGATTAAATAAAATAAAATATAATGTCTCACTATCTTAAAGCTTTCATGCAAGGTTGATATATCATGGTGACATTGCATTTGCGGGCCACTGTTTTGGAGGAGTGTGTGGAGGGGGGAGGCAATAATTTAGAAGGAGAGAAGTGGGGTAAAAAAGGGATGGGAGGGGGCTAAGAAGTGATTGTTGTTTGATCAAAGGCTCAGCGAATTGTGTCACAGACAGACTGGAGAGAATGGAGCTGGATGGTGTGACTTGCATTTTGATTTCCTTTCGAGAGGCCAAAGGGGCGTGGCATGTGGGGGTGGGCGTTTTTAGGAGAATGGGGAGGACTCTATTTTGATCAAAGTGCAGTGTACCAACAGGGAAAGGGTAAAACAGGAAGTCTGTCAAGGTTCCAAAATGTAGGAAGTTTAAAAATGTGGTCTATTTATATGTCATTGTTGAATTGGAAATAGGCAACATTATGAGATGTATTGAAAATTATTGATTTATGATTTACTAGGCGGTTTTAGATGTGCGTAATTTAAATGAAATGGACATAAACATGCACAGTTCTAATCAATAGACATTTAATTTGTGATACAGTGAAGAATAAACAAGTTTTATCACATTTCAGTGGCTTGCCAAAGTATTTTTAAAACTGGGTTTGCCATAATAAAGTTGATCAACTCTGTCAACCTTTCAATATATGAAATGTTCTTAGATGTTATTAGACTTAATTTCATACTGCAAGATCTGTTTTGCATTTTATAAACAAAATTTGAGTTATAGATGTATTTTTAGACTGAAAACAACTGCAATATGGATATGAGTTAGCGCATAGATCGCAACATGTCTTTTAAGGTTAGGCTAGTATGAATTTTTGTAAACCCAGGAGCTTTTAATGGAGGATCTGTACTTCCGGAACCAGGGCAATCTTTCACTTTTGAGCTCCACATATCTCGTACTGGTGCAAACTGATTTAAGTTCAGCCAGGTTTCAGTATTCCCCATCAAATATTGAAGCTGAATAGAAAGCATGCAGTCTGACCACATGGGTATCTCTTTCTACAGGTGGTTTGGGGGCTGGCAGGCAGGAGGTGTGGCCATCTTGACTGACAAGCAGAGTACAAATCCCTGCCAGGCTTTCATTGAGAGTGTGGCCCGTGTAAGGGGATATTCATGTGAAACGCAGCCTCCCCCAGGGACCATAGCAAACTGGGCAGGACAGCATTTGCCCCCTAGTGGTTTAATTCAAAACTTCCTCGCCCCTTTCACCAAAACAAATCTTGTGTGGTGATTCCATTGGATTTGTGAGGCCTAGGAGGGAAAGCCAGAGAGGAGAGTCATTGTTATTTTGGATAAAGGCATGTTTGCATTGGGTCCTCTTTTGTTGCTCTGACCCACTTTCATCAAAACTTTCATCACCCCCCAATTTCCACCAACCATCAACCATGCAAGTGTGATATATTGCTGCAGAAAATAATGCAAATAATGGAAGGCATAAACACTAACTAACAGCTAAGCCCATAATTGACTTTCTGCTGTATTTCAATGTGTGGCTAGAGAATTTTATTATATCAGTGTTCTTCATCATAGTAAACTCACAGTTGTATTTTTGATTGATTTCATGCATGTTTGAATAAAAACCCTATACCAGATTTTTTTATATATATATATATAAATTGGTCGATGTAGCCCGCATTTCATCCACAGTGTTCATTTGAGTCAAGTTTTTGAAGACTGACATCAAAGACATCGAAGTCATTTTCAGTCTGAAGGTTGTCTCATCTTCTAACTGTCCAGACCCAACTGTCAAGCCTCTCTCTTTTTAATTAACTTTAACTATATTTGGATGAAAAGGAATTTGCTGTCCCGTCTACTACTAATATAGTATTTTTATTCAAACATTTAGGAAATGTTCTGATTTATACTGTTAGCATTTGACTACATATTTCACAATTTCTGCAAGTTCTGAAAAGTACTTTTTAAAAGACTGCGATCAGTAACTTTGCAGCTCAGAAAAGTGAGCAAAATGTGTGAAACATGAGTTCTAAGTTAGCTTAGCATTTTTAAGACTGCAAAAATTGTAGTGTCTATAAGTACATGTAAACAAAGTACATGTAAACAAAAGTAAATAATGTCCCGTTTGTTTACCAAAATATGCAGAGTTTGTCTACTGTTGTTGTTAGCATTGTGGCTAACTGCAGTTAGCATACCAACATGCTCCTCACAGCTGTGAAAAAAGCAAAACACATTGTGCTGAACAATTCAGAGGCTCTAAATACATTAGGTAGGAGAGAAAAACATGTAGATTGATGTGGGAAGTTTAAAACTAATTATTTTCTTTGTTTACAGTTTTATGGAAGCAGAAAATTTGGTAATCTGCTTAAAGTTGCTTGCCAAACTGTGGATTTGTCTAAAAAAAAAATAATAATAATTATAAGAACACTTCCATCGAACCAGAAAAGCAACACTTAACAATTTATTCTAACCAGCATAGAACAAATAGGGAGATAATGATGCTAGCTTCTAAAATAACAACATGGACCACCAGCACCACAACAACAACCAGGCTGCCCCATTTGGAGAGGAAGAGAACCCAAGCGCACAATGGGCCAGTGTTTGGGACCCAGGGGCGCAGGCGGGGCTCCCCACTCTGCCACCCCAACCATTTGACAAGGAGCACAGTGCAACAGGGGCTGTAATTACAAACAACTTTGGACTTCCTCATCTTGAGCCTTCAAAGGATGTACAACTCTCTGACTCATTTTAGTTTCTCCTTCAACAACTCAGTGATGGGGCGGTTTGGTATGCACTTGACTGAAAATACAGCTATTTCAGGATGCAGCAAGTGCGTAAATGCAGCAAAGATGAATGTTGTGGTTTTGATCCAGGCTACTCGCTACCAGAGCTGGGACGAGGCAATTTTTACAAGGCGAGACAAGTCACAAAATTTGAAATAAGAAAAGACAACATTTTTATATCATTTTTAACTATGAAATTGTTTAATATTTTGGCCTTGTGTAATTTATCTGCTGTCAGTGGTCCCCAATCTTTCTTGTCTGAGTACTCCCTATAACCCTGGAACTTTTGTAAATGAATGGGTTTCCTATTGATATTCACCTTATTCTGTCTATATACCTAAAGGTGCTAAGCAGACCTTTGCATTCTTAAAAAGGTAAACAGAAATAATTCATTATAAAATTCCTACATCGGTACACATGTTTTGTTCACTTAACTAATGCATTGTTAGACTAAGAATGGTAATCAATAAAGTTTTAAGCTTTTTCACTGCTGCTAGAAGCAAGGAGTGCTGGTATGCTAACAGCTGTTAGCAACAATGCTAACAACAACAACAGACAAACTTTGTGGGTTTTGGTGAACAAACGGGACATTATTAGACGTAGTCCGGACATTGCAGATTCATTTCCACCTGAATACAAGAGATCTGTGCTAGGGAGAAATAGATTTTAGGTTATATATTTGTAAAAAAAAAAAAAAAAAGTGGGCATAGCGCCTTTAATTGCTGAAAATTAATTGGAAAATTGAACAAATAAAAAAATGTAAATAATAAAGACTTATGCCATCACATTTATTTATTGATTTATTGATGCACCAAAGTTGTCAAAAGTGTGTAAATCAGATACTACCAGTAATCAATACTAAATCTAGTATTGAATCTAGATACTCATTTGAGAAAGCTTTGATACTAAAAAATAATTATTTGATCTTTTATTTAAACATTTTGAATGATCTACCACAAATATCAAAGAATGAGCAAATCAATGAACTATACCATTGTTTAATAAAATTTACAGTATTATTTGTGTTGAACCTCTCAATATTATGTATAACTTAGATCTGAACACAATGGCATTTGTTATTCATTGTGGTATCGAGAATGTAGTATTTTCTTTGATCTTGAAATGTTGGTATCATGACAACACTCTTGTCTTGAGTTTCTTCTACATCAGAAAGTGTGTAGCTTTTGAAGGACTGACAGGCTAAAGCAGAGTAGTTTCTTCTACATTGAGTGTGTGGGAGGCCTGCGTAGGAGGATTCAAGGCTGGATTGTGCTCTCTTTCAATTCAGATTTTCTACACTTTAAGAGAAAAAGCACCAGGAGATGTGAATGTGTCTCAATGGATGCTCAATGGATACAAGCTCTTGCTATGTCTTCACCAGGGCTAAGGCTTTGCTAATATCAGTGTTAGGAAAATCATGATGGTCTTCGGTATGGGACAAACAAAAATGACAACAATTTGATTAAACTATGTTGCTTTGCTATCAGTCTTTTAAAGCCTAGTCTTTTGTAATTTGGTTATGCTTGTTGTATAAATTGTGTTGTTATTTGTAAAGTGTGTATTTTACGCTTTGAAATGGTGTTTATTTTACCTATTTACACTTCACATCACAGTTTAACATAACAAGGGCGTGTAATATACTTATTATACACCATTTATGTGTTGTTTTTACTTTTCCATAATAGACTATTCATGCCGCATAGTCTATTTTAGCCATAGACTCATTTTGACATTTTTTTTATTTATTATTGCATTCTTGTATCGTTGGTCTATTAAATTTTTCAGCTGCACTATTGCAATGGTAATTCTCCTCCTCCACACCAGCCAGCCTCTTGACCCAAACAACACAACTTTACAATCTCCGACTTTCTTCCTCTGCCGCGTGCTCACCGCGAGCTTGTGCCTGCAGCTCTCGCTCTCTGTCTCTCTCTCTCTCTCTCTCTCTCTCTCTCTCCCTCTCTCTCTCCACCGTCTCCTTAACTGCGTAAGCCCCAAAGTGAGCTGTGCTCGCGCCGAAGTGAGCTGTGTCCAATTGCCTTGTAAAGCGCACGGATACGCACATAACGCAGAGCGCGTAGGGCATCGCCTGCTCTGGGGCCAACAAGCCGAGCTGTGCCGTCCAGCTGCTGAACTCATAAGTGACAGAAAAGTCTGGTCCAGACGCTTGTGCATGATGAATCTTAACACACAGCGCGAAATCAAAGACCCTGGAAACCCTTTTGAAACATGTTCTACAACTCATAAGTCTTAGCCAATCTTTATTTTGGGTCAATAGGACACATATTGAGCCAGTTACGAGCAGAAATAGCAGATGAATTAGGACGGCTGCAGATTTTAACACGCAAATTACCGCGGCGAAATACGGCAGATTTTGACACATTTATGTTTAGATTCTTTCATACACAAACACAAACCATGAATCTAGTCTATTTGTCCTGACAAAAGTTCAGATAGTATTTCTCAACTGTAGCGCGAGGATGCAGCTTACGCTGAGCTGTGGTCAGTGAGTGCAGGAGAAGGAACAGTGGCGGAGCAGAGGGCAGTTTGAAGGGGCGAAGAGGATGGGGCCCATGGAAAGCAATTTGGAAAAAAATTGATATTAATGGATTTACTGTTCTAAAACATCCAGATAAAGGAACATGTATTTTATGTATTATCTATGTTTTAAGACACACAAAAATAAAAATAAAATATATAAAATAGCATTAAAATAAAAGAATTTTTTCCTATTTTTTAAATATGTTCTACTTACTTTGTAATAACTGAGTTGATTATATTATATATGTTTTAATTTATAACATATTAAATGTTTTGTGTAATGTTTTCTTTTATTTGATTTTGTATAAAAATTTGTTTCTTATGATTGTTTTTATATATGTGCTATGTTACATTTAAAATACATATTTTTAAAAAAAGGCAAAGCTGTATATAATTATAGTATTAAAATCACAAAATGCAGGAAAGCACATGTTCGTCAAATTTCCCGGGGGACCCCAGACCCCCGACTAGCTGGCTCACCCCTAGTCTTCTAATTGTGGAACACTGATTTTATAGCTTTTGTGACACTGTGTCATGTTAAACAGGTAGACTGACAATAGGTCTTATTTGTATGTTTGTGGTTTTAAAAAGTCTTAGATTTGACCTCTCAATTCCTGCAGAAACCCTGACAATCTAACTATTGTAATTCTTTAGTCGTTCAGTCGATTAATTGGTCGATGGAGTCTTGGTCGACCAAAATCTTATTAGTCGACCAATTCTTGTATTTACATTTTAAGGAATCATTAGTCTGAATTGCCTTTTTTATATAAACACACTGTTTCCTCTTAATTTTCTGTTTAAACTATAGTTTTTGCATGAACTACATAATATTATTACTCTTTTTGAGCAAGATTTCTTGCAGAGTTGTCACAAACATGATTTTGATACTAAAGAAGAAACTTGATTCTCGATACCTCAATGAGAATTAGAATGCCCTTTCAAGAAAGTCAATTTTTATACAATAGACTCACATTTTCAACACAAAATCAAAGTTTATGATCAAACATTTTAGTTTCAAACCAGTTTTGATGAAACTCAAGATTATTTTAAAACTTTTTAGAAAATTTTATTTTAATTTTTTTGCAGAAAAGATCCGATTTTGTTCAGATTTTTGTCCTGTTAATGTTATCGGTATTTGTTCAAATGAGTATCTTATTTCGACATTAGTTTTGGCATTGATTTGCAATATTTTTTACACCTCTACTTTTAGTTCTGAGCCTTTGCCACGCCCCCTTTTTAATCGATTAATCGGTTCTACTAACTATACATCAGCAACAACTCAACCACACTGCTTTCTATAAGTGCATCGAAATATTTGACTATGTACAAATACTGATTGCTGAAAATACTATTACCATTCCTAATATGAAACTGGTATTAACTAGAATAACATATGTATTATTGTGAGTCTTTTTTAGTATCTCTTTCTTTCCATTCGAAGTGCTTTCTCTTATTTTGATCAGATTATCTCCACTGAATGAAACTGGTGGCACACGATGTTCACATTCCTCTTGGCATCGTGTTTTTCCAGAGTCCAGCTGATTTGCATTTGAACCCCTTTTTACTCTCGTCCAAAATCCCTTCAGGTCAGAGGCTTGACCTGTGGGCCCACTGGCACTGAAGTAAGCACCGTCTGAATACGTTCCTTAACTTGCTCCAGCGCACTGCTAACCTGCTGCCTATGTGATGGAGCAGGGTTCAAAGGTCGAAGTATAGGGCTATCAGTGGTGGTCATCTGCGGCAGCTCGGGGATAGGAGTGATCCATAGTTTGGCGCCGGTAATTCTGGCTCATTCGGGTGGTTTGGTCATTGGGTTAATAGGATAAAGTGACCTGCGCTGGCTGAGTTTGGCCCACTTCGAATGCTAATGCTGGAGCCGGACTGTGTGGGATTAATGCAGATTTTCACCTTTTCATTGGCAGCACTCTTAAACTCATCTTTTATTGTTGTTGCTTTGTCAAACGCTATTCATAAACTGTGTGCTACTATGTAAAGATGATATGTTTTTAAGTTTGCTAAAGGACAGGCTATATTATTTTTCTTGAGGATATGGAGTAATACTAGTGTAGGAATTGAAATATATTTTTTTCTTCTCAAAACTGGTTGTGAATTTGTTAGAAAAATTGTCATATATAGTGTGTTGTACGTGTAATTTATTGTGCAAATAACAACTTAACTTTATAAGAATAGAATTTCAACATCAGCCAGTAAATAATCTCATAGTTGTCCAATGAAGGGCTCGAACTCAATCTGTTCAAACTGTTACTGGGGGACCTGTACTTGATCCGGAAATATTTCTTGGATTGTTTGTGATATTTGTTCCTAGTATTGGATAGGCGCATCACTAAATTCTAACTTCCAGCCGCAAAGGAAACCGAGATCGCCTGAAATGTTAATCTTGGAGAAATGCTTAAAATGAGTCTGGTTGATTGATTTATTGACCTGGAAACAAAAAAAGATCTCAGAGGTCTACCTACGATATCGCAAATCTGTAAAATTCAGGGTTGTGTTTTCTGAGGCTCAGAGAGGAAAGAATAGTACCTCACAAACAGAACTGCACCTGTATTTTTATGAAAGAATGCAATATTAGAACAAGTCAGTTTTGCACTGCACTTGTTGTTTAATGTGACAAATCCACAATTGCAGCAGGGATAATTCCTCCTCTATAGATTCCTCCCCTAGATCAAGTGCCCCTTTATGAGAAAAAAGATTCTTTATATAATATTTTCAGTATGTACAGTCAAACCTCAAGAGTAAGCTGGCACTCCAAGGTCAAAACAGTTGTAAGAATTTCATCAGAAGTAAAAAAAAAATTGTGTTGAAAATAAACCAAAATAGACCAACTTTTACCTAACCAACATAATAAAGTTTTGCCCGTAGCACAGTAATTCATTTGTATTTTTTATGATGCCTTTTAATTGTGCTTTTTTGCCACCTTGGCTGTGATACAATTTAACTTTAAACTTTTTATTCAAAACAAGTTACTCACACTTGTATAAATGCGTGATGTCAACATTTTATGCCATAATTTGGAATATCCCCGCAAAGAGTAGCAGTTTCATTGAGAGATTGAGGCCCACCAGAAAAGCCGTGCATCCTTAAAAGTCAGTCTGATATAACCCTTTGTTTCTCACATTATTGAAACGTTGTTATTATATTTTCTTACCATGAACTTTAACCTTCCCCATGCTGTTTGCTTTATACCCACACAGGCAAAGTCAGAAAAGCCCTTTGAGATAAATGTTTCAAGATAAATGCTTTTGTCAGTTTGCAATTAAAGAGGCCACCACCTTCCTTTTTCTTTTTTTTGGGTGCCTGGCAGTGAGTCAGTGTTTGTGATGTCTGACTTCCGTTCGCTTTAATCTTCTTTACAGACGTCTTCTAAAGGCTGGCACTGCTCAGCTCTTCTGGCGACACGAAAACTGGGCCAGTTTACTCGCCCCGTGTGAGACGAACTTTAGGGACACTGCTACAACACTGCAGTCTTTATCCACATGCAAATAAATGCTGGTGTTATGATTGGTATGGTGCATGTATAGAAACGCCTCTGCTTAATGTAAAAATGCAGATTCGGCACATTTAGGTAAGCACATTAATCCTGTAAGCCCATCTGGTACTATTGTTTTAGGGTCTTGTGTATTTTGTAGACCCGCTGACGACAGTGAATTCAGATATTTAAAACTGTGTAGGTGTGAACTAGGAATTGCTGCTAATAAAAAGGAACACATTACTAAGGTTTGGACAATATATTGTTTTGCTATATATAGTGATACAATTTGCTGTTTTGGGTTGTGGTGGTTTGCCAGCCACTGTGTCCCTCTTTCGAAGATTGACAGGTTCATTAGCCAATCAGGGACACGCACTCCGTCTCCCGTATAGAATCCAAATGGCTACTAACAACAATGAAAATATATTAAAAATAATAAATCAAACAATAAACCAATTATATAGCGAAATATCTCATGGAACTGAAAAACATAACAGATTTTTGCAGAATCAATGAGCAAAGCAAAAAAACTGTTTCATCTGCGTAATGCAAATATTCTCATCTGATTGTGCGGTTCGTTGTGAAGTTGATCTGAAACGCAGGTGGTGGGAAAGGTGACCAGACCATTTAAATGTAAAATGTTAGATGTACTTTTAATCTCTGTTAGATTTAGACTTATGTCACAGTCAAAACTCCTGTTCACATCAGTATTATGTCAAGTCAATGCCAAACTTGATTAATCAGCACCAAAGTGGATCCATCAAAAAGGGAAGAAACTGTGTAGTGCAACCCAGCCATTCTTTTAATTTAAAATGTAATACGTTTGAATAAGCTTCACCTTTGACTTTCATTGAATTATTTGTGCAGCATATTCTTAAGAAGACTGAATATAAACGTACTGTTTGCAATACACATTGACTTCATGTGTATTCCAGTATATTGTGTATTGCATTATGTATTGTATTGAATCTCTTGTATTGTATCGTCCCAGCCCTCAACTATGCTTTGTATTTATTTATTATGATGGGGTTTACACATCAAGTCAGACGACTAGGGCTAACAATACAAAGCGCAACAATATTGTCTGATTATCTCCAAACATCTGTGGGTTGGATTGACAAAGTGATTTGTTTTTGTGCATTGGGGCTTTTTAAAAATGAATCCTGAATAAAAACAGATTTTAATCAACCGCATATATTGTAGATAGCTGCTTTTTTAATTCAAATGACCATTTACTCTTTTCTCAAGCTCAGACTAAGATAAGTCATGCATTTATACGTAAATCAGGGAAATGAAAATGAAGTTTATGAAATTTTGGTTGAAATGCTTGATTTACCTTGTATTTCTCTTAAGTAATCTATTCTTTTGTGTTTGTTTTGAATAAATTGGATTTTGAACTAAGAGAATATCATTTGTATGCTAATGAATACGCTGTGTTGTTTGCAGATGCATCCTCTGGGACTTTGCAACAACAATGATGAAGAGGACCTATATGAGTATGGCTGGGTCGGAGTGGTGAAGCTGGAGCAGCCGGAGTTGGATCCCAGCTGTCTCACTGTGCTCGGAAAGGTAAGACAACGGGTTTTGTTTATTATTGTTTGTCTATGATCAAGAATGTGCATTTTATGGGTGAGCAGAACACAAAAGGGGGAAAAAACACTTTGTGACTATAGGTCCTTAATAGAAGCTCATTGAGATAGTAAAGATTTTGTTTATTCTACAACTTGGTTCGAGTCTTTAGCGCCCGTTTCATCCAATAATTCATATTTTTTCTTCCTGATAGAATTTTTTTCACACTTTCCTAACAGCACTTATGATATTAAAAAGAAATCATTACATTGCCCAAATATGCAAATTAATTTCATTGGTGTATAAGGTTGGACAATTGTGAGGGACTTACCAGAGTTTAACTAACTTCTTCTCATATGCTGCTTCCCCTCTCTCTTGTCTCCGCCCTCCGAACTCTCCGGACTTTCAGAGTGGTATTCTATCATGCTTTAATTAAGTGTTCCTCTTAATGGAATGTACCAACATCCCCTGGAGGATGGGGGAGCGGGGGTTTCTCTCATTTATCCAGTACACAGGCAGTGACAGGAAGAGAGCAGCCTCTAATAATTTAAGGAGTCTTTGTGTTGTATAGACATGCAAATGTCGCACTTTCTTCAGCGATAGTGGCTGACCTAATGTAGAGCAAGTTTGCTCACCTGATGTTTGTAATAGAAGATTTGCATCGATAGAAATAAAACATTGGTGATTGATTTTTTTCTTGAAACTAAATATTCAAAATATGCCCAACAAACAACTTCAAAGTCAGTTTAGTCTTGACTAACAATGTAAATAGTTTAGATTTAAGCTGCACTGTTACAGTCCTGTAGTATTCTGAGCTTTTAGGATTGTTTTCCCTTCTCATTTACCCAAACAGAGTTGTATTCTGAGTCAGTCTGTAATCTTCATTTTCTTAGTTTAGGTGTGTTGCCAAATCCACAGCTCTTTACCTACTTGGCGCTCTGATTATTTATTGTTTTAGTTTATGATGTATCTTGGATTCTGATGCTTTGGCACGGGTAAATTAGAAATTCCACTACTGTAGCACTTCATTGGTATGACTTCGTCTGTGGTGTTTTGTTGTTGTCATGACGTTTACGATGATGCACTGTAAAGGGGCGGGCAGAATTTACAACTGGAATTATGTTTATTTAACTGAAATGGTTTAAAAGTTCAGATATCACATTCACTCTGACATTCCTGATTGCAGTACTCAACAGTTCTATTGAATATTGCTGTCATTTCCAGACTTGAATTCAAAACAACCAAAACAAGACTGAATAAAACTAGAAGTGTGGACGCGGCCTATTGGGAGAGCTCTACACTCGAGGCACTCTCATCACAGCTGGGTGCTTCATGTTGGCACCAGTGCTTTTGCCAGATCCAGACAAGACAGTGCTTACCCCCCTGAACCCCCCACACAGCGGCGTCCCGGGTTCTTTGCCCACTGGTACACTTGTCAGCCCGCCTCGTCTGGCACCCCACCTCTGCCACTCGCCCTGCCCGACTGGCCTTTCGCTGAACCCGAGAGCCCACTCCTCTTTGCCGCCAAAAGTGTTAGGGTATCAACTGCTCAAATTAGATTCCATTTAATTAGACAGCCCCAGCAATTGCACAGAGTGGAAAAATTGCTGTTTATTCTAATCCATGTCTAAATATAGTGTGTCTGGGAATACAATACCCACAGTAATGCTAAAGCTGCTGGTCAACCGTAATTATTTTGTAGTTTCGGATTAGAGGAGGGGGTTTTCATGTGGGATGTTCAGATGATCTTAAAGAGTATTTCACCAAACCAATAATTGTCACGTCAGATGAGGTCTACTACGGTCACTCATCTTGTCTGCATGACTGGGCATCAGAGAAGAATATACGGTTACTTCCATTTGTGAGCAGTGAACTTTAACAGTCCCACGCACTTTGAAGCTTTCTATGGTTTGGGAAGTAAGATGGGCATGTAGACAAAATAAAATATTAAAAGTTTGTCAGAGGCTATGATAACTACGCCTGGGCTTTTAGGATTTAGCATGTCATTGCTAACCTGGCCAGCCAGATAATTTATCTGACTGATATTTATTTGTGGATTCACAAACACGAGATAAACCATCTGGCTTTCCAGCTGCCCAATTGGAGTCTGAAACGGTAGTTCGGCCCACTCACATCACAGCAGCGTGCTTCTGAGGCCCAACACCATACACCACGTTGTTGCTGTGATTGGCTAAGCACAAATAAGGTAGACCGCTCATCCAATCAGCTCGAAGTATTTCACTAAACGCCCCACCTTTTCCCAAACGCTTTCAGTGAGTCAAGTTCCAGATGGATACTGTGAAAGAACTCAAATGGTAGTTCAACACAGATCCATCTGGCGTGAGCCAGGATATGTCATTGCTGTACAACATAGAAACACACTTTTTGCAATTGAAACAGTGAAATTAGTAAATCGAAATCTCAAGCATTTCATATTTTACCAATAATATACCCTTATTTAATTTGGCTTTTTGTCATAGTTTAGCTTTTAATAGTTTTTAATCACGTTCTAGCTTTGCTTCCTCATCAAAAAAACGCCATAATTTCTTGTTTTGAGCGTTTCTGCAGCATTAGCATAACACACAATACTGATTTCAGCCTTGATTATTTCACCTTTGTAATTTCCTTTGCAACAAGTGGATGAAGTTCCACCTCAATTTCTGATGTGGAACACTTAACTGTCATGTTTGCTTTATTGTACCTTTGTTTTTAACGTGCTGAAAAGGCAAGAATATGCAAATACATAATATAATCATGTTTGTCTTTTAAATGTTCTAGTAAATGTCTTGGATTGGTTGTTTTGGATTGTGAAAAAAAAAAATTATCATTGTGACATCAATATTGGTTTTGACTACCAAGCGTTTTCCTTTGTATATTTAGTTAGAAATTTGAAATTGTCTACAGCATTTTTGCTCTCCTCTGGGAATATTATCAGGCAGCGTCAGCATTTCTACATATAGTATTTCTACAAAAGGATGATTTAGCATGCAGACATCTTTGTTACTCTAACCTCAGCACGTTTGAGCCGCAGAGGAAGAGGAGGAAAGAGAGGCCGCGGTGCTGTGCTCAGAAGTCCACGTGCTAACCTCACCAAAGCGCGGCCGTGTCATGTATATGTACACAGTTTCTTCCTGCACTTCCTGTCCGCTTCCTGCAAGTCTACGAGAACGTTTAACCCTGACCTCTGTGTGCCACAACCGCTAAAAGCAAAACCATGAGCTGCGCTAATAGTCAACATTTTGTTTAATTTGACCAGGCAAACCAGCAAAGACTTTTTTTTAAGAATAAATGTCATCTCTATGCTCTCTATGGGCCTCAATTATTAATCCAGGTGCTATATTGCGACTGCAGTCTCACTGAGGAGAGGAGAGGCAATACTGGACATGTTTTTAGTGGTAGGGAAAACCAGAACATTTGGAGGAAACCTACACAGACACAAGAATATAATATAAACTCCACAAGAACTCGATCTCAGGACCTTCTTGCTAATTCCCAACCAGGGGTACACAACCAATTCCCTACTGCAGATTTAAAAAAATATTGTAATGTAAAAATTGTACTTGCAGCACATTTTACATGTTAAGAGGCAATTTGTTTGACATGGAATATATTAAAACAATAAAATGCAATGATTACAATTGAAAATATATGAGTAAAGATAAAATACCCCTAAAACACATGACGTCATAGGGGGTACTTTGTGAGATCATGATTAAGGGGTACTAGATGAAAAAAGTTGGGAACCACTGGACTAGAAAGCTAACCGGTGCGCCACGTGTCGTCCAAGTCAGTATAGTTCGTTCATCTGAATGTGAATTGAATTTTTACCTTATGTCAGACCCGGGCAAACTGCAGCCCTTGGGCCAAATGCGGCCCGCGACCTGTTTCAATCAGGCCCCTGGCATGTTTTTGAGAAACAGAAATGCAAGACGAAGTTTAAGAGTGAGAAAAAAACTTCGACAATAAACTTGTAACATTTCGAGAATAAATTTTGATAAAGCCAAAGCCATAAAAAGCTATTTTTCAACATCAAACTTGAAGCTTTACAAGATTAAAACTGTAATTTGGATCATGGAACATTGTTATAGATATTTAAATCTGTTGTGTGTTTTTATGCAAATATTTAACTCGTCCAAGTCCTGATAGTATAATTTTTTTTTTTTTTTTTTTTCGTAAAATTGTTATTGAAAAAAATTGTAATGTTGAAATTAAGCTAATAATTTTATGAAAATACAGTTGAAGCTTTAGAAAATTATGAATTTACTAGAAAAAAAAACTAATAAAAAAGGTATTATTATTTTTTTTTTCTGAGCATAAAGTTGAAGCCATAAAAAGAAGCAATTTACAAATTAAATTTGACATTTTATTTATTATTTTTGTTGGACACTATTTTATTTGTACTGGTCTTCTAAATTCTGTTGAAGAAACGTGTTTGCAATAATGAGAATTTGCTATACTAATGTTGGCAGTCCGGCCCTCCTGCACTGTTCTGGGTTTGAATCTGGCCCACTTGTTATCAAGTTTTGTCTATCTAAGCTATCAGACCTATAGATTTTACCATCAAGTTCGCCAAAACTCGATAGAATTTGTACCACCTGTTGGAAGAAGACTTGCATTGCTTAATGGTCTTGCCTGACTTCCTGTATCAGTTGTGAGTTTTGGCAGTTGCCGTGGAACTTGCCGTCATGGCGCGGCTGGTTCATGCAGCGGCCGTGTGTCTGCCTTTGATCCCACTTGGACTCTCATGACATCAGGCTTGAAGAGAGCACGGTGGCACGGTGAGAAGTGGGATTTCAAAGGAACACACGGAAGAGATTTTTTTTTTTTTGGCTTCTCGGGCCGATTACGAAAGCAAATGTCTGTTTTTGTAAGTGGGTGGCTAGGATTTGTGTCTCAGTTGGTCCAAATTTTTGCAAAAGCAGAAAAAATGTGCTCCATCCTCCCACACAGCCTCTCATGCCTGGCATAAAGCAGGCCTCTTGGCTGTGTTGCTGGTATGTAGCTGTTGTGTGAAGCCCTGGCATTGCCCTTCCACCAGCTCCTCTTCCCCCCATGACTGAATCCACCTTAAGCACTGGCCAAAGACAACATTTCACTGCAGCAGACGGCAACTAGTCCAAGCCCGGCCGGCCACTACAAAGCAGCTCCGAAATAACTGAAGCAACAGGACAGGTTTCAAGATCATTACCGACGTATCCTCCCTGAAATAAAGATAGCTACTTTCAAGTTTTGCCAGAGGCGTACATCCATAAAAAGTGTATCCTGTGTGGGAAGCGCTGTCTTTGACTCAGATACAAAACATAATCCTTCAGCCACAGTTGTCATGGAACAATGTGGGTTCTTTTTACTTCACCTCGAGTTGGCATTATAGTCCAGAGCAGCTTCTTAGTGGGAGGTTTGGATGTAACTGAAGCTCAGGTGAAAGCAAGTAGTGGGTTTATTCAAATTAATACCAAGATATTATTCGCCTCAGAAGTTTGTTACTAAAAAATAAGGCAAATTTGGACAAAAATGTATTGGAGCCAGATCATAGTTTCTGTTTTATTGTAAGTAATGTAAAGGTATGTTTTTATGTCTTAAACAGGTACAGTAAGTTCACACTTCATTGCAGTTGGTTGAATGACACACAGCATGGTAAATGTCACTGTTTACTGTATGTAGCCTTTTTCCAAAGCCTTGTAGGTTGTGTGGGCAGGAAAAATGGCTTTACTTGAGCGTAGATCAATATTCAAGAGAAAATGTGTCCAATTTGATCGGAAGATTTGACCAAAGGTTTATATAATGACAGAAATCCAAATGAGTGATCTAATTTCCATCATCACCCAAACCTACTTTTTTCCCCAATGACTTCAGCTAATTTAGATTTTTGGTTTTTGCTCATGTGATGATGCCATAACTAAATTGAAAAGATAGAATATGGGTTTTGATCTGGTGTATGTTCATTCTTTCACGTAGGGCTGTGCGATATTGACAAAAATAAATATCTCGATATTTTTAGGGCATTTCTCGATGGCGATATTTGGACGATATTTCTTCAGTCCAACAGAAATGTGTTAAAACGTGTACTCAGACTTTTTAGTTGATGTAAATTGGCTGCGTTCACTTTGTAGAATTTGATAACTCATTTAATGTATTACAACTAATTTTAGCTTCTTGATCCTAATTTCTGTAAAATATTATTGACCTACAGCAGGCCTGTCCAAGCTGTGGCCTCTTTCACACATTTGTTTTGGCCCTAAGACTTCCTTCTAGATTGACCCAAATTACAAAAAGTACAGCATTTAATGTCAAATTTGAGCAACTCTTCTATAATGGTCAAAATAACAAACATTTTGACGTTACACAAACTTAAAATGATTGTGTAATGTCTTATTAAACATGTGTTGGTGCGTTAAATTTAGATCAAACGCAACATTTTGAATGACTCACTTCACTGTCGTGTTTATACAACCCTCAAGTTTCCAAATTCGGCTCACTTTAAAAAAAAAGTGGACACCCCTGACCCACAGTTTATAATGTGTCTTCATATGACCACAACCTTTTGCAATACAAAAGTGAAATCAATAACAAAACTGCAAAATATGACTTTTGTGCCTTCAGTTGAGAGTTTACAGCATCACTTTTTCGAAATTTTGTTAGCGGTTTTCTATCCGCGATATACTCGATATTGAATTTTTTGATATCTTAAAAGCAACATTCACGATATTATCTAAAATTCGATATATTGCACAGCTCTACTTTCACGGTTCATCTTATTTCGCCTGGCCCACTTTTTCTGGCTGCAAAGATTTGAAAGCCTTCTTACAAGCTTCAAACATGGAAATGGATGAAAAGTGAGATTAGCACTATTTAAGAGTTGTAAACACCACATTATGCTAGCTCTGTTTGATAATTATTGGCTAGCTTAGCTGAAAATTGTGGTAAATGGGTGTTAAGTGTTTGTATCAGCAAACTTTTGTGAGATACATTCCCAAATATTCAAATAAACAATAGTAACTGTACACTTAAAAGATGTAATTTTGGTCTGTGCAGGCGTAGTTATCTAAAAATACAAAGTATAGGGTGACCAGTCGTCCCTTTTTACCTGGGACAGTCTCTATTTTAAGCCCTGTGTCCCATGTCCCAGCAAATGTATCCAAAACCAATACACAAGTGTGAATGAGCCCTGAATCTGACTAAATGCTCAAGAAATGTACTTATTTAAAAATTATTTTCACAGTTTATGTTATTACTTCCTGCAAAAACTCGAGTGTGTCCCAGTTTTTAAATGTGAAAATCTGGTGACCCTAACAAAGTGTGCATCTGGTACAACGCGGCAATGGCATCACCCCCAAGAGAGACAAGCTAACATGCTACCTTATCAATACATTAGTTAACATTAGTTTTGTGTGTGTGCGTCACCTCTAACATTGACTCTTTCTCTCACACTGAAAACTGTCACGTTAGGAGCGATTATTAGTGACCTTTCTCCAGATCTTGAGCTAGGTTTGGCTAAAGTGAAAACATAAGCTTACTGCCTATTTACTTTGATCTGAACATAAATGTAGTAAAATTGCGAGAACTCAGGAGTGTGCTTGGAATCGAAGGAGAGCTGCATTCAAAGGAAAGACAGGGCAGCAGACAGAGGAGTGCGAGTTTGCAGGGGACGGGCCGAGGTGGTGTGGATGTGTGAGGTCGTCTGGAGGCCGTGGCACTGCCAGGAGGGTGTCATGCCACAGGGTCTTGTTCAGAAGGGGCAGCTCTGTGTTCAGACCAACCCACCGTGACCGAGATTCCCGTAAGCTCTTCAGATGTGCGCTTGTAATGTATTTGTACTGGGAAGGTATTGGAAGCGAACGGTTAATCTGAAAGTAAAGGATAAAAAGCAGTAGATCTGAACTTGTTTTAGACATGTTCACTCACTAAAATCATACTTGTATTATTTATTGTCTTCCACCATTGTTTGTTGAATTTTGATTAGAATGTTCTCTTCTCCCTTGGCCTCAAATCTTCATCATTACCACACTCATTTTGATCTGTGCCTGCTAAAGCATGTCAGGGGCAAGCTAGATTTGTTTAATTCCATTATGTAATTCCTCTGCAACCGCTGAATTCAACTCAAGTGTGCTTTTTGTATACAGTTGATTCAACATGAGATGCCAAAAGTTACTCAAGAGCATGTTCAAAACAAACTAGAACTTATGCAGATCAGTAATTTATCTTTTGTAAACACAAAATTGATTTAAAACCACTTGAAAATAGAAACAGCTCTACTGACTTCCTGTCAAAAACTGTAGAACTAATAAGCCCTGTCTCTTCAAGAAGCAACAGACTTTACATAACTTCATTTTGAGTATTATAATTTTGAATATAAAAGTAATAACAGACAAGTGGGAGGAGATAGGTGGTAGGTGAGAACAGGGATTTTCTGAGCAGTGAGCTCCAGCCGAAACACAATATAAGATCACTCAACATGCATGAACCAATATGATTTTGATTAAACGAATGTTGAAGGGAGCCATTATACAAGGTTTAAATCTTTGAATAATACATTTTAGATGATCAATTTTCCAGATTTCTTGTTGCTATATCTGTTCAGGTGAAAATGTGAATTTTTTCTGTTTGTTTACATTTTAAAGGAAGAGATCGGGAATTTCAAAAGCCAAAAACCTCTAACCAAATTCCCATAAAAACAAGAAATTTTCCTACAACAAAATCAGAACAAATGAAACTTCAAACCAGACACTTTCCTTTGATGCTCTTCTACAACAAACGGAACATTTGGTGAAACATAGAAAAAGCTTATAAGAGTCTTAAGCCAATAATCTACCTCTGTCCATTAATGACTTGGTCTTGTCTTACATTCAAGCCCAAGCATATTTGCTCCAAATTGCTAGCCGTTTTTAATAGACCTGTCTTTCTTGCCTGCCTTATTGTATCAGGGTTTAATCTGCGATTTGGAGGAGGCCATCATAGCCATTGATTTCCCCAGCTTCTCCTTTTGTCCGACTTCGAGCAGCGCTGGTTGTGATGAAGTTTTAAAGAGATAACTTTTATCGCGGACACAAAAGAGATATTGATAAAACAGTTCGTTGCTCTTACTTGTGGTTTAAAATCCCAGGGTTTTGCTTCTGTGAGTGCTGAATGGTAAGTCAATATGGAGCGGCGGAGATGAGAGCAGCGGACACCAGCAGCTGCCGTGTGAAGTGCAGAGTAATGGAGGCTAATGGGAGTTTAGTTTCATGTGCGCTGTTTCGGGAATGTGACTGTGTGACTTTGAAAGATCTTTGAAACTAAAACATTGACATTGCCATTAAACACCCATGTAAATGTGCAGTAAACCTATATTGCTATGTCTCCACATAAAAATAACTTGAAACTGCAATTTTTGACCCAGCACAGAAATCTTGTTAAAATCTATTCAGGTGAAAACAAGTTTGTCGGTCCTTTCTATAGCTGTGGTCGACCAACATTTGTCGACTAAAACATGTCTCATCGCCGATTAATAAACTAAAAAGGGGCGTGGCAAATAGTCAAAGCAAAGTTTTTTTATTATTATTGCCCAATTACAGGTGTCTGACAGTATGTGCACAAAATGACATAAAATGCAAGAGGTAATTCAAAAAAACTAGAAAATGCTTTTGAACAGTAAATATCTAAAATTAACTTACACCATGATTGTCTCAATTTCTTCTTTTTGGTGCTATTCAATATATTTTATGTGACATTTTAATGACATGATGCAAATTCTTGCATTTTTTTACTGTAATATGATCTGCTTTGTAGGATTATGAAATGATATCTTGCTTTCTTGCACATTATTCTTATTTGGCCTGGAAAGTTTTGAAATCAAATTGTAATTATTATTTTGAAAGGACCCCAGGAGGAAAGATGACCCTTACAGATAATGAGGATCCTAATAAAAAAAGGAATAAAATAAAGTTTTATAGCTAAATAAAATAATTAGTGGACTAATGCACATTTTGGTCGACTAAGACTCCCTCGACTGATTCATCAACTAAAGAACCACAGCCCTCGTCCTTTCTTTGTCTAATAACATACCATTTGTTCACTAAAATTCATCAAGTTTGTCTGTTTGTGGCTAACTCGTTAGCATATCGACACTCCTCACTTCTAACAGCTGTGGAAAAAAAGCCTAAAACACATTGTAGTGAACAATTTGAAAGCTTAGAATCTATTAGGTATTTGAAACTAAAAATGTCTGTCTACGTTTTTAATGAATCAGGGGTAGGCTACAGCACATTTAAGTAAGGGAAGCTAAACTTTATAAAACAGAATTTGTTACTAAACTTTACTGTCCATTAATGTAAATATTCAATTTTGGTCAGATTTTTATCAAATAATATTATACTTAAATGTGCACATTATACAAAATTATGCTGTTAAATAAAGGAAATTAATGCAAACTCTGCTTTAAAGGCGCTACAGTATTTGAGACAAGAAAAGGGACTATATCAGATTTTTCAATTCACTTTTCGATTTTACAGCCACGATTTTCGATTTTGTTCAATTTTGTTAGTTTATCTTTAACTTTTTTTTTTTTTACTTTAAGACTCAAAATAAACCATGATCAATTATGTTTAAAACAAAGCCACTGTTGTTTGTGAGTCAGAACGTTTTATCAACATTTAAACAGTCATATTTAGTGTCTATATTTAGAGTCTTTTATCCATCACTTGTTAACACAACATAATAAAGCACATTCAGTCAGGTCTGGCACTTTGTTACTTCAAACATCGTCACTGTTCTTGTATTATTATATGTATTATACAACTGTAACTGTCAGTGACTGCATGAGCAAAACTGATCGATTCCGATTGCTGCATACTTCGAAGTCGATCAAAGTTTTTGATTGATTTTCCATCCCTAATTTGGACTTTATGGATGTTTGAGTAATATTATATTTTCTTTCACCTACCACCTATCCATATTAAGACTCCAAGTGATACATGTTCAATATCTTATGTTGCCATTTTTATAAGTTGTTACAACAGTTTTAAATGGAAAGTGTGTGGCTATTTTAAATCAATATATTCAAGAAAGTAATACTAAGTAAGTACCCCCAAAAAAGCTACTACTATCCCCATACACTACACTTGAGATACAATGCAATGTGTACTGCTTTGATTCAGCACATAAACCACTTTCAAAGGAATGCACGGAGGATCTCAGGACTGCTGCGGAGAAGGAAAAGTTTGATGCAGAGATCTGTCGGGGTCTGCCTCTCCCGCTCTTTCATGTTTGTGTACGCTTTGACTTGCTGATATTATCTTGGCCTCTCTTCCTGGCGGGGTGTCGGACGGCCTCCCCCTCTAAACTCTAGACTCTTCCTTATGCCCAGACCTCCTCCTCCTCTCACCCCTGTCTTAAATCACTGCTCCACCACGTTTCACGCCACTTGGGTTCCCACTGCGCCCGTTTCCATGGTCACTGGGAAGCGCCATGTGTCATGTGGTTCAAAGTGAGCCGTCCCTGGGCAGAATTACCCCTGGCTTTCAATGGGAGGCCAAATGAGCATTATTAGACTTCACAGCTCAGGGATCTATTTAGCGCTTCTAAGTCTAGGGGGGTTTGAGTTAAGTAATCCTGTCTTGTTTTTTTGTTTTTGTGCTTGTTAAATGTCACTTTTTCACAATTTTGAGCCATAATATTGTGACATTAGAGGTGTTGTTTGGGTGTTATGAAAGTTAGGAAATTATTGTATTGCTCGGAACTAAACAAAATTGGTAAAAGTGTGTCTTAAAAATCTGCATTCTTACTCTGATCTGCCTTGCCTCTCCACAGATCAGATTTGTAATATGTGGCATCAGCTCTTAGTTTACATGGAAGTAATTTGCCACATTGCAAAACATTCTTGACAGAGTAATGCCATTTTATTATGGCGACAAAGCAGTAAACGTACCTCCCGCAAAGAAAGTTACACAGAGCATCTTTAAAAACATGCTATGGTTTATACAACTTGTAGCACTGGGTGAATATTTTTTTCCTCATATTTTTTAATACCCTTGAAAGATGATTTAATAGACATTTATTGTATGAACTTAAAGGTGGGGTACCTTACTTTTTATTTCTAAATGTGCAAATTTGGTCTTTTCTATCAAAAATTATAATGTGAACGTAGCACTTTGTGAGGAAAACAATCTGATTGTTGTGTACTGTCTGAATTGAATATTACATTTCTCTCATGGACCAAAGCTGCACTCTGATTGGCTGAGCTTGAGCTTTGCTGTCTGTAAAAAGATTTTTTTTTTTTTTGTTTATGAGCTGTAACTGTTGCAAAAAATTAATCTATAAGGATGTTCATTTGCTGAATAACTAGTTTTTTCTCTTTTTTAAAATATCTTTCCAAATGCATTGTGAAAATCTGGTGCCTCAGCTTTAATGTGTGCCATATAACGTATAAAGTGTGACTTAGGTTCTAAACTATGTTTTAACCTATATCATAAAATGTTGAAATAGACTTTAGGTGTTTGTGATAGCTAGAATAACGATGTCACTTATTTCAGTAATTTATAAATCACATTTTATTCTAATTCATTATAGCTAGTGACGGACAATGTGATGAAAAATGAATATCATGATTTTTTTTTCTATTTTGTGATTCCAACTTTTATAGTGGCTGACTATTAGAAAGTCTGTCAAAATGTGTCTGAATCACAATGACGATTTTCCCAAGGAATCTATCATAATTTGACTTTTATTGCCCTATCAACCAGCCCTAGAAGCAGATGATTTTTATTTAAGCTCAAAATAGATTTGTCACTCACACCTATAGTCAAGTAAAGTAAGTTTTTGTTGACTAAGACAATGCAAATCAACTAACAGCTGTATATATCTCACAATATGACAGACAATTTTCCCAAAAGAGCAGATTGTGAAAGACATAAACTTGTCCAGCCTTAGTGTTTGTTGTTCTACTTGTTGTTCAGTCTTGCTTTGGTCACAACAGTTCATCTAAGAACCCAGCAGCAGCTGCAGTTGAGATCAAACGACGAACAGTGGAAAATGTAAATCTGCACAAAGATAGGAGCAGACTTCCCACCTACGTCCAGCAAAGCCCTGTCTTTTCTCTGCGTATCTTCCCCCTAAGCTGCTAGCTTTGTGTTGGAATTGCATTGGTGTTTGTGTGTGCATGAGAATGGTCAACGTCCCGCGCCCTGCTGCGTATGTCAGGGCCCTGTTTGTCTTTAAAAGCTCCAGAGCCGCTATCTGGCACGGAAGTTGGAAACCCAAGCCCCCTTGCTCCCCACGCGGCTAATCTGATGCCTGTCCTTCTTACAGATGGTTCTCTGGGCCCAGGGTTAGCGCGGGTGAAAATGGCATTCCGGTTTTCCCTTTAATGTTTCGCCAGGGAGCCGAGGTTAGGGCCCGTTCAAGGAGATGGAGAAGGGGAAGAAGAGGGGTCTGTGTGGGACTGCTTATTAGAAGCTATAGGTGAAGTAAGTGGAAGTAGGTATTAGGAAGAAAAGAGCTTTGAATTATACCAAGGAAAGTAAGTAGGGTTTATGTGGGGTTTTGTGTAACTTTAAGGTCACATATTACATAAAATTGGCATCTGTGACCTCTTAGCCATTTTAGAATGGAATTACTGCATCAAAAACATCCCCAAAGTTCTTGTCTAGTTTCCTTCACACATGTTTAAATCATCCTGGATTGTTAAGTTGTTTACATTTCCAAAGCTGAAACTGCTCTGTTCTACTTCATGATGTCACAAAGTATTTGCTATTTTTGCCTCAATTTAACTATCTTCAACAATGTACTACAGGAGTGATATGGTTTTATGTTGTTTTATCGTTGTATTTACTTTTGGTATTATAGTTGTTAATTCTTTATGCTTTTGTACATATTTTTTAATTATTTCTTTGTGCAGCACTTTGGAAACAGTCCTGTTTATAAAATGTGCTTTATAAATAAAGTGGAAGGATGGATGGATGGAACCTTCATGAATATTCGCTAATACTGTGAATCTTGTTTTGAAGGTACCAAAAATAGAATATTGAGTATATCGTTTGCAATAATTAACAAAAATCCATTGTGTAAAATTAGTTTTTGACCTGGTTATGACTGAATTTACTCAAAGTTTTATTATGATTCCTGCACATTTAAGTAATCTTGTATTGTACTGCACCTTGCCCTGTCCTGTCCTCACCTACCACCTATCTCCACCCTGATAGTTTTGATTTAACTTACCATTAGTTGGTTTATATTGAGGGAACGTCATATCATAGAAAGCCCTTTTGTTTTGTTTTTTTATTGCTAATTCTGTAGTAGTATATATGGCCTTTTGAAACGTTAAGTATTTAGAGATCTTGATAATAAATATTGTTCAAATGGCTGAATAGATTTTGAAGAGAAGTCGCTCACATCAGATCCAAAAGTCTCAGTAGTGTGCCAGACCAAAAAACTGCATCAAAATGAAATAAAAGAAGTCCCATTAGTCCCAACACCACAAGTTATGTTTTGGGCATCAACCCTTCAAGTTTGCCAACTTTGAATACGAAAGAGAAGACAATATGTGAAATCAGCTAATACAAGTCTTTAATTATGTTACAACTGCTTCCTCATCATCAGTTTACTCAAAATTATTCATCCCATGTTTGAGTTTTTCTGTGTGTTTTTTTTCCTGTAATTGAGGTGTAAGCAGTCAGAAATGTTTTTATTTCAGCTTCCACCTGTCTACGCCTACTTAAGTGTTCTAAAGTGAGCATCAAACTTAAAATTTTCAGGAATAACTACAAAACCTAGTAAATAAAAGGGCATAGTTATCCTGAGCCATGTAAAAGGTTAACTTTCTTTGATGTAATTGTTGAAAAATACATGCACTACAGTAATTGACTTCACAAATGAGCTAATACATACATCCAAACATTATCAGCCTCTTATCACGCAGCTTCTTGTTTAGACAACAGGCTAAAAAGTGGTGTTCTAGTCCTGTGCCCGAAAGCTTGTTTATTTTCCTATGAATCACAAAGGCCCAGAGGCCAAAACCGGTAAGAAAACAAGTGGGGAGGGACAGGGAGGAAAAGAGGAGGAAATTTAATTAGTGGTTGTCCATCGCTCAGGCCCCAGCGGCTGGTCTCTGCCGGGCACAGCAGTGGGCAGCAGCTCCGCAAAACTCCACATGATTAGTGCTCTGACTCAGAACAGCTCTTTCACTCTTGTTTGTCAAATTGTGCTTTTTGATTGTTGTAAACCTGAAGTGAGAAGAAACACAGCAGCCTGAGGGGTACAAGATCTGCCATTGAATGTCATAGGCTACAGTTTTGTCTTGTTTTCCTCTGAGTGCTCCCATTTTCTCAGAAAAAGTACATTCTGGCTTGATTCTTTTCTCTTCTTCATTGTTCTTTTAGCTGTGCTGTTTTACTAGTTTACTGTAGGTTGTCAACTCTACAAGGTTTTTTGTAGTGCAGCAACTATTAATTGCCTAACTAGATGTTGACTATAAAAGAATTGTATTTATAATTGTTGTTTGGGCGGTCATATTATTACATCAAAATCATCAACTATGTAAGTGTCTGTTTTTAGTCACCATACTTACCCTTTTTGGTTTATAACATATTCTTTTATCTTCTGATACCAGTGTGTGGATGAAAGAAGATTTTCTTTCCTCTCAAAAGATAGTTATGTTAGAAAATGGGTGTAATTGTGTTATATAGCCCGTATTTACTGTGCAATTCAACTTTATGTAAACAAAGTTTCAAAAACGTTTGAAAGAGACACTCGCGGTAAATATCAGACAGAATATAATCTTTCTACATCCAATTAAAGGTAAAATTGATACTCGGTCCAGCAAAATTTTATATTGACATCTGATCCCTGTATTATTGCTACTCATCATGGGTGTCAATCGGTGATCCTTCATCTTTTTTTCCTGAGTGCCCCCTGAATTTTGTCTCACACTCCAAGTACTCCCTAATGTCAAGTTTTAGGTAAATACATAGTTTTCCTTGTGGAAATATTGTCAATTGCTCCTTATTTTTTTGTTTTCATTAAATGTAAACTCAAAGTCTTCCAATATTAGTCAAAACTTGCAACAAATAATAATTTAAATTCAGATAATACCCTTCACCTTTTATTAAAGTCTGAAATCATTCCAATTACAATCTGGTTATTGTGCATGTGTGTATTTCTGATTGGGAAACATAAGGGTAAATAAACTAAATAAAATTCAATTTAAAAGCTGTATTGATCAAACACAAAACTAAAAGCTAAAATATTAAGTGGGAGCGCTACTGTGTCCAATGTAGTAAAAAATTGTACAAATCAGCTGATCAAGGATGGTGCAAAAAACATTACATTGATTCTACAATATACCCTTCTAATGATGCGAGAGTTTTCTGTTAGGATAAAATACCTTTATTGTTGATCCTTCTCAATCAGATTGATTGGCTGACACGTGTTGGTTGTATCTTATCAGAATGGATTTGTTACCCTTGTTTTGACCGTCATTAGAAGAGTATGTTATTGACCTTTTAATGCCCCCAATAGTAAGGACCTGGACGCCTACCACTTGGATTCTTCCACACTGCTCTCTGGCCGTCCTCGTCCTGCTAGATGAATAGTTTCCCTTTGCCATTTGACTCCGCCTCTACTGACTTATAGTTCTAACTGTTTTGGATACGCATCAGTCCTGGTCACATCTATAGCCTGTGTCCATGGGAGTGGATCTCTCCTCCTGTTTTTTTTTTTATTTTTTTAAATCAAGCTTTTGAGTTTTTCCTTGCCTAGAAGGAAGGCTCTGGGACAATTATCCATTTGCCTGTTTGTTGTTGGACATTCTGCTTCTGTATTTCTGAATCATGACTGTTTCTGATTTTCCAATGCTTCTGTTGTTATTTACCAAATGTTTCAGTGTTTGATTTTCTGACAATTTGATTTGCTAAATCAACAATCTGGTTAGATAACTTCTTCGGGAAAACTGTTGTTGTGAGTCAGTTGAATTGAATTGTATCAATAAAAGTAGTGCTTGTTGGACTGGGCCAGTATTTGGATCTCAGTCTGTGTCTGTAGACTGGGCCTATAAGAGAAACATGAAGTGTCTTTTTTAGATAACTGTTTTACAAAGTGCTCTGTTGGCACCGAGGTGTGTTCAGATACAGCTCTGCAGAATGGAGCGGTACACCTCCTTTTTAATGGGACGGCCTGGTGCCAAGTTCCTCTGGCAGGCCTCCTCAGGGCGCCTCACACACACTCACACGTACACACACATTTGATAGCACTATTCACTTGTATAATTTGGGTTATGCAATGCTGGTGAATGGCCACTCCATATTGTGCACTGATGCAGATGAGAGGAGCTACTGGAGACAGAACACTGGGAAGTTTGGGCAAGACTCAGATTTAGATGAAACGTAAACTTGTCTCTGGAACAAACAAAAAAAAAGTCCCACAGTATCAGTTTAATGGTTTCACTTGCTACAACTGGTTTTGTTTTTCTTCTTATCAGTATCTTTCTATATTATTAATAGAAAGAATTTTAAGTCTATTTCATCAAGGGGGTACTAAATTAGAGATAAAAAAATACATATCAACGTCAGTTTTGGCCGATATCTGATCAAGGCAGTTGTTTGGGCTTTTCCTCTGAAAGCCGCACTACAGTGATCAGCTGAGTTCTGAGTTGGTTTGGAGAGAAAGAATAAGGTTTTGCCAAATGTTACATATGGTTACTAGGGAACTCCCTAGCATGATGTCATCAGCTATAAACGGGATTTTAAACCTATAAAAATGTCTAAACTTGGATGAACTTTACAAATATTTAGTAAATCTAATTATCTTAACTTTGTTTTAATGACATGAGTAGTTCAACCTGTCTGGCTCTTTAAGTTGAAGTTTTTTTGTTATCTCACCTCAGCTATGCTATGCTAAGCTAAAATTAGAAAAATTGGCCTCAGAAATCGGCCTTGAAAATCGGAAATTGATAACCGCATCAGCAGTTTTTTTTTTAATCTCTGTATTGGCCAAAGAAAACCTATATTACGAATAGAAAATATGATTTCTATGCAAATCATATTTCACTTGCAACAAAATGAGTTAGGCTTTTGAAAACATTGCTACACACAAGTTTAGAATTCAATTTTTTTTTTTTAAATGGCACTGTTTTTGCAGATAAACTCTTCATATTGTTTTGACCTTTGCTTAGTGCAATGGCAAGAAACTGCCAGTTTTATTTATGCCTGCCAAAATGAATCTTTCACAATATATGAAACTTATTGCATTTACTCAGTTACAGTCACACCAGTCTTTGGGCCGTCACTTCTCTTTCCTGTGGGAGGTCAGTGCTCTGGGACTCCACCATCCACCAGCAGCACCCAAACCACTGCTTTGTCACACTGTCAGTTTATTACATCAGCTGTATGCTTCTGGTCCTTCTGGACTCATTACCCAGAACCCTTTGCACATTTGGGACTTGCAATGTTCATACACAATGGACATGCAATAGCTACACTAAATGTTGCGACTTTTTCAACTCTGTTTAAAGTGTTTATCACAGCTGTGTTGGTATGCTAGCAACAGTTAGCCACAATGCTAACAACAATAGCAGACGAACTTTGTGGATTTTAGTGAACATTATTTGTAATATTAGACATAAGCAAGACACACAAAATATGGAGTCTGTGCAATCCTCTTGTGCTTATTGTTTTTATTTTGTGTACATTTGTGTAGCTAGCCAATTTCTATTCTGTGCAGACTATAGATCAAATTTGTCCATGTCTTTTTATCTGAGGCCCGAGCTCTCGCAGTGCTTCAAGTGTCTCTATATCCCTCGCATGTTTACGTTGGCTTAACTGACAGTTTATACAGACACAAGATGAGCCGGCATGTTCAGAGCAGCATTCACTTCTCCCTCTGACTCACAAGTGGATTTTTATGTGCTTCGTAAACAGTTTTTCTCCAGCTCAAAAAAAAAAAAAAAAAAAAACGCCGCCTGCAGATGTCCCGAGGCTCTAAAGTGTTGGGCTTCTGAGCGTTCAATGGATCTAAGTGGCAACAGAGGCGTGAATAAGTTTGTCAAAGGAGGAATCGGAGAGCTTAGATAAGAAATGTTTTGGTTGTGGTAAATGTAAGTTGTCAATAACAATTTGTACTTGCGTCATAGTCTGTATCTGAAGTGATCTATAAAAAGTGAACCATAAGACTCAAAGAAAAGCAGTGACAATAAAAATAGCCTACACAATTGTTATCATGTAAAATGTTGAAGCTGAAATAAATCAAGAGTAGAATAGCTACTAGCTTTTTCATGAATTCTTATTTGTGCCTAGAGCTGCACATTATGACAAAAATATTACACATAATTCTGAAAAGTGTTTTCAATTGCGATTAGATTTGCAAAGTGAGTACATTATTTATTTCAACTGACAAACTGGGAACAATTGAAGTTTGTTTAGATTAGAAAATCTAATTCTTCAGGATGCATGGTTGTAGAGTGGTTAAACATTAAACAGACTGGATAATTCAACTTTTACAGCACAAACTTAGGTAAGCAGCTAAACGTTAGCATCTTTATGGCTAACGGCTTTCTGTTTGGGAGTCTTTAATTTATTCTCCTTGCTCAACAGTGCGTTTAAGCGGTTATTTATCGTTTATCATTAAGTTGTGTTGTTTCTAGTTAAAGACCTGCTGTATGCTTTGGTTTCCTCATTTTCGCAGTGCATTGTGGTCTGGTTTGATCATTCTAATGACCATCAATGCTCACTACATTTCCAATTTCAGGTGGAAATTTTGAGTCCACTACTGCTGACATTCGGACACTAGAGAAGTAAGGCGCACATTGGACACAGCTGTTACATTTTCTCCTGTACTCCAACATTCTCTCAGCTCTAAAAACATGAACACCTGTAAAATCTGAGAGTGAATAATTGTCTACAACGTGTTTGGTCTGCAATGAGTTGGCCACTGTCTAGGCCAGGGTGTTCACTCGCCTAAGGCCCAAAGTCACTTGCCTGGGGTCCAGAACCCACGCTTCAGCAAACTGCGAAGAGTGGGTTCTGGTCACCACGCCTGCGTTTCAGATCAAATCTACATCGAACCGTCCAATCAGATTAGTTTATTTGTGTGACTTGGACGAAACTAGACTAGAAAAGTTTGTCAATATGGAATTACGTATGCACAAGCTGTGTGTGTCTGTGTATGTTGTGCTATGAGTAGATTTCCGTTACTAATTCTTATTTAAATTTTATTGTCTGATGCTGCTCAAATGAATTACCCCTTTAGGGATAAATAAAATTTCTGAATCTGAAGTGACGCAGATGAAACAAAGAAGCTGTTTAGTCGTCTGTCATTTTTTCCAGGCAGCCCTCAGATAGGGACTCTAAAGTCACTGGGATAGGGACTCAAGCCAATAGTCTAATCTAGAACATGAATGAATATAATTCTTCAAAAACGTGTTCTTTTGTGACATGCTAATTGCAACCGTAATTGTGTTATTTCAATTTCATTAAAGTGTGCAGCCCTGCCAGTGCTTTGGACACTATTTTCGTTTCAGATTTTAAAAGACCCTCTATACAGCACAGTGTCAATCCCAGATGCCAGCTTGAATCTATTGTGAGAGGAATTGCTCATCTTAACAATTACACCCAGCTTTGTTCACAGCAGGGGAGGAGGAAGCTGGCAAGTGCTCACTGATCGACGGAACGTGTAATGAAACTGTCGGGAGCGGTAGATTCCTCAAAATGGAGAACAGAGGTTCCTCGCTCCAAATTTTAAGGCGCTTGAAAAGTTTTGGAATTGCTTTTGTTTTGGAACTTTTTTGAATGTTTTGGGTTACAAAAAAATCTGAAATAAATTGCTGCGCCAAATGAAGCAGGCTAAAAAATAATGCTCTTAGTCTGTCTATTTTAGAAAGTGTTAAATTACATACATTAAAACCTTCTTTGTCATAAGAATCATGGAAACTTAGTCCTATATTTATTGTCTTTTTAGGGTTAAATTTAAGTGCCTTTGAAAATTATATGTAATACTATTTAAACCACAATACCTAATATTTTTTTTACTTTAAAGTAACTGAAAATCAATTTCCCTCTAGCACCGATCTACACCTAATAATGTCCCTTTTATTCACCAAATTCCACAAAGTTCGTCTGTTGTTGTTATTAGCATTGTGGCTAACTGCTGTTAGCATACTGACAGTGAAAAAGCTTTAAAAAAACATCGTGGTAATCTATTTGGAGGGTCAGAATTCATTAGGTAAGATTAAAATTCTTTAGTGTGTTCATTTACATATGTTTATTTACATTTTTCTATGTTTAAACTCAACTCTATGGATAATCTAATGGAACACAGGTGTGAAAAGATGAAACAAGGTCAGGGTTAAAATCTATATGAACCCTGTAAATTTAGCCTTGGCGCGTTTGGTCTGGGCACGAGTCACTCAGGATGAGAAGGGAAGAGAGACGACCACATAGAAGTGATTTGGCCGGACAGAAGTATGCCTTTATCTTTTAATAAACCGTAAATCCAGGAGGCAACATGAAATTACAGCATAATGGTAGTGGAGAGTCCTCTGAAGACTTAATTGCCTTAATTATAGCGGAGACAAACTTGGAAGGAAAGCAGCAGCAGAAGAAATATTCCAAATTACGGGGGAATGTTTGGAAAAGGACAAGACAAAAAACAGGTGTAGTTCAGGTATGCTTTTGTATTTTTAGTCGTTATATATATATACACATTCATGACTAAATAGTGTCATGGTGAGAACAGTGTCTACACATAAGCGAAACGTCGGAGATCTTACAAGCTGACAGTCTAACTTTGGAAGGCTAAACACAGGCTTTTGCTTTGCTTCTGTGTCTAGACGGGTTTTCGACTTTCTGCTGGGGTTTTGGTGCACTTGGAGATGATTGTATGTGGCTGGATTTTCATGCCTTGCGGGAAGTTTGTTTTGCCAGTAGTTGTTGCAAAGTACCTGTGAACAGCTTTCTGAATGGACTTTAAAAACACGTGGATTGTTTTAGAATCAGGGATTGTATAATAAATAATACAAGAGTGACTACGACTCTATAGCGTTAGTCTTTTTGTTTATTCTTCAATTATATTTTGTATATGTTGTTCTCGCCTAATTTAACAGGAACTGTCTTCTTTACTTTCAAAGACTAAAAATCATATACTATTTGAGAAATAAAGACAAATATTCCGTTGATCGACGCATGTTCATAGTTCTTTCATACTTTCTCCCCAGCCAAAGAGAATATCTCCGTCTCAATGTGAACATGACATGTTGGTTTATAATATTGAGATAGAACGACAACGTTCAACCAGCGTATTAACGGACAGCAAGAGAAAACCAAGAAACTGGGGTCATAAATATGGCACCCGGAATAATCACGGACATCTTCCAATTGTATCTCGACGGTCAATTGACAAATTGCAGGCTCAGTACGACACTAGGAGTCAGCGTTTTCTAGTAATCACTCTCAAAGTTTACCATAGTAAGCCTCAGGTAGACTCCAATTGTCTCGTACCTATATATATATGAGAATCCTACAAGTGTCGTCAGCCATCAGTATTAGATTGTTTAGACGATCCAGTAACATCGGAAATGCTCATAATACGTCTTAGTACAAATCAAACGTGACTGTTTTATAGTTTCACTGCCTATATTGCCCTTAATGATATATTTTCATTTGTAGCTAAGTGTGTACACCAGAAAGATATTTATGACTTCTATTCAATTGGTAAGTTTGAATGGAATAATTAGAGACGTTTTGAGACGTTTGCTTCATAATGCAGTACTAAGAGTTTCGACATTCGAATACAGATAACGCTGTTAATACTCATCTCTGTAAAACAAGCTCAGAAACACAACATGCGCATAATAACAGGAAAATAACTGATACCACTAGGTTGTGTTAAATATAGTTGACTACAACAAAACAACACTACTTACTTATATCAGCATCGTAGTAATTGTTTCGATGTATTGTAAATGTGAATAGAACAAGAGGAGTGTAGAACTAATCCGGCAGAAAATCGCGCATACTAGATAGTTGAATAAGTCTTTGTATATCTTTTTCTCATTTCTTAACTACTAAGACTTGAACTATATTTAAAAGACAGAACCTCTCGACATCTCTGTAGGACAAAATAGAGGCCATTAAGATTCACTCGACTGTGTTTATCTTGCGCACTCTAATACTCAATAGTGTTGTCTATGTTGTACGACGCGCAAGCTCAGCCACGGGTAATAGAACTAATCTATTTGAAGGTCTAAGGGATTTAAGTACTGTTGATCTAGTCTTTGACGTAGTGACGCTCGCATATATACGTAGCTCTAGATAAATACTTCTAGAATCAGGGACTTTATGCATAGGATTATATAAAACTGATAGATTAAAACATTTCAATGAGGAGCAAGATGCGTGTCTCTCTACAGGACTAGGCCTGTGACCTCTGTCAGCGGTCTGGTGTTTTTATGGTGGCAACTGTTCACATAGGATGGAACACTATGGGCAGTAACCGCATATACCCACAGTGAAGGAATAATTACACCTTATTTTATGTCTGTTCTACATGCGTGTGGGAGCATAGAATGGCAGGGCCCATGGCTTGAGAACAGATAGCATATAGATATCGAAAATTTTGTCATTAATAAAATATATGTAGCGAGCTGCTGTCTAGTGCTACTCTGTTTTGGTGGTTGCTAGTCATTTTTTATTTGTTTTGTTCAATGTACAACGGTGGCACCGTAGTGATCCAGCAATCTACTTGACTCCCAGATATTAGCGTAGTATAAATTTCTTTTGTGATCAAGAGGTTGAGAATTTCTTCTATGATAGATAGTAGGACAAGGACGTTTTCCCATAGCGAGACCAAACCAGACATAGTTTTTATTTTGATTCACAACCAACAACCAACAGAATAGGCCTTATAGTTCTAATCAAAGTGCTTATCTTTATGCTGCTGCTAGACAAAGGCTTTTGTTCGCTGAACGGAGCGGAGCCGGGTTTGTGTCTGAGCTTATGTGATGTGTAGGCATGAGGTGACGATAGTGGCGCCTGATAATTTTATGGTACAGCTCAAAACTATGTGAAACATAGCTCGCCTTTTCATGTGTTTTCAATTATTGTAGTCAATATCTAGACAGAACACTGTATTTTGTGTAACAAGTTCATTGTGAAATACTGAATTGGAAATCTTCGAATTCGGAAGGCTCAGGTTCGACATCGCGTATTTGTCGTATTGTAGATTTCTTGCTTATCTGTAGATGAAGTTGTAGTTATAATGGAATGGCGTTTTTTGATGCTTACCTGAGTGTGAGCACAAAGGAATCTAACAACTCTAGTGTAGTCCGCCTATTAAGGGATGCTAGATTTATTGTTCCTGGACATTCTTGTAGAATCCTCGAAGTCTTCGTCGTGGGATTATTGGGGTGTTCCCCTTCTTGGTCCAAAGTATGGTTTTATTAAGATTTCATAGTTATGAGATAGATGTGGCAGCGGAGAGTGGCATAATTTGTCCTTTGATAGAGTTACTGAGTCCGATCGAGGTGGAAGAGTAAGTTGGCAAAGAAGATTAGAACAAGTGAAATCGCTGTCCACATTTCTCAGCAGGTTTATAAGTATGAGTCCAAGAGAGAGTAACAGGTTGGAGACAAGCGAAGAGAGTAGAAAAGAACAATGATTTTTAGCACCACCATCTGCAGCAGATGCCTCAGAAAGGCCTAGGCTGGACAAACGATTAGAGCAATCGCATGAAGATAGTATATAAGACCAACAACTTTTATATAGATTCAAGCTAGTTACTCAATTATGACTTTATTTGGAGTAAGCGCCAGTAGTTCTACAATCAGTCTTGTTGTATCCTTAAAAACATCTGTGTCATTTATGTGGATTCTTTGACCAACATTTACAATGCGGTTGCTAGGTAACAGTGGTGGCTCCCTCAATTTGTTATTTGCTGGACAAAATACAAAACAAACTTCATAAAATCAGACAATCTAAGTGAAAACAAGCAAAATGTTTGCTGAAGTCTTAAAGATAATCATGTCCACTGTGTTTTACTAAGAAAGTGTTTGAACCTGACATCTAGGCTACTTTAAATAATATTTTCATTCATTACTTTATAAAGCTATTTTTTTTTCAGTTGCTCATTTTACTTGAACAATTTATAACAAGTTTTGTTTATTCAACCTCATTTTGGATACTTGAATTTGTCGGGCTTTCAACTCTTTTTGAGGACCTGATCGACTTAAAGTTGGGGTAATCAACCTTTTTAGTTGTAAATTAGTAAACTTTGTGCTTTCCACTAAAAAGTATGTAGTGAATACAGCATTTTGTGAAAACCTGAGACCAATGTGCACTGACCTAACTGAATTTTAATTCTAATCAGGAGGTGGATGCTGCACTCTGATTGGCTGAGCTGGGATGATCCTCTCCAGTTTCACTTTGTTGTTTGTTTATAAAGCCATAAATGCAATCAAAATGAAATATGTCGGTATTAAACATGTGTGGAAGGATTTATGTTAGGAAGTTGTCAGATTGAAAACCTAAACCCTTTGCAGTATATAAATTAGCAACCCCACCTTTAAGTAGATCATTATTTTGCATTTTGTCCATTGTAATCAAAAGGAATAATGAGATAAAAAAATCTAAGAAAAACTTTTTGCAAGGTCTTAAATTTAAATCTGTAGGAATATAATGATGTTTAAAACAAAATGTAATTGAGACATCCTGTATGTTACCAGTCCCGCTCTGATTCTCATTCACAATTATTGCCATAGAGGTGGTTTTATGGGATCGATTACAAGTCCAGACAACGTCACAGTCCCACAAACAAATACCTGAATGGATTCGATGACTCCACAGCTCAGAGCATTTCTGCTTTTGAGGAAAACAGTTCATCTCTGTCATAGTTTGAAGAGAGCAGCGAGTGGAAAAAGATCTGGCTGTAATAGTAATGGTAAAGTCATTTTGTAAGTTGCTCAAAATGTGGAGATGAATGGTATTTACTTCACTACTGATGTATTGATTTGAAGGTGCAAGTATTATTATTTTATCCTACATCACATATCAGCAAAAATGTAGGTTTGTATAATGTATAGTAAGCTTTTCACTCGACACTTTGCTTTTGTACAGTCAGATGTTGAATTCCTATTGTTAAACTATCTCCATGTGGGCTGCAGATAAGAGCGAGTCATGCTATGTGAACCTCCAGCAGCTCCATAAAGCATGTGTGTGTGTGTGTGTGTGTGTGTGCTGTGAGATCAGTGACAGTGTCCAGCCCAGTCACACCGCTGCTGTACATTGTCACTTTGATCTCTCTCTTCCCTTTAGTTATGAGCAGGACTGGCCGCAGACCAAGGCACTGCATAATTCCAGGATACGCTCTTTCAGATCCCGTCCAAGCTCGTGCGGTGAGACTGTCTGAGCAGAGCAATGACAAAGTAGAGTTGTTTTTTTTCTTTTTTCACAAGAGGGAAAACAGAGGAGATATTTCAGCTTGTGCAGATCCAAGCATTTCCTTTATCTCTGGCCTCATATCGCTGGAGGTTCAACATGAAAGAGACCCTTGTGTATAGCAGACTGTGGTACAGTAGCACTCCGTGACAACTTTATTTCACTTTTCAAAGAAGGCTGGGCGCTGTGGCATAAAGAACCAGCGCTGTAATCGTTTATCTATTTTCATTATCAAACTAAACTGTGAAATACTCTCCTCTCCACAGAATTGGACAGTCCTGTTGTATTGGTCCAGTTTATTTATTTATTGATGAGGCGTTTGATTGGATGTTTGGTCCATTAGACATTGGTTGTAACTGTTTGGAGGAGAAATAAAGCCCCTAAAGTTCCTGCAGGTCCTCCATTTGGTTGATATTGGGTATGGTTATATATAAAGCCAAATTATTTATATTGAAAAAGCTGGATTGGAGCATCCCTAATTTTACCTAATGGCCTCACCTGCTTGTCTCGGTGGAGATAATACATATGTTTAATTAACCCTTTTGGCGGTGGAGTTTTTCAGGTGAAATACATTTCTGGAAATTAAACTTTAAAGCTTTTACCTGGAGAATCAAAACAATATTTCTCTGGATTTTCTTCTACTACTTCTGGTGTTGCATTTGGCATTTTTCAAGCTTCTGAAACTTTGAAAAAACTGAAAATTTGAAGTCGAAGAAAGAGGCTGAAATGGCTTGGTGCAGAATTTCTACTTTGGCGCTTAAGGGGTTTATACTGTAGTCCATGCCAGGCTAGAAAAGGAAACTGTGGTGATCAACTGGGAAAAAAAATAAAAATAAAAAAAGATTTTACATAGGTCTTCTTCTTCAAACCTGAGTTTGAAACTAACTTTATATTTCCTTGATTCATTTCCATTTAAATCCATTCTAAGTCCACAGGAATTATCATTTTGCTGTTTTGCGTGTTATTCTGGGAGGAAATCATTTGAAATGATCTTGAATAGACTGTGAAAAGGTAGTCTAAACTAAACAGCTGAAATTGTCTCTGACTTTGATCCAATACGCTGCGGAGATGCCAGATGAGGAACAGTGAGAGAGGAGAAGTTCTGTGAGGGTAGAAACAAAGATGTCTGTAGCACTTACTAGGAAAAAGAACGAAAGAACTGAAGAAAACCTCGCGAAAAGGTCGGTGCGTGATGTTCTGGGTCATGGTGCGCTCGACTGTGTACCCTCACCAAAACTCCTGCAGGTTCAACACATGCAGTTGGACAAAATTGTTGTTTTTCTATATACATTTGCTTCTAAACTGTCATTTGACCTGAATTCCTACTATTTAAAGCAGCTGTACAAGTTCACTAAACTGTCCTTCCATATGTTACTATACACTGAACAGAAATGTCCATAGTTTATATTTGTTCTGTTTCTGTTGGTAAAGACTTAATGATGCTTAATTGCGTGCATAAACCTTTACATGAATTACACATTGTTTATTTCAGTCTAGTTCAGTAACAGTTGTAAAGTCTTGAGTCCGTAGTACTGGATGTGTGATAAATCTAATCAGATGCATATTTAGTGAGATGACATCATGGCAGAGCTATGGCAGCCACATGTGAACCACAACACCATGCTGTGTGAGGCTTTGATTATAGCAGCTCTGGAAAGACTACTCCCTCTAGTGGGACTCATGAGAAGTTGGTGATTTAAGTGTGAAGAATTGTGTAGTTCTGGTATGGTTTACCGGCGACTTTTACACTTTTTTAAAGGTGACATTGTGCAGATGTGTGCATTTGGTTCATTGTAAAGCACATAGTTCTTTTAAAAAGACTTCCGGTTCAAAACTTTAGAACTGATAAGCTCAGCCCCATTCATTAAATAAAATATAAGTAATAATAAAAGGAAAAAATTAACAAGCAGCAAAATGTATGTTAATTATTGTTGGAAAGTGTCTACATCAGACCTGGGCAAACTGGTTTACATACTTTTTATGCATTTAGAGATCAGTACTTAACATTTTGTTGATTGTAAAACACAAAATTGATCTAAAACGGCTCAGAAATTAAACAGATCCATTGACTTCCTGTTCAAAATTGCAGAACTGATAAGCTTCGCCATGTCAAATTTAACTGTTTTCATTTTGAAAAGTGGATGAGAATAATGAACCCTAATTGCCAAGTAAATAAGACAAGTAAGCAGAGATAGGTGGTAGGTGAAAACAGAACTTTTCAGAGCACTGCCACCAGACAATCCAAGATTTGAGTAAAGTAAAGATGAGATTTAAAAAGCACTGTATCTGTAAAGTTGTGAAAAGTGTTTATAGCAAAATTGACCAAAACATGTAGACTGATATAATAAGGTTAAAAATATCTGCATTTGTTTACATTTTAAAAAAAGAAAAGAAACTGTGTATAGCGTGCAAAAAATGTATTTAAATAATTGTTCTTTACACTCATTTAATACAATACATTAAAAATGACAACATTGGTAAACAAGCTAGTAAAAATACTCATGGTTGTTTTGCGATTTGCACAAAGGGAGATTCCTCAACAGATCCGCCTGCACGAGTCTCGACTTTGTGTACAGCGGAGTGAGACAAGCTGCTTAAAACCATTATATTTTGTTTGTTTTCCCAGGCTAAGCGAGCAGTGCAGAGAGGCGCGACGGCTGTCATCTTTGACGTGTCTGAGAATCCGGATGCCATCGACCAGGTTCGTGTCCTCACACTCACAAGCACACGCACACACCCATGTGCAGCTACAGTGTTTTTGTCTTATTCTAACCTTACGACATAGTACACCTTTGAATATCTTTGTTTGGATTGAACATTTCATACACTGCAGTATACCTTAGGCTTAAGAATGTTTTTTTTTTTGCCCGTTTCTTAAAAAAAATCTGGTTTCTTTGTCACTTGTGTTATGTTGTTGTGTCTTATTGAGCAGCACAAGTAATCAAAAATGTAACCAAAATAGCAATGCAATTGGATGCAATTAGCAAATCAAATTGAATCCATAGTTTCCTTCTCAAGCAACAAAATATGTGACTTTCTGCATATAAACTGTAGAGTGAATCTGCTTTAAAATAGCTTACATGCAGTTATTAATCTGCCAGTTTTTTTCATTTCATTCATTACATACAAGGAGATATAGTGTGTATCAATTTGACAAACTAAAATTTGACAAACTAAAAAATAAATGGAAAGAAGAGGAAAGAAGAGTAATCTTATAATATCTGCCCCTTTACAGAAGTTTCCTGTTAAGCAATACAATTCATGATCTAAACATAACACAATTCACAGCAAACAAATACGTTCTTTTAACCACAACACAATAAATCTGTTTTATACTTTAAATTTTGTCAATTAGTTTTAAACACAGTTTAAATATGAACTCTCAGCCAAATTCTATTATTAAAACGTAAAACGCAATCAAAATACTGGACACAAATATCGCCAGCCCTATAGTGTCTTTACGCTTACTCACGATGCATCCTCACTTTTAGTCCAAAATGTCACCTCAGAATAGAATAGAATAGAATAGGTTTAGTCTTGTCTCCAAGGTTCATACGATCACGGAAAACTTGGAAAAGTCATGGAAAATTAAACTTCCAGGCTTTTGAAAAGTTTTGAAATTGATTTGAAAAGTCAAAAATAAATTGGTAAGATTCATTGTCCTGCCTGTGTTGAGCAAAGATGTGGATGTGTGTATTGCAATTACTTCTTTAAACTGAAAAACTTTGACATTTCATACTTAGCTTGAAACTGAAATTAAATACGTACAATTTGAAAGTTTATTGTAACCGAACCAACTGAAGTTTAGCATTTTTAATGTGTAGAAATTATTGTATTTCGATTTCAATCAGCGAGGGGCACTATAGCTTACTCGATTTTTTGCTTCCTTAAAAATGTAAACAAAAAATACTTAATTTTAAACTTCCTACATGTTTTGCTCGAATACCTAATGCATTCTGATGCTGCGTTCAGGCAACTGGGAACTGGGATATTTCCCACTTGAAAAATACCAGTTCCCAGTTCAGAGTGTTCGCAACTATAATCAACTCGTATGTAAACATTATGGCTAATGCTAACCTTTAGGCTAAACAAATAAAACAATGAATGACCTGTAACCAATGTTTACATAGTTTTTGTGTCAGTTAAACCCTCCAAATAAATTTATTGTGGTGATTGTTGAGCTTGTATGTGAAGTGAGATTCCGGTATGCTAACAGCAGTTAGCTACAATGCTAACAAGAACAACCATAGTCTATGAGAACAACAGACAAATTTAGTGGAGTTTAGTGAACAAACAAGACATTATTAGATGTAGACAGGTCAATGTGGTCTAATTTCCACCTGAATAGATACATTAACAAGATATTTGTGCTTGAAGAAATTAATTTTAAGTTATTTATTGCAAAAAAAAAAAAAAAAGGGTAGTGCCTGGAAGCAGATGACTGACTGAAACATAACTGTGACAAAGGTATACAAGATCATTGAAATGTTGGGAATTGTTTTGTACAAGTCATGGAAAAGTTAAAATGTGTGCAAAGCCTGGGTCTCTTTTGTCTCAGTTCTGTTGTAGAAGTGTGTGTGAGTGTGAGGGAGCTCCTTTCAGGTGTCACTTGTGTAAATGGGAATGAATGAGACTGAAGGCTGTAAATAGTCGTGGCTTTCACTGCAGTGTTCCTTGTTGAGCTCATAATTGCGCAGGTAGCAGGCGAGAACACACATTACCTCATCCCTTAAGACTTTAGATGTGTCTGAAAGTTGTTCAAGAAAAACACACACACACAACTTTTCACATGGAGACATTCTTTGAATCTTTCTTTCAAACACTGCAACACTGATTACACAGTCTAGGTTTGTGTTGAATTTAGCTTTTTATTGTCTGGTTCCTACCCAATAGTTTGGAAGAAATCAGCAGAAAAAAATCTTGTTTGGATGTACAGTCAGTCAAAATTAACTGTGAGATCAAACAATGGTTCAAAAAAGTCAAAGATGTGAACAATATTGTATTGTATGTCTTTGTTCTTATGGCCTGAATGTGGCATCAGTTGCACTTGACAGGCAACAATGTTTAATGTTCTGTCTCTTTCAAATAAACTTACTAAAAATAAAAAAATATATATAAAACATTTTAGGCAAAAGCTTTATAATTTCCTTGGAGACAAGCTCACATCGTCATCCCTGATATTATAGAGGTTATGCAGATGACATCACAGTATTCTAAATGTCAGCAGTGAGTGGCAAAAATGACTGAGAGCAAATGTAAACAAGTTACATTTTCTGTAAAGACTAAAACCAATGTTGGGGGGGAATGTTTTGAAAAAGTAATTAGTTACTTGTACTTATTATTTTCAAGAAATGTAATTACGGTCACAAGAAAGTAACTTGGTTACATTACTTTATGTGTAATATTGTAATAAAAATGGTTATATTACCTGGGACTAATGCAAAATACAGGCCGATTTCTGTCAGTTTGTCAACTGAAGACATGTTTTATTATTGGCATTTAAACAGTGGTAAACCACTAATAAGTTGATAAACAGGCTATAATCAACATTAAAATGATGTGGGCCCTGCTATAGCTACTATGAGCTGTTTTATCTCAGACGTCATGTTTGTGATTTTTTTTTTTTTTTGCTTAAAAGTAACTAAAAGTATTTTGTTAGTAACTAACTTAATTACAAGTATTTTCACAGTAACGAAGTTACACTACTAGTTATACAAAATTGTAATCTAATTACAGTCCCTTGGTACACCTAACACTGCTCAAAACACTAAACTAACTAAAAGAGGAAAGAACATTTCTGTTTCTCTCACATTAACTCTCACTGACTCAGACTTTGGGATCACACACAGTTCAACTCATTAGCTTTCTATGCTTAAATAAAGTGTTTTTAGTCCATTTGATCAGTTGTGTAACAGTAAGAAGCTCCAGCATTAGCAAACAAGCCAGCTAAAGTCAGTCTGCTCTGTAGCCATACATAAATATATAAATATATATATATATATATATATATTATATATATATATATATATATATATATATATATATATATAATATATATATATTATATATATATCAATCAGGGCTTCTTCTCATGATTTTGGCACTGATTCAGAATGTTGATGTGGCTTCTTCAATAAAAGAATATACATAACCTCCAAAGTGTACAAGTAGTTTAGGTAGTAGGTTTGTGGGTGTTTGTGGCAAGAATTCTCCGGCAGTACTGGAGTTCACCACGCCAGGCCCGGACTTGCAGTTGCTTAGTTTCTTCTTCGGTCTCCTCTCGCTCCTCGTAAAGCGCGGAGGAGCTGAGAGATAAAAGGGATTGCGAGCGGACCACATGAAAGGCAAAGCTGGGCGGCTGTGTTAAATTCCCCTGAAAGGCTTTTCCAGTCAGGGCGGCTCAAGCAGCGCAGACAGCACCCACAAGGCCGAGGGGCAGGAGGGGAGGAGCCACTCATCACACTATTAAGATACAAGGAAAACTTTTGTGGAGTATGAGAATGATATTAGACCTTAACTCTGTAATAGTTGCGTAGTATTTGCTAACTCGTGTAAGTCAGTGTTTTTAAAGTTTGGACTGGGCAATATTGTGATAAAAATGGAATTGTGAGCTCATCTCTGTGACAATCTGCTTTTTTTTTTTTTTTTTCCGCAAATATGATTTCTCATTTCTCTATTTAACGCATCCATCTGTGCAAATACATCTTTCTCCAACCTACCTAAGTCAACTTCTTTATAGTGACATTAAATCTTTTTTTAAAGTCCCGTATGAATTTTGAGGTTGTGCTGTTTGTGCTGCAAGTCATAAAATAAGTGCATTTTAGCCATTTTTTTGGGTTTGATTTATCAAAACATACCCATGTATACATTTTTGCACATTTTCATGTCGTTTTTAATGTTACAAAATGTTAGAAGCTTGTTTTGTACTTGACACGAAATATCCAAAAGGCAATTTCTATTTGTTACTAAACCTATTTACAACAAAAAACAGCAATCAAACAAAATTAATTTTAGCTCCTCTTCAACTATTCAGGTGAAAATTAGTTGTCCTGTTAGTGCATTGTCCTTTCTTCATCTAATAATAGATTGTTCTCCTGTAAAATGTGGAAGCATTGGTCTATTCACCCTATTCTGCCCTTCCCACTTTTCTGGGCAGCACACTTCTGTTTTGCTCTGTTAAGGTAGCTTGTCATTCCCCAGTCAGAATCAGTGCCGAATGTAGTTTTTGTGTTTATGTGCGCATGCCCAGAACGTCAGTGCAAGTGCATGAACGTTACGGTTTGACTACTGCAACACTACGAGGACAAACAACATAGAATATCTATAGTTATCATTTAGGCCTACTTTATAAATGTGCTTATTTTAAGCAAAAACAGCTGAGAGCAGAGAAACTTCAAGGTCACCAAGGAATTAGAATTAAATTGAATGTTTTTATGAGTTGGGCTATTCGAGATTTCACATGACTTTATCAAAAATAAATGTTATTCAACTTTTTTAACAGACTTTTTTTATCTTGTGTGATTGGCGATCTAAAGTTACTACTGACAGAGACATTTTTAGCTGTTTGCGGAAGTACTGGTAATTAAAATATGGTCAAGCTAACAGCTAGCATGACTCAATTTCACTTTGTATCTTTAGCTTTACTTCTCTTACATGTTTTATTCGTTTTGAAATTTTAATTAAACACAGACAAAACTAAACTGTTAAACACAAACTGTTATTACTGTTTCAAAGTTGTAAATGCCTGATTAAGCTAGTTCCGGCTGCTAACTGTTAGCTTAAAATGGCAATGAATAGGCCTAAATGTGGCATTTTGGGCTTTCTTGACAAACTTTTGTGAGAAACATTCATAAATATCAATATAGAAGAAAAAATATTAACTGCACACTTACAAATAAGGGTTTAAAAAGATGTCCTTACAGCCTGTGCATGCTACTTATGCTAAAAGGTACAAAGGGGGCTGACCATGTTTGCTTGTCTGTCTCACGGGGGAAAATCAAACAGGAAGTGCACTGCCAAGAAAAGTGGGCGGGGCAAAATAAGATGAATAGAATGTTGTAATGTCACGTGAATAGAACATATAGTACTAATAGCACTAGCTGATATAGTTTTGGTCTACTTTAGTAGTAGTAATAACTTCAAAATAGCTGAAGTAGCAGTCAATGTAAAGAGAGTTGTAGCAGTGGAAGCAAAGGGAATAACAAAGTTAGTTGTTCAAGGACTTTTTCAGTTCAAATGCAATTCTTGTATTTGAATTCTTTGCCTTTCTTTTCCGAGCACAGAAAGTACACTCTCTTTTCTTAACTTCTGTAGCACAAGTGTGACAGCTATAATTTGCATTGCTGTCTTCTTTGTCAAAAACCCCAGATCTCCACGCTTGGCGGCAGATCAAACGGCCCCGTGTCTATACTTTTGAAACCAGAACATCGCTTATTCCACCGGGGAGCATGACGACAGCACGCGAAATAGAAAAACGAATATCCACGGTATTTCCCTTGGGCTTTTCAAATTACAGATTCTGACTGAGAGGGAACAGAGACAAGAGGAGGAGCAAGAAAGGCAGCGCTGTCCCGGACCACAGTTTCCATAGCAAAAGCCTTGGGGAGAAGGTTAAAGTTCACAGCATCTTTCTTAGCTTGGTCACAGAGGGGAATGCGCCCCTAGGCTCTCATTTGTTCATCTACACCTTCGCCTGAATGCTGCGGAGTTTCTCAGTCCAACGGTGCAGAACAAGCTCACTTAGAACTTGTTACACTTTAGCCATGTTTGCGTAGTTGTGACTGAAGTTGGAGGGAATCCTGGTGGGAAAGAACTACTCCAGAGCTGCCGGAGCTTGTAGTTCTGCATAAAAATGTGTTCAGCCGGGCCTGTCGAAGCTGCATATTCATAGGCTGTGATTACTGTTACGAAATGTACCTATTCAAATTAACCTTTTCAGCGCCAGTGTAGTAAGTCATTTTAGCTCACATCTCCAGACTTAAGTAAAATTTTAAAAATAGATTAATGTGCCCAGGATAAAAAGTCTTGCATATCCATTAACACATCCACTTTATTTATAAAGCACATTTTACAAACAAGACTGTTCTCAAAGAGCTGCGCATAGTAAATAAAAATAAATAAATAATAAAAAATACACAAACTACCTGACCTTTGGTCAAAGAAAGAGAGGTTCACATCATAAGTATATTTTGTGTCATTTTTTCAACATGCAAATTAAAACATTATCAGTAATGTTAGTTGTTATTAAGTCAGTATTTTAATGACTTGACTTGATAAAAATGGACTAAGACTTTGGACATGACTTGGTCTTGAAGGTCAATGACTCGGGATTTTGCTTTGTCTTGGAGCCTTGTGACTTGAGACAAATTGATGCCAATCCCCAAATAAATTGTTTTAATTTAACATGAACAAACTGGAACATGCTTTTTTGTGAGAAGTTTTTGTTTTAAATAGGATAGGACTCTATTTGTATTTGTGGGGTACTGACTTGACTCTCTTTGACTTGTAGCTTGACTTGGACTTGAGACTTACTTGAGACTGGCGTAATAATGACTTGGTCCAATGAAGAGAAAATGAGTTTGTTCATGTACATGTTGTGTTGTGTGCAGTTGAACCAGGTGGCTGAGGATCCTCTGAAGCGGCCGGTGGTTTATGTAAAGGCAACGATGCTGTGAAGCTCATGAACATCGTCAACAAACAGAAAGTGGCCCGCGCTCGCATCCAACACCGACCGCCCAGGGTAAGAGCAAGAACCACTTCTGTCTTTGTTTGTACCAGTGTCATGTTTACTCTAGGCTAGGGATGTCACATAATCAAATTTTCAGTATAGGCTCTTTTCACACTGGGTCTAGACTAGTTCCGGTCTGAAAATACCTGCAGATAGTTTTTCAGGTCTGTTCATTCTCTATGGAAAATTGGCTGAAATGCCATTAAATAATTAAATATTTAATTGACACAAAGCGGACAGCGCTGGGTAAGAGCTTGGAGATATTTCAAACACTCCTCAGATGTGAGGATAAACCCAAATTCCTCTTGTGAAATGTGAGAGCGTTCTTTGTAGTCGGCCATAGCCACTGCCCTCGGGCTTAAGACTTTAGCACGCCGCTGCTGCAGATGGATATCGCTCATTCAAAGACCTGTTTGTTTGCTTGGAATATTTGATAAGGAAGCTCCGCACTATGAGGTCAAATAACTTGGCCATAATGAGAGCCCTGGAGAACGCAGAGTGTGATAAGGCATGTTACGCACTGAAAACCATCACAATCGACTCTTTCTGTGTCAATCTAATAAATGTCTGGACTCTAAATCAGCTTTTAAATCGGTTTAACATGTCAAAAACAAGTTGGGTTCAGACTGAAGGAAATCAGCACAGGACAATTTATGAGCCAGTAAAACAAATTTGTTCATGGCATGCGAGGTTTGTGTTTTGATTTGCAACCGGATCATTTTATTAGCACCAAATGACTTGCATTTTGTTCATTCACATCACTTGGTCACATGCTTTGTAGGTCCGTGCATTACAGTTAGAATATTTATGCCTTTATTGACATGAAAAATAGGAAATATGGAAAGTGTGTATTTAATTTTAAGAAAACATAACTTTCAAAGAAAATGCTAACACATGACTGAGAGGTCATCAGGTGGGCGCAGTACTGAAACGAATATAAGCTGTACTCCCAATAGAGATTACTGAAGTGAAATTATTTAGTATATGCATACAAGTCATGGGTTTTGTTTAACACAAAAGCTATAGAAATAGCTTAAAGTTAAAGTTATATCAGCTCAGTTTCTCTGGGGCAAAAAGTTGGAAAACCCTGTTGTGTATAAAGACCTTCAGGGAGCAAAAAACTGACACATTCTGACAGATTTTCAGATTTTTTGGAAAGAATTCAATGGCCACTTCTAGTGCATGCTCAGTACAGTTGTCCATAGAAGTAGGACATCTGGTATAAAAAGCTAATGAATGCTAGCTGATCCATACCTTCTTTCTCCTGCTATGTTTGCCGATTTAATCAAATCTAAAAGTTTGCCTGACTTTACCTGTCATGATTTGTACCATTATGTGGTAAACAGTGTTTTCTCTTACACTGGGGCAGAATTAAAAGCATACAATAGTCTAGTTTTAAGTAAATTGGCTGTATATCATGTGTGGCAAGCAAGATACAAACATTTGATAAAAATTTCAATTGTGACCGCGCTTATTCCTTCCATCATGGCGAAGTGTCCATTCCCCCAAAGAGCGTGACGACAAAGGGTCAATATAGCATGCATGTAAATAATTTCACAAGTTCAGTACAAAAAGTAAACAAATTATGAAATGTACTTGATATTTATATAACTTAAAACAGCATCAATAATGATCTCTCTTTCTCTGGGCATACCGTATGTAGGTCTGAAACTATATCCTATATTTGACACATGTTTTTCTCTCTTTCGCAGCAGCCTACTGAATATTTTGACATGGGCATCTTCCTCGCATTCTTTGTGGTCGTGTCACTCGTCTGCCTCGTTCTGCTCATCAAGATCAAACTCAAGCAGAGGAGGAGCCAGGTAAGACTCTTTGTCTCAGCTACAACAAACTAGAATCTAGGTAAAAAAAAATGGCTTGATGGGCCCCTAATAAACAATCTTATATTCGATGTTTTTTCTAAGTGTGCAGTAATATACACCAAATGGTTTCTCACAGTTTTTTTTTTTATATTTCAAAGTGGTGTTTGCATGCATAGTTGTATTTAGTGAGAACAATAAAAGTTTTTTATTATTATCTATTCATTTTAATATTTGAAAAAAATTCAGGTGACGTTTAAAAAAGAAAAATATTACTTCTAAGGGCGCTTATATCCTTCTCAACTGCATCTTCCTAATGTACAAGCACTAGGCTTTTCCAGTGTCAGAAACGAAGCTTCTAAACCAGTTAAGGAATAGAAATAAAGTTATTTAGGGTTCGCAATCTGCTTGTTTCCATGTAGATTTTGCATCATTGAGAGTTGGAAATCTTTCCACGAAGCCCTGAATTACCCCAAAGCAATTTACCTAAAAATGTGTTTAAAATAAGTTGAAAAGGAGCCCATTAAAATGTCCTATTCTGTTTTACGTGTATTTTTTTCCTTGTAAATATCCAGATTTTTATTAAAAAAAATTTAGATAAAAAAAAATTTGAAAACATTTGATAAAAAGTGACAGGTACCACACATGTGTCTTTGGTGCCTTAAGAGTTTAACAAATTCAAACATTTTGTAAGGTTGAGGTTGATCATTTAACAGTCAGCCTTATTGTTTTGTGGTAGACATCAGCCTGTATTGACAAAGAGGTCTGGGGTGAAAGCTTAAGCACTGCGTGAATCTGGATTACCATTTAATTAGGTGTGATGGGCATTAAGCATTCAGCAGTCGTGACACTGCTAAGACCTGCGTGCGGAGGTGTCCCATGGGTGCGCTGGGGATGGGTGTCACAGCGGCAGGCACTTATTTCCTTCTGTGAGCAATTAAGAGAGCAAATCACAGCAGGGCTCTTCACACATAATAATGATGACACTCCGGAACCTGAAAGATTAATAAAGGCTGGTGCTGCGCAGCTACTGGTTTGTTTTCATTCCCATTTGACATTAGCGTGCTAAGCAGAACTTTTAATAGTAAACAGAAAATTATATTGTTTGTCTGAAGAATAAAACATTAGGACTGACTAAGACTAAATATATGGTTAGATCTACTGGCATTTGCTTTGGGTCACTGAAGTTGTAGTGTTGGTGTAGTGAACATGATTATGTTTGAGATTTACTTTGATGTTTGTTTGTACCCAGTGAAGTGATGCACTCATTCTAGGGCTGCATAATGTGTCACTATCAAATCCATATGGAAATATTACTGTGCTTAGCTTATCGCAAAAGACGCTGAACAGAAACACCAGCCAGCTTGGTTTTAGCTCCAGTATTATTAAAGGCAACATTTTCAAATAGTAGGGTAGATTATTTTCAAATATTTCCATGGTTAACATTTTACAACTGTTGCATTTGGAATTGAAATTGCAGTAACAAATAGAAAAATCACAATTTGATATTTTTTTTGTCAGCCTTAATCACTCAGTTGTTGAGTGATTAAGGCTGAGAATGTTTTCTAATGTAATTTAAGGAAAACAAAGACCCAAATGAAATAAATTCTAGATATACGTTTAATGCTGTACTATGGAACATTCTAGTGTTGGGAGTAACTCATTACAAAAGTAACTAGTTAGAGTAATATATTCCCCTTTTCAGTAACTAAGGAGTGTAACTCATTACTTATATTACTACCAGTAGTTACAATCTGAGTAACTCAAGTTACTTGCATATAAATAAATAGCTTTTATATTCTATTGAAAGTAACACTTGAAGACCAAAACACCACTAAAATACTGTCTGTTGGCTTAAAGGTGAATAAAATAGTATGAGGAAAATGTGTTGTGACATCACATTTCCATAAATGTAAATGTAAATTTTTTAGCCTGTAACTACTAATAATATAATGTATTGCAATTTTACAGTAACTTACCCAACACTGCTCGGCAAAAGCCATACCATCTTGCATTTTGCACAGTCAGACATATAGCTTTATCACTGTGCTCTGATTTTCATTGCTGATTATCACTTGACTTTAATAAAATGCAATAGAAATGTATAAATAAGGTTGGTCTTGGTTCAGAACCTCCCCAGCAGAAAAGCCTGATCACAGATGGTCTTAAGCAAAGCCAATAACACACTTCTGCTTCTACATATGACACCCTCCAATGATTCTCAGGGGCAGGCAGCACTACATAAATGAAGTGCTATTTTGCCATGTTGAGGAAAAAATACACATTGCTTAACTATAGTGTAGGCTCTGTTGGTGACCTTACAAACAAAGTACATAATAACAGCATAACAATTGCGTAAACGGTGTTATCAAATAGTGTTAATACTGTAAAATAAATTAGCATTCATTCTACTTCACAAAGCTACACAAAAATGGCTTTAAAAATCAAGGTAAACCTTAATTAATGATAATGTGTTATCTGTATGTGATTAGCAGAAAAAAAAAGGTCAAATTATCTTCGAATAAGTATAAGTATGGCTGGCATATTAAACAAAAAATGAGAGATTGAGATCTTGTCATGTCAAATTTATAAGCATGTGTTTGGGATTTTGAATGAAAATATTTGATAATCAATCCTTTGTCAGAAATAAAAGTAATTTGAGGTAGAATATTGGTGTTTGTAAAATTACTTCTAAATGCAACTCGAGATCAATATGATGGATAAAATAGAGATTACAATATTTTTTTTTCAAGATTGCCAAGATGTGTCTTCATATAGACTTCATGAGCAGTACAACACAATTATAACCAATGCAATTCTAAAAGACAAGACTTGACATTGCTCCTCCCTGTGTCCTCAGAGCTCCATGAACAGAATGGCCATCCAGGCTTTGGAGAAGATGGAGACGCGGAAGTTCAAGGCCAAGGGGAAGGTGGTGAGGGAGAGCAGCTGTGGGGCCTCGGACTCTCTGAGCAGCAGCTCCACGTCGGACTGCGCCATCTGCCTGGAGAAGTACATCGACGGAGAGGTGAGAAGGCCCACGCGCTGGCTCTGCTGCACCAGCCAATCACAGCAAATACTGCAAAGGGCTTGAAAACTAGGCACATGTACAGAGGTTTGGGTATGACTTACAGGATTGGATCTTTTTTATTTGAAGAACTTTGAATAGCTCTGTATTTTGTCAAAGACTTTTCAACAATCTTCCCTAATATAAAGTTAGGCTATAGGACGACTGAACTATTACCAGAAAGGTTACTTTCAATGGTGTCTTATCGGGGTGTCACAATATAAAATTTTTGCCAAAATATCATGATTTATTCACAGTTTTGATAAACACAAACAAACGACAGTGAAATCGATCTATTCCTGTCATTTTCATTGTCTATAACACAATCGTTTTTCCTAAGTTTGTGACCAATTTTATGATCAGAATCAAAGCTTGTGAATAAAAGACCTGACATTTACATGCATTTGTTACTTTGTATTATTGGACTTAATTTAACTTCTAAAATTGTCATTTTTCTAGATGGAACTTTTGTTTTAAGCCAATTCCAATGCTGATGCCAAAGTCAAGAAAAGTATTTATTTTTAATGAATTTATTTAATTTAAATCCAAAACAAGGCTGATAAATTTGCTTCAGTCACCCAGGAACAGGAGGTAGAAAATAAATGAATTGGTGAATAAAGTAAAAAAAAAAAAAAAAAAACTGTAGTTATAAAATTGACCAAAGGGAACCAATATATTACTCAACCCTAGTTTCCAGAAATGTAATAAAAACACTTATTTTTTCTCATAAAATATGCATTTTATTTTTCTTATATTCATGCAGTTGTATTGAGACTTGAATAACCACAATTAACCTAGGAATCTTCATCCCCAGTGTTTATTGTTTAATGTTTCAAGTATGTCTTTAACTAGAACTAGATATTTTCTTTATTATGTTGTCTAGATTGTCACACTGGCTTTAGATCACTGAGTTGAATATTAAAGTAGTAAAGTAGTATCAAAGTATTAAGAATCGAGTTGGTCAGACAAAATATTTACTATAGTAATATTTCTTAATAGTTGGTGATCAGTTAAACATATTGAGACACATTTTTTGTAAGGTGAAGTCAATTGTACATGCTTTTAGTGGCAGGAGAAACCGACGCAGCAGGAGGAAACTTACGCAGACACAGGGAAACACGCAAGCTCCACAAAGGCCCTGTGCCACCTGGTAGTCACTCCCAAAACCTTCTTGCTAAGGGAAAGCTCTACCAACAAGGCTATGTTCTGTGGCTCTTCTATTCTGTTATTTGCTCAGTTGAATAATATGCATAACATTAATAAACCAAAAGCTGCAGATATCACAAAGAACAGAAAAATTGAGAAAAATACAGTAGCAAATTGTTGTCTTTGTATATTGAAATTATAGCATTGTTCCAGCACAGCAAGTTAGTTTATGTAATTACAGGTTATTGTCTCAACCCCGTCTGGCTGAGGTTTTGTATTTTTCTTGCTCTTTTCTTTAACACAAAACATAATGCAACATGCGGACAATAGAATGGAAGTCCCCTGATGTGAGAGAGAACGCTGCTTCTCTGGAATGACGTGGTTTCCTCTACCTAGATGTTTAGTCGAGGCTTTGAGAGCACCTGAAGAGATAACGATTCCATAGAGTGCAGCTTGTGATTGGGTTTCCTGTTTTCCCACTGGCCTCCTTTAATCCAGAATCACCATCCTATCTGCAGCAGTCTTTAGGATTCAGTTTAACGCAGTCCTCGCTGTGACTCGGGGATGCTGCAGGGACGCATGCCCGAGGGACATTTTTGGGACATGAGTGGTATTGTCTTGTTTCACGGGGATGTGTCTTTTCGGTGAGAAGGAGAAAACGGAACAAAGCAAGGCGCCACAACTCACGGAGGAAGTGGTGTTATAAAAGACTCAATGGCATCAAAGCCATTTTCAGTCTCATACCTGGCAACAAAAGCATGAGTAAAAGAGTAAAAAGATGAGTCACACGGCTGTGAGTTTGTATTCACAGGGCTCCTTCTGCTGTGCCCTGGCTTCTTTTATGTTAGTTCTCCATTTGAATACGAAGTGTATTCTTCTATATTAAATATCTAGTGTATTAGCACTGTTTGGGGTCAAAAAGAGGATAGACTAGTATAAGGTAACCAGATGGATTGCTACATTTTTAACATGAATGATTTGTCATTCTTTGCAGGAGTTGCGGGTCATTCCATGCGCACACAGATTCCATAAGAAGTGTGTGGACCCCTGGCTGCTGCAGCATCACACCTGCCCGCACTGTAGACACAATATCATAGGTAAATCTGCGACAACCACTGTCTTTTTGTCTAATAATACATGTTTTCTAAAACATTTTTTTTTCTTTTTTTTTTTTAAATATATAGAACAAAAAAAGGGAGGCCCAGGCCCAGGTTGTTTGGACCCAAGTAACCCAATGCATGGGAGGCAGCAGAGAGTGGTTTTGCCTGTTCATTATCCTGGACGGGTTCACCGGGCCGGAGGAGTGACTGCCTATCCACCAGAACCAGCATGGACCCTCATGGGAACCCTATTACAGTGCTCACAGTGGACCAGCATCCCGACCCTCAGGGCCTGTATCCACCCCAGTCCACATCCACTTTTCTGCGAAGCTACCACCCTGCCCTGCACTTGGAACATTCTCTTGGGGCACACCACTGTGGCGTAGAGCATCGCGGGCCTCCTCCGTACGGTGCACAGGCTCATCACGCTGCTTTCAAACGGCCTAAGTTCCATGGACGCAGCTTTTCCCGTGCCGCATGTTTTTCCCAGTATGAAACTATGTACCAGCACTACTACTTTCAGGGTCTCACCTTCCCCCAGCAGGACGGGGTTTCTGGACCTGTAGGTGCAGGGACCATGTCTGGGAGTGGTGCACATAAGGGACACCACAGCAGGGCCTTTCAGCAGGGCCTGCTTTACCCCACAGTGGTCCATATGGGCCCCACTACATCATCCCGGATAGCAGAGAACGGCAGTACGTCTGGGCTGAGCTGTTACCATGGTCACCGCTCTATGTGCAGTGGGTACCTGGCAGACTGCCCCGGCAGCGATAGCAGCAGCAGCAGCTCGGGACAGTGCCATTGCTCCTCCAGTGACTCTATGTTAGACTGTACTGAGGTCAGCAATCAGGGCGTATATGGCAGCTGCTCCACCTTTCGCAGCTCCTTGAGCAGTGACTATGATCCATATGTATACCGCAGCAAGAGCCCCTGCAGAGGGGTCGCTGAGGCAGGGGCCTGCACCTCCACTCCTGCAGACGAACCCTCAGCCTCTCCTTCTCTCCATCAGCTCCCACCTGGAGGGGACCACACCTCCAGCTGCAGTCTGGAGCCCAGGGACAACACTAGCACTACCTCAGCCTCTGCTCTGGAGCATGAGCGGGGCAAGGTCCAGGACGACTTAGGAGAGCACGGTGTAGCGGCTTGTAGCTGCTGCTATGACGTGCTGCTTCCAGTGTCGAGTGTAAAGGGGCGGACTCAGAACGCAATGGGGCCTTGGCCTCTGGACGCTGTCACAGAGCAGGAGCAGATTTTCCGAGCTCCAAAAACTACTACACTGAGCACATGTGCCCTTCAGCAGAACAGGTGGGCTTCGAAGGTCTGCCTTGTTGCTTTTACAAAGAAATGAAGGTTCACAGGGCTGCCACAGGACACTTCTCAGAGGACTACTCTGTCAATGTGCAGTATGCACACACAGACTCAGACAACTGCTCTGCACAAGGCTGCTGTGAACTTAACCAGAGAATACCCATAATTCCAGAGGACACAGACTGTGAACTGGGCTCTGTGTCAGAAACTCAAAGCAGTTTGCTGCCACCTAGTGTCAAAATAGAAGCAGAAATGTGGACAGGAGAGCAGCTTGAACCCAGAGAGGGTGTTTTCACAACCAGACCAAGAGCGCGAGGACAGGCGTACACAAAGGAAGAGGAGACTCGCGCTCTGTTCCACCCTCCGCTCTCTGCAAAGCCCAGTACATCGGGTAACAGTACTGAAGCTAGTGAGGGAGCTGTGAAGATATGAACTCTTTTTATCTTCACCTGTGTCAATCATTTTAACCTGGAGTTGCCTTGTTGCTCTCTGAGCTCTGAATGTTATCATCTTAGATGTGTGAATTTCTACTGAAATGGCCTGTCATTTCTTCATATAGTGTGTCAAGTTCATTCCTGTGGCCACCTCACAGCACCAAGCTAAATTTGAACTGCTGCCATAAAAATGTTGAATAGTATTTTTTTATTATTATTAAAACGATATTTATTAAAATTAAGAAAGTAATCTTTCATGAAAAACATCTGCATCCACAAATGTAAAGTTTACACTGCATGTAAACATATACCACATTTCACTTGGTTTATATGGCCATTGCTGTACCAAATCAGACATTTTATATTTGCTTTTTTAAAAGTGCAGGGAAAAGGGTCTACGTTTTTTGAGACTCATACAGTCAGTAATGAGAAGCTACATTGTTATGAAAAAAAAAAGCATACTAATGTGAATGCAAGGCTGACACTGTTCTATTAAGTATCCTAAAACCTGCTATAGGCAATGCCCAGTTATGGCCTATAGGAGCTGTCCCAGAATAACCTTAAGCCTTACGCTGAGATAATGGTGTAGCACCCTTTAATGCTGCGGTCACTTACAGACGTCCTCCGTGAGGCATGCTCTATCTATGGTATTTAAAGTTTGTGTCAAGGCCAAAGGAGAAGACTCATGATTCATAATGGTTCCTACCTTACTGTGACTTTCTATTGATGCAGTTCATTCACCCTTCAGTGTATCTGTTTGAATCTTATTCACTAAGTCAATGCTGTGTCGTTCATGTTTTCTGTTTGTCCTACAGACTGTTTTATACTGTTTCTATGAAATACACATTCTCTACACAGAGGAGAACCTTCTCAAATAACAATATTTAAGTTAACACAGTGCTGTAAACATGTGAGGATCTAATCTTGCCTTTTTGATAGAAATATATACCTACTGCAAATAGAACATTTTGGGGTACTTGAGTCACTATTTAATTTTTGTTATTATTTCTAGCACTTAAAAAGATTAAAGTGTACAAAATTAATATTTTTTAATTTTTTTAAGAATATAAATATTTTCTGTCATTACCATTACAAATGTATAAAAAAGGCTAGAAATCAATCTGTGTATATTTCTGTACGTGTATAGCAACACATTTCATAAATGGAAATATGTTCTCTGAATATTTATTTACTAATATATTTATCTTTAAGCCACGTCTTATGTTCAGTGTGTACGGGCGTTTGAGATGCTTTTTATTGAGAAAAATCACTAACATAAGACTTTGTATATACATGGTAATTGCACACAAGACGATTAAATCTTTTCTGACCAAAAACTGATTTTAAAATTTTAGTACCATACAGTTTTGTAATCAAAGTGTACAAAGATCTGTAAAATATACAGTTTTATTCATGAATGTTGTGGCTGTTTTTATTTTTTTACTTTTCAGAGTCAAATGAAATTAAAGTCAAGTTTTTATAACACAATTTTAATTATATGCTGAAGCAGAAGGGACATTGCACATACTATTAATAAGATTGTTGTTTTTAGTCTATTTAGACATGTCAGTCCAGGTCTGCCAGTTCAAATTCTGGAGATAAAAGTGCTTGCAGCTTTAAAGACAGATCGATGATGGATTTGCTGTGGTGATCTTGGAAGAATATGAAAAAGTCCAAACTGTTCATTATGTTTTAGTTCAGAGTCTTTCTTTCAGTCAACACTTCTTTACAAGACAATGTCGTGAAGAGAGAATCTGCTTTGCCTCTCACAGCTTGAAGCCAGAGTGAAGAGCAACAATTCCTCCTGTCAGATTGTGGTAGCGCACACAGTAGAAACCAGCGTCGTCTATCATATCCTTGAACTCTTCCTGCACAACAGATGTAAATGTACAGATCAGACAGACATAGAGGTTATGCCAATAGGGAAATTATAAATCCTCTTGTAAAAGCTCAAAACAACTACATAGAAAAAAAAAACGCTACAGAGTGATAATGAATATAAAGTTTTTTATCTGACATGTAAACAGTGTTTCTCCCTCATTTCTTACTGACACAGCCTTTGGGATCACTGTTCAGCTCATTATGTTTCTATACTTAAATGAGATGTTTTAGTCAGTTTGAGGAGTGAAATATATGTTTATGTGTGCAAATAATTCCCAACTCCTGTTAGCTGACAAACTAGCTAATGTCTGCCCTGTTGCCGCGACGACAGAAACGCTAACAAACACTTCATGGAGGGAAAATTAGGTTAAAAAAAAGGATTCAGACAGAATTTTGAGCATTTTTCAAATAAGAGGAGTCTATTGCAAAATGAGAACTAGTCGAACTACCACTGCATTTAAGATTTGTAACTGAACTAACTGAATGGATGTATTTACCTGGTCTGGGAACTTTCGAATGCTTTCTACTAAGTACTGGTAAGATTTCCAGTCTCCGGCAATGACTTCTCCCAAAACAGGAATTACTTGGAAACTGTAGGCATCATAAATCCTGTTGTGGAAAGAAAAATATTATAAAAGCAAACATTTAAGGCAAACAGAACAACAATAATATTTTTGCTTTACTGTTATCTAATATAAAAACATCTGTAAATGTGTAGAGGAGCATGAAAAAAGGCATTCTGAACAGGTGCTCTATTGAAAAATTCAGCAAAGCGTTGTATTCGGTGTTTAAAATGTGTAGTAACAACGTTTTTAAAGGTGTCATTTGTTGCTTGATTCACTCAGCAATGGTTAGACAGACCAGTCATGTCCAAACTGTGACTGGAGGCCATTTGAGGCTCTCAGACTCCTGAAGAATTGGCCCAAAAAACCAAGCTAAGATATACAGTGAGTAGGCAACAACAACCATTTTTGTAGTTTCATATTGTGACTCAATTTCACTTGCACTTAAATTAAAAATTACCACTGAATATACACCTTTATGGCCCAGTTTGGCCCTTCATTTAGTCTGTGTTTCAATGGGTAGCCCTTCATGAAAAAGTTTCACTCTCGACATAGACAAAGGCAGAAAAATGTAACAAATAATCCAGAAGAGGGCAGTGTTGCATTGGAAACAAGATAATTTGGTAAGTCAATTATACAGTATAAATTCATCTTATTGCTGTTTAAGGATTTACTCAAATATAAGTAGTTAAAAAAAAAAGACATTTATACTTACTTTGACAACAGAGGGTTAGACACTTTACTGAATTCCAAGCACATAAATCTTCCACCAGGTTTAAGGACCCGTTGGGCCTCTTGTAAAGCCTGCAAAACCAACATATTAATCTGAAAAGAATATGCTATATTCTACCTAATACATAAATTGACTGGGCTCATTTACCTGCTCTATGTGAGTGACATTACGAATCCCAAAAGCAATAGTGTAAATGTCAAACTCGTTATCACCAAACGGCAGCTCCTCAGCGTCTCCCACAACCCACGACAGACCTGAGATCAGAGGTGCTCAGTACTCAGTCAGCTTCTGGAGAGATTGTACTTTTCTAACACATTATATTTACTTTTAGGCTACTTGAGTAACAGTGTGAGTATGAGAGAGTTGTGTCACTTTCATGTCATAGAAGAGATGCTTTCTTTGGCTGTTTTTCAGGTTTGGTCTACACAAATATACCCACTAATGACTGAAATCTGTTCTTTTAGCACATTTTTGTGTTTTTGTGCTTTAAGGGGATTATTTATGTTCAAAGTTAAACTTATGTCATTATCACAACACTCTGAGATGATACTAAGTGTTTAATAAATTAGCTCTTAAAGAGCTCAACAATGTGACAACACAAGTCCTAGTCCAACACTAGTCGTTGCAAAAAAACAATTTTTACTGAAAACATGGGCTAGGGTTACTGTTTAAGTGGCCTGTAGTTATCTTCAGTATGATTTTAGCAATATTTACTTACAACATGGCTACAACAATCGATCTTAGTAAGTAATTTATTGACTATTAAAATAACAATTATCAAAATATAACATTTATCTGATGTCAAAATGCCAAGTCAAATATACTGTATATTTGTTATAACTTCATCAATAAAACACTTAATCCTTTTATAGAAGGATACTATACTGAGAAAAAGTTGATTCAATTGTATGTAAAAGATTCAAAGAACAGAGGATCTAATAAAGAAATAATTTACTAGTCAACGTCAACGGTTAAAATGAGTTGCAATCTTAGTATATGTCCTTACCGGTCGTGATGCCCATGCTGTCTGCTTTCTGTTTGCCCACTTTGAGCATCTCCTTGTTGATGTCACACACCACAGCTTTGGATTCTTGAGGCACGGCGTCTTGTTCGCCTGCGTAGCTGGTAGAAATATCCTGCCAGGATGGTGTCTGCATGATCTTAGCCTCTCTCCTTCTCATCTTCTCTTCCTGGGACTCAATGTATTTCAGAAAACGAAAAGCAATGTCACCTGCAAACAAGAGCAAGCATTTAGAGCAAAAGAAAAGAAAAACATGGCATTCATTTGTTTACAGAGTACAGCACCAGTGCCTCCCGCCACATCGAGCAGACGTGCCCCGGGCTGTGGGTTCATAGCATGAAGCAGGACGTCTTTCCACAGTCTGTGAATGCCCAGGCTCATGGCATCATTCATCACATCGTACTTCTGAGCTACGTTCTCAAACACCTGATAAACTGTGAGAAGTAGGTGGGTTAGGCAGTGGAGCAGCATTGATAAATAAAGAAAATTGTGACAGGTCATCTTTTAAAATATTTATAATAACATGAATGAATGGATAATGATTATGCTGGATTATACAGACTCTAACATGTGCAAAAGGATGTTTTAAAAGAAAGCAATAATATTATATTGTGTTGAAATAGCAAAATGTGATAAATAAACTAAAAATATCATTTTTGCTGAATTTTTCAGGCTGTAGCGTATGATAGTCATGATGGGGAAAGAAGCAAATTTACTTCCAAGATTACATGTTATTCTCACAGGAAATGCCTCAAAGGGAGATTTGCAAATGCTGACTAACTAAATCCTGAAAGTCCCCATAATAAAAGAAAAAATAAGGGATAACTATATTAATTTTACCAGCTCTCTGTCTATTTTAAATATCATTGGTTAAATGTCATTAAAAAAACATGAATTTGACGCTATTTTTTACTGACACAAAATACTTTACGCACATAAAGAAATAAATGAAAGAAAACATGGAAAGACACAGAAGAAACAATAAACAAAAAACGAATAAAAAAAATAACACAGTCAACATACAAGCAGCAGTATATAATTTAAAACTGATACGACAGATTGATAGATTTTTCATGTTTTGACGTCTGCTGCTGCTGTCATGTCTCTCACCTTTCTGTGCCTTTTCCTCCTCCAGCACCGTCTCAAAGCCGAAATGTGTGCTCCTGTCGCCGGCGTCATTGCTCAGACAGCGGCCTGAGTGTGGAGCTCGACAGTGGATGGATCCAGCCGTCACTCTACTGGTAGAAAAACAAACATTTCCACTAAAATCCCGGAGAATTTTTCGAGCAAACAACCTGACGGGGGCGGCCATGTTGACAGGCCACTGTTTATACCGTCACGTGCGCGTCATAAGCGTGCGACGATTTTTATTTATGGGCATCAGATCAAGCAAGCAGAAATAAATCACTTTTAGGTTAGAGTGAGAGTGCACGAACAGCAATATTGTATGGCCTATGGTATTTAAAAAAAAAAAAAAGTTCCACAGTTTTTCTTGTCCTGGCGCTGGGGTTTTGGCGGGTTTATATCTCCACTGGGGGGAGTAAGAGTGCCTTCAGTGCAATTTGGTGGCTTGTATTCTCACTGGGGCCTAAAGTTAAAACTAATGCATTAATTCTTAAGACAGAAAGTTGTATCTCTTCAGCCATATTGTTCTGTTAAGGTGATTTTGTTTTGCTGGGTTTTTATATGAAGGATTTTTTAATTGCCTGAAAACCAAATTCATATCCCTTTAGTTTAATCTTGAAAGCTGAATCATATGAATTTTGAAACATCTGCATGGACTTGGTTTTCCAACATTAGACATACTGTAAAAGCTTCAGTCAGTGCAGGTAGCTTTGCAGTTCGATGTGACTGTGGCGTAAAGCTTTTGGACAATCTGTTCTCATGGTCAATGGTCTCATATGGACCTCACTATAAGAGAATATCCTACATATGAGCTAGAGATCTAAGAATCAACTTCAAATTTGGCCTAAATCCAACCAACAGAGCACACATTCTTATTAAAGACATACGCCATGTTCTCGTTCTGTCTCTTATGCTGCATGAACCTTCTCATACACGTATGTCTTGTATGTTACATTTCTATTCTCTAAATGTTTTTTTGTTTTTTACTATTGTATAGATTTATTGTGTCTATTCATTGTACTAAAAGAAACAACTTTTTGTAACTTTTTTAACTTTCTGATTTACATATTTTTGTCTTTAATTTAATTTGTTTTTAATTTTGTGCTTTTGATTGTTGATCCTAAAACCTTGCTTTACAATCCCTCATACATACATACAAACAAACAAACACATGTATGTTAGTGTGTGGACCAAAAGTTGTATACACACCCACTTTACGGGGACCTGCCTTCATTATGGGACAAAATGCAGGTCCCCATAATGTAAATACTTCATATGAAATCAGCAACATAGTTCTAAATTCAACTAAGGTTAAAGGTAGATTAGGGTGAGGGTTAGGTTAAGTTTAGGAGACTCACTAAGGTTAAGTTAGGGTGAGGGTCTGTGAAAAATGAATGCAAGGTAATGTAATGCCCCCATGACATATGGGTGACATTGTGAGGACTAAAAGATACACACTTTCGTTACTGAGACCTGCCGAACTTATGGGGACAAAAAGCAGGTCCCCATAATGTAAATCCTTCATTATGAGATTAAGTTCAAATAAGGTTAAGGTTAGGGTAAGAGTCTATGAAATTTCAATGTAAGTTAATGTAATGTCCCCATGCAATATGAAAACAAAACCAACCCACCTTCACATAATTTAAAAACTAAATAAACTGCCTGAAATTAGACTTAAATAAAATAATGTAAAATTAGGACAACATTAAGCACAAGAGCACAGGCTTTTCTTATAGCTATATTTTGTAATTTTCCCATATCTATCTCCATTAAGAATGCTCCTACTTTATCTTTTCATTGAATTGTGTAGTCAGGCCGGTTGATAGAATTTTGCACCAGGGCAAGAGTATACCTCATACGGGCCCACCACAATATAAATTATTATAATAAAGATACCATTCCGGGAACTAAGACCCTGGGGCTCAGGACAAATGACCCTTTTGCACTTGTAAACATCACAATGACACTGATACTCTGAAAACAAGTAATTTTACCAACAATTTATGGTGACCATGCAGTCTCAACCAAAGTCTGCTGCAAAAATTAGTGTCTTCTGGGGGTGAGGCGTGAGAGAACTAACCACTACATTGCCATATGTTGTTAACAAAGCCTATATGTGTTTTCCAAATGACTTACATTCTTTCCTTTCTTTGTAAGCCAATGTAGAATATTGAGAATTACTGTCTCCAATGATCAATAGGCCATGGCATTTTACAAGAAGCGCTAATAAGTTCATGTTGTATAAATTAGCACACATTTATTTTACACATGTGCTTCTATAGGAGGATAAGGGTAGTTAACTTTTTTGCCAACAGTTTCTCTCTCTCTCACTCCCTCTCTAAATACTTCCAGAATGGGATAAAAGCAACACCTTTCATGAATTAAGAAGTCTTTTTGCACACAGTTTTTGTTTGTTTTTTCACAGGACCTCAGTTGTGGTGCTGGACTCCTGCTGTTGTCTTCCAAACACAGGTTGCACGGTTGACCTCGTCTCACTGGGGGCCAATGGGTTACACATGGCACCCTGGACACCCCCCTCTATGTGAGCATCGCCAACACCGTCTGGGAGTCATTTCACAAATCTGATAAGCAGTGGATGGAAGGCTGAGCGTGGAAAAGACCAGAACGAAGCCACTTTACGAATTCCATGTGGCCATTAAACATGTCTCAGTGTAAAGAAAATGCATTCAGATATGTCTCTAATAGCTTTTCTCACTCCGTTTTTATCACTCAGAACTTGTAAAAGTATAAACTGATGCCCCCTGTTATTAAGATCATGGACACACTCTTCACCTTCCTCTCAAAGATTAACCTTGTCCTGCTTTTTTCCCTTTGCTAATGGACTCTGGTTCTCCAGACTTAAACTCTATCTACAAATGGATGTGCGTCAGTCCTAGTAACAGCCTGTCCATCCATGGGAGTGGACGTCTCCTTCACTGTGGTTCTACTCAAGGTTTCTCTTTTTCTTTTTTCTTTACCAAGGAGAGTCTAAGAACTGGGGATGCCCTAAGTTAGTTATCCATCTGCCTGTTTACTGTTGAATTTGAAATGCTTGACCAGATGCTTTTCAGATTTAGTTGTTTCTGTTTGGGATTGACCAATAAGTTTATGTAATGAACAATTTATTTTACCCTTTAATGCAATATTATACACAATTATTGCACACATTATATACTTTTTTAATGTTGTTGTATAAATGGTGACATGGTGGCAGAGCGGATAGTGCTCTCGGCTCACGGCAAGAAGGTCACAAGTTTGACTCTCGCACGGCCTGGGCCTTTCTGTGTAGAGTTTGCATGTTTCTTCCCGTGTGTGGGTGGGTTTCCTCCGGGCACTCTTGTTTTCCACAACAACAATAACATGCCCGTTAGGGTGATATCCTCCATGGTAGTCCTGACCAAACTTAGCAAGAACACCTGGAGATGGGTCCCCGAGCGCTGCACTGCGGCGATCACTGCTCCTGAGGAGATGCCCCAGAGGCATTGAAGGATGGGTCAAATGCAGAGGACAAATTTCCCTACAAGGACAAAAAAGTATACCTTAACCTTAACCTTAAATCTGCAGCACCAAATGCTGAATTATTCAATTGGTGTATTTTTACAAGGTATTTATAGTTTATATTGACTATATATTTAAAAGACTTATGTAAAAGTCCTCATTGAACACTGCAGTTCTGTCTGTAAGATGTTATTCTTTTTCCTCTTAGCCTCAGAAAACTCTCATCACACTCATTTTAAAAATTTCTTTGTATAGCAGTATTTTCAAAAGGCAAATGTTGTTTGTTGCAGTTAAAAAGTATTATTCAATCTTTCTAGATATAATCAACTCGTCATTGGCGCTGGAGTTGATCTGAAACGCAGCTGGAGGGAGTGGTGACCAGACCCACGCTTAGTAATTTGCTGAGACCGTGGGCTATAGATCATCATCCTCGGCAACAAAAATCTTTTGGTGTAAGAAAAAATGGACCTAAATACAGAATAGATGACATCATGCACAATACAGGACATACAAAAAAGACAACACTTCCATTAAGAAACATGCATACAGTGTTTATTGCGACCAGGACACATTAAATAAAACTACAAAGTACTTCACTTATACAAAAGATAGATATATCCCATTCACATACAAAAGAACAATCAATAATTTACTGTATAAATTAAACATTTCACTAAACTATGTACAATTGCATGAAAATTGATTTGGTCAATGCAAACTTAGTGATTCTTATGTCAGCTGTGATTGTTATTTTAAGTCTCCCAGAAGAAGAGTTTTCTGACATACATAATTCAAAATGCTGCCTCCTCTGTCAAATCTAGTTGACAAACAGCAATATCCTTTTGCCCTCACTTGTTGAATGTCTTTGTTTTTGTATGCCTTGTGGGCCATCTTTCTTTGCAATAATCAATGAATGAATAGTCATAAAAGTCAAATGTTTTTTAAACCTGGAATATAATGACAAGTTGGTGTTTCCACTTTTGTTTACAATTCAATTCAAGTGCTTGGGCGTTAAGTACATTATTATTGCTGTGATTGAAGTACTATTGAAGACTTTGTAAGTGCGCATTGGGTAGAAAGTTTGTTACAAGCCAATGTTGTTATTTTGGACTGTCCAAAGCCTGGATGAAACAGCTGATAGGTCATATGTTCAATATTATCCAGTCAATATGGTGATCTAGAGCTGGGCAATATTATATAAAATAATATAAAACCAGTTCACCTCTGTGACAATCTACTTTTTTAATGAACTCGTCGTATCGTAGTGTTAAATTTTTCTATTGGATGCTTCTGTCTGTTTGAGTACAAACTACTTTTCTCATCTACTTCTCTTCATAGTCAGCCTCAGAGTTGCCAAGTCTGCTTCTATGTGCTTCTTTTTTGGAAAGTCACTTGTGAATTTTGACAGTTGCAGGTTTTTTGGGGTGTGCTTTTCACATCATCAAAAAAAGTGAATTTAGCTCTTTTTTTGGTTTGTTTCTTGAAAAATACAGACTTTAACAGAAACATTGACTATTATTATTTTATTATTATTTTTTTTTTCATATTTTGAAGTCTTAAAGTCATTAAAGGGACTATACCCATTTTTTTTACAATAAAATAACTTTCCCCTAGCCCAGATCTAGGGGGAAGTTAATCTTTTAGGGCGGAAATTAGTCTGCAATGTTCTGTCTACGTCTAATAATGCCCTGTGTTTTCACCAAACTCCTCTAAGTACAACTGTTGTTGTTGTTGTTAACATTGTGGTTAACTGCTGTTAGCATATCGGCACATCTCGCTTCTAATAGTTTTGGAAAAAACACAAAGTGGTGAAGAGTCCAGAGGCTGCATTAGCTAAGAGAGTAAAGTCAAGTCTAAAATGTATTATTTTTGTTTCGTTTGTAGGACCTTTAAAATATGCCAAAAATCCTTAAAACTTGTTTTGCAACAAAACAATGTTCTAATTAAAATTCTTATTTTATTAATGTTTTAAGGGCTGAGGTTGCTTGTTTTTGGCTTTAATTCAAAAGCTTGGTCACTTGTTTCTTTCTGAAAATCTGGCAACACTGATCTACCTTTGTCCTGCTCTGAGTGAGTGACAGCTGGATTTAGCCAATCACAGTGAAGTAGGAATTTTATGAAAAAGAAGATGATTTTATTCATCTCAAAGGTGATAAGAAAATAGACTACAAGAATCCTGATATCTGGCTCAAGAAAAATTGTGATATTAATTTTTTTGCCATATTATTCACGTTGATTTACTGCATTGGCCCTGTACAGAGAGGACTTCCTTTATTTTAACAGGCAAGGATAATTACTATGCGGCTGGTGCACTGGCTAAATTTTGACCTTTCAGAAAAAGTTTAAAAGTCACCACTTTTCTCCGAGCTCAGGCACCGTGGAGGAGAGAGAGACATATTGTTACGCTGGGTAAGTTTGTCACAACATCACTGGTATTTCTGAGAGCTAAAGGTTGAAGAATGGCTGTTCTCTGTGCAAACATACTGTACAGTGACAGATAGCTGCACTAAACAGTATGCTTGAGCTCCGTTTGAAAAGACACTGGGATATAAGGGTGTTTTTGTAACTTTTAGGACACTTCTGCCTTTTTTTTTTTGGGTTGGTCTCTTGGCATTTATCTACTGAAGAGAAAATATATGGCACTTGTTGTCAAGTGACTTTATTAAAAGTGCTTAAAATAGATTCTTTGGTAACACTTTATAATAACTACATCTTAATTAGTCCTAATAAACCTATAATTAAGCATAAATAAAGAATTAATTCATTATGAACAAATGACAAATTAATTAATCAGAAAGTTTATTAAGGCTTAATAACTTCCTAAGTACCACAAGCCCAACCTCCTACCCCAAATCCTAAACTTATCACCTTTAATAAGTAGTCACTAAGCATTAATAAACTTTTTCATCTATTAACTGATCATTTGTTCATGAATAATTAAGTCTTAATTCATGCTTTATTAAGGTTTTACTAAGACTAATAAGACTAGGTGTAGTTAATATGAAGTGGTGCCGATTATTTAATAAAATATTTGTCATTTTGAAAGTTGACACATGGGTCCAGTTTATCTAGAAATTTAGATAAACTTCTGCAAATAATTCTGCAGAAAATGTTTAGAAAAGTAGACCAACAATATCAAAGTAAAGATGCTAAGCAATGCCCTATGTTATAAATATTGACGAGAATTAGTCATTAAGTAGTCCATGTCTTTATGGAGCTGACGAAATAGCCACATTATTTTTCTAGAGTAGAACTGAGAAAGACTTGATAATCAAATTATAAACTACAAAACTATAAAAGGCCAGATTTAAACATGTGAATGAAATCTAAAGAGAAGCAATACATTCTCTTAAACTCTGCTTTAGTTCAGTAATAATAGTTCCACATTTAACACAATTATGTGAGAAAAGTGTAACAACATGTCTCTTTCTGTGTATGAATGTTCACCAGAAGCATACTCCACGGGCCCTGTAGCCAGTTGTGTAAATTTATAGCTTGCTTTGCTTGGTCTTTACTTTTGTCGAGACGCGAAACACAAGAGCTGACATAAATATCATCATTCCCACACTGAATGACATAATGTACAACAAGAAAATGTGCCCCCTTGTAATCAGAGGACAGCTCGATGTGAACAATATGCTCAGTAAATGTCCCAGACTTTGTAGACAGAGCACACACAGACAAACAACGATCTTTTACAATACGAAGAAAAGAAAAACGGACACTCCAAATCTACTACAGATGGTTTACCCTTGGTTGATACTTATAATCAGAGGTGGGTAGTCATCAAAACTGTACTGAGGAAGTTTCATTTTAAATATTTCTTGAGTAGAAGTGATTTGTAATGAGTAAAACAAGTAGAAGTAAATACAGTATTGTGTGGCAAAAGTGATAGAAATCCGGGAAAGGCATTTTTCTGAATATAGCTTTAAGTGCATATGACAGGTTACACCACATTTTCAGTAAACATAGTAAACGTAAGTATATTTAAGATTGTACATATTATTTTAGTTAGTTTTCACCCAATTTGTCCATTTTAATGAGGTTTATAATTGACTGTGTGCACAGAACGTAAGTTGGCTTGATTATTTTCAAAAATGCTAAGCTGTTCATTTCCGGTTTAGTTCATTTCTATAGAGTTTTCACAACTTCAGTGTAAAATAAAATAAAAAATACTGTAAGATCCAGCAGTGATCAGTGAGTTGGGATTGGTTTTGACTGAAAACATGTTAAAAACTTTACAAATCAGGAGAAAGCTTCACTAAAGGACTAAAGTGTGTTTATAAAAGGACATGTTTGTGTGTAAATGTTAATGCTAAAGCTTAACAATTTGAAAATAATAAACTTGTTCCCCAGTCATTTGATGAAAAATGTCATGCTAGTTGTTATCTTGACTAATTTAAATGGCCAGAAAATAAAAAATGTTACCCGTCAGTTGCAGCCTGAGATTGGCAAACATAAATAAAGTTTGTTAAGAAACTTTAGTAATGTCTATTTTTGATGAAGTCACGTGAAATCTTATACTTTACTTTCTTTAGTCATTAAAAACATTCAATCTAACACTTATGTCTGTTGATCTCAAAGTTTCTCTTCTCTGAGCTGTTTGCTAAAGTTTTTAAGCAGTTAAATACTGTGGGCTAGTATTTAATTAAAAATAAACATATTTATTTAGTAAATGATGTATAAATAGCATAGTCTATGTTGTTTGTCCTCGGTGTTGCTGAAGTCATATACTAAAGTTTATGTGCTTGTGCAGAAGCTTCTGGGCATATGCACATCAAATTTTGACTCAAATTCGGCACTGCCTCCAATTGGGGAATGACATACTTTACATGCACACAGTTAATTGTTTTTTGTTTTGTAAATATTATATATGTAGAAGTAATTCCGTATCTGGTACTTTGCAACCACACTGGGCCAATAAAATAGGTCAAAATCCACATAAATTTCACAAATGTTACGATTTTGACAGATGATCATACCTTGATACACTTTAATTTTGTTAAATGATTGTCTAAACTTCCATGAAACTGTAAAAACTAAAGTGTCTTTATGTTTTGATGCTTTTTGACGTAGGTATTTTGTTTATTTTTCAACTTTCATTCGTTAATTACTTTATGAATTGCAACTTAGCTTATGTAAAACTACGATAAATATCTACAACAAGGATCGTCACATCAAACTAAGTCAAATATGTGCTTTTAGTAAAAGAAGCTGAGAATCTGTAGCTGCTTATCTACCCACCTCTGCTTATATGGCATCAATATTCAGCATTCCTTTAGCCGTTTTAGAACCAAACTCCTCAGTGATTTTGAAGAAGTGCTCGCTCCACTGAGAAAACTTGGGACACAGAAACAGATGTGAGCCATCCAAGACAGATCCTTAAGGCACTTACTTGAACACCGTCAAACCGGAAAGCCGCCCACTCACGAGCCCGCATACACCGCTCTCAGATCTACCCCGGCCAATCCCTAAAATGGCAGTTAGTTTGTCTGCAATCTGCACCACACAAAACTACCTCCCTTTCGGCGCATGTTGTGGTTCCTTGTCCCCAGCCGGATCCGCGCAAGTGCTGAGTGACGAGTGGGCGAGCTCCTGCCTAAGATCTTTTATAGAGCGTGAATTTATCCCCAAAGTGCTGTGGTTTCTACCTTTCCGAAAGACTCTTTCATATCGTCATCCATCAGAGAGAGCATGTCTTGCAAAACATCCTCTTGACGGAAAAAAGAAAATAAACAGCCAAACAAACCGAAATACACGTTTCTTTGGATGGAAGGATTGTTTTTGAGGCAGTTATGTGTGTGTCTATCTTGTTTTGACACTGGTGGACTGTAGGTAGTGCTAGCAGTACATACAGTAAAGTCTCATCCATAAACAAAGTGTCCAAGACTTTTTAAGAGCAATTTTTTTTTACTTGAAAGTCCATTGCATTCACGATATAGCTTTCGTGTCCTTTCCTATTTGGCTCCACCTCTTTGTTGCCATTTTAGTAGCAGTTCCCCATTCATTTGCTGTTAGCCACGCACTCGTTTAGGTTGTTAGCTTTAGCCAGCTCATCCAAGTTCTAGCAGATCCATCCCAGGCGTTTGGCGTACACAAAAGAAATGAGGGAAGTGATTAGTTCTTGGTGAAGCACGTCATCGTTTTCATCAGCAGCAGCGGCAGGAATAACAATGGTGGCGGTGGCACTAGTTGCCCACCAAGGGGCTGAGGTCTCCGTGGTGATTCTTTAGTTTTTTCTTGAACAAAGAGATGGTGGAAGGTTGGTACAGGATGATCCACGGTTCTGAAGACGTGGTGCTCTGACTGCAGCTGTCCGAACCGCTCACAGTCGGGATGGTCGGAGCCCTGAAACACACACAAAAAAATTAAGATAAGGATCAAATCGAAGAGAGAAGAGAGGTAAAGAGAGAGTTGAAATAAACATGACACAAAATATTGCCCACAGGTGATAAGACGATAAAGAAAAGCTTAGAAGAACAAAAATGCTGTACAAAAGGACGGCTCCTCTGTGTGCTAGGATGATTCATTGATGCTTTGCCAGGTGTACTCTAAACACCAGAGGCAGTAATAGTGAGAAAAGATCCCTTTTGAACTTGATACGGCTAAATGTTAAACTTTTACACATAATATACAACGACTGTTTTGATTTAGTCTTTGGAAAGGCTAAGTGGGATGGAAAACCAAGATAAATCAACAAGTGTTTTGTTTGTCATAACGATTCTATAACTTAAGCATTTTTTGTCAATCAATTAGAGCTGCATGATATTGAAAAAAAAAAAACGATTATCTCCATTACTTTTAGCATATCTAGATAACAACGGTCAGTCCAATATAAACGTTGTTTTCAACTGTTTAACTTGGAGGTTTTAATGATCAGAATAATATCAAAAGTTTGGCTAACCCATCACAAAAGTGCAGCAATCTCTGACCTTCTTAAATTGGATAACAACACATTTAAGAACTTAGTTTTGCTTTAAAGAACTACTAGATGCTATCAAATAATAATCAAGTTTTTACTCTATGTTGGCATCATTGACCCAAGAGATATAACAAAAAAATGGTCCGAATGATTTAGATTTAGTCCATATTTTCACATAAAATCTCTGCATTAGTAAGAACTCTTTTACAGTTACACAATGATTTCCAAACACGTCTTTGATTGCTAACAGATAAACTTACTTGACTGTGATGTGCAGCAGCAGCTTGGCCACCATGGCTATGACAGTGAGGATGAGTAGTGCCGCCAGAGCATAGATTGTCCACACTGCAAACAGAAAGAACAAGACTTTAACAACACAACGCAGACATTCTTCACTATAAAGAATTATTATCATTATGTAAGAATTAGCAGGCTATAAATGGTCGTAACACAAGCACACCTGTTAGCAGTATTTGGCAAAGAAAATAGTTGGGAAATTGTGATGCATTTTGGGAGCACATCTGGTATTCCCCAGTTGAGAAATACATCTGATTGATATCTCTTTGTGACATAACGTTTTGAGCAATGAGCTGTAGAGAAAGAAGGGCTCAATCAGACTGAAATCCATCTTTTCAAATTGTCAATTATTGTCAGGACAACGGCCAAAGTGCTGTCAGTAAAAACATGTGGTTTAGAGTTCAGATTTTAGAGGAAGAAATAGTCAAAAGTTGGCTTCAGGAGACTGTTGTTTGTGCTGCTTATGTTCAAGGAATTTTAAATCAGAAGTCATGAGTACCGGTATTTGTTCTCAATGAGGAAAATTTGAATCAAGTATTTTACAGAAAAATTAAACATCAACAGGTGATCTTACGTAAATATTGCTAAAATTTTGGGTGGTGGGTTGGGTTTGCGATCTGCCAATAGAAAGTAACATGAACCATCCTCTTAAACCATGAATTTTCTCAACCTGCCATATGATTTCATGTGGCCCCTGGGATGATTTTTGATTAGTATAGTAATGGCCCGCTAATAAACTGCACATAACAATTTGAACTAAATATGTTTTATATTATACTATTTTGCGCTTACCATTACATTTGTACTGTCTATAAAACCTCTAAAATGCACAGCAAATTGCATAACAGTTGTCCAAACTTTAAATGTGGACAAATATTTTACATGTCATACTAGGCTTTATAGAATAACCTAATAACTTTTTTTTATAGAATATAAGATAGGCTTATAAAATATTGCTCTTGTTCAACTTGACTTTGAGAGCTTTGCTTTAAACCTTTTTGCGCTGCAGCTAAGCTAGTTCCAGTGTAAAAATACCTGCGGATAGTCCCTTTCAGGTTATAAATCCCGACAGAAAATTGGACAACCAGTTACAAGCAGATTATGATTGTCTGCATGTTAGGACCTTCACATACGAGGAAAATACTTTACCAGGGAAAAATCTTTGTGTTTATAAAATATGCTATTTGTGTCTCGAAGCTAATGCTCATCTATATTTAATTTAACTAACAATGTTGAAATACAAAACAATTGGTCTGGCATTTAGTGTATTTTTATCAAATTTTCCATTTTATATTTAGACTAATTTGTTTGATAGCATTTAGCACTAACGGGCACTTTTATAAACACACCTCGTATGTGAAGGTCTGAACTCGCTGCCAGTGATGGTCTAGTTGTTCTTTTTTATATGTACATTTTTAAATCAGTTCTAGCTCATTTCAACAAATTTCCCATAAGGAAAGAATGAAATGAGAAGGGACAATTCACAGGTATGAGGCAAATTAGAATTAGCCTAGCCACAGCGCTGTGAAAATAGATTACAGAGACGAGTATGTGGTGCTAGTTTTTCAAGTTCTATAGAGAAATAAATTCTAGATAAATGTTTACCATACTATGCAACATTAACATCGTGAGACAAAAAAAAACGTATGCAGAATGTCATGTGGCTTACATATAAAAATTGCACATTTTAAACGTCTCAAACTTCTTTGGTTAGAATAATATTTAGCTATGTAAAGATTTGAAAGACCAAGCAGAAAGAAGAATGAGCTTTTCATGGATGATATAAGAATCCAAACAGCCAGTCATCCTGGAGCGCAGCATGCCAGAAGGAAGCAGGGACAGGAGAATGTTTCCCCGGGGTGAAGAGAACACGGGGGGAGCACATACTAGCGCTGTGGCCGGTGGTCTGGGAGCGTCCAGCCCACTGACCTGGCATGTTGTGCTCCGGTTTCCCAGGGCTGGACGTGATGACGTAGAGGATCTGTGAGGAGCGCCCTCCGGTGGTGCCGTTGGAGCGCTCGGTCACCCCTGCCACCAGCTGTGGGCCGGTGGTACTGGATATGTCCTCTCCATCCTCCTCTGGGTCGGGTCTGTCCGGGCCTCGCAGGGCTGGAAGACAAACATATCGATATTCAATTAATTCTATATTCAAATCACAATATAATCGCAAGAACAAAAGAAAAATACTTAGAAGTAAAATGAAGTCGTTTCATTAAAAAAAAAAAAAAATCTGTTCCAGTTTTGGTAACGGTCAAGTTTAGATAAAATATAAGCATATATTTGGCCGAAACATTTCACATCACAGATCAATTTGTTTTTATTCTTTACTGAAGTGAAAAGTTAATCTTGTGAGCCTTGTTAGACATTTAAATATTCAAATATTGGTATTTGCAATTTTACAAGCATAATCTTTCAATCTCTAGAAACATTACAAATTTTGAAGCAAAATTAAGTATTTTAGTACAATATATTAAAACATTAAGATTGTTTCACTGAGAAAATTTGATTTCACAAAATGTTTCACAAACTTGCGATAAGTGACATTTTAGACAATGAGATTGAAAGAATGTTCAATGTTTTGTTGTAGTAATTGTAATCATTGTGAATAACCACTAAATTGTGTTGTTTTGTCTTGCAATAATCGTAACACCCTTACATTAACACACGTCTATGATGTCATCGACCTTTATCTACACATATGACTCTGTTCCCTTTTCAGTTTTTGCTCCACTATGTACAGTATGTGCAACTCTGAAGTTTTCTTAGTTCTATATGAAAACATGACATGATGGTAAACTTGCAATTAGGGATGTCATGTTGACATTTTAGTATTGTGATTATTGTAAGACAAAATATCACAGTTGTCAAGACCAATCAACAGTGAAATTTTACTTTTTCTTTTCGTTCTCATTTCTCTCTCACTTTTTCTCAAGTTTGTGACCAGTTTTATCAAATCGTACAGTACTTTAAAAAAACGAAGCAATCTTAATGTGACAAAAACATTTTGATGTTTGTTTTTTTATATATGTATATAATACATTCCAAAATGTTATTCAGGTTAAGAAACAAAATGTTACTTAAATAGACACCTTCAGCTTTTTTTTTTTTTTTGATACTTTTCTACAACAAGGCTCGCAAAATCAAAAATGATTTTTCGTAATAGCCAAACAACAACAACAACAAAATAAGGCTACTTTATCTAAGACACTTGCTAAAAACAGACTTTTTAATTTCTCATATAATTCATGATTATAATTCTTTTGTTCTTACCATTATATACTGCATTTTAAATAATCATAAATGAACCTACTAATTTTGGTAATCTTATTCATACTTATAATACTTTTTTTGTTTTTAGAGGAAAAACAAAGTATTTTATATGTGTGTTTCTGCCTAAATGTTTGTTGACAAGAACGAGAAACTACATTTAAACTTTTCATACATCTCAGTTAGAAATTTCCCCAAAATGTCCCGTTAAATACAACTGAACACATCGTATGCATAACAGTTGGACATGTTTCATTGATCCGTTTCAGCAGCTGCCTCTCACTATTGTGGTTTAGTCTTCCATCTTCAATTTGTAAAATGTGACAGTAGTATTTGTGTCTCATGGAGCGGTGAGTGATGGTGTACAGTAAACGGCAATATCCCGCGGCGGCCATGTTGTTTGTAGTTTCACCATGGATCACTTAGCATAGCTGTTACTGTGGCTAAACTCACTGTGCGCTGTAATGGGATACACGGTGTTGACGCTGTTGTTGAAAGGGCCTATATACAGTGGACCACGAGTGAATGCTTAATACTGAACCAAAACAGCTGAAGTTGCAAAAACATCTGTGCGAGCTGTAAACATGTGGTGTCGAGGGCTTCTCCAGACACGGCAGGAAAAGTGTTTGCAATAAATTCTGTTTGCTTTAACCTGAACATACGACCAGATGCAGCTAGTTCATGTCCACACGAGGGAGAAACGTGGAAGTCGATGTTATTGTGGTATACAGCAAATGAAAGACAATCAAATAAAATGTTTCTGCAGATAATATTATTGTGTTTAATAGCATTTGTCAATTCATCATCATTCTCATCTTGATCTAGTTGTTCTAAATGTTTCAAGTGTTGTGTTATGATGGTCAGTTAAAGGGACCATGAATTTTTTTTTACAATGAAAAAAGTAAAACTCCATTTCCTCCTAGCACAGATACCTTGTTAAAGTACCTATTCAGGTGTAAATTAGTCTACAATATCCTGTCTACGCTTAATACAATCCCCAGCTGTTGTTAGCATTGTGGCTAACTGCATACAGTTGTGAAAAAAGCTTAAAACACATTTTGAGGCTTGGAAGCTCAGAATAAAAGTAATTATTTGTTTATATTTTAAGGAAGCAAAAATCAAGAATAACACCTTTAACAGAGCAACTTTTCTGTGGGAGGGTACACCACCTGCCACCAAGGAGACTATGTTGCTGCAAAAAATTAATTTCAAGACAAGCAAAAACTGCTTCATTCTAGGCTTCATTCTTGGCACTCTATTAACTGATTATTAATTTGCAGATTTAGTTTAAGTTCCTTGTTTCAAAATGCTTAATGTCTTGTTTGAAGACAGCTCAAGAACATGTATTTTTCTACTTCTCTTAGAACAGGTCAGAAACACCTTAAAATCAGTGACATAGTCTACATTGCATACACTATTAAATGTTATCCAGTTGAAACTCAAATCCAGATTAAAATTCTGAGTCTAAGTCATTTTAAGCAAGTCTAGATGTGTATTTTTATAGTGTACATGTTTCATTAGGGATACTAAGGGATTTGGGACATATTAACTGAATTTCAACAAAAAGATGGGACGTTTACTTTCTTGAAGAAGATACTTTATCTAAATAAGACTATACCATTTGAGTTTATAGATGTTCCAACTCAAATTGCGATTTTGATTCAGCTGCTGGATCATTGTGCAGCAAAATTTCAATCAAAGGTTTGATGTAAACCCTCGTTCATCCAGGAGTGACCCATAATAGAAAAAGGCTTTAAAATTGGCATCTCGACAGTGTTTTCCTAAAAACGAGATGTTTCGACTCTCAAAATGACTTTTGTATGAGAGTTAAAACTTCTCAATCTTTGGAAAACGCTGTCCAAATGACAACTTTGAAACTTTGTTCTACTATCAATCAAAAGTTGTTTTTTCTTGCCCAAAAATACCAAACCAAAAAATGCATTGCAGCTGGTCTCCATGGAGACTGTAGAACACTTCATATATTTTCAGAAAAAGTGCCACACTGCGCTTTTAAGTTCTTGTTACGATGTTACTTAACTACATTTTTTTGCTTCTCAGTTGCTCTAAGTACAAGGTAGATGATTTGAACTTTCTAAATGAGTGACACCAGTGTATTACAGATATAGCAGGCTCGCTCATTGATTTAGCGGCAGTGGGAGGCATGAAGAGTTGAACTGGCTCTGCATTTGCTTTAGGAGCAGAGACCAGCCTGTCGCAGTCTGATAACAGGGACTTCTAAGAAAAACTAAACCGTATTTAAATATGCAACGTCACCCCAGGCCTGAGACACTGACTGGCAAATGGAAAGAGAAGGGCTCGCCAGTGGTGTGACAAGTGCCTCACTACAGCTAAAAGCCAGAGTCCATTCTACAAGTGCCAGCAGAGAGCTCCAAGCACAGTGAACACCTGACCAGACAAATGTGTGGCCTCAGGCTGAGTGTCCACTGTCAATCTTTAGCTTAAATCCTGTACTTGTCCCCACATTCACTGGTATATAAAAGTGAGATTCAAATATAAAACATACAGTGTACTTTTGGAGCAAATAAGGTTGTTTCTGGTTTACTGTTGTTCCCGCCTAATGCTAGCCCAATCTTTCTCTACGTTATCGGACATATTATTATTTGACATCCACTTTTCTGCATTGATTGATACGTGTTTGAGCATTGTCCTACAACTGATGCTTTCACCTACCACCTATCTACATCCAGTAAACTATGAAAGATTCAAAAAATGACATATAGTCAATTTCCAACAATAATGAAAAAATTTTGCCTTATCACTTCTACCAATTTCAACAAGAAGTCAAAAAATAGTTTCTACATTTCTAAGCTGTACAGTGAACAAAATGTAGATTTAGCTCAAACTACAAAAGGCATAGGTATGTACAGTGTTTACATTTAAGTAACTTTTTCATAGATCTCTCAAAACTTTTGTAAAACCAACAATTGCAGGCATTTATTTTAGAGGCTTATTTTTTTTCATCAAGCTGCACTAGTTGGGGAAGTACTGAGATTCTGATTTGATTTTTGTTTTTAAAATCTGATTCTGTTGTTAAACAAGTAAGAAGAAACTGACGGCATTTGGACTCAGTCTCGTCTTGGTCTCTGGGTGTGACATCGAGACCACATTTTAAAGTATTTGGCCTCAGCGCTGTAACTGGTCTCGGGCAAAGTTTGCAATAAGCACTGCACAATAAGATAATGTAGACACTGACAAATGTAGAAAATTACGAATTAAGATAGCCTTGATTTGGTTTCAATGGACCGCACTCAATTGGGCTTGGCTCAGTTTCGACTTTTAAAAGTCTTCGTTTTGTCTTGATTAGTGTGATTTTGACTACTACACTACTATGTAACTGTAGATGGTTGTGTGTGCTAATAAACAAGTTTATCTCATTATACACCATATAGCTTACTGACATTTTTGTTTTATAAAACTAGCTCTACGTAGCAAAAGGCAAGAGACCTCTGCTTACCATTTGCATTCATATCGTATTTCGAATCCGCCCGTTGTATATCCAATCATGTTCCACCATACCAACTGTCATTGTCTGTTCCACTTTTGTAACAAAAAAGCAGCACAAACAGAACTATATCACACAGCAGTACTTTAGTCTAACCTTGGTAAAGCAGGGCGAATCCTTGGGCCTGGTTGGTGCGGTCCGAGAAAAAGTACAAGATCACAAAGTCTCCTGTGACGTTGACGAGCTCTCGCGGTGGGCTTCGCCAATCAAAACGTGCCACCACCTGGTTCGTGTACCCATTCAGCATCTCCACCATGTCCGTCTGGTCCGAGATGTCGAAGAAGGTGAAGTTGAACACGATGGCGGAGGCCCCTGGCACTTGGATGGTCCAGTAGCAGACTCGGCCCGGGTTGTACTTGTCGGGAAAGTCAGGCGAGTAGATCACACCGGAGGGAGATGTGTAGTTTCCACCGCAGGCCCCGACTCGAGCTGCACCAGAGAATGTCAGGGAAGTGTGAAATTAGAAACTGCACAACAGGCAATAATCAGGGCTTTGGAATAAGTGTGTAATTTCCCGTTAAATTTATTTAAGCTTGTTTTTAATAGTTCTTCCTAGAATGCAACCTGCATGTTCTTCTGTGAATACTGCAATTCACTATATATTTTCTATATCATGTATAAGAAGTGTTTTTTCCTTTTCTTTTTTTTTAAGTTGAAGAAGGAGATGAAGAAGAAGATGACGAAAAAGAAGAAGCGAAGAAGAAACAAATGTGAAGAAAGTGAGGAGAAGAATTGTAATGTTTTTTTCTCCATATAATCATAGTCTAAAAGTTCATGCACATAAAAGTACAATCTCTCACAAAACAAGTACTTTTAAGCTTAAATGATCTACTTTGCTAACTTGAGCTTCTCACCTTGTTGACCTTTCTGTGAGTGCGAGCACAGTTTTAATGACAGGTGAGAAAATGCCAGCAGCACTGACTGTCCTCACCTCACTTTCTATAAACTTTACACAAAATGCACTTAGCCCTCACCTGTGCAGCCCTGTATTTTTGAGTTATGCCAGCCCCAGTATGGGGCATGGCACAACATCAAATTTAAGTCTTATAATTATTGTGGAAAGACTACTTAAACATAATGTGCAATCACTGGCACCATGAGGAAGTAACCGTAAAATTGTATTAAGAATTTAAAGGAGACCTGCTGTGTAAAATCTATTTCTCTCACCATTAGTTCACCCAGTTTTATTAAGAATGATTCACGCATGTTTGAGTAATCTTGTATTGTCCTGCTGCTGATGTTTGAGTGCTCAAGTCCAGTTTTCACCTACCACCTGATTGTCTCCCGCCCACTTGTCTGTATCATACAAAAAAATTCAGATTCATAGTAAAATTCTTGGCATTCAATTAGGCCGTAAACAATTGTGCATATTAAAACTACTCAAATAAACATTAGCGACCATTTTGTGGCCCAGCATAAATCGCTCTCTGAATCAGTCATTTCTGGACATCTCATATACTTTCCACCTTCTTATTTCATTACTTGATGATGTTTGTGTTAAATATATTTGACTATAAAGCCCTGTACATATAACGTTTACTCATGCTGACGATTTAAAGAATCTGATCTTAAGACAAAAGTAAAAACAATGTGCTCCGTCTAATGTGAAGCTTTAGTACATAACAGAAGCTCATTCTCTCATGTCATTTTGATAAACACCTGAAAATCATTTTAGTTTAACTTTGATTAACTTGGTTTAGCTTTAATTTATGCTTTTATCAAACCATAAATCATTCAAAGACTGAGTTGAAAGGCATTTGCTAATGTTTTCTTTTCACACTACTTACTCTGCTTATTTAATAAACTAATTATACATGGAATTGCCAAACACAATCAGAACAAGATTTTGAATTGTTTTAAGACAGTAGTTATTAACCAGATCTAAATACAAATCAATACTTCTGCAGCTTAATTAATCTAAGTCTTGACTCACTACTCTCTAAGTTTTCTTCGGAGATTGTGTTGATTTAAGGACATGATTTAACACGTTTCTGCTGGACTGACAATATCGTCCAAATATTATTATTGAGAAGTTATCAAGATATTCACTTTTTTCAATATGGTCCAGCAATAGACTCATGTATCGAGAAAAACAAAACAAAATCTTTCCATCACTACCAACGTTTACTTTATTCAACCGTGTGGATGTAATATACTTGGTAAATCAGATGAAGTACTCACCGTCGAATATGAGAATCCACCCATCACCTCCACAGGGCTGGTTATGGTTACCGAAGCAGACATGGTTGCACTCCATCCCGCGTGACACACCATCTTCCAGCATGTCCCTCTCGTTACCACAAAAACAGGCATATCCCGACTCCATCCCGGCAAACTGTAAACGCAAAACAATTTTCCCACAATGATTTTCAATTTACTTCACTGAGAAACTGTCCCGGCCGGATGAAATATGGTTATTCTCTTTGTGTTTGTTCACATAAGTTTAAATAGGCATGGAAGTTTAGTCTTAGGCACCGCAGTCAAATAAAAATGATTTATCGCAGGGATTTCGGAAAAGTGTAAACAGTTGGAAGATGTTGGGTTGTTTTTGGAGAATGGCATTGTGTGTTTTCTCATGATTACAAGAAGACACTTATGTAAGGCAAAGGAACCACAAGCTCCCAGCTGATTTGTGGCATTGTTGTGGTACTAAACAATAAAGAAAATGGAAATGGAGGAACGGGTGGATTTTATGGGCACAAGCAGAAGAGAAAAGACCATTTGAATCTGAATAAAAGCATGGACCTATTTAGACACACAAGCTAAAGAGCATAAGTAACATTTTGTTAAATATTTGATGAACAGTACTCATTGCAAACCTCCTTAAATACAGTACACAAACATGCTTGAATCTCAGCTAGATTTGCTGGTTTCGATTTAAATAATAAAAGTAAGTAAAGCAACACTTTGTGGGGAAAATAAGGCCTTGTCAACATGAAGACAAAACAATGCAAAATGTAAAAACAAATTGTATAAACAAGGGGCTGTCTTAGTGTTCAAACACATCTGTAAACCAGTCTGAAGCCAGTGTAATGTTTGCAACTGACCAGAGTGTGGCGCTGTGACACTGACACACAAAGTCACAAAACAAGAGAAAGACTTGACACTGAGCATGCGCAGAAAAGTTGAAAAAAAAAAAAAAAAAAAAAAAACACCGTGAAAGTAAAACAAACAGAAGAAACACAGAAGTGGATTTATGTTTCAGATGTTTTTGGAATATTTTGACAAAGCTTAAAATAAATGGAATGGAAATTGTAGTAGATATTTTATTTAAGTTTTCTGTGTCTTCTGCAGTTTATGGTGCAATGAGATGGCAGATTGTTGTAGTGAAAATCATATAAAGGTCAGTACATTGTGCAGATGAGACGTGACTCTGGGCAGTGATGTTATCATGAAAAAAAAGTTGCGGATAGAGCGTAACTGCTGGGACGCTAAACCAGAGTTTTGAAATCTTTTCACTCTGGGACCTTGTTCCAGAAATATTCAGTGTCCTGAAACTCCTGCTTCGAGTGGACGTGTGGTATAGGTGAAAAACATATTCTGAAACGCATGGACAAATTCAATTATTGTTTTTTTATCTTAGAAAAGTTGCAAGAAAGAGCCTCTGTATATGACTCTTTGGCAATGCAGAAAATGATAAACCTGCCGGTGTCCGAAAAACCTGTCCTAAACCTGTGCTAGAGAACAAGAAGCTAAACCAAAAGCGTTTGTATGAGTGAAGGGTAAGATAGGAAGCTTTAAATAGCTACTTCCTTTTAGGCACAAAACTAGATGTTTCTTACTGGTTGATCAGAAAGATTCTAAAACTAAAACAATAAGAGCTTTTTGTGATGTGATTTGTTCCTCAAACACCACATTTGGTAACCCATCAAATTCTGTTGAGAATGTGTAAAAGTTTTATGTTTAATTTAGGTATCAGCAAATAAAGTAAAACGTTTATAAATCTTACATTTAAAGCTCAAATTACTGAACTTTTCATTCTTACTTTTTTTCAGTGACTTGAATGACTAGCGTGATCTTACGTGAGAGAGTTGATGTAGGAATGTGAAAAGTCAAATAGCATTATGTATCACGGCGTTCTCAAAAGACTCATTGTCCTTATTTGATAATGACACTATTGTGGCATTTATGAGTCTGAATTGAAGTGACACCAGTGGAGGTGTTACACAAACTCGCTGCTCTTTTCCTCAGCGAACAGGAATGTGCACAGCCTCTGCATCTTCCTGCGTTCTTATTGTTGAAGGATGTGATTATTGTTGGTTCTCTTGCTTAAATGAATGTATAGTTTTGGGTCCAAATTTAGTTCCAATTTGAATTTGGTGTGCGTCACAGGTACATTTGGCGTAAACTTCTGAATTCTGTTGACAAATATGAATAAAAACAGGGACTAAGCATGGACGAGATGAAAACTAACCTATTGTCATGTACACAAGAAGACAAAACTGTCATCATTTCAGAAATAATGTGCATAAACATGGAACTGGTTCAGTTAATAGGAGTGTTTTAAGTGTCTGGTAACTCACAGAAAAGTTGAAGAAAGTGCTTTTACTTGGTCTCAAAACGTATCGTTTTCAGATTCCTGAAATACCTGCTTCATGAGAATGACTTATCATTTAGAAGATCAAATATTTTTTTTATCTAAAATGAGCTCAGCTTGGAGTCAATGTTTCACCCTGTGTCTGGGTGGGTTTCCTCCAAGCTTTCCAATTTCCCCACCAACAACAGAGGTCAAATCAACCAGCTACAGTTATCCTGATCAAGTAAGAGGATCTGGAGATGGGTACCTGAGTACTACACTGCGGTAGGCAAGTAAGTTTTCACAGAGAGTCACAAAGTGCTTCACAGTGAGATGACATCAGGATTAAACTCAACAAGGCCAAGTGTGAATATACAATGTACACTGTTTGTTGGACTGTGTTATTCTTTATTACCTGAATAATGGAATGATTTGGAAACCAAAAATGAAATTAGATTCTAACTTCATAATTTTCAGTTTATTTTAACTCTTTTAACTTTTTATTATTTTCAAACGGACTAAAGGCAAAACATCTAAAAACATTGTTGAGTAAGTTTAGAGCAAATATTTGATCTTTAAAATGAAGAAAAGACGATCATACAGGACTAGGACTCAAGGAGAACGGCACATGCAGCTAGTCTCAATCAGGAGAAACGAAACGTCCTATCCATAAGTGGTCTGAGTAAAACTACTGTATTTCTTCAAGTTTGGAGGGTTAAATGTAATTTTGCCCCATAAAAGAGGATGTATGTAGGTAATCTGCAGCAGAAAGTAGAAAACTACTCTGCTGCCTCCTCATCTGTAACAAAGCTTTTGTTGGTTTAAAGACACTTAAATTTTTTATTCTAAAACATTATTTCATTGTAGTAGATCATATTCTTTCACCAAAAAGTAGAACAGAGGAAAATAACACTGACATGAAGTTTGATTTAGAAAAAGGCATTTATCTTAAACGTTTCTCGTCAAACACTGTGAAATCTAATGAAAACGAGAAATTTCAAATGCCTCTAAAAAGGGACCGCATTAATGTGTATACTTTCATTTTTTTTAATGAAGATACACTTGTCGGTCTCATTTATGTACAAAATGTCGTGCAGACAGGAGTATGCTGTCTATAACCACACTGAACTGAAAAACGACATGGTTCATTCATGTTTTGAATCACATTATTATACTGTTGTAGAGATATTATGAGACAATGCAAAAATACTGAGAAATATTGGACACTTTAAATGTGAATCATAGGCCTAACATTACACAACTTAAAATTGGCAAAAACTTGTTGTCAGAGTCCAACACTAGTTCTGGTTAGAGGGACAGAGCGAGGGTGGGCAGTGGTGCCACTTTGCTGCCACTTTCAGTAACATGTGCGTAGCTGAGCACAGAGGAGGCTGTCAAAGGCTGCCCATGCACGTCAAGAGAATTACCCGCACAGAAAATAAACACCTGGCACTGGTTTAAAGGCGAGACAATGGGACCCGATGAGGACACGTACCCAGCGGGCTAATAAACACTCATTTCCAGCTGTCAGTTTTGATTGCTGTGCTGATTTGTCATGCGGCGGTTAGCTCCAGTGACGGCAGAGTAAAGCGGGACACACAGTGGACATGGCTGTGATTACTGTCAGGAAATGCCGCATAAGTGAAGATGATTTACGCACAAATGATTCTCTGTTGGGGAGCTATTTAAAGGTGCACTATGTAATGTTCTGGTCCAGGAAACGCCAACTGATTGTCCCCATATTAAGCTTGAAAATGTTCCATAGTTTAGCACAGTCTGGCATTAAAGGGCACATATTTCGCAAGTAGTTTTTGGATTTTTTTAATCTGATCCTAACATTTTTTCCTTATCAGAAACACAGCTAGGGTTTTGTCTGTGAGATTTTTTTCATTCCTCCCAAAGCACTTGTTTTAAATGTATTTGATCTGTAATGTCATAAGTAGAGCTGGGCAGAACCCAAATTTGAGATATTATTGCGAATATGTTTTGAAAATTTGCAAAAATTTAATATTGAGGATATCATGCAGTAAAAACAAGCTACCAAGATGCTCATTTACAATAAAATTAAATAAGTGATACGCTTTGCATTAGACAAGGCAAGTTTATATGTACCAGAATTTGTGTATTAAGTAATTCAAAAGGCTTTATAAAACCAGAAAATGGGACAACACACCGGAAAAAATAACCTTCTTAATTAGCTAACAAGGGAACATGTGTCTGGAATAAGCCATTTTTGACATGTTCTGCATAGATTTTGGTTTGGTTTGAAAAAAGATTGCTGATTTTCTTACTTAAGTAGAAAAGCTTAACGAACTAAAAACTACATTTCCTTTTCTATTGGAAATTTTATTTAAGAAAGTCAAAACATCCTCAAATCATTTATTGTGACTTTTAGGTTTGTTGTTATTGTTGTAACAAATTTGAAGAAGGTTTTAACACGTTTACATTGAACTGACAGATTATTGTCCAAATATCATTATGGAGATGACAATATCGCTCAGCCCTCTTCATAGGTAGACTTTGTGTTGTTTTTAAGTCCATAAATATTCAAGACTAATTTGATCATTTCTGCAGCATTAGCACAGAATTTAATTGATTATTTTCTTTGTGTCATGTCCTTTGCAGTCAATATAAAATTGAGTCAGAAACTGTGACTCAATTTTTAATGAGGGAAACACATAAGTACTGTAACTGTCATTTGTGCCTCACTGCATTTTTATAGTGTTCTTGTGTCTGGGATTCCAAAGTGGAGGAGTTCAAGGGCAGGTTTGAAAATAAATGCCGAATATTTGTCCTTTAAAGGTGACCTGACAAGTACAATCCACTTTTGTGAGATTCCAACCAGGTTGTGACAGTGAGCTTAGGCAGATCCTCACCCTGTATCTCTGTTTGCGGCAGAAGCTGATGCAGTTCTGGATGGTGAGCTTGTTGGACGTCTCGCTGGGACCAGACAGAGTTGGAGGGGCTCCAGTGTCCCTGTAGCAGCCCATATTTCCCGGCACTGCACACAAACAGAACAGAACATCTTATGTTAATACGTTGCAACATTTACAGGCGAGACTATAATTTTGCTTCTGGTGTTTTCTGTGTAAAAGAGAGCAAAGAGTAAAGAAAATCCTGCTCAGTGATGAAACTTTCACGAGAATGAGGTCTCAAATGCTGGACAAAAAAAACACTATTACATAAGTACACAAGTCACTCAAGCTAAGGTGAGTCGAGACCATTACAACAAGGTTAAAAGTCTATTTTACATGTATTTTATAAGAAAAGCAAGATCACACTTGCATGTTGTTTGTTTGTCACATGTATATATTTGTATAACCTGTTCAATTTTTTTTTAACTCTGAGTGCATAGTGTAGTATGTTAATGACATTTACTGGTCAATTTATAGGAACATTCTGTGCCCTATAAACTGGTGTGGTCTTCACTGACGGTCTGGCCAATGTGACCACAAACCTTCTGCTCACTGGATTATTCTGATAGATTTATGAATTAAAAACAAAAATGGTTTCGTCTCAGCTCCTGGTTGTATCATTTCTCCATTAAAATATGAATTGTTACTATCACTATATAGTTTGTTTGTTTGTTTGTTTGTTTGTTTGTTTGTAGTAAAATCACACACTAAAAAGTAACTCCCATCAGAATTATCAGAAGCAACTTACCAAATTAATTCTAATTCATGCACCAAAATAGATAGTAATACGTAATAAAGCTCAGGATTGTGACATCACCCATCAGTTTGTTCAGTTGATCTAACGTTAAACCAATAGAGATTTTTTTAATAACTAAGTACAAAAAATAGTGTTTGTTAAAGCATATTCTAACACTAAATTAATCGTATAATGAATGAACAGAAAGGATTTTTTAACTTTTGTACATTATACAGAGTGCCTCGGATTGTTTGAGAGGCTTGAGAGCTAATCACTGCGCCACAGTGTTGAGGTTGGTTGGTATTGGGTTGTTACATTACTGTTTTATTTACTTTTTTGTATTGTTTAGGCTAATGTATTCCTATGGAAGTCCTGCAAACCTCAACAAACATGGCAGATTTGTCATTATTTCTATGGTAACTGTTGTCATTTCCCAAGCCCATTTTTATCTATTTTATTTATTTTTAATACGTAACAGTACTTTTTCCATTCAAAATGTTTAATGCTATTGACAAACTTGAGGAATGCTATCCTTTTTGACTGTCAAACCAAAGACTGTAAATAATTATATATATAAAAAATTAAAAGAATACTTGCAACACTACAGAAGGTTAAAGTAGCTTATAATGACGCATTCAGAAAGCTACTGACAAGTCCAGGTCCAGCAGTGCCATTCTTCGTTCTCTCAGGCTGAGGTTCAGTTTTTTGTTATTTATAAGTTCATATCTTCACTTTCTTGCTGTGCTATACCAGTCGCCTATGTGGAAACACTGGCACATCAGTCTTTTGTAATTGTGTTGGTAGTTTATCTGTTGTTTGTCATGTGAGTTTTTCTTATGGACCTTGAATGAATGAATAAATAAATACATAAAGGCATAAATATCATAATCATAACCATTTTTGCATTGCTATAGACCATTATCTATTCAGCTACTTCTGACAAACATGTCCGACAATAAACAGGCAGCTTCTCAGTCACTCATCACAGTCAGAAGTTATTTGAAATCAGCTGTTTTATGTGTGTTTTCATTGTAGAGTGAGAAGTGTTTAAAACGTAAGCTCAGCTCTAGTTTGTTCAAACACTACATACCGAACAGTGAAGATGATGATTAACCGCACTCCTCTTACCAGAAACCTGACGTCTACGGTGACACACGGCCCAAATATTCAGAGTAGTGTTTTGTTATGAACTGAAGAATGGGAAGAGAAGGACAAGAGAGGACATGGAGCAAGGCCAGGGACACACTTACTAACTTATACTGTAGGCCTTAAGCTGGTCACACACTACACAACTGAGCCCACACACTACACAACTGGACTGAGAGTGATTCTAGAACGACTGAGCCCACAAACTACACAACTGTGACTGGCAACTTAAAACAGGATTACTCTATCAGCAGAACAGATAATGATGCACAAAACAACAATGCAACACAAAAGAGTTCAGTTTAGTGCTTATTTTTTATTTTTTATTTGCTTTTCAATGAACTTCAACGAACTGACGTTATGCCGAACTACCGGTACAAACACGCTAGTTAGCTCTCTCAAAATAACACTAGAAATGGCGTCAGAGGTGACGAAGTTGGATATTTTTTTCCGTGGATTTTACGTGGATGCATTACTTTCATGTGATTTTATCAGAAGAAAACTTGTGTTGTTTGGAGTGAGGAGGATGTCAGCAGCGCTTCATGGAGAGAGGAGGGGAGAGGAGAGGGGAGGTGAGTGCGCTGTTGTTTTGGTCATCAAAGGTGTAAAAACTAGCGTGCGTGAATTTTGAACACGGTCCATTTGTTACGTAGGGAGAAATTTCCCTCTGTGTGTCGTTGTTAGCGCTGTTTTTGCATGCGTTTCTTCAAAGAACATGTAAACAGAGAGTTTAACCTCACAAGCTGTTTCCAGTGACTTTCGTGTTTGTCTAGAGAAGGGTCATAAACGTAAATAGCATCGGGGCGTGGCAAAAAACGGTCTTATATGTCCAACATGTTTAAAAACCTGCGAATGGAGTCTAGTCTAGTCTAGTCCTGCTACAAACTACACGATTGGAAGGCGAGTCAGTCGCAGATACCCACACACTACACGAGTGACACAACTGCGACTAGATTCAACTCATTCGACTAACCTCGACTGGCGTGACTAAGTGCGCCTGGAAATAAAATGAGCAAACAGTCGTGTAGTGTGTGGCCAGCTTTAGTCAAAACCAATATACAAGCTACAACTACAGCAATTTTCCACGCTCAGTTAATTTGCATAACTAAAAACATTTCTCTAAAAGAGCACAGTGTGTATGACCAGTCTAAATATTCATACTCGTACAATTAATGCACACTGAGTAATGCTGATACCTCGTCTGATCACATCCTCATCACACAAACTCTTGTCTGCTCTGATCTATTATGTATTCATCAGATAGTCCTCGATCTTACAAAATCCTGCTCAGTGATGAAACAGTGCCGTCCTATTCAATTCCACATAATAGCCGAGGTAACAAAGCCTGCAGCAGTCCGTATCCCACTTTTGCTAAATGCGATTCAAACTGGCTTCCTTCATTTCCATAATCTGGAGATAAAGCAATTCAAGTTCTGACAAACGTGTGCCAAACAACACAGGTCTGAAATATTCACTTCTGAGAAAGTCAAAAGCAGTTTAAGTGAAATGCACAAATAAAGGAGCACGTTTAAAAATACAAAAAGGAGAGTATGTTCAGAAAACTGCCTGACAAGTTTGTAGCTCTCACCCTTTAGCACATCAATAAGATTCACATTCATTTCTGGAAACAGCAAAATTGGGACAAACCTCCAAAGCTGAGTCAATCAGATCACTGCTTTAGAATTAGAATAAGAAAAAAGTTTTAACGTCATTGTCAGTGAACAAAATTCACACACTAAGGACCAGATTTATCAAGCATTTGCTCATGTGCAAAACAGATTAGTGGGAGCACAAACTTGGCGTAGCCTCCATTTTGGAAAAAATGCACTTTTTTTTTCCAGTTTGCACCGCAAGTTAGCACCTACTTGATAAATCAGTATTAGAGCTTGCATTGTAAACATGGAATGCAATTATAAAATTATGCATAAAAACGGTAAACATATGTTTAAAAAAAAAAAAACCATACAAAATGCAAAACAACATGTTTAAGAGATCAAAAACATTTAAATAATCTATACATATTACAAAAAAAAAACTTAAAATCATATGTTTATACAGGTTGTTAATAGACTTAATGTGTCCGCACTGTCTAATAATGTCTTGTTTGCTCACCAAAATCCATGAACTTTGTCTGTTGTTGTTAGCATTATGGCTGACTGTCGTTAGCATACCAACCTTTACTCTTAACAGTTTGTAAATACTTTGTAGTAAACAATCTGGAGACTCAGAAAGCATTAAGTACTGAGCAAAACATGTAGACTGATGTAGGAAGATTAAAATGTTTTTTTTTTTGTTTTGTTTACATTTTTAAAGGAAGCAAAAATCGGGTATAGCACCTTTAATTGCGATTACACAATACAGTAATCAAACACTAGTGCAAACTGTCAGTGCAAACAGATGATGTTGACAAGACTTTGTGACAGGCGTAAAGTGACAATGTGAAGTGTCCAAGAGTCTACTTAGTCACATATTTCTGGCCATTCTAGGTAAATCATTTAGTCATTTGGAATCTTTTTAAGTGGGGCAAATAATGATGATAACTTGACCCCATCCTGTCTACATATGTGAAATGTTTTAGACTCTGTTGAAATGGTCCCTGCAGTACAAAAATAAAAATCTCCATCTCTTCGAACTTGTCTGTGTTGTGAGGCACGTCTTCCCAAACATTTGCATGTCGAAAGCTGCCAGCTCCACTGATGACGGCTGAGTTCCCTCGATAAACAACTGGCACACAGTTGCAAACAACACAGCCCGACTGCTTTGACAAATCTACCTGCAAAAACACCCAAGTTAGAGGATTGTGGAAGAAAACCAATCACTGGAGTAATGACCACTACATACAGTATGACAAATGTGTTTTTGGTTTGAATAGACACAGGAAAGTTGGTAAAGGTTGTTTATAATTCTTGCAATGTAACACCCTTGAAAATGTCACATATAAAAAAAGTCAAAACTAAGAAAGAAAAAATCTAAAGTCCTAGTTTTATCTATGCACTGACCTATAAGATATGGTCCTGATTTACTGCCATGCTCAACAGTATTTGACAGACGTTCACAGCCCCAAGACAATGTCCTCAGGCTCCCTTAGACATGCAATAAATCATGTCTAACAATCCTTTTCAGACACAACCCACACAATCTCATTACCGGCTTAATGCGCTTAGATCACTTAAAGACCACTTGGAGAACATAGAGACAGATAAGACAGGATTACACTGACAGCTGACACGACTGTAAGAGGAATCTGGGCATGTGTTGTGGTACAATGCAATAAAGATTGAAGAACAACTATTTAAAGTCAGTTAATGCAAGTGACTTTCCTAAATCAATTGGCTCATCTGTCACCCTAGATTTTTAAATTGATTTACTGATAGAAATGTAAATTTATCCACTGTTCTGTTGGTCTAATGCTAAACCAATACAGATTTTAAATTGCTAAAAACCAAAAACAGCTTTTAATAAAGTATGAAGAAATCCAAGTAGAACACTCGTCTCAAACTTGCGGCCTGTGGGGTTAAATGCGGCCCCCAAGATGATTTCAGATTAATATTGACAGTGACCCACACATATCAAATTCAACTACAAGCTGCTCTTTTACAACAGAAATGCACATATGCCGATTTATCTTTCCACAGAGGTTAGCTTCTCTGAATAAGTTCCATGTCATAATGGAGTGCTTCATGTGTCAAGCTCCACACCACTTTTTATTTTACACAAATTGGTAATGTCTGCAAAGAAACGTGCATACATTCCTGCTGATAAAGACACTTGAGTGCAACAACATCAGTATCTAATCTTCATCAATCTAAACTTGTGCTTAAATGTCCTAAAAACTCAAGACTGGGGAACGCAAAAACTATGGAAATATAAAGGTTTATATTGTTAGATGTGACTAAAAACCCTTTAAAACACACCAGAATACAGCAAATTACTTGCAATTTGGCCAAAATTTCAGACAGTGTGACCCTGGTTTATCACTTTTCTTTACTTTTACTCATCACATAGAAGACAGTGTCGTAAAATGCAAAATAAAATTCTGGTGGATATATTTTATGCCTATTTTGCAGCCTATACTTTATATTGAATATACTAAGGCCCTCGATCAATTTGCCTCCGATGTCTTTGTCCCCAGCTTCATTTGAGCTTGAGACCCCCAAATAGAACCAAGATCGTACACAGGATTTTGAAAATACCGAGGTCCTATTCGCAATAACACTCTTCTAACTTTTCCATTGGAGGTAAATCAATTATCAATTTATTCCTCAATTCTAATTCCTAAAGCATGTAATTAACAAGTTCACTTTTCATCAGCTCCACATCTAGTAAACTTATAAAATCATAGCCCATTATTTAGCACCTATACTATATTTTGTCATGGTAATATTCTCTGATGTAACAATAGTCTGCTGCAGTCTTTATTAGAAGAATCTATACATAATCTACAAAAACTACAGTGTTTTAGGTCTAGACATCAATGCTGTATACTGCCATGAAAACTTTGCAAAAACCTATAATATGCCTCTTTTAATATGTTATGGTCATGTTTTGTGTAGCAACCATTCAGATGTAGAATCAACTACACTGTCCCAAAGGAAAATGTTACTTGTGCACAAACAACACAATAGACATGTCTTGACAGCCAGTGCGGTAGATTCAGCTGGTATTGAACTGCTGTTTTTAAACCAGAAGGTGCGTATGCATGTTATAATACAGCCATTAGTTATAAGTGCAGAGAACATGCACAGATAAGCACCTGGTTGGGAAGCGACTGCCTGCCTGTAAGCAAAGCAGCCAGGTTGCACTTGAATAGAGATCTGAAAAGGTGTGTGAGGAAACGCTACTGCAGGGCTCAACCGCAGATTAAAGGCACTGTGGCTTTTTCCCCCCTTTTCTGCGCTTTGACAAGAAGATTGCAGACTACAGTCAATTTATCAGCCTTTGTGCTGTGCTCTTCCCGCTGGCACAGGAGGAGTCTGGTTTGAAATCAGACCACAACTCATGATGCGCAAGTGCCAATGGTTAGAGTGAATCCAAACTAACACAAGTTGTTTTTTTACATTTAATTTCAATTTCTCTTATAAATAAAAAGTAATGGAGTGTGTCAGAACAATTGGCATGGATCTCTGGTGTTCCCCAGGGGTCAATCTTGGGACTCCTTCTGTTTACTCTCTACCTGCTGCCAGTGAGTCAGTTAATATGCAGTAATAATGTGTGCTATCACAACTATGCAGATCACACTCAGATCTATGTGTCACTAACAGTATGTGAATATGGGCCAGTGGATCCATCAGATCAGTGTGTGGATGCAAAACAACTTATTCATTAGACTGTAGCATCATAAAACGGTGAGAAGTACATGGACTTAAAAAACATTGTGGATTTATGATACATTAATTTTCTCTTGCGCTGAGGTTGTTCTCACTTTTAATTAGAGCCTCTTCACCAGAAGCTAAAACTAAAAGGTATCACTTTCAGAGTTCAGATATTTGTTTGTGCTCCAAATGGTTTAACTTTGAATTTTAGACCATTTTAGTCAGGTGTTTTAGGGAAAATAGGCCATGGTGATAAGGGGTGTTGAAACTGAAAATTATAACATTTTTATTTTGAATCTTCATAAAACGATATAAATCTTAGCTAAACATAAAAAACATCCTTTTCAGTGGCTAATGCTCTAATGCACATATAACACCAGTGGACAAAAGTAACACTAAAGTTAATTAAGAAACATTCTTTCATGAGCCACCCTTCATTGTTTTGTCGTTATGGGGGCCTGGAGCCTTTTCCTGCTGCTTTTGGTGCTAAGTGGGGTATAACTTGGACAATAGCCAATGAAGTGTGGAGCTAATTGACATGTTTTGCTCATTAGTTGTATTGATTCCTTATGGACATTCCACATTAGATCTACAGTATGCACGCTGGTGAACGGTGGATGCAAAACACATGGAAGAATAAGAACAAGATTACGTTTAAGATCTACTGTTATTATTTGACATCTAGCCTCATCACATTAAATTTCTCGCTGTTTTGTATACCTCTTAAAGAACTGTAATTTACTATAACATGCAGCTAATTTTTGTCTTTTGTTCCAAAAAAATACTCCACTACAACAATGAATCTTACATGTAACATCAGCTTTAATAAGTGGACAGAAGACCATATCGTCTTTGACAGTAGAGGACGCTGATAATGATATTGATGATATTGAAAAAGAAATATTGTTCATAGTGTTTAAGTCTCTAAGTGATCAATAAGAAAATAATAATTAATCATGTTATAATAAGACTACAAACTAAAACAAAACAATTGGCCTGGCCTTTACTTTGATCAAACTGTCTACTGTACCCCTGATGTACACTGAGAGCCAGCTTGGTGCGGGTCGGGACCCACAAGACATAGAAAGTGCTTAAAACCATGTGTCCTGGTACACTGACCTTAAAGCAGACAAAGAAATTGTTCTCAACTAAGAATAAAGTTACTTCAAAATAATATCACTTAAGTAAAACTAGGCTTTTTGTACTTCTTCTGGAAATATCTGAAAAGGAAAGTGTAAATTATAAATCATAACTTGTCCAAAACATTTTTTTTCCCAAATTGTGCAGCAATTTCTACTGCTTATTCCCGTTAGAATCGCGGATGACTGGAGCCTATCTCAGTAACTTAGGGCCTTAGGCGGGGGAACACTTTGAACAGTGGCCAACTCGTCGCACGGTTAGACACACAACCATTCACTCTCTCATTCCTTCACAAGGTAAATTTACAGTGACGCCCAATTAACCTAAACATGCATGTTTTTGGACGTGGGAGGAAACCGGAGTAAACCCACGGTGAGAACATGCAAACTCCCAGAGAGATCGTGAGATGTTGATGTGGTCTGACCGGGAGTCGAACCCACATCTTCCTTATTAGGAAGCCAGAGCTCGAACCACTTTGCTACCATGCAGCCCCATTATTGATTAATTTTAGCACAAGAGATGAAACTTACTTTTGAAGCAAACCGGAGCAAGCAAAGCTGCCATATGAAAAGAACCATTTGCTTGCCTGGAAAGTTCCATAGTACGTTTTTAAACTTGGAATCCAAATATTCAAGAGGCATTTTATACAGAACTTTGGAGGTAACACATTCATTTAGGAAGAAAAGAAAGCTTTGCACCCTTAACCACAAAAGTTTCATAGTGTACCTTTAAAAACCTCTTCTTTTTCTTGTAACCATCTGCTCTACAGGTGCAACTTGTACAAATGTTCCTCTCAACGAACAATTAAGTGCAAAAACATGCTCACACTCAAACCACTTCACAGCTGCTGCAGGAATCTGGTCTAAACCAAGACGTGTTCCAGTAAGTCAGCAGGACGAACCCCCCGCCAAGGACTACAACAAGCACCGCACTTGTTAGCCTACCCACAATGCACCACGGGAGGCGGCGGGGTTATAACAGGTGACATCTTTGCCGGTGAAGCAGACACAACATGGGGGGAAAAAAAATCACAGCGCAAAAGGATATCATAAACAAACATCAAAAAGTCGAAGCAAGTTTTGGCAAGAACGTCTGGCACCAGCAGGCACAGCAGAGGAGCCCAGACGCAAACATGTTATTAGGGAAACTCAATGACTCTTGTAAATTTCAGTGACATTCAGACAGTAAAGAGCAGATTAAAGAACAAAGGCAAACAAGAGGTAGAGTATATTACAAAATTATAGTGTAGTGGACAGTTTTGGAACAATATCGGCAAAACATTTTTCAGAGACAGTTTGAAATAGCTATTAGAATTGCAATTTACATTTTATAAACTGTGTATATGTTTTCTGTGGATGCAAATTCAAGAACAAGTTCAGGAGCATACCTTTTGCAGCAAGTTGTTGAAACTAGTGTAAAGTATTGACAGGTTTTGCACATGAAAAGAGATTGTCTTAGCTATGGAGCTTGATTCTGCACATGCGTTCTTACTAAATATCACAAAATAAATGAATATTTTATATGTTTTACAGAAATGTTATGTGTTAGTTTCCTATGAACAGACCTCTGTTTCATTAATACCTTGACTATTTTGGTTGCACACTGTAGCCTTCACTTGGTGTACCTGCTGGTCAGCTGGTTTATACAGGTTTTGGCGTCATTTTCCTACTTGGGACAGTAGGACAACAGTGTCATCTGCAGTCTGATCTCTTCAGAATCGTATCTCAGGTGTGAGAAGGTTGATATGCCCCCCTCATCCCGAATTACAGTCTGGACTGTGCTTGACCAGCGAGTCCCTACACACTTTGACAGACAACTTTACAAAGACGTGAGGGTCTGGGGTACAGAGCGCCGGGCGGGTTTCAATTTCAAGCTTTCCGAGCGCTGAGTCAACCAATCACAGAAAACTCTGAAATTCCACCAACACGCAAAGCCGAAAGTTTTCGTAAACATGTAGCGCGAGGATTTTTTCAGTCTGAAGCCTCTCAACACAGGTTTGCTGCTCAGGTTTTACGGACCTGCTATGTTCATTGTTCAAAACCGAAGCAAGAGCCGAATCAGCTACGTTCGCCTTATTGAATGTTGAAATAGGGCTTGAAAGCAACTTCCGACTTTTTAGTGTGACGTGTCAGAATCGCCGTGCTAGACTGTATCATCCTAACATTGAATGAGTAAATTATTGCCCGAGGCTCCGGTTTCAGACCCTTCTGCATTCAAACAGAATGTAACAGAATGTAGGAGGGGCTGACTGGTCATTCAAAACTGTACCAATTTGTTCACAAATTTTTCCTCTGGTTTTGCTTGGTGTAAAGTTTAAAAACACGTATCTAGATTTCATTCTCTCTCATTGTTGCAGAATATTTCACGCAAAAAAAAAAAAAAAATCACTTGTACGATGGTATATTGTCCAAAGAGACACATACTGTACAATGGTATAATTGTCCAAAGAGACACATACAGCATGTTCTGGGTGGTAGTATATTAAGCCTTCAACTGAAAATGAGATCATAGCTTGTTCAAATCCTGCCTGACACAATACAATGATTGTGTCCCTAGTTAAAATGCTTCAAGTACATTCCCTTCTCGTAGTGAATCCAACATAAACATTGTGCCACACCTTACACTTATCAACAGAATCAAAACTGGAGAAAGAAGCTAAATGTAAATGTTATTGGTTACTTAAAGGTGCTATTTTTTGCTAACTTAAAGGTGAACTGTGTAACTTTTTGACCAAAAATAGACTTGAATAAAAGCAAGTTTGTGTTCTTTACATGTCAATGTTGGGCTAAATAAATATTACAAATCTGCGTCTTTACTACGACGGAGCTTCTATGACCACAAAATGAACTGTTGTTTGGCCTTGAGGAGGGCCCTCTCTTTACTTTTACTGCAGAAAAGTGGTTAGTGTAGCTGTTTTTCTTCACTTTAGAGTATGAAATGGATCTATCACGGCACGGTGGCAGAGCGGATAGCGCTCTGGCCTCACAGCAAGAAGGTCGCGGGTTCGATTCCCGCATGGGCCCGGGACCTTTCTGTGTGGAGTTTGCATGTTCCTCCCCGTGTCTGGGTGGTTTCCTCCGGGCACTCCGGTTTCCCCACCAACCAATAACATGCATGTTAGGGAACACTTAGTGATAGTCGGAGGTTGAGGCGCCAGGTGTTAGGTGAATCGCCTCTGCTGAGCTGCCCCAGGGCAGTTTACTGTCACTGAGTGGGGAGGAGGGGTTCATCTCACTGTGAAGCGCTTTGTGACTCTGTGTCTGTGAAATGCGCTATACAAATAAAGATTACTTACTTACTTACTTACAATTCAAAAGTATGGTTTTAACTTTCTATTTCTACTGACTTTTGTAGTTGACTTTTTACCTCCAGATTGTTGCATATAGTGCACCTTTCAAAATATAAGAATAATTAAATTTAAACTTCCCACATCAGTCCATATGTTTTTCTCACTTACCTAATGCATTCTTAGCCTCCAAATTGTTTAGCACGTTGTGCTTTTTCCCCTTTTTACAGCTTTTAGGAGAGCGACGAGATGATATGTCAACCTCAGTTAGCCACAATGCTAATAACAGCAACAGACAAAATTTGTAGATTTTGGTCAATAAACGGGACATTATAGACAAACACATGACACTGTGGACTAATTTTGACTTGAACAGATGCAATAACAAGATATCTGTGCTGGGGGGAAATGATTTTAAGCTATTTTATTGTAGGGAAAAAAAAAGTTTTATTTCAACAAAACTGTTGCCCATCCAACATTTCAAACAAAACATCATTTTCTGGTCAACATGTACCTAGTTCAAGGTAGTTCAACTAACAGTCTGGCGTCTGAGCGTCAGTTCTTTATTAGGTATTTGTTGAAGGTAGTTTGCTCAAATGATATATAGCCTATATATTGTTTTACAGCCAAACATGTTACCTATTTATTTCTCAGTTTTCTGTTTTGTTTTTTTTACACAAGAGACTGCTCAAACTGATGATAAGTGATTATTTCTTTTTTTTTTTTTTCAAATGTTTTAACTATTATTATACAATCTAAAAAACACAAAAGCTAAAATGTATTTTAAATCACGACTGACTCTTACGACAAAATAAAAAAAAGCTTTGGTAAGTTTTTGCTTCAACACTTGAAAACAGTGGGGCTGATTATCTTGCTTCATGCTGAATTGAAATCAAAGACAAGACCATTTCTAAATGGCCTGTAAAAATATACAAAGAGTTCTTCAAAGAGACAGAAAAGTGGAAAAAAGGCTTAACTTAAATGATCCTTTAAGCATCAAAAGAGCGTCATTAACATCCAATTACAGAGTAGCAGACGGTGCACGTAATTAGACACACTGTTTTAGAGCTCAAATGTGAAAATGCAGAGGTCAACACAGGAGACTGAGGATTAATGCTGCATTCCTTAAAGACGTTATACCTGCTTTTTGCCATCTTAAAAATGTCAACTACCAACAATTCTTAAGGTCGCACTACAATTGTTGACTATTAAAACACAGGTATTTGCACATTTGGAAACATTCTACTATATAGCCACTACTTATCCATTCAGTTTTATGCTACAGTCCCTCTAAACCTATTACAGACTTTTTCCGCCCCCTTGCATTGTGGCGCTGGCTCATCTATTACCTCTTTTGTTGAACAGTATATTGAATGCATAAACAAATACAGCTGCAGAGCTCCGTCAGGCCTGTGATTATTCTTGTTGACTGCGCACCACAAACCAAAACAACCAGGAGAGACCGAGGGACCCCCAGGACGTTGCTGTCGGGAGGAACACTATTGTTTGGAAGGATCTGGGAGTTGTTTCTATTGAGATCATGAATCCTCTAAATGGCGTACAGTCAGACAATGAAAGAGGATTGCTGTTTTACAGAAAGTTGAAGAAGTGCTTTGTCAGAGGCACAGACAAGAATATGAAAGAGTTTAGTTTAATGTTTGTTCATGAAAGTTTGAGACAGGAAATGTTTCTTTGATTAAATAAATAAAGTAATTGTTTTTGATACTTTGTTTGCAGATTTGCATTAATAAGTCATTTACTATATTGTTTTTGTAGATTTAAATGTGCTTTATTTGTGTGTTTTTTAGGGGTTCCTCTTAACCAACCCACCTCAGAGTTGTTACCTTCACAGGTTACTTCTGATCAAGATATAGTTTTTTTATCACTGCACAGTAAACCAACCATACACTTCCTTGTTTACAAAGCTATTCTTAGTTCACTTTATCATTCAAAGTTATTTTGTCCAGAATAACTCTCGAGTCTAAAGCATTCCAGAGAAATGCATTTACAAAAAACAGCCCAAAAGGTCTGGACACTCATGTATGCACATATCAGTTTTTATTCATGTTTGTTTTAAGAATGGATAATGATGTAAGTTGTTAGGTTTAGCAGCAGATTTGACAGATTCATCCGTCTTATGGTCAAGGACAATAAACACATGATCTCCAAAGTGTAACTGCGTCTGTTTTTGTGCCACTGCACCATCTGTGTGTTATTGCAGCTGTTAACTGTGGTTCTGTTTTATCTGATTCAACTGTATGTGTGTATGTACACACTGGTGAAAAACACCACACAACAAGATAGAGATGGAGAAGATCCATTGACCAGCCCTGGCCCTGTGAGAGTGACTGAGCATCTAATTAAAGGCAAGAGGAAAGAGCCAGATTAAATGAATAATTAGTGCTTAGGACCTAACAATGAGAAGAAAATGAAAAATGGCCACCGCACCACATTAGTCTGCTGGTCCTGACAAAGCCATAGATTGTGTCCTGAGGAGAGGCGAGGACATGATACCCAGTGGTCTCCACATGAAAAGATGAGGAGATGACGAGGGCTGACCTCCTCCGGCGCTAATCGCACACAGCCCCTGCACTTCTATTTGTCACCAGCCACTTTGAAACATGATGCTGCTCTTACCGTTACTGCCAAGGGTGTGCTGTCAGCAAAGTCATAAGTTCTGCTGCCATTCCCACAATGACAAACTTGCATGTTATGGGAAATATTTCTGTAATACAGTAACAAGTATTAACCCTAAAACAACTATGAGAAACTTACTGGGGGGTACTTGCAATTATTTCAGAAAAAAAAAAAACAGGTGAAACTGGAAAGTGTAAGAAAATGTCTTTATATAATGACAAATCAAAGATTAATTTAAATTCATTTTCACACTGACAAATTGATAAATGTATGATCATACTGGGAGTGTCTATTCCTGTGACTATGAGCAGGTCCAGCTGCAAATGATGACAGAAATATATCCAGTAAAACAAGTTAAACTTGACCTTTTCCTTGTGTGCTGATGTTGGCCAGTATGTGCTGGTGTTAGATTTTAACATCTGTTAGCCAAGGTTCTTCTTTTTAAATGAACTGAGGCCCATAGTTTGTTTGTTTTTTTAAAGCTTTTGCTCACACACAGCAATCTTATTTTCAATCAAGCTACATTTGATCGAACAGAAGCAGAGTAGAAGTAGTGAATACAAATGCTAATAAAGTCATCACAGTGAATAACTGAAATGCAAAGATGGTATTGCACAATGAGAAAATTTTTTTAGCTTAATTTAGGATTTATTATAGACACCAACTTCACACCCAAATCTTGAGTATTTGGCCCAATATCTACTGCACACAAAAAACCTATTGTGAAGTCTAGGCCAGCCATTAGAATGTGCGTCTGCCTTTACATTGTCAGACTTTGACTGTCTATAGCTGAGGCACACGGTCTGAATAACATATGAAGTTCAGATTGCTTTGTTGTACCTGTGCTCATCTTGGCGGTGAGCCCTGGTTGCCTCCTAAATGGATCGACCACCGATCATCTCCTCTTCCGCCCTCTCCCCCCCACTTCTTCCCACCCCTCTCCCTGTTCATACTTAATCTATGAAGCTATTAATAGAAAACAAGCAGGTGATATCTTTCCTATCTTTTAGTTTTAGTTAAAGATCTGACTAGCCACGGCAGTGATGAGGACAGGTATTTCCCCGGAGGGTGAATGTGGGCGGAGCTAAATGAAGAGGTCAGAGGTCAGGAAAAAAGAACAAAGAGTGTTCTCAGAGCAGCTCCCCAGAACAATCACCTGGTTAAGGACAAGCCTAAGGTAGGTGAAAGGCAACTCCAAATTCAGAAAAGTCTCTAATTTGCAATGTTTTGTGTCGGGACAAGACAGGTACGTGAATGAACTTTTGACACTGAATTAACTATGTCTGGGCTTTCACCTCACATTATGAGAATAAACATGTGGTGTTGTTGTCACTGTTTTCAACATATTGCAACACAGAAAAATATCAAAGAATGTTCTTTCTTAGAAGTTAATCAACTCCACACATCCGTTGTGTCAATAGTTACTCAGACTTGGAATTGAAAGAATATTAAATGAGCAAGCATTTTTTCATCATTGTGATATGTTTTCAGACACACAGACAATGTAGTTTTAAATGAATTAAATGATCGTTCATCTATTCAAATCATTCTCTAGGTCAGTGGTTCTCCAGCTTTTTTAGTCGTGATCCCAAAAATAATAACTAAGGCTTTCACAATCTCCAAACATAAAATGTAGTCTATCCACAAGGTGATAAAGTAGTTTTTAGTCTAATGTTTGATTTTATTTGGAAACTGTAAGCCTTGATAAATTAATTGATAGGCTTTTAAAAAGAATCTATATCTATCATTGCAGTTGAAAAGTGTCAAACCTTGTTTAAGATATCAATGTTAAACCCCAGAAACCATTCCCGACCAACAAATTGAGAACTAATGCTCTAGGTTATGATTAGATATAGCCTACTGTATTGTCTCCTGTTTCACAATATAAGGTACCTTGTTTTACATAGCTCGTGCTTTTTTTTTTTTTTTTTTTTTTTTTTTTGTACTAGGGCTTTACAAAAGTCGATAAATTGTTACTTTGGGGCTTATCACAATAGCAATATAGCTTGAATGAAGTCATGTGATGACAGATGGTGGGGTTTTTCAATAATATTGATAATATTGGTAATATGGTATTTTGCTATACAATTTCTAAAGAGTAATCGTATGTTCAACTGATGATTTTTTTTTATTTGTAACCAAACAAATTCAACAAAAAAATTACTTTAAACAAGATTCTTGTAATTCATGATTCAGGATCAACTTTTTTTTATTTTCAGTTGGCTCTTTATGCAACATTTTTTATTGCAAACAAAATATTTCATTTTAAATTTTGAGATATGAAAACAAGATCCACAATATTATTTGAAATTAATATACTGTAATGCCCAGCCCTATTTTGCTACACAAATTATTTAAATTATTGTTAAGTTGTTCATTATTTTATCACATGAACAAATATGTGTCCAAGCAATACCTCTTGTAGATCAGTCAAATCTAAAACAGGATTGTGCTTTAAATTTGACCATGTCACATTATTATTACATATCACATAATCAGTGTACTTATGTCTTTGCTCATTCTTACTAATATCTCTGGAGAACAAGTGCCTCCATGATGAGTCTGAATGACCTCACCTCACAAAAATGGAGGCCTTAGAGTTTAACTGTCAAAGCTGCTCAGAGTCAGTCGTGACACTTATCCTTGAGTGATGTCCAGGCCTGCCTCTCTGCTCCAGCTGGGATAGGGGTGAGCACTGCTACAGATTCAGGCTCTAAAAGCACAAACAGTGACATATATACAGTGCAATAACATGAGCTGTAGCTGAGCAGAACAGACTCTGGGCCATGTACAGTATGATCTCATCTAGAGCTGTGCTGGTAAATGTTAAGAGTTTGACATTTTTACTAAGGATACATATATTATATTTATATATTTTGTGTCTATGTTCTAACTGTTTAGGTAAACAGTTAGCTTCACTTCACAGCTCATCATTAGGACATAGGTAGATTGAACTGTATACTGTGCACAAAATGCTGGTTTGTTAATATTTAAAAAAGCAAACTTTTTTCCATAAAAAATAGTAGACATGCAATCCAGCTAAGATGCTAGAGGGATTATCAGCAAACTACAAGAGTTATCACTGTGCAAAAACAAAAGTTCATTCATTCATTGCTTAATCCATTAGGGGTCGCTGGTGACTGGAGCCTATCCCAGTGACTTTGGGCCTTAGTCGGGGAACACCCTGGACATTGGCCAACTCATCGCAGGGTTAGACAGACAACCATTCATCACTCACAGGGTAAATTTACAGTGATTCCAATAAACCTAAACATGTATGATTTTGGAGGTGGGAGGAAACCGAAATATCCGGAGAAAACCCACAGTTACACTTAAAGAACATGCAAACTCCACCAAGAGAGAGCATGACGTGTTGATATGGTCCGACCCGGGAGTCGAATCCACAACCTCCTCTGGGAAACCAGAGCTATAAACCACTGTGCTACCGTTAAAAAAACAAAGGTTTACTGCTAATTTACATTTGTGAATGAATCGATTACACTCTTAAAAGTTACATTCAGAAGAGTGAAAAACAACGGGAAAAACACTGTCTCAAGCTTCAGAAGCCAGATATCCATCAAACCAGTTTATACCTGATTTAAACAGCTAACTCTCATCCTGTTTTGTTGTTTTATTCAAAGTTTTCCCTGCTAACCAAATAGACAACGTATCTTTCTGCATGAAACATGCGCAGTAGGACGAAAGTGATGTCGACCGAAAATCTATAAGGCTCGTGAAGCAATGACAGTTACCATGGAAAAATAGCAAATCCACCATGTTTCTTGTCAGGTTGCAGAACTTCCATAGAATATATTAGCCAAACCAATATACAAAAGTAAACAAAACAGCCGTGGAACAACACAAAAACTGGGTCAGAACTGGTAAATTTATCTCTGACTCTGTAATGTCAGAAAAGGCATTAATTAACGCTATTTTCAATATTTAGCTATTTTGACCTACTGAACATGTACTGTTGTGTGAGCCTCATAGAACTTACCTTGTAGCATGCTATGCATAGTCCCAGTAAGATGTCTTAATGAACTTCTGAGCCAGTAGCTGTACCGCCTTTAACCTTCAAAAATAATCGCACTTTTTTTACATCTTAATCCAGACCCAAGAATGTCAGACATGTGACCTCAGTACCAATAAACACACACATACTTCTCGATCTGTGCTTTATCTCTCAATGTTGATCTGGACGACAATTATCTAGAATGAAAACTTCTGTGAATTCTGTGAAGTAAAAAACTCCAAACTCATTTGTGTCTTAAAAAGATTTAAGTAATACTTTAAATCTTGTAACATTCCCCTCTAGAGTTATTATCTTGGGAAGGGTGTTCCATTTGTGCATCGCTCTATAAATAAACGTCTTTTTTATCCAGTTTGATTTAGTTTTTGGTAAAACAAATTTTTTTGCAGAGGCATGCCTAGTGTTATAATTATGCTTTTCATCACTGAAAGAAATATTTTGATAAATTATCCGTGGAAGCTTAGATTCAAGGATATTTTTGAAAAAAACTAACATTGAATATGATAATCTGTCCTGCACTGAGAGCCATTTTAGTTTATCAAGCATCACTTTGGCGCTGGTTCTGTACTCGCATCCTAACACCATTCGAGCTGCTCTGTTTTGTATTGTCTGTTTTTTTAGTTGGTTTAGCTGGTATAAAGTTATCAACCACATTTAGCAAAGGTAAGAGTTTCGATACCAGTCAGACATTTTAGTGTTTTATTGTAGATGAAATATCAGCCACTAGCTAAGAGCTAGCAAAAATCAAGTAGACATTTATCATTCTTATGTAACATGAAAAATCGAATGGCCCCAAACGTCCTCATTCAAGCGTTACAGTCTACAAACTGCATAAACATCACCAAATGAAAGTGGTATAACTTCAACCATCTGTCGTGGAGTGTTTAATTTGTATAACATTTTGTGTAATTTTGGAAAATATATTGCTAATTTTATAAAAAAAAAAAAAAAAACTTCAAATGACAAAAAGTCTGTTTTACTGGTACTTTGATTGACTGATTGCACACAGTCATATCAACTCTACAACTTTATTTGATTGACTTTTGAGATTCCAAAGGTTGTATCCTAGTTTATGGTTAGATAGGCATAGGCCTACATATTTCTGTGATTCATATTGTTAGATTATTTAACTTGCATTGTTAGTCTGAAGTGCGTTTGAAGCTGGGTATATTCAAAAAACAAATTAATTTACAGACGGAAATCTAGTCAACGCTTTTTTGAAACATGATACTGAAATGTCACTTCAGTTCAAAACTGCCATTCACCAGCAAAATTAATCACTCAAAATAAAGACTAGGTGTCATTGTGTCATATTTTCCACTAGTTTTAGTCATAAATTCTGTGCTCTGTTCTAATTGCACTGAGGAGTGGTTCTGGTAACTTGCCAGAAAGTTGAGGTAGTCATAAAAATATTGTTCAATGGTGACAGACAAGCTCCATCAAACAGCCAAGCAAGTATTTTAATCAGTGAAAGTAGTTGTAATTATTGGGGTAATTAAATGTTCAGTAAAAGACACATTAGATGATTTAATGGGGTTGCACTTGGTGTTGATTTGGAATTTTATGTCCTTGTAAACCATATTACACAAACAAAACACAAAACAAAAAACATCTTAATCTGCAGAACTTACTTACATGCAATACTTGATTTTTGCTTCCTTTAAAGTGTGAACAGAACAAAATAATTAATTTTAAAATTCCATTAATCTACATGTTTTACTCACTTACCTAATGCATTCTGAGCCTTCATACTGTTCAGCACAATGTGTTTTAAGCTTTTTTCACAGCTGTTTGGAGTGAGGTGTGCAGGTATGCTAACAGCAGTTAGCCACAATGCTAACAACAACAGGTACGTAGATCTCTGGCATCTTTAGTTTTCCCAACACAGTTATGCGCCACCTGGTTAGCATACCTTTCCCAAATCCTTAAACTTAACAAAATAACTTAACCTAATCCTAACCTTACCCAAATCCCAAAGTAAATATTTTAAAATACAGAAACTTTTGCTTGCATAGCCATGCAAAGTAATGATGTATGGAACTATTTCTGCAATTTCTGCAGCATTGACATCGCAGACAAGATCTGTTTATTTCTTGAAAGTTTAATTCATTTTGCTGCCAGTAGTTGGAGATCTAACGTGATTCCGAAACACAGGCTTGCCCAATTTTCTTAACTCAGACTTAAACTTCATGTTAGTTAAAATGACTCAGTCCAACACATTTGAAATGAGCTAAAATATTCTACTTAAACAAGTAGGCTATACCTGTAACTTTCTATATTTTTTGTTTTTAGTAAGTTTTATTTATTTATTGTTTCTTTAACTTTTATGAGAAGGTTTAAACCCGCAAATCTACAAAACTCAACAAAAACTGAGTTGTCACCGTTTTTCTAGAAACATTTTGCCGAGTTTTAAGTTGTCAATTCAAAATAGAGAACACGGAAAAAGCAGGTGCCAATGAAACTCAAATGTAACTGAGATCATGTCAGTCGACTTCGTAAACATTTGAAAATATTGGAACAATGCAAAATGTTCACTTCAGTTGAATAAAAAAAGACAATGATGACATACAAAACATTAATACAGTTGGATATTGAAAATGTGTTACCTACAAAATTTTGAGTTTTGCAGACATTTAAGCCAGTTTACTCAAATCTTGCGTCCCTCCTGACCATTGCAAATACAGAATAAATGGAAAATACACTTGCTTTGTTTTCAAGCACCTTACAAATACATTGGAAATCTGATATTGTGGCTGTTGTAACGCAGTCAAAAGGCACTCAGCGACCCAACTAGTTTTTCTTGGTTCTACACTGTTGACAGATGAGCTCCCAGTTCAAAGGAGTTTAACTTGGCAAGCGCTCAGAGATGACACTCGTGACGGTTCCACTTTCTGTCAGTCAGAAACTCTTCCACAATGTTTCATCAAGCAAACGCACAAAGCCAGTCCAAAACAACAACACACCTCACTGCTGGGACTTAAAAGACTGCTATTTTAAGACGGAGGAAGTTCACTTTCAATAAGACAAGAATGTTTTGTAATTGCAGGCATTAAGTGAAATATTTATTTAGTCAGAGTTCAGTGAAGAACTTGCAGCAACACCCAAAGGCAAAATGGTGACACGGATTAAGAAATGTCAAAAATTAATTAAACCAAAGACACAATTCAGTTAGGTTAAAAGCAGGTGAGTAATGAGGTAATGTTTCAAAATGTTCCTTTTCAGAAGCAGAAAGCAAATAAAAGGAATTGAAAAATAGTTCGAAGAATCCAGACAGTCAATGAACATGCAACATTATGGTGCAATACTAAGACATTAAACTTTATGGGCAAGCAGTACCAGTTAAACTTATAGTTAGATCTATGAATGGCAAGCTCAGACTGCTTCCTTATCAAAACTGCAGCTGGAGTTCTGTCTATGAGATGCTATTCTTTCTCTTCTGAGCCTCAGAAAACACTGATCTGTTTTTAAGTCCCTAAACAGTTTTTTAGCATTGTCAGACAAGATCAATTTGATTATGTCTCCTGAGTATCAAAACATAAAATGTCAAAGTGAAAATACTTTTTTATTCCCTCCATTCAGATGTTTTGCTCCTCAAGCCTACCCCAACATTAGTAAATATGTCTAGCAGTATATCTCATGCACCCTGCACTCTGAAGCACTTGAAATAAAATGCATATAGAGCTATTATAATGATAGGATTGTTTGGCTAGAGGCTGAGGTCATTATGCAGCATTATCCGCCTCATAAATCCTGATAAACGATCTAACCACTATTTGTAAACAGTCCAGCCCAGACTATTGTATTCTTCCATCAACAAGATTTGTGGCCTGCAATAAATTAGCACAAAGTTTTCAGATAAGTTGTTTATGTTTACTGGATAAACTATACAGTATGAGTAGAAGTAGTAGGGCTGTATACTTTAGGAAACATTTATATTTTTTGTGTCAAAATAACAACAGTCATGTGCATTTGCAAGCATGTTTGGAGGCCAATAGACTATACGGTTAGCCTGTTTTAAAGACAAAAAAACTATGAGCAAGGATTATTTTGTTGCTTACAGATAAGAACAATCTGAATAATCCCATTCCAACATTCAAAATCCAAATTTGTGTGACAATGTGGAGGCTCTCTCATGAACCCGATCTCAAAGAAAGGTACATATACCGCGACATAACAGGACAAATTGTGTATAATTAGCACAGCAGTCCTAGTTCATTTCTATGGTGGTTGTTAAGATGTGTTCTTATTCATGAATATTTTTCAAAATCCTTTTCCTCATCTGAACCTACCCTAAGCTCCAACCCTAATTTAACCCAATTCAGTAAAGTGATGCCTGAACTTACCTGTTACACCTAAAGAAAATGTCCCCACTTGGTTTCAACCAAAACTTGTGTGTTTTTTACGCTGTGAATTTTTACGCTGAGTAATTTTTAGGCGTTTTCATATCGTGCTATATCTACAGGCACGGCGTAACATACGTAAGTAGGCAAAAAAGGCATGAAACTGTCCTTGTTTAATTTTGACTACACCAACAAAGCAAAAATGTGTATTTTCCACTAGTTTATTTTCTTGCTATAGTTATTTTTATGTGGCAAGTGCAGCCTTTTATTTCACGTTAAGGTCTTCTGTTCTGATAAAGTTCACGATATTTCAGAAATTGCTCCAAACTGCTTGTGATATTGTAAAAGTATCAGTACTTGTTTAAATTACTATGTAGATTCAATACCAGTTTTAATTGTCTGATTTTCAGTACTTTTGACCGCCCCAACTGTGTACACGAGATCTTCAGTGTTAAACATCCTCTTCATGATGTTGACATAGCAATAAGTATTTTCAGAGATCCCATGACTGAATGGCCCGGCGTGACCCGCCTGCAACCAGGCGTGTCCGCACCAGGGTGGCACAGTGCAGATGACAGGGCTCTGAACCGGATGATAGACTGACCAAAGATCAGTCAGCACCACCACGCGACATCAAACGTGGAGCAGCTCCGTGAAGCAGACAAAACAATGGGCAGACTGAATGAAAACAGAGAGCCACAGCACGGTGTCTTTGGCAGCTGCAGGAGGCGCTGACACAGTTTAGCTGGTTTCAAACAGAACACAGAGTCGGCCGGAGAGCAGCATGTGGACACAGTGGTCACACAATAACACTGGGTTTGTGGAGCTAACCAAGGTTCCACAAATACATGTCCCACATTTCTGTTATCCATGGTCCTTCAAAAACATAATTCATAATATTAAAAGAAAGAAACAAAAATATCTTTAAGCACAAAATATCTTTAAAATAGGTTTCTGGATTGGAAGATAAAAGTACAATGCCTTAAACTAATGTTTTATTTATTTGCTTTATTGTTGTCTATTATAAGTTGTGTTTCGGTTCTCTTGGTATTTTTGAATATGAATGATCACTTGACTATTTCTATTATTCATGTTGCATCATAGGCACCATAAGTTTGCAGTTGGTATGTCTTAGTTCACTGACAACTTTTCTTATTCTAATTCTATTTTGCATAAACTGTGCATAAACTAGCTTTGCAAAATATCTGAGTCATTGATTGAACATCTGAACATTATTGTGTCTGGCGTGCCAAGCTTTGACAAAACCAAAGCATATGTGACAAAAGCCTGATGCCTTCCAGGTCAAGTTCTTGGTTTGAGACGTAACATGTAAAGCTAAATGTCCAGTTGTGTGAAATAGGTCAGTCTCCCTTTTCACACTACACAGAGGACACACACGGACACCGGCCATGCAGCTAACAGCCATTATGAGAGGGGCTAATGGCTCCTGTGCTTTTCAAAGAGCAGTCTTTAGTGAAGAATGCCACTCAGATGGGATCACAGTGAGATGGCCGCAGGGCTGAGAGATATACTGCTATGTTTGTATACTCATACAAAGGGATAGAAGTTGTGATATTCTGTAGGTCGTGAATCACTGGACATAGATATTGTGTCTACATTCCTGTACAAATACAGTATATTGGCCACAAGTTTGTTGAAGAATGATTTATTTATTGGTATCTACATGTCAAAGTCAGTATTCAATGCTAACTAAATTGAAAATGCTTCCTCTCTCATTTGAGATTAAATACATTTTTTTAGTATTCTCTTTGCACCTCTTTAAACTCTCCTCATTTTGATGTTAACCTAGCCTTCTCTTTTTCAGTAGACTGTATCTGAGTCTGTGTTGAATAAAAAAATGACTGTTGTGTGGGAAAGTAACCTTTAACTCCCTTCAACTGTTAAGTAACAAGGTAGCTCATTAAAGCAATGGCAGAAGAAAGGCTCCTCAAACAGAAATGAGAAAAAAAACAATTGGGCTGTTCTTAATCTCAAAAAACACAATATCTGATTTATTTTTACTTGAAGTCACTTTTGCCCAGCACTTTTGCCTAGCATATTTATATTGCCAAATAATCAATTTGGTTGAAAAGTTTTTTTTTTTTTTTTTTTTTTTTTTTTTTTTTTTTTTTTTTTTTTTTTTTTTTTTTTTTTTTTTTTTTTTTTTTTTTTTTTTTTTTTTGATATATATTTTGTTGCAGTGTTTCCATTAATCATATAATAATAAGGCATGAAAAAAGCCATCTGTCCAAGAAGAACAATTGTTTTTGTTGTTAACAACTGGTTAACAGCTATTATGGCATGACTGGCAGGAACCTTGGAGACTTGTTTTTGGTCTTTAAAAGAATATATATTCTGAATCGATACTACAACTTGTATCAATACTCATTTGAACAAGTAGGCCTACCGATACTTCCGTCACAGAAAACCTTCCTCTTTCAGGCAGTGCAGCAGAAAGAGACATGCTCTTTTACACACTTACACGGCAAAGTGTGAGCTCTGTCAGTTCTTTGAGTTCATGTCAAAAAAAAAAGTCAAAAGGAAAAAAAAGCAGCTGTGCCCTGATTTTTCATTGCAAACGCTAAACCCCACCCACTTTTCCTCTCAGACTACAGCCCGCCCCCTTTCTCTCTGAATTATGGGAAATTATGAAATATCTTGCATATATAGTAAAATAATATACTGTACAGTAAATGAGTAAAACATGAACTGTTGCAAAAAATTCAATGAAATATTTCCGTTTATGTTTTAAAGATCGCAAATTTGGGGTAAAGCTGATAATCTAATAAATATTTTAGCCATTCTAGATTCCATGACGACGATGATGAGTCATGTAAGTATATTTCTCTATTTTCAATGTTTCTAAATCTTTTAGGGTGGAGACAGCACGTAATAATTTCTATTTGAAAGCACTGACCTTATCTAATACGCCCATACACCTACAGCTCCAGTCCAGTTTATTGTGTCTCTCTGTGGTTTCGCCTTAAGACTCTTTTCATCAGTGAGATTTAAAAAGTGGAGAAACTTAAGTGAGCGGATTAAGAGAGACAAACAGTTAAATGGTCCTGTATACAATCACACTAATCGATCCAGCAGCAACTTGGCACGGCTCATTTCCAATAAACCAAAGAAGAATATAAAATGATTCCACACAACATTGTCAAAACAAGCAAAACGCCGACGGGTAAAAGTACGCAGGCTCACGCACACACACGTACCTAAATTAGAGTGTGATTGACAGGTCATATTATAGACAGAGCAGGCCTGGGCACGGCAGGAGGAGGGGCAGAAGCCAGAAATTAGAGACATTTTTGTGGATGATAATAGATGTGTACAAGTCTATAAAGGCTATTGATGGCAGCAGTGCAGATAAGTAATGAAAATACCTACGTGTGTCTAGGGTAAGGCCCCGAGAGCATGACCCGGGACAGTTTGTGTGGGTGTGAAAGAGAAAGACAGAGAGAAAAAAGGCCAAGACTTACTCTGGCAGGACGGGATGTCACAGTAACGCCAGTAGATGCCGTCGTCATGATCGGCGATGTAACACCAAGGCTGAACATCCCCATCTGGATTTCTACAAAAACAAAGGAGTAGAATTAAAAAGTGAAACAACATGAATTATTTTTGAGACACTAAAAAACAAAAAAACTTACTTTTTTTAAATGCTTTGACAGGTTAGATTACACTTTTTTTGTAGTAAACACATGATTATGATTAAGATGTCACTAAAATTTAGCCTGTTTTACTCATTTTGGTTGTTTGGTGACGTTCATTATTGTCTTTTGTCCAGTAAATATGACATAATGTAAAGGGGAATCTACAAATGTTACCTAGCAACCACATTGTAAATCTGGACCAAAATCAACATAAATAACACACACTTCCACTCACCAATCCTTCAACATGTAGTTAATACAAATCAACATGTATTCATTTTAGTTGCAATTACAGCTTAAAATCTTTCTTGACTTAAAGTGAAAGTGGAGTGACCCACTAAGCACTGCATCAGAGGCACTGCTTTCACCTCCTGACAAGAACACTTTATTATTCAATCAGACAGTGGTCTTTTTTTACAAAGTGCTACGAGCTTTTACCTTCTGGGAGAAGGTTCAGGGTCCTACGATGTGGCAGGAACTGACTTAAAAACTATTTTGTGCCAGTGTCTGTTAGACTATTGAATATGAACCGATAGAGACTGCTGTATTGTCTTTTTCTTTTTACTGTGAATTCAATTTTATCAAATAACTATTGACGGCAGCACGGGTTAATAGCCGAAAAAGACAAATTTCCCATCCTTGGGACAATATAGTTAATCTTGAATCTAGAGGTTCTAGCTTTTACAGATAATTTCCATCTGTAGTCCTGGAGGACCTTCTTGCTATGGGCCAGAGTGCTGCTGTGCAATCGTCAATCGTAAGTGTTCCACAGACTATTTCTAGATAAAATAATAATAACTTGCATAATAATTAAATTGCATACAATTCTAATTTTCTTAAAAAACAAACATTTGACTTTGTTGCATACTACCACTGGGGATGAATAAGTCACTCAGATGAGGTGCAGACAGATCGAAACGAAAGTAAAAACAACAAAGACAGCCCATGGTCTGAAAAGTCTGCTGCGGTACTCAATAGTGTTTCAAAGACTAATCCTGCTGTCAGTCAAGCATGATCCCCACACAAGAGCCTCTTCCTCTGGTTCGGGCATGTCAGTGGAGGGACAAGACTGTGATCCTGCGAGGGGCGGAGGTGCTCGGAGGTCATGGAGAAGCTTCTTTGTTGTGGAGCGGGCGAGGAACTGCTGTAAAACGCTGGGTGATGGGCTAAAAGCTTTTGTCTGCAGTCATGGTGCATTTGAACCTTTGACAAATACTTTTTTCGAGCGGAAATGAACTGAACCCATTTTCAATAATAGAGAATGGAAAATGTCTTGATCACTCCAGGGTTTTGACTGACAGATGACAAGCAAGAATATCACAATTACAACGTAAAAGATAGAAGTAGACATTCATGTTCATTTCTAAGATCAAACCGGTGTGATTCATAGATGAATAAGCCAGTCACTGAAACGCAATAATATCTGTCCATATCACAACAAACATGGCTGCGTGCACAAGAAAAAAGGACGTGTTTGTATTTTATTTTTTAAGGAGCAATTCTTTGTAGTACTGAAAGAAATATAGCTTTGGGTTCCGGATTTCCAGGTAAGCATTTCAGACTAGCAAGCATACATACATATATTTACAGCAACTACATGGCATTTGTGAACTCAGTCTGTATGACATTTTTGAATAATGGTAGGTACGAAGAAGCAAGCAGAGATATAAGGTGAAATTGGACATTTTCTGCCCACTTAAGTCTCAAATGCAGGTCGTAATAAAAGTATTTTCAAAGGCTATGCAACTGAAGGAAGAAAACAAACACATCTGGAGGCACAGTGCAAGAAAGACATATCTTTTTCTCCATGGCGATGGAAATGCTCTGACTATAAAAAGCTACACCGCATGACTCGATTCTCGACATTTGTTTGAAGCAAGTCTGGTGATCAAATATGGCGGGGCTTTGCTCACTGGTGTTCGCTACCATGTTGGCCTGTAGCTTTAGCCGTTTACTAAAAGACATGTGTAGCTGTGTTTCCGCCATGAATCTTTGCGCGACGAGAATGAGCCAAGCTGAGCAAGCCGAAAGAGCAGGCCTGACCGTTCTGACCAATCACAGCAGGAGTTTATAGAGTGAGCAGCGGTAGCCAAAATTTATACGAAATTAAAGACTTTGAAATGGAACAAAAGTGAAAAATGTAAGAATTGTGCAGATCCAATCATTCTTATAGCTACAAATGCTCTTTCTGTTAAATACCAGCAGTTGCGACCCGGGGGCCAAATGCGACCCGCGACCGGTTTCTCTCAGGCCCCTGGCATGTTTTTGAGAAACAGAAATGAAGATGAACTTTAAGAAACAAAAACTTGGGCTATGACAATAAACTTTGCAGAAGTTTCTAGATTAAATTCACAATGTTATGAGAATAAAATCTATAAAACGCTATTTTTCAATATTCAACTTTTTTACAAAATTAATTGTAATTTGGATCGAGGATTTGGATCATCCAAATCCTGAAGTCCTGATAATATTTAGTGTAAAATTACAATTTTAATCTGCTAAAACTTCAAGTTTAATCTATAATAGAGCTTATTTCTATGGCTTCAACTTTATTCTCGTAATAATGAGTTTTTTACCAATGGAGGAGCCACTGGGGCTTATTTATAGCTACAAACAATAATGTATCCAGATTTAGATTCATAAAGACACACAGGGAACATTCTAGGCAAAGCAACGACATCCCCAGGGGTCAAGTCTCTACCAGAAAACTTACATGATGCACCTTTAATCACGACAGGAGATGAACCAAAACATACTACTCCAAAAACTTGAACTTGAATGAATGCTTTTAAAACGCTGATACATGAAAAGAACTGCTGATCACTCAATCCTTTAGGCACTATTTCTGGATGAATATAAATTGAACTGTCATTGCTACTTTCCAGACCTGACTGTAATTGCAGAGACCCTTTTCCTGGTCTTTTTTTAAACAAAGCTCATTGTAAGTTTGTGAAAAAGCCCTGCGGCGCTGCCCTATCCCGTTTCGCCCTTTGTGAGCACAGTTGTGAAGGGCGTTTCCAATTCTTTTCTTCTCCTATCAAAAACACTATCCTGAGTTTCCTCCTCTCTTTTCACAGTCAGAATGAGGAGTTGACAAAGATGTGTCTTCTATAGACTTTTTAGCTGCTGAATTTGGGTTTAAGTGTCGTTAAGCTTTTCTTTATTACAGCAACAGATTGTGCAATTTAAAACAATACAAAACAGAGTGTAAAATCCACCTAATTAAATTTTCAATCATAATGGCAGATTCAAGTCACTCAAATATGGATGATTGTGACAAGTGATCAACACAGAAGACAAATAAATATTATTACACGTTTTCTTTAAAAGTATAATCATTCATTTTAGAGAAAGTATTATTAGGAATTTAGCTGAATCATATAGGAAGATTTAGCTGCAGATAATTAACTTTGATTGGTTGTCTTTAGCAGAAGCAAAGTTTGCGTTAAGATCAGTTTAGAAAGATTCAGTTGAAATGCTTTAAACTGGGAACTGGTATCAACTGGGACATATCTGACCTTCCAGTTACCTGGAATGCAGCAAATTTAAGTCTATGAAAAAGAAATATAAAGAGTAACACTTATTGTCACAAATAAATCGGAGGGTAGCATCTGTCCCCGGCCCGCAAGTCTGATCTAAATGAATTCTCAGGTTTGTTTTTAGCCAAAATATAAACTTGAATGGAGCTCAACTGTGACCGCCCACTTCCTGGTTTAACGAGCACAACAACAAAAAAAAAACTAAAAAATTATACTAAAAGTTTGAAAACGTCCTCAGGGCTAATCAGCTATGTGGTGAGTCAGAGCATACGTTTTTGTTTAAAATCTGTTTCTGTAGTTTTATAAACTATGGTGGCTAGAGCTCTGTGCATGTTCTCCTTATTTCACCGTAGATTTTTTTCTGGGTACTCTGCCACCTCCAAAAACATGCATGTTTAGGTTAATTGGGCATCACTGTAAATTTTCCCGAGTGAAGAGAGTGAATGGTTGTCTGTCTAACCTTGCAACCAAGATATCTCCCGCCTAAGGCCCAAAGTCACTGGGATATGGGAACAAGCATGAATGAATGTGCTTTTTAGACTGAAATATTGTGGATCTGAGTTAGCACAACGCTGGCTAGCCTGCGATATGTCTTTAAAATCCTATTATTTTAAACATTTTTCAAAACCCCCATGGCACTTTACACCCAGAACCAGACAATCTTCTACTGTTGAGCTCATCAGAAGCATTGTTTTTTCATTTGGATGTTTTGTTGGAACAAATTAAGTGTTACATTGTCTCTAAACTTCAATGTCTCTGAGCTTTCATTTCCCCAAAATTAACTCTTCTATGACAAGATGAAGGCTATTTGTTATGTTTGTTATCACGGTGTTCCTAAATAATACAATCTATATTTGTAACAAAAAAAAACTAAGATTGATCATAATGAGAAACGTCGTCTTCTTTTTTTTCTTTTTTTTTTTTTCGAAGTTAGCAGCATCTACTGTTGCAACTTTTACTGACAGGACACAATATTTGTTTACCTACAAACCTTGACATTGTATCATGGACAAGGATATGTTTGTGACTCCACCCTGTCACCTGTTTGTCTGTCCTGAAGGCACAAAACAGCACAAAAAATGGTCTTATCCGTCCTAAACTGGATTATGTAGCCTGCTATTTTGCACTCCTCTCTCACAGTCGTGTCACCATTTGAAATACGACACTGGACGACTCATTCACGACCACCGGAGTAATTTACTGCACTTTTTAATCACGCCCTGCAGAGACGCATGTGAATTATAACCATTAGAATAAGACCACCTGAGCTAATGTGAACCCAGAGGCAACTTTGAACGTTAAATGATGTAGCAGTGTATAATATTTCCCCTCCGAGCCCCTAATCCTAAAATCAAGACACATCACCTCTCACTGTCTTACACCTGCGAAAAAAAAAACATGGGAATATCATCCACAGACCAGAGCCAAGCTGAGAAACAGAACCAGTGCTGCCCCGGGCCAATGGTGTGCTTCTGAGAGCGACAGAGGAATGGTAGGAGTAGGTAAGTTTGGGAGGGAAAGGATTATGGATCAGAGAGCACACTGTGGGAGGGAAATTCATTTGTGTAAATCAGCCGCTTTACTTATTTTGTGGTTAAAAACGATAAGGTGCCAGGTGCTAAATTGCAATAGCTTCCAACACACCAAGGAAATCTCATTGTTGCAATAAGAAGGCACAAAAACAAACTGGCCAAAAAAACAAATGAACTTGAATATTGAGATAAAACATGGGATGTCTGAGTTGAACAGCAGATGAGTGAGGAAATCCTGAGGAGACGCTCTAATTGCCTGCATGATTTAACCATGTCTGCAGCTCTTATGAATGCCAGTATTGACGAGGACGCCTTTTAAGTCATGTGTGTCGTCTACTGTTTATTGTGCTTCTCAGACTGTCTTAGTAAGCAAATTAGAAGGCAGTATCCCGGGTTATGAACTAACTGCATTTGTTTCATCATTCATACAAGCAGCGTATGAAAGTTAAGATAATAAAGCATGATAAAGTATGTAAAGTACAGGTCACAGAAACAAGGACATTCTACAAAAATGTTTTTAGTAATCTGTGGCTAAACCAAATCTTAAGTAGGGATAGACAATTATTTTATAATGTAAAAATCAAGGAAAAGCTAAATAAAATGAAACAATAAATGTATCTTAATTTTAATCTATTACTGAGAAGTCTTGTGTAGATCACAGTTTGAGAAACACTGTTCTGGTGTTCAGAAAGCACTGTGTAAGACTTTTAACTCTTTGACTGCAGCCCTGTTCTCACTTTCCATCCTCTTTCCTGCTAGGCTTTTGGCTATTTTAAACAATATTCACAGGTCACAAAAAATTTGTGCAACTACTGTAGAATGATGATTGTACATCAAATAAGACCTATGTGTCTACTTTCATTAAAAAAAAAAGAATTGTTATTCTATTCTACATATATATAATCCCATTTTTTTAAACCTTTGAATTCCTTGTTTTCATTAGAATCAAGCATTTAGATGCAAAAAGTGGAGAAAACATACTTCATATCAGTGTTGTTTTTGTCTGTAAAACTTTGGTGAAGGAATATGTGCAGCTGCAATCAAAAAATGTCTTTAGGATTATAACACAAGGTTAAGCCAGTCATCGTACCAAACACATGCATGCTCTGGATTCAGTGTGAGTGGTCATTACACCCAGGCGGATCTGGATCAGGATCTGGAGCTGGACTGGAGCCCGGTGTTAGATTTCCTCTCTTCTGCTGCTCTAGCTGTCTACAGCAAGGACATTGGGAAACAGTGGAGAAGATCTCACTGATTTACCTATAACATCACAAATCTATGATTTTCGGAGGCTCAGAGGGGACAGAAAAGTATCTTACAGACAGAACTCCAGTTTTTTGATGAGGAAACAATGTTAAACTCAAAAAGTCAACTTGGTTGTTGACCTTAATTTGTCTTCACATCAGAGTCAACAACAACGGTTAAGATTAAATTTTAAAAAAGAAAGAAATCGGAGAAGATTATGTTTAAAAAAAAAAAAAGCACATATAAATATATAAAGAAGCTTGGTTGAAAAAAAAAAGCATACTTAAGCATACATAAGCTACTTTAAACCCTTGTGTTGTCTTTGTGTCTGTATCTGTTGGAAAGTCACCTTCTAAAAACACAATCCCTTTGTTTGAAATTTGTGTACAATGGCACGTTGAAAACAAATCTCTGCTTATTTCCAAGGCAAATTGTTCTGCATGGATCAGTGAGTCCTGTAATGCACTCTTCTCTTCCCTGGTGTTGATCTCCAACTCCTTAGCTCTGTCCATCTTGTTTTGGACACCTCTATTAACTTGTTCAATTGAACCAGCACGCCACACTGGGTCATAACGCACTTTTTGTCAGAGCTCACATTTACACCTGCATCACAAAGATTCGATTACAATCAAGTTGAAGAGCATTCATTCTGGCATTTCTATTATCTCATCAATGCACGGCAAAGGCACAGATGACACTCAGAGCATTCCTATTATTATATTGTTTTTAAAATATGGAAATATGGAGGTGCAAATGGAAAACTGTCAAATGTTGGAAAATTAGATCAAAACACACAGACATGTTAAGTGACTACAGGTAGGCTTTAGCACTTTTTGATAGTTTGCAAATACATGATCTGATTGTGGGAAAATAAGTTATTGTGATAATGTCATAAGCCATATTAAAAACATTGTAATAGATACAGTCGGCAATGCATTGTAATTGGGGGCGTGGCCTGCTGAGGGGGGAAGTTGTGGTGAGTTATGATGTTAGGCATGGGTAGCTAATTTTTTACCTTTTAAGAAATTTTCTGGCAAATTATGTGTATTTTTAGCACAACTAATTCAAGTTGAGTCACAACCACGTTTAAATAGAGGTTTTTGATGTGGCGTTGTCAGAAAGTTAATGAAAAGTAAAGAAAGATGTTAAACAGTGGAGCTAGCATCATGTTAGCATTTAGCTGCAGTTGTAGTTAGCATTGTTAAATATATTTACAAATTTGGACAGATGGATCACTTTCTTCATCTCAAGTATACTAACCTTAACCTAAAATATATTTCTTAGTTCATTTGCTGTAGTTTTACAATAATGTCTATGTTAAGTCCCAGGAAGGTCGTGTGTGCGTGGCCTCTGAAGCTATTTCATGGACATGAAGAGTGGTTAGATCTATAAAATCATCATGGATTCTAATAACAAATCACATACATGATCTTAGAATGGATTTTGATGTTCTGTTTCTGTGGTTCTTTGAGTATTTTGGCTTTCTTCCACTCAAAAACATGCATGTTTAGGTAAATTGTCAACACTGCAAAAAAACAAACAAACAAAAAAAAAAACCTCTAGTAAATGAATTGAGAGTGAAAGATTAAGGACAACTAGCCCAAAGTCACTGAGATGGGCTTCATTCACCCCAAAAAACAAGAACAAAATATAGAAAAAAATTAAGAATGCACTTTGCCATTGAATATCTAAAAGCTAATTTCACAAATTTTCACAAATCTGGTCATTTCTATTTTTGACAACAACTTACTTTTTGTACTCCAACCAAATCTACATTCACGCAATATGCATTTTAGCTGTGCTCTTGTCTCTGGTAAAATGTTGTCCTGTCAGAACAGAACCTAAAAGACAAACAAAAAACTAGCAACACATTTTTGTCAATAGCAACCCCTGCAGCTGCATAAAGACTAACATAACCGACAATATGCCAAGCATATCATGAAGAAAAGATAATTGCAGACCCTCTACCACAATCCTACAGTGCGTTTTTAAGAGTTGTATTGAGGGGGAAAAATGGAAGCACAAATAATGTAATTGTTGTCATTATTACAGCCAATTTAGTAACTTTAATGTTTCTCACTAAACTGTGATTACATAACTGACATTGCATAAGTACATAGTCATGCCAACGAAAAATCAAATTGTAATTTATTGCTATTGATTTTATTGAGGCAGAATAATTATGGCTCACATAACAGAAACAGCAACTTAGATTTCATTCAAATAGAAAGTTTTGGGTGTAACTTTGGCCAGAACAAAATGTCATTGTTAATATTCAAAATTCATGTTGGTAAATTCAAGGTGCAAAAGTGATGGGTTTTCAAGTGAGAAATGAAGCGTGAACTAAAGTTCTTAAAATAAACCGCTCTTGTCCTTAAGCTGAAACTTCTGCCTCAGAATATTGCCACATTCTCCTCTTCCTGCTCTCTGCGTTTTCATTGGACGAGTTTACAGTCAGTAATAAAGATGATGTGTGGTGAGCTGATGGACTGTTTCTCTGTGATAGAATTAGCTCAGAGAAAAACACCAGCTGCAGGAGGCACTTCTGAATACTTCTTTACATGTGATGCTAAATATCCTGTGTGGCAAAAGCTAAACCACAGCTTGGATTCACTTAAATGTACCAGGGCCTGAACAAAATTAGACAGAAACAACGCTCACTCCAAGAAGATAATGAGACGAGTTACTTATCTTAGACTGCCTCTGGTGGGGCTCTTGTGCAATCACTGTGGGCTGTCCATTTTTTTAAAAACACAAAAGCCTCTCACACGGCACATCGTACGGTCCGGTGTTCTGAGCATAGCTGCTCTGATGCTTCAAACACTTTCCGTTGGCAGAAACATTCACCGAAGCCCTCCGCATCCCTTTTTCCTTAACAAAAAATAAATTCCTGTGATATGACGCAGTCTTGCGAGTGTAGGATCAAAGGAGATGACAGTAGCAGCACTAGAGAAGCAGCAGACTGAATGTAAGCTGTTCACGCGCATGAAGAATATATCCCAAGACAGAACCGGAGCTCGCCTGGATGCAGTCTGAGTTCTATGTCAAATGCTGAGATTAGGTCTCTTCAGAATTCAATTGTTTGTGAAGGACATTATATGGTGCACTTAAAAATTGCCAGTTTTGGTATTTGCTAATAGCGTTTTTGAGTCAAACAGGATCTGATCTCTTGCACCACATTTTTTTATTATGAACCACAATCTGGACAAAGTTTTGTTATGCTAGTACCCATTAAATAGGCAGATAGGGATCGATTGCGGGGAATGCAATGAGTTTTACGCAAGTGTCTGTAATGTTAACTTGTTAGTGGGCAGTAAGCTGGACTATCCCAGAACTGAACCTGACTTAACAAGGACTGAAACAAAAGGACTAACACAGGACTAAATGATTCTCCATCATTAGCAAGAAAATACAATCGACATTGTTACAAAAAAGCTGCTGTTTGCATCAGTAATGTTCATGTGTGCTTTGCTATTGATTGATTCAAAAAGAGAAGAAATCTGATCTTACAATCCAAAAACAATATATGATTACTAATGTATGAATAACTGTTAAGTTTAGCATGTTTGTTTTTGAAGACATAATTAATTGGAGAGAAACTGTTCAAGTTTCTATATCGGTTCTATATCGTTCTGCAATATATTGTATATCACAATATTGTATCTGGTCCTAAAAATTGTGACTGTACCATTCAAAGCCATATTGTTCTACACCAAATACTGTATAACTATATTCTAAATTTCAATAAATTAACCCAGCAGTATTGTACAACTGCATTTGGATTGAGTAAACAAAACAGTATCAAACACTGACGAGTTTTTTGAGAAGTTGTAAATCCAAAACACAGCTCTAAAAATGACATTTAAAACATACTACTGAGCAACCCATATTTTAGTACAAAAAATAAGACAAAATCTAATGTTTCTTGTTCTCAATTGACCCAATCTCGCTTCTTATCTAGTCATGTGAAAAGTGTGTTTCATGACTAGTTCTGACGAGCTGCTACAAAAAAGCAAAGCAAAATGAGGATATGGGAATAGTAAACTCCAACATAATGCTAATCAGATGGAAAAACACAAATTATTACCTCTGATATATGACTTGGGGTCTGAAGGTTCCTACTGAACTGGAACATAATTTGAATTGCAAGTGAATGCTTTGGATATTAGCACATTTGCAAGCCAAATGATGCAAACACATCCCGGTCCAGGCAGCTCCAGAGACAGCCTCGCTCCTGTGATCTGTCCTGATAATCTGCTCTTAAACAAGTTCACACCCTCAGTCCTAAGCTGTCCCCATCAACACATACTTGACCCAGAGCGGAACATGCCACAGATGCCTTTCCCCGTCTTCTCACAATGGACGGCCCACATGCACTGGCCTCTGCTCATTCATTCTCCACAAGTCCAGACGTCACATTGTAGTGTTGGGAGAAACAAAATATGATTCTTCTACGTAGATAAAAAAAACTGACAAGTGTAATCCTTTCTTCACTTTAAATTGATGAAAATGCATAGCATAGGTCAGAGTTGTAAAATCACACTTTCTGAAAGGTAAAATATGTGTCATAAGTTGTACCAATCTATTGAAACGATCAACACTAGAACTGACTTTTGATTCTTCTGAAAACTAGTCCTATAAACAGAAAATAATAATTTTACCAAACATAGAGTTAGCCATCATAAACCATCATATTTGCAAAGGTAGCAACTTCATTTCAAAAGACAGGATACAACCTGAACACAAATGTGATGAAATATATGAGATACCATGTCTATCATGCAATAAAACATGCATAAGAGAAACTGGAAGAGCTTTGGCCACTCTGAAAAAAGAACACCAAAAAGAATGTGAAGAGGAAACGGCCAATCTGCAAATGAAGACCTAACAACATAAATTGAGATGAGGGAGCCTATACTTTATCACACACATAGGATGCTGACCTGGGGAAGAAGCCAAACAGCAACCCTTTCCATACACTGTGCAAGTTCGGTGCGGGTCGGGACTTCTGCGACTAATGCAAGATATAGAAAGTGATTAAATCCAATGTGCTCTTGTACACAGACCTTGGAGCAGTGCTAGCGCATGTCAGAGAGTCGCGCAAGTGTGCAGAAAGTATCCATAGAGAATCTTTTTTTCTCGGAGGTCGCAGCGGTTCTTGCGAGAATCCACGGGAATCTGAATGGCTTTGGGCAAATACGGACAGCCAATTTAGTAACTGGCAAAACCATAGCCAGGCTGGTACCACCTAGTGCCTCCACTCACTTTCTTTTCACTCCAACTAGGGTTAGGTATCACAGGACTGCGATGGTTCCCAAAAAGCAGGAAGTACAGTCGTCCAATCAGCAAACAGGAGAGATGTAATGTATTGGCCAAAAGCTAAGCGGAGACAGCAGATCGTATGTGTTCTCCTCCTTTGACCTTGTGTCAGTTATTAACTTATAAATATTATATTAAACTTTTTGGGTTGTAAGATAATCTCACAGAAACAGCAACAATCACTGTCACTTTACTTCAAGGACTAGAAAATTACCAAAAAAGAGTGATTGGTCAAATAAAAAATAAGTTCCCACCTACTGTGGAGTGAAGTGAACAAACCTCAATTGTGGGAAGTCAGACAGTTTCTACAAAGTGAAATGAAACTGACTGATGTATCAGGCTAACAAAACCATGTCAACAAGATACGTAACCATACCAACCACTGACGCGTCTGAGGAAGGCTACAGGAAGAAGCAGAAACATGTAAAGCAGGTAAACAAACAACGCTTTTTTCTCACTAAAACAAAATAACTTGATTAATGTAAGGTAGACCAATCTTAGACCAAGCAGGTGGAGAACCCTCACCAGAACTGTTTCAAAGCACATTTTTAATTACACAACACATGAAAAAGCACTAAACATGTGCAATTACTTCTTAAAAGACAGTTTTACTTTAGTTTCTAAAATGGCCAAGATAATTATTTTTGAATAGTTAATCTTGACATCCATATTTACGAGTCAGGTGTCAGAGAGAAAGTGAGAGAAGGAATTGTTTTGGAAAATGCTGAACAACTGTTATGAAAACAAACTTTGTCAGAACAATAAAGATGTTGATTTTGAATGTTTCTAAGCAGGGCACATTGTGTTTAGTGTAATGTGTGAGCTTTGGTCTGTCTGTCTGTCTGTCTGTCTGTCTGAATCCTCCACATAAATCATTGAGATTCCCATCCAGTTCTAGTAAAAACAAATCAGCCTGGTGCCACTTCAAAGCATTGCTGCGTTATGAGTTTACAACCATGACTTGGAGAAAATGTTTCAGCGGCTTTGGACTCGAGAGGAGGGGGCTGTGTCTGGCTCTGAGGCAAAACCGGCCAAGCCACTGTTCTGAATGACCGTGTAAATGTGTGAATTGGCTCACACTGCGCTGGAAGAAAAACACAGTTATGGACATTCAAATAAACATTCCCAGCATGCTAGTGTATTGGAAAAAAATGAATATCTGGATACATTTTTGGCGTCTCTCTTTAACGATATTTGGACAGTATTCTCAGTCCAGCATAGTTGTGTTAAAACATCTCTTCAAATGTATTACTGCTTGTCAATTCAGTCAAAAGGCCATTACACTTGAATAGTAACAAAATATAAGTGCTATTGGCAAACCTTATTGTCAAACAGTAAAAACAAATCCAATTTAAGCACTTATTTACTTAATTTAGGATTTAAGGTCAACATTTTTCAAGTGTATGTGCTGCAATCCCCTGAGTCTTATTTTCCTGTTCACTTTGAATTACTTATTGTCTGAATTCCACTATATTAATGAACATGCCTTGTCAGTTTGAACGTTTAGAACATCATTTATTTAAAGTTGGGGTAGCTGATTTTTTAAATTGTAGATGAGTAGATTATGTGTTTTTTACTAAAAAGTATATGTTCTAATCAGGAGCTGAATTCTGCGCTCTGATTGGCTGAGCTTGGGTGGTCCTCTCCAGTTTCAGTTTGTCGTTTGTAAAAAGTGGTATTTAAGCCACCAAAAATGAATACATGTCAATATTAATCGCGTGTGGAACAATTTAGAGAGAAAGTTGTTTAAAACCTAAACCTACTCCACCTTTAATTTTGATTGTTAATTACGTTTTTTTGTACTATGTTTTTACATCAAGATACACTCATTATTCAGTTTTTTACATACAGTATCTTGAAAATAACATTCAGGATATTATCTAAATTCAATATGTTGCCACCTCTATGCTGGTGTTCCTTCAAGTGCCTTTAGTCGACCAAAAGTGTTTATAGTTGACAACATCCACAATTTGGGAAATGAGAGTGTCAGATTTGTTAGTTTGTTTGTGTCCTTGCGTTGACAAGGCTAAATGTGCTGTGAAGGTACAATGCACTAGAATATTCAGTGTCTGTCTCAGTGCATCTATTGTATACAAATATGATGAAAAACAACAGCAGCCTGTGTATGAATTATTCACCAGAGAAGTGTTTAGTTTGGAGAGGTCAAGGAGGCCCATTGTAACAAGGTTAGAATTTGGCTGGGAATGCTGTCTTTTATTGGTTTTGCATACTTTTGCATAAATTATGGAATGCTTTCTTAAGTTAATTAAATCACTGAGCTGGTGTCAAGACAAAGATTAAAGTGGTGGACATAAAAAGAAAAATATGAATACATTTTATAACACAATGTAAAAGTATTAAACAAAAAATATGGAAATCATCTTTCTCTTTAAACTTACTTTGTAGCAATGTCCACATTATGTCCACATTTACCAGTTAAGCCAGGGATTTAACATTCATTAATATTGCTTGTTTCTAAAGGGCACTTTATGAGTTTTTATTGGTTCTGGTGCATGATTCAGGAGCAGGTTTGAAGGACAAGAACAATACAAAAAGCTTCTCAAATAGAAGTGTGTTTGATATTGTTGTAAGAATTTAAACAAATCCATTAGCATACTGACACCTTTCAGTTTATGCTGGCTTCTGAAAGTTGTGAAACTCTTTAAATGTCCTATTCCCTCTGCGTAATATTTACCTCGGACCTCATGTAAATTGTAATAATTACAGACGTCATCTGAGTTTCTAGTCCTGTGCAAATTGTCCATGTCTGTAAAAATGCCTGTAAAGTTTCTCCTCAATTTTACCTCCAATTCATCAAACTCGGGCCTCCTTATGTAATTCTACTCCCATGTGTTTTCAATCTGTGAACTGCTATAAATGAATTAATAATGACTTTGCAACCAATTTTATCTTCAGATTTCAACTAAATTATTACTATTTGCCACGAATCATTCTCCAATTAAATCGTTTTGTGTTTTTAACAATTAAAAAGCTAAAAAAGAAACAACCCATGAAATCAGAAGGTCGAGAAGATGTGTGTTTGGAGAAAACTTGGACAGAGCGTTTCAACATTTGGATAGAGGGACTTTATCACCATAAATAGATTAAAAGAGACTGAAATGTGACTGTGTGGATGTGAATCTGATTGACGGACACAACAGCGTGACAAGGAGCCACATTTACGCTGCCACAGCTCAGGTCATTCAAGCGAAAACCGAAAACACAAGACAGGCTCAGGTCATATGTCAAGACCTATCTGTTGCCATTTCCGGAATACAGTCTGATAAAAGACCTCGATTATTCCTGAGTGAATCTCTGTAAAAAACTCAGATGCCCTGGGTGAATTATTTCAAGTTTACAGATGTCAATAGGTAAACATTATGCCATGTGACTAGAGCACGTTGTGGTTTTATAGGCTCAGAATGCTTTATATAAGTGAGTAAAACGTGGACTGATGTAAAAGATTTAAACTAAATACCTGGTAAGCGCCATTAATCTCCTCTACCATCAGTAATGTAGTGACAGAACTGACATTGTTTTTATTTCTGTCAGTGATACGAGCTTAAGCGATGTGTTTTCTCAGATCCTCCAGGTGGCCCTTGTTACTCACCTGCAGTAGTTATGGCTGCCCAGTCCTCCCTCTCCGTTGGGGTATTTGAGCGTGTTGTACGGGTGCTGAAAAGTCTCATTCCAAAACAGGCAGGCTTTCCCCCCTCGCAGGCTGGTCACGTTCTGAAAGCCTCTGTAGTCCTCGCCGTTAGCTGTGTAGCACTCTGCGAAGAATAAAAAGAAGAGAAAGATGTTAGATTAAAACTTGGCAACTCACAAAAAGAAAAGTTTAATAAGTTCTAAATCAAAAGCTTGGATTGGAGCCTTGAGCGCAGCATATAAAAGACAACCACATGTGTGACCTGCTCGCTTGAGAGTCTGTGTTTATTAAAGTGTTTTGCAGTGATCATAAAAGATACAGCAAGAATAATTGTTTTCTCTGCCTAGGATTAATTTATCCAAAGCCAAATGTGTTAAAGTGTGATTCATTCTAGTGTTGTTTTAATTAAGGTTAGATTTGGACAATGTTGTGATAAAAATTTAATTGTGAGCTCATTTCTGTGAAAATCTGCTCTTTGGATTAAATCATCATATTGTTATTTCCCATTTCTGTATTTATTGCATCTGTCTGTTCAAATTAGGGCTGAGAGATCGAATCAAAATGAATCGTCTGTTATCTGGTGGTGGGTTTTGAATCGTAAAAATGTGTAGTTTGAAGCAAAAAAAACTTTAAGGCAGAATATTGATATATGTATAGTTTCAAAATAATCTAATAAAAATTGGACATATTAAAAGTTTTTGTTTAGTTTATGTTCATGTATGGCATTTTTCATTTGTTTTTGAAACGGCTAAACAAAATCGAATCGAAAATTTAGTTTGATCAATATGAGGAGAAAAAAAATAATGAGCATCAGGGTTGCCAAGTCTACTTCTTTATAGCGACTTTGGGTCTCTTATGAATTTTGAAGATTGTATTTTTTCAAGTCATAAAAGAGGTCCATTTTAGCAATTTTCAAGTTTGATTCACGACGACACATTGATTTGTAGCATATTTTCATGTCTAAAAGTTGTTGTTATTATTATTATTAGAAATTGTTTTGCAAAGACATACTATGTTCTAATTGATAGATCATTTTGATAACTTTTTATTGAAGGCGTAAGGCCATTTGTTTTGGAGTTTTTTCAGAGGCTTAGTCACTTGATTCTCTCTGAAAATCTGGCAACACTAGCCAGCCTTTGACAGCTGGCTTTAACCACTGACATTGAAGAAGAAACTCTTGTGAAAAAGCTGATAACTCTCTTTACCTCAAAAGCAAGAATCGTGATAAAATCCAAATTGTGATCTGGCTCCAAGAAAATTTTTTTTGCCACATCACCGAGCCCTCATTAATGTCATTAAGAAAGATATACAGTAAAAGCTAACATGTCTTAGCGGTCCACGTCTCAATAAGAGTATGACAACTAGTGATGGGAATCTTGGATCTTTGTCCGATACGATGTGCATCCCGATACACTAGCAACGATACGATTTTTTAAAGATACATGTCTTACAGCTAACGATCGATTCGGTTCGATATGCCCCTGATCACGATGCATCTCGATTCAGTCAACATTGTTTTTTATTCAAGTACTTAATAAATATTTAGTCTGTTTAATCAATCATGGGCCTCTAATACTCCAGATAAATTTTAGCCATGTAAAAGTATCTTTCAGTCACTTGAAAAATAAATTACTAACTTTCTAAAATTATAAATAATAATATATTATTATTTTTTATTCGGATTGTATCATGTTTTTCAGAGTGCTGTGTGCAATAGGACTTTATAAGTAATCAGATATAGCCTACATGTGTGAGACCTAGCACTCTCATTGGACAGATCTGCTGTGGAGGCGGGGCCAACATGTTACGATAAATATATGGGGAAAAGCTAAATAACAGGTCCATTCTGGGGTGCTTTATTTCGGTCTACTATCAAACTGCCGAATACAGCTTATGAAAAAGTCTGTATAGTTTGTCAGTGCGGCCCGGGAGAGTGAACGTGGAACTGAGACGCAGCTACGGCCCAAACTCACACTGAGCAGCAACAGAGGAGCAGCATCAACCTATGCGAGGGGCGAAGAGGGACGGCAGCGCGCGGAGAACCAGCGCACGCGGAAACAAAACAGCGAGGACGAGAACAGCGCGCAGGGAAAACGCACATCGCCTGAAACAAACACGGACAGGACCGAGACCAGCGCACTGGGAAGACGCAGACCGTCTAGATTTGGACATAAGCGGGAAGGACAGAGCTCTTTTACTGGACACAGACGCACAGCTTTCCTGCACGTTCACGGTGGAAATAGCTACGTGTTGCGGAGCGCATCAAACTTTTCTTCTGAACACGAGTTTCAATGGACTACGACGTCTTTTTCTCTACAATACACAGGTAAGGCACATTGGACACTGTTGTTATTACGCAGGCTTTGTGAGAATGAACGGTGCGTGCTTTGACTGAAAGAGACAAACGCCTTCATCTTCAGATGAAAGTAAATCACAAACAGCCTTTATAAGGAATGTCAGAAACACACAGCGTTTGCAGCCGTGTCAGCGTCAGCTTGTGAGTGCGTGTGTGTCTGTGTAGGAGTACACTTTCGTCAGTGAATCGTGAAAAATCTAGATTCATCGGTAAATAGTCTGATAATCCGATGCAGGCTGCTTTTGTCACACGATCTGCATCGATGTAGCTCCTCTCTACCGACGCACTCGCATCGCACATGTTTACATCGATGTATCGGTGCAAATCGGGGAATCTTCCCATCACTAATGACAACCATATGGTCGGGCGAGTGAGGACGGAGGAGTGAGAAAGGCAGCGAGCAGGGTTCCCAAGGCAAAACAAAGGCTCATGCAGGACGTTTCTGCCCCAGAGAAAACATTCAGATAAACAATGTGTGACGACGAGCCATCAGCGCTCAGCAGCCTCAGGGGGAACACTTAACCACCAACTAATTCTATGTTTGATTGCATTATGGGAGAAAAAATATTAATCGGAGTGACAGCGCTGATTATAGACACCGACAAATGGTGTTTACACAGCTGTTGACAGGGAGGTAAAGCCTTCAGGGTATTCTTAATATTCCACATAATTATTCTTGTAAGCTCATGTTGTTTGATTTTTAATAGTATTACTACAAGTAGAAATATATCAAAATATTGTCACTGTAGTTTTGGAGAGTTTTAGTTATGAAGATGATAAAGTCATGTTTCTGCTTTGTGAATAATTGTGTTCTCTCTTGAGACACCCAAGACATTTGGAGGCACATTTTCACACATCCTAATGCAATGTTGAATAACGTTCCACAGAATTAGCTTTGCTTGACTCGTCAGTCAATGCTGTAAGACAAAGTTTTCTAACCAACACACTTGTACCAAAGTGTAATTTTCACAATTCAATTACCTGATCTATAGAGCATTTTTTGTTTATCAAACAATAAACAACTTGAGCTAAGGCTGTTTTTAGCTAACTACAAGAGTTTATCACTGTGCGAAAACAAAAGGTATGCTGCTAATTCAACATTTGTGAATGAAATTTGACCCTACGACCCATAAAATTTACATTGAGGTGAGTGAAAAAACGGCGAGAAAAACTTCAGGAGACAGATGTCTGTCAGACCGGTTCATACCTGATCTAAACAGCTAGCCCTTGTCCTGTTTTGTTGTTTTATTCAAAGAAGTTTCCCCAGCTAACCAGATGGAGAAGGGTGGAAAGTGACATCGACCAAAAATCCCTCTATAGACACAAGCACAGTGAGTCTTTTGACCAAGAAATCTGTCTCAAAAATTAGTACAAACAGGGCTACATTTGTTGTATGTATTTATGACAAAAGATGTAGCAAACTGATTTATAAAAAAAATGTAAACAGTGATGATGTAATCCCTCTTTTGTCTAGGAGTCATCCATAGTGTAAAAGGCAAAACTACTGTAATTTTGGACTATAAGGCATTACTTTTTTCACAAGCTTTGACCTCTGCAGCTTATACATAGGTGCAGCTAAATTATAAATTCTCATAGAGTTTGTGTAAAAAGTGAGGCTTAAATACTGTAAAAAATATTTTTAAATCTTATCAGTGTGGCTTATATCCAGGTGCGCTCTAAAAATAATAATTAAATAGTTTAACATTTCTAATGTTTTGGTATTTGTTTAGAAACAGTGAATCTACAGTAAACACGTCTTTTACACTGAAAATCACAACATCATCAATTCAAAGATCATGAGATGAACGAATATTCACCAAAATAAAATCAACAATGCTTCAAAGGGGACGCCTGTGATCAATGAAATATACTGAAGTTAATTTGGAAATTCTAAAAATACATGTCACGAGAAAAACGCTACACTCATCTTGTCATATCCTGTCAATCATTGCAAAACAAGACTAAAATAAGGCACACTTGTTTGGCCCGTTTCCATGGGGTCTTGTTGCTATGTACTCGGTTAGCCAATGACCAGAGCCTCTCATCAAACCAAGCTGTCTGGGCCCCGGATGAGGTAATGCATGTGACAATCATTACAGCCGTCAGTGAAACAGATGTGCTCCGGGACACTTTTTTAAACTAAACTGACCTAATAGCATACAGAGATGAGTGTAATTCTTTTCACATTTAATAGCTGCTTCCAAATTATATCATTTATTTAATCAATTACTGCAAGACTTCCCTGAAAACAAATTCCAATCTCTGCTGAACTTTCCTGGTAAATTAACACATTTAAAGATTGAGATGGAATTTCAAAAGTAAAAAAAGTTACCCTAAATGTTCCTTTTTGTGCTAATCTTCTATTCACGTTTAGTTAGCTACCTTAACAGTGCTAAACAGGAAGTGTGCTGTCAAAAAAGTGGGCAGGGCAGAATAAGGTGAACAGTCAAAACAAGGCAAAAACATACATTCCTGTGGCACTACCGGTAAATAATATGTCACTTTCTAGTGTCAGAATATGTTTTAACATACAAACCACCAACAAATGCTAATTTCACTATTTAATGCTGTAAACTCTCTATTGGTTAAAGAAAAGGTTAACTCAAAATTCATCTGGTGCGTGATGACATAATCTTGAGTCTCTTAAAAAAAAAAAAGACGCAGCCGCCTTTACCTTGTCAATACTATAAAAAGGTAGTGGTCTCCAACCTGTAGCTCTCCATCATCTGTTGAGTAGCTCGCCAAAAGATTTTGGATCATACATATTACTTTTTTTCATATTACTACATACATTGTTTTTATTGCATGCCTTTGTAAATGTTTACTTAGTAGGGCTGTACTCGATGTATCAGTATCAAGATGTATCGTGACAAACTCAAGGGCAATACACGTATTGAAAGTCGTACTGGGACATATCTGGATACTTCAACTCACAATAAATTTTACACTTTTGAACCTGGGTTGTTGTTTTGACACTTGTATGCAACATTAAAGAAGTGTGAAAATACAATGCTTCTGCATTAAGTTTTTCTGCATAATCAAAGTTACATTCTTAACATTGATGTTAAGGAGTCCTATACTCAAAAACATGTTGAAAACATTTTTTTAGGTAGTACAGTATACTATATTTTTCTATAGTTTTTTTTTCTACAACTTCTTTTTTTGGTCAGTAAAATATATCTTGATACATATCATAGTGAGGGAATTGTATTGGGATAAACATGCAATAGAATGTATCATAATCGTAACTTTGGTATCAGAATGAGTATCGAAACGCTCCTGACAATACCCAGCTCTATTATTTAGATGCCTAAATGTGTCCACTTCTAAATGCATAATGGCTAATGTTTCTTGTAAGCATCTAATTGTGGACAATTTCTTGTGATCGCTAAAAATAGTAGCACACCGCCTGTTTTGTTTTGCAAAAGTTAGCACTCTTGTGCAAAAAGGTTGGAAGCCCCTGGCAAAAAGAGTTTGATAGCAGATGAGTCTAGGAGCGTAACTATATTTACATTTTAATAGTATGTGAAAATTTCAGAGGCTAACAAAATGCCAAACCTCCACATGAGAAAACACTGTATGACATCAACACAATGGTAGCTAGATTCAAATAGCTACTGTTCAGCTGAGATAATGTTGAGAAATGATCAGAATTGTGTTTGAACTTTAAAAACAGAGGAACTTGATGAACTGTGGGATGATAATGACAGAGAATAAGTATGTACAATTGAATGAAGACATAATACAGCATGGCTTAGCACCATATAGACCACAAACTTGAATTACTCCAGTTCATTAGTTGGACAAAACATGAGTAAATAAGAATTTGCATTGCAATGTAGCTCCGAAAGATTTAAAAAGTTTGCTTTCTGTTTACATTTTTGACGCCGGCAGCCATAGCAACAGAAAACATAGCTGTTGAAAGTTTGGCAGCAACACAAGCAGCACAATCATGAGTCACAGCTCCCCAATCATGATGGTTAGTGCCCAGTCAGAGAAGATAACATCAGGCAGATAGGAGGTCCCTCACTTACATCCTGACAGGCCCGCACACTTCAAAAGAGCCAGCACATTCTCTGTCAGGAACATTTTCTCTGGAGTGTAATTATGGACATATAATTAGTAGATAGGGACAATTCTGTTTTGCTACGGTTTGATTCTTGTTTCGATAGGCCTACATGGGTCAACAAATGACAAAACTTTATATTAAGAATATATCAACAATCAGTCTGCTCTTTACTTAATCTGACTGAGAAGTTACATTGGAATCTATCCTAATATAAAAACTTTTTATTTTTGCTGCCTTGTTAATCTGAAAGGGTTAGAATGTAGGTACCACACTACATGTACAGATTAAAGTGAAGCTCACCCTCTAAACTTCACCCACAAACACGTTTCAAACACAAATTGGGAAAAGGTCAAACGAGGAGAGCAGCAGTTTAACAGCAGGAGTTTGTAATTAGTGCTCAATGTTGAGTGAACAATACACACTGATGTCACATAGAGTCTTTGCAGTGAGAAAGAGTCAGTTTGTGACTGTTTTGATACTTGCTCATTTCCTCAGTTTGCACTAAAATTTATTCTAAACAGTAAGCAGTGCTATCTAAACGTAATATGTACAAAAAAAGTTGTTTTACATGTTTAGTTTCACTTTAAAACTTCAGTTCTGGAAAGATTTATTGGTCCGATCATAAGGCTGTGCAAATAATAAAAAAATCCAGAGATCAAAATTCAGCTGGGTCGAATAATCAATTATCAATCAGAAGATTGACAACCATTCGTTTGCCTGTGAAATCTTTAGTTTTGAAAAGAAACTTTAGGACAGAATACTGATAAATATTCTTACATATATAATATATTCTATTTTCTATAATTTTTTCTACTAAATTGAAAATATTCAAATGTTTTGTTTTGCTTCTGATATAGAAGTAGGGCTGCTCGATTAGGATGAAATAAATAATCACGATTATTTAAATTATAGTTAAAATCACAATTATTCAAACTATTGAGACTACTTGAGAGTGTTAGTGTCCCTTAAATGTAAAGCGCGAAGAAAAGGAAACATGTGACAGATCTCACAAAATGTATTCTACAATTATAAAAAAAAAAAAAAAAAAAAAAACAGCTACTTTCCATATCAAGGAAATTTATGAATTTAATTGCTGAGTCCTAGATAGAAGTAAAAAAAGAAATGTTTTGTCATTTTATGTGATTTCTCTCTATCAGTTATATTTCATATTCTACTTTCAGTATCTAAGACATGTCTGGGTCTCAGTTTTCAAGAACCCTAGAGTGCAATGCTGAAGTTTTGCCCACACACGTTCTGGAACAGTTCACCACTTGGCATCCATCCCTGCTCCACTGCGGCTAAGTGTGCTTTCCAAAACGACATGGTAAATATGGCAGTAACTTGCTACCAGGAGGGGGCTGCTGAGGAGGGGGGCAGTGCGTTCTGTGTGGTTTCAAGGCACCATTTGCTTGTGGTGGAGAATGGGAAGTAGCAGACTTAGATACGTAGCGAAGCCAACATAAAGATGAATGGGATGATTAATGAGCCCTGAGGAACACCACACATCTATTAAGCTATTAAGCTAAATGGAAAAGGCAGGTTTTAGGGTGAAGCAGTGTTGATGTTCTGGGACAGTAGCATCTCTGGGTACATACTTTACTGCAACGTAACGGGGCACAACAATGACCGCCCACCCAGTGGTTCCAGATGTACAGAAACGGAAAACAAATTTCAATTATAAATAAATAAATAATAATAAAGTTTGGAAACGCCTTACAATTTCATTTAAGGACACATACAATGCATTTTTTGTGTTGTTGTTTTTTTTTTCTCCTTGAAATTCACACAAGGTTGTGTGTGTTTTCTGCATCAAAAATTTAGTTAGAGCTCTATTTACTCGCTCCAAAACAATTACAGAGGTTATGCAATCAAACCAATCTGCCTGATATGCTAATCCTGCAGAAATGCTCAAAACAAGTCTGGATGATTTACAGACCTCAAACACAGTGCAGAATATCTCAGAGATCTATCTATGACATCACAGATCAGGACATTCAGAGTGTTTTTGGGAGAACAAAAGATATCTCACAAACAAAACTTCAGCAGCATTTTTAGTGAGGGAGCAACTTTAAAAACTCTAAAAAGTTGATTTTGCATAATATGTGTCCTTTAAAATCCTTATACACTACGAAGCTATTATTTTACTAATTTTAAGATTTGCACGTTGGTTAGACTGAAAAACAACAATGTATGAATGTGTGTTAGCTAGCATATGATATGTCTTTTAACTCTTAATAGGGGATTTTATTTAAATGGGCAACATAGTGGCGCTCGGACCTTATAGTAAGAAGATCCCTCGACTCCCAGTGTTTGCGTAGGTAAAATCCGGGTACTCAGTTATTCCACTAGGTTGCACATATATCGAAAAAATATCATATCGCAATATTGAACGTGCATATCCATATCGCAAGATTCAATAATTTATTAATTTTTATGCATTATCATGTTTTTACCGAGTATTTGCTCCGTTTCGTTTCTCTTAAATATCTTGTGATTTGTGTTGGTTTAAACAGATTGAAAAGGTACAAAAACTAGTTGTAAACTGTGATTGTCAGGCATACGTGTGTAGGCACCTGCGTACAGAGAAATTCTTAATTGAAAAATAAATATTGCAAAATATCGAATTCGCAATTTAGAGCCATATCGATATCGAGAAATTTCAAATGTGCAGCCTACTACACTAAAAACATGTTCAGTTGTGTCTCCTCTCCCCAGGACTACAGATTGGAATTAGCTGTAAAGTTAGAATCTGCTACAAGCATCTCTGCCATTGTGGATAATGTAATTGCAGATTGTCCTAATGAACATAAACTTTACAACAAGCTATTTGATCATAGAAAATGTGGTAAATTATTTTATCAGGGATGCAGTAACTGATTATAGAAACTGTAATAGAGAAATCAAAACAAAGAAAAACTATGCACCTAAAATAGTTTCAATTAGCATAAGAGAATATATTTATATTCAATACATTTTATGTATCCTTTTACTTCGAGGCTAAATGAAGCATCACAAGGTAATATGGATGGTTTTTTTTCTGTTTTTATAAAGTATTTTTATGGTTTGAAGAGCATCCTCAAAGCCTTTTCTAGCTACTCTGAGTGTTAGCTGTATCATTGACCAAGAGCAGAAAACTCCAGCTGCAGCAATTATGGCTTCTTACTCAAGACAATACTGGACAGTATCAGTGTTTTTAGCATTAAAAGGGCAGTATTTTTATGATTATTTATGCCTATTGCCATCTTTATGATTATTTAAATATTGCGGTTTTATCTGTTTTTTTAGAGTTTCTTTGAAAAAGTATTTCGATTTTTAAAAAATGTGTGATATTGTTTTTTTGTTATTACCAGTATCAAAATGCTAGCTCTGACACCAATGAAGAAAAAAAGCTTTGTGGTGGGTCAAACCATTATGATATGTTGCTTATTTATCATTCATTTTTCAAGAATTACAGCATGACTATTTCGTCTTCACTCTCTCTTCCAAACACGCCCCTTAACTTGTCACCAAGCAACTGTTGCACCCTCGTCACAGGCCCAGACTTTCTTGTGGTTTCATCATGGACCGTGATGAGAAACAGAGCTAACCACTGCATGAAAGATGGGGGAAAAGGCTGGAAAAAAAAAATCCTATAAAATACAAGCACATCTACAAATAGAAAAAGTCCGGGAAAACAGGAGGACTCGCCCTCAACCAAATTCTGCACTGTCCCAGCAACGCGAAGAAAATTTAAAAAAAGGAACAGGGACCTACATCTGACAGAGCAAGCTAATCTGTCTTTTAATTATACAGTATTTGTGGCTAATCGCTTCCACATTGAATCTTCAGATGGGAAACAGCAAGTTGAAGGGGGTCAAAATGGAGTATGTAGAGTAGGGGGGGCTGTCATGTGATCCGAAAAGCACAAATAAACAAGTCCACACACAAATGGGTTTTGCCGGGTCACATACACACTGCTCCATTTGTTGCAAGGGATGAAAAGCAGATAATTACAGACGACTGTTCCTTGGAGAGGCTGACATGAAGAGCTTCCTTCCATCCTTATTATAAGCTTGTGAGCTCTGAGGACAGTGAAGAGGTTGGATGAGAAATACTGTACAGAGTTCTACTTAAAGGCGCTATACTAATTCCAGAGCTGTGCAAAATATTAAATTTTAGATCATATTGTGAATGTTGCTTGGACGATATCCAAAAATTGAATATCGAGTATATCGTGCAGTAAAAACTTGCTAAAAAGAGCTAATTTACAAATAGTGGTTTGATATTTAAACACACTAGAAAAAATGACAATCTAAAATGAGAAAACAAGGACTATATGAGCCAAGAAGTAGTATTTTACATGTTTTGAGTAGATTTTGATTGGTTTAAACCTGATTGCCAACAGAACAAATATAAAATATCTAATTTTGCTTAAAGAAAAAAACATGCCATAGTTAATAAAGGCATTTTATTTAAAAGAGAGTGCCTTGGGTTTTTCTGTAAGTCGATGAAAAAAACACACTAATTTGAAAATATGAAAAAAAAAAAAAAAATCTTGTTTTTGAGATAATTATTATTTAAGCCAGTCAAACATGCTCGAATCACGATAAACATGACGTCATTCAATCAATTTTAAACTCATTAGTATATTTAAGGTTGTCATTTTCCAGTGGAACTAATTGGAACACAGATTTTCAAACATTTATGTTGAACTGACAGAGTATCATCCAAATATCATCATCTAGATTTGCAAAAAAAATTATATAGATATTAATTTTTGTCAATATTGCCCAGCCCTACCTAATTCTTGTTTCTTTTCTTTCTTTTTTTTTTTTTTTTTTTTTTACAATTAAATTATTCAATTCCCTCAGCATATATATCTTGTTAATGTAATAATGTGGGGTTTGTTCATCAAAATCCAAGTGGCTATATCAACATGTCTCACTCCTAAAAGCTGTGAAAAACACATCATGCTGAACCAGAATGCATTAGGAAAGTGAGCAAAACATGTTTAAATTTAATATTTGTTTGTTTAAATTTTTAAGGAAACAAAAATTAGGCGTAGCACCATTAAGCAATTCCATTTGTGAGGAAACATTTTAGATTTTGGATAAAAGTTCAGGGTTGTAGAAGTGTAAGGAACTACGTTTAAATAGCCTTATTAGCACGAAGCTGTATGCCCAAAATTCATAATGCAATTGATGCTAGACAAAAAACACTGGCATTAGAATGATTGTACTAACTGTTTAAATGTTGATTTTTCTAATCTATTTTTTCAACCTCTTTTCGGTCAGTCTTGTGTTTTAGTTTCTGCAGAGCTTCTACCGTCATTATGCATTTTAGCTACAGCGTGCTTTCACAGATATATTGACGAGGGCAAATTTTACTATGGAAACAACTAAGTGTACCTTAAAGGCGCTACACCCAAATTTTGCCATCTTAAATGTAAACAGAAATATTTAATTTCATGCTTTTTTAAGCTGTACACATGTTTTGTTCACTTACCTAAGCATTAGGAATAGTTCACCACAATAACTTCAAGAATTCAATAGTTTCTGCCAAATGCTAAAAACATACACAAGCAAATTGTCTGAATTTTAGTAAACAAACGGTCAGATAAAAACATTGCTAACTAATTTTCAGTACAATAGATACTGTGACAAATATCTGTGCTGCATGGGACAAAACTGATTGGAAGTGTTTTTGTTAATAAAATTGTGTATAGCGTCTTTAGCAACCACTTCTAACATGAAGAGCTTCTGTCAACAATTGTGAGTTTATAACAAAAAGACTAGAGCCTGATAGCACAAACTTTGCCACAACTAATTCTGTGACCCACTGCAGTGTGAATCATGCAGGGGACATCTGACTTTAGGCTTGCACAAAATGACAAAATGTGCAATAGGTCCTTAATGCAAGAATTTTAATCACAATAAAGAATGATATTTAATTTTGTGTTTAGTTACAATAGTATTTACTGTTATTGGTGTTATTTCTTACTTTTTTATATGTATATATCAAATTAGTTTAAATACAGACATTTTTATTCAACTTAATCTGAATTTGACAAAACTATTGCTTATGAATACTTATTTTCTTTGACTGTGCAGCCCTAGTTCTACTCCCAGTTAGAGCAGGGCGATACTGACAAAAATGAATATTTCTGTACATTTTCGATAACTATATTTGGACGATATTCTGTCAATCCAACATAACCGTCTTCAAAATTATTACCACACTGGAAACACGACAACCTTAAATATGCCAGTAGCTTAAAATTGGTTGAATTACTTAGTGTTAGCATGATTTGAAAGGTTTTGACTTTTTTAAATAAAGATTTGCCAATAGAACAAGTCATTTTAGTCCTTATTTTAAGAACAGAAGCTTTTTCTATTTTTCCCTTATATTTTCAAATTAGTCTGTATTTTTTGGTATTTTAAGTAAAACAAAATATTACATTCTTATTCCACTCAAACTAAACTATATTGCACACACCTCTACTCCCAGTTACTAGCAATGACAAGAGGGCCAGCATTTACCGAATCCATTTGCACAAGTGACGACGTTAGATAAATAGAAAGTGTAAGCGTACCAAACACTTCCAAAAACAACAGATGATGAAGAGAGAAATTGAAAGGACAGATAATTAATACGCAATCTGCTACAATATGGCTCCCTTTTACGGTGTCCTGGTAGCGATTACTGATGTGGTGTTCATTAATGTCACTGCACTGAGATTCAGAGCTGGGGCCAAGGCCAGGCCAAACCAGGCCAGATGTACTGGGTTGTGGAGTTCTTTACTATGAGATGCAGCTGGCAGCAGTTGAAGCCTGGTCCACCCTTAACAACATCCATTTCCACATCAAAACCACATCAGAAGATTGGGTCAGGACAGATTGCAACAGGGCTGTCCGGGCATGTGATATGCTCTCAATCTAGGAAACGCCAACTTTATTTAAAACAGGCTTTAGCTTGTTTGGGGGAATTAGGGAAAAATGTTACTTTCAACATATACAGTACATAAACGTATATACTTAGAAAAGTACATTTGGATATACAAAGAAGTAGTGGAAGTAGCAGGAGCAGTGGGTGCAAAAAATTGTCATCATTGTTTTCTTCATTCAGTCTACAATGTTGTACTCAGGCCTGAAGAAACACAAAGATGGTCTGCATATGCTAAACTAAAATCATCGGGCTGACTGCAAACTCACCACAAAATGTAAATGTTTATCTATGATGGTACTTGATCCTTGTAACGTGGAAGTCTAAAGCCTAAAAAGGCTGATGAGTCTGGCGACTTACAACCGGTCAACGTAAAAAAGGGGATTAAAAAGTCTGGAAGTAAAAACTGTTATATAATCTGTGCTTGGGGAAAACAAAACAAAACAGCAATTTAAACAGAAAATGAATGGGAAACTGTGTTTTTATTCCTAAGAAGTCACAAGTCAATGATTTGGTCCCAAATCTTCAGCTGGCTCACCACTTTCTATTTGATTTTCAATACAAATCCTTATAATCAAAATAAAATAATTGACTAAAAAATTTTGGTTGACTAAAACTACATGGAACACGAAATGATATTATGTATGTAACATAGAAATATGCAGCATGCATTCGAAAATAGGTGCAAGTATATATACTTTATTTATATATTATCTTACCAAAGAGGTTTTTTGTTTGTTGTTTTTTTTTGTTTGTTTGTTTGTTTGTTTTGCTGTTTGACTTATTTTACAAAAAAAGGAATGAAAACTTAATTAGGTACTCACTTTTTTCTCATTAGTTGTAAGAAAAGTCAAACATGGGTCAATATTCTGAGTCAATATTGACTTCCTGTTAAGGCAGATAACAAAATCCATAGCAAAGCTCAAGGATCTCAAATTAAATTAATTTAATTAGTTTTCACCTAAGTAAACACAAAAAGTATTTACTTAGGATAAACAACAATTTGTGGCAAGACCATGTAAACATACAAACATTTTAATTGTTCTTTTACTTTAGTCTGTTCCTAATAAAGTGGATGCTCTAAAATCCTCTAAAATATTAATCCCAAAGTGAAATCAGCTAATATCTGTCTTTGCCGATGCTGGAACCAATTTACTGCCCACAGCTGATATGTAGGATCTGTAAAATGGAAAATTATTTAACTACATGTCTACATTTGTCTATCCAGGTTTCATTGGTAAACACATTGTAATTGTCTTAGAACCAGTGTATAAACAAGTCGATAATGGGGTTAGTGTTGTGCCTTTCACCTCACCTCCAGTCTGATCTCAAATTCCCTTTAAAAATCTTTTAACGGTGTCCTCAAGCAGAAGGGTCGCAGTCACTACCAGAAATAAACTTCTAAAGCGCTGCTAAAAAGTGCCCGTAACTACTTCAATCTCCACACAATGACTCCTCAGTAGGATTTTACAGTCTCTTCTTTTATTTCATGCTTTTGTCAGAGGTTGTAGCCCCCAGATAACCAGGCCGTAAAACCGAAGCTTCACTGAGTCCCAAAATAGTGCGCCTCACCACCATTCTTCCACCACCTTCTGAGTTCACTTCCACAGTAGCCGCAAACCAACAGGAGTTTGGGCCAGATTTGGGTAGCACCTATAAAACACAGCCCGAGCTCATAGTATACCCCCTATTATTTAAAATCTGCAATGGAAAGGCTTTAATCTGCTGGAACTGATGGAGGACAGCCAGAAAAAAGTTTGTTGATCTTTGTTGTAGCAATGAAGCGGAAAGCTCTCACGATTTTTGGAACAAATGACTGTTGTCTAGTCTTTGATTTTGCCTTTGTATCAGCGTGAACAACAAAACATATGAAGAAAGACTAAAAGAAAAACATTTGCAGGATAGTGAAAGACAGCTTTGAATGCATTTGTTTTTGTTGTTGTGTGCGAATATTTATTGGTGAAGGTTGTGCACTTATGTTGTGATATTATATTGCTTGGCGGTAGTTTAAATATTGATGACTGTGCTCCCATATTGAGATTCCACCCCAGCCTGAGTCCTGCTGATATTATGCGTTTTGTTTAGAATAGTCCCTAGTATGGCATTATTCCACTGTGGGTGTTTTATTGATTAAAAAACAAGCCTTTTGTACAGTGAACGGGCGCCTCTATACTACTCTTCACTTAAGTCACGAATTGTTTATTTATATTAACTTTTTTTAACCTTAGGACACAAAATAACAATTATGTCTAAAACATAGCCGATGTATGTGAGTCAGAATCTTCAGTATCTTTATCAACAGCAAACAGTCATATTTAGTGTCCATATTTAGAGTCGTTAACCCATCAGTTGTTAACGCAACATAATAAAACACATTCAATCAGGTCTTGCACAAGTTCACACTTTGTTTCTTCAAACATTGTGGCTTTTATTGTATTATTGTGTGTATGATACAACTACAGAGTGTGTGTGTAAGTCAGGGGCTGCATGAGCAAAACTGATCGATTCTGTCTTTTGATTTGATCGTTGCAAATTTTGATCGATTTTCGAAGTTAACATAGTCCAATATGTGAAATAAGTCCCAGCATTGTGTGATTTTTGCTTGAGAAACATGTCAGATTACATTACTAATTGACAAGAGCAAAAATAATAATTTAAAAAGAAGCAGCCAAATTGAGTAAATTTGCATTGTAAATTGTGTTATTCCCAGTACTGGCAATTACTTATTATTGTTCTGCTTCTGCTTCTTTCATAACAAAGTACTTATTTGTTTTGCACTTATTGCTTCTTCTCTGGGAATTTGAACACTCTCAGATTTTAAGTCAAGCCTTGAAAAAGCATCTACATTCTGATTAAAGCATGGATCTTGTTACTTTTCACCACTGGGAGAGGGCACTGACGTAAAAAAAAAAAAAAAAACAGGGCACAGATGGACACAGTCACATTTGGTGGCATCACTGGACGGAGATGGAATGAGATGGGACAATTTTGAGTTTAGCTTGGCAGTGGTTCAGGCAGTGACTGATGGCTTGCGGGCCCAAGAATGACGTAAAGGACGTTCAGGGACTCGCAGAAAGCCCGAAGGGAAAAAACAAGTTGGCAAAATGTTGACACCAAAGAACTGCCAACGAAACTGACAAGACGCTGGATAGAAGCGGTTTCCCGAAGACATGCTGTCGAACATGATTAAGGTAGTCGTGTAGGTTCTTGCCGTTGCTAACACATTTTTACCATAGCAACCTGAAGGTGAGAGGGTTAAATAAAGAGACAATGTCGCAGATGCTTCACACGGGCTGTTGAACCTGCTCTGGCACAGCTGGAAGCACGGCCAAAGTAAATTCAGAGAGGAGCTTGGAGATGTGCTGTGTATTATTGTTTGTTATCACGCAAAACATTGGAATATACATTGCAACAGACAAAAAAGCATTTCTGAATTTGTTTTTCTTAATTTTGCAGTTCATTTTGTGCAATACAGGAAACCCAAACTAAGATATTTAAATGTTGTAGTACATTTGTGAATAGTAGGGCTGTAATTCTTTAGTCGTTTAGTCGATTAATCGGTCGATGGTTCTTAGTCGACAAACAACTAAAGATTTTATTCAAATAATAGGAATGTGTATTGACAGTAACAAAAATAAATTCATTAGTTAAAGATTCGTGGCCAAATCATTTCAACTATAAATTGCTGTTTTGTGTAACATTTTAGTCAAATAAATGGTCAATTCAAAAACACACTTTTTGTCGCGCTCCTTTTTAGTTGATTAATCGGTCGACAGGAAATGTTTTAGTCGACCAAGAATTTCTTTCGTTGACTACAGCAATAGTTATTAACCAAGTCGTCAATGGGTCTTGAATAAAATTTATATAATCTTGAAATTTGGACTTTGAATCAAATTGATTTTAGGAGTACCATAGTATAAAAAAAGAAAAAAATGCAGTGCTTTCAAACTCATGGCCCAGAGATGATTTAATGCGACCAGCAGGAAGATTCTGATCATTATTGAGAGTAGCCCAGATAAAATGCAAACACTACAATGCACTGGACAGTAACGATTAAAGGGACCTATTTTTCTGTATATTTAGGAAGAAACTATGCCATAAGTAGATTCACATTTAGTTCATTGCAAAACACAACATTTGTTAAATAGGCTTAGAAAGAGAAACAGGTCCATGACTTCTTGTTCAAAACAGCCGAACTGATAAGCCCAGCCACTTCTTATAAATGTAACTTTAATAAGCCACAGATTTAAAAATAACAATTTATTGCTCTTAGACACTGTCTACATGACAATTTTGAACCTTACATCTTTTGCTTGCAATCCAAATTTTGATTAATCGCAAGTAAATACAGGCAAGTGGGCGGGGATAGGTGGTAGGTGAAGACAGATTTTCCAGCACTAGAGCATCAACTGAAGGACAATAAAAGATTACTCAAACATGTATGGATCAATCAAATACGACTTTGGGTAAACTAATGATGAGAGAACACTGCTGTAACTTAAAAACTCAGAAAAGTAGATTTTACATAATAGGTCCCCTTTAAATTTGCTAAAAAATTTCCTGGATAGGACAAAATGACCCTGATTATCCACATAAATTAACTTTTTTAACCACATGGAGACCTCTGCTTTGCAATATAGGCTTATAATACTTGTCCCATTTCGTTGTTTTTTCAAAGAAGTTTCCCCATCTTAGCTGTCGTTATAGCCCAACTCTACAAAAACACAATCTCGTTTAGTTGCAACCAAATTGAAAAAAAAACAAAACAAAAAAACACTTAGATTTTTTGTGAGAAAAACAGCACGTCTGCATCTGGGTTTCTCATTGCCTTTGATAAGAAGGAATAAAAACATGATGGTGCACAGTTGCTAATGGCTGAGCGCGCCTGTATGAGGGTGTTTGGGACTGGAAAAGGATAATGTGTAAAATGATCTCTGAGCCGACTTGTGCTGTCAAGTCTTCTCTGATAAACATACGCGTCAACAACCTTCAGTCCTACCCACATCATTCCAAACGCTCTCTTCTTCTTCAACTTTTTTGTCTCTTTTCTTCCTATCTTACTTTTTGTCGTTAGCATAAGTGTTTTGGATATCTTGAAAAATAAAATTATTCTCTGTGAAAAAAAAAAAGCTAGACAGTGTGGACAGATACATCAACAAGAGGTCTCTGCTGGAGCAAATGATTTTAAGTTCATTTATTGTGAAAAATCAAGCATAGCACCTTTAAGATCTAATTTATACAGACAGCAAAGTAAAATACAGCCCATCAGAGCGCTGCTTTAGGCTATCTTTGAGAAATAAAGTATTTTAAGATGCACTTTTGACAGCACATATGGTCTGATTTTTCACGAAGTGTTGTATTTGCATGATACTTTTTGGTGGAGGAAGACAAAGTTTATTCAATTACAACAAAAAAGCAACTTTAAAGAGTGATTATGTATATAGGGATGGGCGGATTTGATTCAATTTTGCAACCACGATTTTTGATTATGTTCAATTTAGTTAGTTTATCTCTATTAAAAAAGTACCTTAAAACACAAAACAATTATATTATACAACTACAGAGTGTGTGTAGGTCAGTGGCTGCATGAACAAACCAACGAACGATTTTTAAAGTTTTCTAATGTTTTTCTATATTTGTTCTTCCTCCTTTACTGTGCATTTCTCTTTTTGTCTGTCTGTTTCCCTCTCTCTTCTCTTTCCCCCTTTTCTCCCTCCTTCCCGTCTCATAAACCCACGCAGACATTTACAGTACAGTTGGAGTGAAGGGGAGTGGTTTTGGTGGGTTCAGAGCAGCCGCTGATAGAGGCATAAACAGGCACATAGACCTCTTTGTTCTATTTACTGTCAGTCTCAGTGTCACTGGAGAGCTGTTGTCTCTCACTCGTCTCATACACTGTAGATAGTGTCCAAACATGAAGTCACTTCTTCCCACAGTGGACATGCCTCTATCAGTAGGTTGGAGAATAACGAAATTTAAAAACACAAAGCAGAAGATCTAGGTACCTTTATATATCAAAATGATATATGACACATGGGATACTGTACTGACGAGTGTAGTAGTACTAGGGCTGGGCGATCTGGGAAAAAATGTAATCAAGATTTTTTCTTTTTCATATTGATCGATATTGATTTTAATTTAATTTGTTTAACTTCTTCAAAACCAAATGAAAAATGCCATTCATGAACATAAACAAAAAACCAAAACATTTTATTATATCCCTTTTTTTTATTTTTTGAAATTGTATATCAATATTCTGCCTGAAAGTTTGACTTTTGCTCCACACTACACATTAGTTTTCGATCTTTCGATTCAAAACCCACCACCAAATAATTGACGATTCGATTCAAGCTCAATCTCAATCTTTCAATTTTTCGATTAAAGGCCCAACCGTAAGTAGTACTCAAAAAAAAGTGGTCTCAAGAGCGAGACCACAGTCTCAAGACCACTATTTAAGGTCTTGGTCTCGTTTGGACTTAAGCTCATTAGGACTGGGTATCGGCTTGGTCTCGAGGGTGCTTGGACTCGGTCTTGGACATTTCATTGCCACCATGCTCTAATAAACTTGCATCTGGCTCAGTGACTGTCACAGGCACAGTTTGCAATAAGCACTGCAGAAAAAGATCATGTAGACAGACACTGATAATTGTATAAAATTACAAAGGTGTCTTGATCCGTTTTGATGGATCGCAATCGTAAGTCTTGACCTATAAAAGTCTTGGTCTTGACTCTCAGTGGTCTTGGTCTTGTCTCGATCTCGGACTCTGCGGTCTCAGAAAGGTCTTGGTCTCAATTGTGGTCTTTACTACATTAGTACTAGCTGATGTTGACCTCTCTTAATGCTTTGTTATTTGTACAATAAATGACTGCTACATAACACTATGGGATTACTTTAACAAGCCAGGAGCTAAATAGCTGGGGCAAACTGAAAAAAACAAAACAAAAAAAACATGTTATTGTAGAATCAAAATTAGAAAGGTTTTATTGCCTTTGCAAGTGGACAAAGTAAATTAGGAACTTGCCCTAATGCTAATGTGCAACATATAACACTGATGTAGGCAAACAAGCAATTCAAATCTTAAATTGTAATCAGAACAATACTATATAAGATTATATTTACATGCCTAATAATAAAGTGATAAGCGATGATGACATGAGCATTTTGCTCTCAATTTAAGATGCATGCACATATGACACACAAATATAGACATGCAGCGCTTAGAATATTGCATCTTTAGTGTCTGTTTGAGAAAAATATCAGCTATGCTCCCCCAAACTTATTTTGCAAAGAAGTTATTTAGGCCTATGTTTTTTCAACTTTCTATTATACAGTCAAGGGCTAGAAACCATTTGATTTTTTTGAATATGAGTACTTTAACAACTTGCTTCTTGGTATCAGTTTCTTAACAATTACAAACTTTGTTTAGTTCCTACATTCTTTTTAAATGCTATTTAATGGCCCATAAAGTAACTTTTTTTTTATCTTGCTATATACAGTAGATTAAACTAGATTTTAAAACATACAACTCACAACAAATCCACGTGCAAATGAATCAGTGGATCTTCACACAGATATTCACAGGCTTTTGCGTAAGAAACTTATTTTACACCCGGGTCTTATTCAGTTTGTTCTGGACCTAAGCCTACTCTACACTACACTGAAAACTCCAAAACATTTGCAAAACAAAAAAACGACATATGATCTTGCGGTGTGGTCAACTCTGAGTGCTTTATCTCTCTTCTTATCCTTCAAATTGTGATGTTCCCTGACAACATCTCATCTCCAAACATGAGTGCGCTTTTGACCTCCGCGTCCAGCCAACATAAGCTGACTTCAAAGCAGGACATAACACATAACAGAGAGGCGAGCTGTGAGGGAGGAAGACAAGGCCTGTCGCTAAGCACACCTGTTTTCGATCGTCCTGTTTGTGCTCAGGTTAGCCGGTATCTGAGGAATGTAAATTATATGTGGTTTGGTTTTGGGCAGGAGCTCTGTCAGGGCAGTGCTGTTGCAGGAGGACCCCCCTACCTCCCCCCTCCCCTGCTACCTTTAACGCACACTCGCAAAAAACCACCTCCTCCCCTTCTCTCGCTCTTTCTTCCAGGTCCAGGATGATTACAGGGTCCAGCCACGGCAAACACTCGGCTCGGATAAATAGAGAGACGAGAGGAGGAGAGGGAGGGATGTGACCTGAACCCACAGATGCAACTAAAGAACGGCTGCTGCAGCGTCAGATCAAAAGAGCAGATTGTTCCTGTTTATTCATAACACAAGTATTATTAGGGCAAAATAATGCGCCACTGGCCCCGAAGAGCATAACAAGACAAATGGAACAGGAAAGACAAGCAAAGGACTATAACAAGTAATGATCAAAGTTTAAAATATCTCCACATGGCCGATGGGTTGGTTTGGTTTTATGTACACAAATGGTATTATGTTGAAAAAACGAAGAATGCATTTATAGATTTTCAATTGTCAATCAATATTAGATTCTTGCAAATGTTTTAAAGTAGCTGACTTTGTAAATATTTTGTCTGTCTTGTGTTATCATAACATTTTACTCAAGCTTGACAAGATATAATAGAGCAGGTCTCATGGATCTATTGTATTATCTGGATAGGACGTTGCTCCAGTAGCCACTCCAATGGTACTGCAGCTGAAAATCCCTCTGCAGGCTAGAAAGCACAAGCAGCTCATCTACAGCTCATCTATAGATTCAGCTACAGAAACAGCATCTACATATTTAAAAACTGTGGAATTTTGTGGCGATTCTTTTTCATTTTGAAATCATAAACTTTTTCCGGTTCAAAGGTCTTAAGTTTCATATAAAATGGCTTTTAAGCTTTAGCTTCAGATACCACTGCTCGCTCCATTATTCCCGCTCTGATTGGTCCGAACAGTCAGAACGCTCCGCTCCTTGTGCAAAGAATTATGGGGAAACACAACTGTGCATGCTCCACAGCCTGTAGAACACCTAGCAAAAGGCTAAAGCTAACAGCCAACGAACATCAGTAAGAAAAAATCATTGACCCACAGCGCCCGCCATCTTTGATCACTGGAGCTCGGCAGGCTTGTTCAAACTAAACCCCGGGGCATAGGTGTTCAGTTGTCTAAAGCCATAAGACGTTCTTATTTGGATGCAGCAGTTAAAGCTCTGGCCTCATAGCAAGAAAGTCCAAGGTTCAATTCCTAGGCGACTCGGGGTCTTTCCTTGTAGAGTTTGCATGTTCTCCCCGTGTCTGTGTAAGTTTCCTCCGGGTATTCTGGTTTCCCCATTAAAAACATGTCCATTAATGCCTCCTTTCTCTCCTATCCCAGAGCTCCCCTACAAAAGAGATTCTGAAAGTCAGTATGAAATGACTTCAACCTTGTTTTTAAAATCATATTGGTTTAGACAAAAGTTAGTTATTGATCAAGAAATGATGATTTTTAAAGCTAAAATATAAGTTCTGAATGTGAATAAATCTTATAGAAACACACTGTTTTTGATGGATTAAGTAGAGCAAATTACACAGAACAGATCTTCAGTTGTGGCTCTTAAAATATGCTCTTCTATTTAGAAAACTAGCAACAGAAAACAAGGACCAAATACATGAGGCATTACTGTCAGCTTATCTGAAAATGATCTGACCACCAAGGCAAAACGCCATCACAGTTCAGAGGCCCCTCTCAGTAATTGTTTCCTTCAGAAATACAGCCACGTAGTTTCTGGAAATTGGGCTTAACTTGATCAAATGTCTGTCAGAGTCTGAAAGCCATGAGTATGTGATTAAATGTAACCAAAGCAGACTTTCAGTGGAAGAGAGGAGAATTAGACCAGTGGTAAATGAACACAATAAATACATGCTGCGTTTAGAGATATTTGCTTTGCAGAACTGTGCAAAGGTTATAAGCAAGTGTAAAAGGTCTGTAGATTCTAGTGAAATTTTAAATACTAGGCCTAAACGATTGAAAGTACAGTAGATACTATACCGAAAATGTATACAGAAAAAAATCATTAACATGTTAAGTTTTAGTAAATCTTGAGTAAATTTCTCACGTTTCTAAACGTTGTAAAGAACATTTTTGCTCAAAGTCAAGGCTCCTAATGCTCAGCTAAGTTAAATGTGCTAAAAAATAAACAAATGATACTAATATCAATAAATATCCAAAATAACTTTATTTTACAGTCTTTTCAACATTGTATTGGAGTAGAATGTGGCCTCAGGTATAATGACATAAAAGTAAAAAGTAGCAACATTGACCATTTTAAATTTGACTTAAAAGTGGACAATGTAACTTTCTAGAAGTGAAAAATCAGCTACACAATTCAGTAGAAATAAAAATGTAAAAACTTATTTTGGGACCTTCTAAATAAAAATAAATGTTTCATGTCTTAATGTGAAAAAAAAAAATGGAACAGCTTTTTCTTGGAAACATCCTAGAGAAGACTTTCCTTCAGGCCAAATAACTTTGCAACAGTGCAAAGATGCAGATTTTTATAAATTATTTAGTGCAACAAAGAAATCTAAATGATAAAAACAAACAATATTTGTCGTACCTGTGATAATAACAGTAAAGTTGAAGTTTATTTTTGGTTCACTTTTAAGTACAGTACTTTTTTTGCTTCTAACTCTACTTTCCACCACTGGTGTAATAAACATGAACTTTATGTGAGAAAGTCAACCCGTTTTGATAGCCATTGTAACTTGTCTTGTTCGTGCATATTCAGTCTTTCATGATTTAAAATCTACACTGTAAACACTGTATAAGTACTTCAACATAGCCCGATTGTTACTGCCATTAGAAGAATTCTTATTGCAAATCCCAAAAACCAAATTCATTGTTGTTTTTCGAAGTGCAGTCTTTCAAAATCTTCCTCTAATACGTATGTTTCAGCAGTGACCTGGTCAGAGCCCGAACAAAGCCCACAATTCTCCCGTATCAAATCACAAAAGCTCCTCAGATAAACCACAACAGAACGTACTTCCAAGTGCACAATAACAAGCGTGACAATAGGCCGCTACAGAAGGGCACAACAGTGTTCTCTATTCAGACCCCTTTTAAGAACCTTGTCTCCAGTTCCCGATCTTGACTGTGAAAGTGATCCGGTTTCACTGTGGTTTTTGCCTCGCGATGGGAAGAGCCGCTGTTACTGTGAACCAGATGGTAAAAGAGACACGGGGGTATCCCTGTGGCCTCTCCGAAAAAGCGGGTGGAGGGGTCCCATAACGTGCCATCCATTCACGGTCCGGCGTATTGCGTTTCATGGCAGCGTTTGACTATGACCAGCTCTTGGTTGGCGTTGGGCTGGTGCCACGTAGGCTGCCGCAGGTTTGGGACGTCTGTGTGCACCTCGGGGAGTGGCATTCACCTCCAAATGCAGGACAGACAACTAAATCAGGGCCCGGGCGCGTCTTGGATTTCATTTCTTTTCAGCTACAGCCTCTTTACAAAAGGGCCTCGCGGTGCAACGGGATACGACGGGCTCCACGGCTCACAGGACAATGGTTGTTTGTGCAAACGGTTGACTGAGATGTTCTTGTGAAGGCTACGCTGAGAGCTGTTTAAGCCCAGAGCAGCAGTATCAGTGCTTCAGTTAATGGACACTTATTTCCATATTCTTTTAGGGAAGAAAGACAATTAGGTTTTTTACAGAACAAAAGCTACATGTGGAATCTGATCCTTCACAAGCAGATGCAGTCCGGCTAAAGTGGACTAAAAATGGGTTTTTTAGGAACCTACGACAATAAGGTTAATTTATTTTCTACTGTATATCTCAGTTTAGCTTTATAAAAGAAAAAAAATTGAAGTAGAGGTGGGGATACATAACATTTGAGTCAATATTGTGAATGTTGTTTTGAAGACTTGATACGCAAAAATTACTTATCAAGTATAATGTTCAGTGCTTTAGAAAACAGAAAAATTATAGTATAATGTGAGTTGGTGCACATCTGTAATTCATTTGACAAATCTTTGTCTGATAATCAAACACAATAGAAAAAAACAACCATGTTTGATGAGATGACAAGACCTAGAATTAGTCATGTTTTACATGTTGTGAATAGATTTTGATTGGCTTGAACTGGGGCTGGGTTTTAATAAAAAAAAAATTAGATTGAAATTTAGTCATTTTGGATTTAAACAGTTTGCTTTGGGATTTTAAAACGAAAGATTGATAAACAATCTTCTGTAGTAAAAACAGTTTGGAGCAAAAAACAAACTTTAAGGTACAAAATGTATAGAAATATATTTAAAAATCTAATAAAGGGAACATAATATACGGTTTGTCTTTACTGTTTATGATCAGAAAAGCTATTTTCATTTTGTTTTTGAAAAGGTTGAACAATATCGAATAGAAAATTTAGATCAATCATCATGAAAAAATAATGTTATCATCTTTTTTCTACTACTAAGATTGCCAATAGAACAAAATTAAAATATCTCATTTGTTCTTAAAGTTAGAACAAATGAAAGCTATGAATAAAAAGCTTTTTGTAATAAGAACTAAATGTACTTATTCTATTGGCAAATTGTAATTTTAGGAAGTCAAAACATGCTCAAATCAAGAACAAAAACACTATTTTATTCAATATATTTTAGACTTGTGACTTTCAGTGTAGTAACAAATTGGAAGACAGGTTTTAACACGTTTATGTTGGACTGACAGAATAATAATTTCAAGCATCGTTATTCGTCCAGACATTATTTTTGTCAATATCACTCAGTTCTAAAATAGACTAAGACCGAGACACAAGACTGGGTTTGCAGAGGAGAACATTTGCTGTACAGTGTTATTCATTACAATTTTTTAGACCAGTTAGCGCAATAAAAAATAACTGTAGATCTTTGCTTGGAATATGCATATATTTAAACGTATCTATCTTGTATGTACAGTATTCATTTGCTTAAAATAGCTTGTTACCTGTTTGTCCCCATAAAGGTAAGTTTAAAATACCACAATAATGCAAAATGTTAATCCTCACAAGAAGAATGATGTTTAAAATATAAATTCCATTGCAGTCACAATTCTGGTCAGAAAAGTACAATAAGAAATGTTTCATCAAATAGTCCAGCCCTACTTACAATATTAAACCGACCCGTGGCCAAGCATGATCGCTAACTAGCTAGCAGATCTTCTTTCTTTTTTGCCACTGGCATTATGATTCTTCCTTGATTAGCTACAACTGAAAAACCAGCACTAAGCCTGGCCACGGAAAACTTAAATTGATCTTAGCTGTCAAGAAGAACATTTCACAGTCATGGCTCCTTAGCGCTCTCACTTCTTTCTTCCTCTGTTTGCTATCCACTTAGCGCTAGCTGCTCCTAGCACTTGTCCATCTGTTTGCTAAGTCCACTCGCCATGTCCACTTGCTCAGATCACTCCTGTGTGAGGGCGTCTCCTTTAGGGAAGCGACAATTTGCCACAAACTGGTGCAGCTGGACACAAACCAAGCCCTGGAGCTCTGCAGCCAAACGATTTCCCTTTTTATTTCAATGGTTGCCATTATCCTGTACCGCACTACATCACAGTGGACCCGGCCCAACCATAACCGCCATAAAAAAGGCATTCCCAGTTCACCGGACAGGTCAGAGTTTTACACAGTAGCAATTCAATAGTTTCCCAGTGATGGTTCCTGGTTACGCTTCTCCAAACTTGAAGAATTGTGAGTGACACCACATAAGTACATGCTTGCTTTGAAATGTTAGTCTGTGGAGATTTTTACAAAAACATCGCTCCCGTCAGCGGTGAGGTGCCTGGGATGGGTTACAAGTTGGAATCAAAGGAAGAATAACAGCTAATTTACCTCAATTATAGCATGTCAGGAGGCTTATTAAATACTTCAATCAAAGAGTTGAGGTCAAAAAGGTTTGAAAAAGGACCAAAGCAAATGCAATGTATTCTAATATATTCAATTTGAAATGTACACTAAAAAAATGATTTGGCCTTATTAAAGTAGCACTTTTTATTGTTATACAAATCTACTATATAATTAGACTAATAATGAACCAACTGCCTGAAATTTAATGTGTGTATTTTATTTGTTTATTACTTAAACCAGAATTGTGTGCAAAATTACTTATTGCACAAGCTTCAAAAGCAGCGCCAAACACTTCAGTTCAGTGTAGCTTACAAAAGACTGATCCTGTTAAATCTCAGAAGCTAACATGTTTGGTCTGGGCAGTACCTTGATGGGAGACCACAAGAGGAACCTCAGTGAGATGAACAGAGGAAAAACTTATTGGATGTAATCATTATTTAGAAATAATGATTACTAATTATTATGAAGTAAAATCATTTTTTATTTGGAAGTAAAAATTTTATTTAGTTAAACATTACATAAATATTTTGCCGAAATTAATAAAAATTAAGGACTGTAGTCAACCGAAAAATTTCTTGGTCGACTAAATTCATATCCCAATCAACTAAAAAGGGTGCGTGGCTAAAGTTTGAAGCTAAAAAGTATGTTTTATCTATTCTATCGGACCCAAATGAATAGTCAAAATCTAATGAAGTTCATGCAAAAATAACAATTTATAAACTAAATTGTATTTATTTATAGAACGCCAGATCAGACCAATGATTCTGACCCAAATCCTCAACTGCATTTTGTCCCTGTTCAGTAAACAACCTTATAATCTAACTAAAAAAAATGTGTCGACTAATGCAACTTTTGGTCGACTAAGATACCATCAACCGATTAATCGACTAAACGACTAAAGGACTAAAGACTACAGCACTATTAAATAAATTGTTTGCAATATCGCATCATAAAAAAAAATTGAATAAATTCAACAAGTGTTTTTTTTTTTATTTCAGTATTGACCTATTTTGTCCCGCTACTTTTAGGACGTTCACTTCTGTTTAGCTGAATTTAGCTGTAGATTTCAGTTTATGGTTTATTTTATTATATATTAAATAAATAGCCCCACAGACAGACAAACAAACATGTTAGCTACCTTAACAGAGCTAACAGGAAGTGCATTTCCAAGCCAAGTGGCGGACAAAATAGGGTCAATAGTAATATACAGTTGAATTTAGGAAATTGCAAAGCTGCTCTTTGCACTTGCACAGGCCCGCAGCAGATAATAAAACGCTGTTTTAATTTGCATTGTTATATGAATCCAATATTGAGAAAAGAAAGTCATATTGTTTGTCTTTTGCATCGCTGGTTTACCCCTCAAGACATTTCACTCTGTTTTAAAATTCCATTCTTTTCGATACAAATAGAGTTTGGATAATGAAAACAATTGTTTGTTGGAGACAGAGCTAATATAATTCATACAAGAACATAGGCCTTGGTGGTATTTCATTACTTCTCTAGCACTTTGAGATGCATGCGTTTAGTTCGCCTGGAGTGTTTTGGAGCTGGTAGACGGCGGTTGAGAGAATGTCAGTTGTGTTGGGCCTCTTCCAGCTATACGCAAATGTCAATGTACATATAGAGATCTCATGCATACTAAAAAAACAGAATACCAGCAGCGATCCTGTTCAGCTAAATATGCTAATTCTTTTTAACTGCTAAAATAACATTCTCTTTCTAAAGCTTATAGACTTATCATCATTTCCACCTGCTACCCTCAGGAAGAAGATACAGGTTCATTCAGGTCAGAACAACCAGACTGACCAACAGGCTGTGAGGCTACTGAATAGTTCCCTCTCCGCTCCCCTCGAATGGACAACATGCATAACTAACTACAAACATCTTTACAATAACTGTAAACTGGACTTTGCATTGCTGCTTTAAACTTATGTCTTTGTCTTTTGCTGATCCATTTTCTTTGTTTCTACATACTGGAAAGTCACTGGAAATTGATATCATTTTAAAATGATTCCACAAAGAGATATGTTGATCATCTATAACCTTGTAAAAAGTAAGAAAGAGGTGCTCCTTCTCATTTGTGTCGGTCTGCCAGCAGCAGCAAGGTAAAGGAGCGGAGCCTGAGCGACACACAGGTGAGTGGATAAGTTCAGTCAGATGACGTTTAAAAAAAAGAATAAAAGGGAATAAATAAGAATGTAAATCTAAACTAACAAATAATAATATTTTTTGTAATTTTTTTTTTTTTAATTTCTGAATTGAAATGAATAATGCAAATCGATCTTGTGGACCCAATATTGTGGCTCATCTTGTCTCTCTCACTGGTTATTTACGGGATATATTTAGGACTTAAAAGAACCGTATGTAGGAAGCTACTGATCAATTAGTAAGTCCTGATAGTCACTTTCTCAGACACCTGACTTTATGTCATGGTTTGTTCCCAAGAATAATATTTTTACTCAATGTGAGTGGAGCCTAATACAAAAGTGTGGAAACAAGTGCATGAGCCAGTCACTACAGTTGTGTCTGTGTCGTGCTGCAGCCTCAGTTCAAAGTGAAACATGTTCCTGACTCATGGCTCAAAATCAGCTTCATGCATTGCAATTAAAAAGTAAAAGTAGATTTTGAGTGCAAAAGTAGGCCAAAGTATGATGCACTACAGGCAGACTGTAAAGAATGACTCAAAGTGTGAAATGAGGAGAAAGAAGAGATAGTGCAGTGATATTAACCTGTCCTGTGTGAAGTATACTGTCCTCATGAATGCTTTCTGCATATAAACATTGTTTATCTGCTGTGAACTCAGACTTGTGCATGTTGCAGACTGACAGCTTAATTCCATGTTGTCACCGGGACCCGCCTCCACACATCAGACTCCGAGTGATACTCTCAACCTCAATCTACAGTTTACTGATACCTGTGTTATCACCACCTTTCTGCTGAGGCAAATCACAATAAAATGATTGTGTAATATTCTATATAGGGATGGTATGATTGTGTTTTATCAGTTTGATTCTTGTCTTGATACAATGTGTTTCCCATTTTGTTAAACCTCATAAGAACAAACTAGTTTTGATTAGTTTGAGTCAGGTAGTTATTATGATAATCTCTATAGGCTAAAAGTTCATACTTTAGTCATTCCTGGGTAAATTTCAAAAATAAAAAGTGACAGAAGCTCGCCCCAATAAGAATATAACAACAAAAAGCTGCTGTTATTTCCTACCACAAGAAAATCTATGAAGGATCGAACCCACACCAGAATTGAACTTAAGAGACCACTACAAATACTATTTTCAATATCATCGATACCAGAAAATAACCCTGCAAGAGAAAAATGTACTAATTGGTAAGAAAAATGGGCAACATATTGAGTCACAACTAGAGCTGGGCGATATTTTGAATTTTAGATAATATCGTGAATGTTGTTTTGAAGAAGTGCAAAAAGTAATAGTATATAATAATAATAGTAATAATAATAGGTATATCGTGCAGTGAAAACCATGCTACAAATGAACTCTTTTTAAAAGTAAAATAAATAAGTGATGAGTGATACTTTCTAAAAGACAGGGCATGTTTAAATATATAATGTATCAGAATTTGTGCATTAAGCAATTCAGCTTTTTAAAACTTTTAAAACAAGAAAAAAATGAGAAAACAAGAATTTAGTATTTTGAGTCGATTTTGATTAGTTTGAACTTGATTGCAAACAGAACAAGTATAGAATATCAATTTTACTTAAAGAAAAATGCACACTCATTTCAAATTATGAAACATTCTTGTGTTTTTGAGAAAATGATTAAATTTACTGCTCAAATCATCATAAACATGACATGATTTGATAAATTTTAAGCTTATTTTAATATTTATGGTTGTTGTTTTTCTGGTGTAACTAATTTAAACACAGGTTTTAACACATTTATGTTAAACTGACAGAATATCGTTCAAATATCTTTGCCAAAAAGTTATCGAGATATTTACTTTTGTCAATATCGCCCAGCCTAGGCCAATGCTATAAAAATGAGTATCATTATTGTGTCATATGATAATGATAAATGATGTCAGAATCCGTATCGATCATGGACCCAATGTCATGTCTCACCAGATCTTGTGAAAAAACGCTTGTCTCACCTCTCAAATATGTATTTTTGGACTTTTTGTAGCTTATTAAAGTCACACAAAGTATAAAACTAAAGCTTTTACAGAACAATGAGAGTCTACCCTGAAAGGTCTATACACACAGTCACTGCTAGATCATGCTGTGTACCCTGATTCCACAGCCTTTTACGCTGCGTGGTTGCTTTGCATGCTGGGTAATCGGAACGGCTCAAACGCAGGTGGTGATTTGAACAAGGTGAGAGAAAAATGAAAGAGTTCAACAGAGTTTTGAGGGGAAAAAAAGCAGAGAATGACACAGACAGAGGCGCTTTGAACTAACAAATGTGAGCCTTTGAACACGACAGGACCAGCTCACAGTGGCATGATAATAAGTATGATTATGTTTGTAATAACTAGCTCTCGTTCTGAATCTGGTTGGTGGTTTTGTGGGCGGCACATGTCCTGGGCACACACGGGCACGGCTGAGGTCACCTTACCCGGCGCTGGGTCAACAGGAAGTATGTACACGGTTAGGGAAGTAGCAGCAAGGACTACACTTTTTCATGATTAATTATGAAGTAAAGTTTGAAGTAAAAAGCAAAAAAAAAAAAAAAGTAAAAGCAATTATCTCAAGTCTTAGCATGTCGATAATGTGTTTGTGAGGTTGAGCAATCATGAGCAGAAAAGTTACTTTTGTTAAATAAAAGATGATTTGCTCTGGAGACTCATTTATAAAGCCTTGATGCCACTGTTGAAGTTAAGGGTGCATTGTGTAACTTTTGACCAAAGATATGAACATATTTTGAACATTTTCTCATAGATGGGCATCTTATTGTTTGAATAACGTAATCAAGTAAAAAGAATTATCAAGTTGTCCATTTTTGTCAATGTGGCCCAACCCAAATGCATGGTTAGTTAAGATGCATTTAAGGAGCTATCTCTGATTTTTTACAATAAAATCATCTGAAATCAATTTCTCCCTGGCACAGATTCTTGATAAAGTACTTATTCATGTCAAAATTAGTCCGCAATGTTGTGTCTACGTCTAATAATGTCTCATTTGTTTCCTAAAAATCTACAAAGCCTGTCTGCTGTTGTTAGCATTGTGGCTGCTGCTAGCATGCAGTCTTTGAAAAAAGTTTAAAAACACATCATGGTGAACAACTAAAGCTTTAGTCAAGGAAGTAGAACATGTAGACTGATGAAGAAAGTATAAAAATGTATTATTTCTGTTTGCTTGCACTTTTAAGGCGGCAAAAATCATGTATAGCACTTTTAACACTGAAACATCTGCAAAAAACAAAACATACAGAAATAGGTCAGATCACAACTGCACAGAAGCTCAGCAAAAGATTTCTCTTAAACAGGGAGAACCACAAGAGCCACATCTGAGAGCCTGACCCTACGCACTCATTTCCCAGGATGCTCTACACCCCAAAAGCTGAAACACCAAAGGCCCTTATGCTAAAGTCTTTAAGAACCCGCACTGTGTCAACATCGTCCTTGCCAAAAACGATACAGCCACTTCCTTAATGTATTGGGAGAGCCTGTTATTATCATCCAAAAAGATTGTTGGGAAACCATTTTCAATCAATAAATGCCATAATCAGAAAAAAAAGAATAAAGCTGTAAGTTTTCTCATGACACAACTTGTCTCCATGGAGATCGTATTGTTCCACATGGTGCTAAGCTCAATCATCAATCCGTATGATTCATTACAGATGTTTTTATTTCTGTCTTTCTACAGATCTGACCTGTAACTCTGCCTGGTTATGCTCACCTGCTTGTCTCCATGGAGATATATGGGGTTAGTAAGTCAGTATGTGTATTGAACTATGAACTACCTAAACTATTTTGTTGGATGTTTGGATTTGGGAATATATGTATAAAGACAAATGTAACAGCGCTTCCTATTGATTTAAGAGAGACTATGTGGCAAACTAAAAATGTTAATACATTTATTTTGAACAAAGTGTGGATTGATAATGCCATTTCTTCAGTCTATACCTACCAGAGCCCTTTTATTCAGTACGGTTTCTTTTAAAATTGTATCATTATAGGCATTATAAGTTATGCCAGTGTAAAGTGAAGCCAAAGGAGTTTTTAGACAGTTGGGGAGAATTTACAATAAGGACCAACCTCTGCTCCTCTATTGCAGGTGCACAGAAGATTATTGCTAAAGCTACGTTTGCCAGAATACAAACAACAAGATTTATGAGCAAAAGTAGCACCAAACTGTACATGCAGTCTCATTTAAATCATGATGCAGTCGCAAATCTTAAGCTAACTTTATGCTCTTGTCAAATGTAAATCTTTCAACAATTTACAAATTGAATAACAATATTGGTCAACAAAAACAACATCGTCTGATGAATAAACAAAACAAAGACCTACTAACCCTAGATTGTCAAAGCCTGATCCTGTCAGATCTCAGAAGCAAAGCAGGTTGAGCCTGGGCAGTACTTGGATGGGAGACTGCTGGAATTTCAGGTGCCACATTGGAATGACTAAATGAGAAACTAGTCATGTCATTAAATAAGACACATCAGCCACATTGCCTCGTCTGGATCTGGAGTGTGTGAATGGTTGGTGATTTACCACTCCAGAGTGTGGAGTAAATGAATAACACAAAATGTGTAGCATCTTTGGGTGAAAAGTGCCATAAAAATTCATTGCATTATGATCATTAAATGTGTAATTTGCACTGAATCTAAAAAAGTAATATATTCTTCATTTGTCCAATTTTGTAAAATATATATTAATTAAAATCAGCAGACGGTTTAAGCAGTTTCTTATATTTCTGATTGACCGCTGCTGTAAAGTCAGAGTATAGATGTTACAGATTACATAATGCAGGTTTATGTGAGTGGTTGTGCAATCAGATAGGAAGACTTCTGGGGAAGACACTGTGGACACTTTAGAACTCCACACTCTGGGGAAGACACTGTGGACACTTTAGGACTCCCACTCTGGGGAAGACACTGTGGACACTTTAGGATCCACACTCTGGAAGACACTGTGACACTTAGGACTCCCATCGGGGAAGACACTGAGGACACTTTAGGACTCCACACTCTGGGGAAGACACTGTGGACACTTTAGGACTCCACAGACGGCTGCTGTGTTTATTGAGTCTCCAGATGGCTCCAGCTGACTCACATTTGAACTTTCCTCAAACGCAAACAGAATTCACAATGGTATTTATTAGCCACTTAATTAATTAGTCACTGACAGAATCTGAATCAACAAACATGGGAAAATGTCATTATGCTGATTTTAGTTTTATGACCAGTTAGATTGTTCTCAGCAGTTGTAAATCTAATGTTTTGTATTGTTTGGAAATGTCACCTAAGAGTTCAGAACTTCAACCAAACTTTAATTAAATCATTTGTTTTCATTGTTCAAATTGAATAAATATTTGTGAGTGTAGAATAAATATTAACATGTAATCCACTCAGGCCAGTTCTTATAGGCTTTTAGTTTTACAAATACTTCACTACAGTGATTTTAGTATTTTAAGGTGCACTGTGTACCAGTGGCGGCTGGTGACAACTTTGACCGGAGGGGCTACATACCGCAGCACCAACTCACCAAACAAACACTATCATCTTACATCTTCTACAAATGAAGAAATACAGCCAGTAATCAGCGTTTGAGAAAGACTTTTTTCCTCCAAGCAGCTCAAAAGCATCAACACAAAGACACGTGTGCGTCAGAGTGTCCACAACAACAACAGCAACAACAACACAGGGCAAGTAACGTTATCTTTGTGCAGACACGAGCCAAACGACATATTTACCAAACTCACACTGTTATTTAGACATTACAAATATGTGGATGCCATACAACTGCACTTATATACACTTATGAAACCGGAAAAAATATAAAAATAGCTGCACTCACATGACAAGAGAAAGTTGTCATCGGCATTCACCAAACTCGCCTAACTTAGGTCTTTTCATGGCTCTGTAAACTCCAAACTGACAAGGCTTGTCTTCTGCTGTCGTTAGTTTTTACTTCCATCACAAAAACTCGCCAAAAAAAGAAAATATATTCCTAAAACCGGCTTGTCTGTTGTATTCTCCGCGTCCATACTCTGGGAAGAAGCTGTACAAAGCACATGACGAGTCTGAACCAATGAGAATATTAGACCCGCCCACTGCTGCTTGTGATTGGTCAAACTAACTGTCAATCTCTTTTAGGAGCCAATGATGTGTTTCGGACTAATAGAATTAGCCCTCCTTCTGAACTTTACAAACGTGCAACAGAAAACGGGCGGGACAAGCACCTGTCAATCATCTCCATAGACTCCAGCAGTTTGGACTGAGCTGCTGCGGACTAACGAAAATTAGCCCTGCTTGCCTTTTTTTAGGATGTTTTCAGCAGAACTAACATAATTCAATTATGAAACTATGATAGCAACACAACAACTCATAGTAATACGTTTATATTTTTATTAATAATTATTTTAGTTATAACCACATTTTCTTCCTGAAATGACAGGGAGGCTTAGCCCACCTGCCCATTGATACCAGCCGTCCCTGCTGTGTACTCTTTCAGAAGTGTCTTGTCGCCATGGGAAAGACTGTGCTCCTTTTGCATTAAACTCAAAGATCAAAAGAGCAATTACAGATCCAATCTGTGAAAGAGTGTTCGTATTCACTGAGTAAATGCAAGTTTAATGCAATGTTCTGGAACATTCTTGGCAAAACAAAACAAGCAGTTTAGAATGTGAAAAGCAAACGTGACAAATATGAAGCTACAATAAATGCTGCCTGAGAACATTACATACAATTGTCAGAGTGTTTTAATACCTACAAATGGAGAAATATGGAAACACCTGCAGATTTTACAGATCTCACTAACATCTGCAAATAACACGAGCCTTACAGAGCCAACACAGGTCAGGCAGATGGTCCAAGAGCGGCCAACCTTCTCTGGATGTGTGTTTGGGTGTGTGTGCTACTGTGGACAGCTTCACTTCATCACCTCTAAGAGATCTGACAGAGACAAGCCAGATGTCCACCACACTGCCACATACAACCACATGCACAATATGCTTACTTCAAGGACTGAGGCTGAGCTGGATTATATGGCAAAAATCATATTGATCGATGGCTGTCTGTAGCCTACTGACGTCATGAATCCTATTGCTGTTTAACATTATCCAAATGTCTTTCTCTAAAGAACAGCAAAACATGACAACAAAGGGTTAACTTGTTAGATTTTAAAATTCCAAAAGTATTATTGACCTTGATTAACAATGTATACATTTTCCAGACTGAACAGGTCACCTCCTAACCTGGCTCCCATCAGATTGATATGTGTATCACTCTGAATGTCAATCTGAAATGAAAGCCACTGAAAGCTGTTGGAATGTCGTGGCAATATTTTATTCTGATTGGTAAAGCGTATAAACTCGGAAGTAGCCGAGAAGTCACATTTTTGCTGAATACAGCACAAAGCACAAGCACAAACATCTTTCACGTCCAAAAAGGCACAAATCTCCTCTGTGTGCAGGTTTTGAAAGTAACAGTCTGTTTTTCTGTTAAAATAGGCTGAATTACGTCTGTCACTGCTGCCAAGTTTGGTTTGTTTTGAACATGAGCTTTCATCAAGATTGTGATTGTTTTGGCTGACCATGGTCATTTCTAACCCTATGAAGAGGGTGTCTCTAGTTGGTTTTTTCAACTTTTTGCACATACACTCAGATAATGTCTGAATTATAGAACGCAAAAGAATAATTTCAAAATACCCACTTATGCATAAATGCGTCTGATCTATGAGTAGCTTTATACATTATATACAGCAAGTGGAAGTACATCACAACAGAAAAAATAAAATATAAAATAATATAAATAAGCAGTTTTTTTTCTCCTGAACTTGCATCGCCTGGAGGAACAGAAGCATGCCAATGTTGAACCAGTCTTAAAAGTTTAAACATCTCCACTCAGTGCTGGGAACAATCACTCTGTCTTTACCTGCGGCGAGTCGATTTGATAAGAAATCTCCTGCCGCTGTGCATCTCACCGTGTGGCCTCACAAGTTCTTTCACGCATGTCTAGTTAAGTAGGAACTTGGCACAGACTTTAAATGAAAGAAAGGCCCGAAAGGCAACTCCGGAGCCTGTTGGTCGACTGCATCAGTCTTCAAAACTCCGTCTGGTTTGATCAGATAAGAAGAGAACACTGAAGACTTCTTAAATGTCATAACTTGCCCTTTTCAAAATGAGTATCAACAAAATAAAATCTAAGCATTTTCTGAAGGTAACCGTTGTGTGTCACTTCACTTGTTAAAGCTTGAGCAAGCAATTAAGAGAGAATTCATTTCTCACATGAAATTCTAGAAAAGAAAGTATGTGATGAAACTCTTTGTAAGTACTGTGTGTGATGAAAGAATTTTGTAGGAAAACATTATTGTATAAAAAATAACCACTACAGGACAAAATACAGTAAATATTAAAGTCATTCTTTGTATATCTGGGGGTTAGTGTATGGATGACAATTTTCCCAGAAAATAAAAATAAAATCACAACAGGAAGTCATCATTTTGAGTTTTAATCTAATAGTTTTAAGTTATAAACTCATAATTTCAAGATTCAAGTTTTTAATCACCCTTTCAACTGTCTTTCTGTCACAGTTTACCCAACATTTTGGGACATTCATCAAGTAATTGCTCAATAAACGCTTCCACTTCAGTTTGTTTCCTTATTCCACGGAACGAGACAATCTTCATGCTTAACATGCACTAAATGATGCATTAATTTGATCACTATATTTTTGAGTGAAAATTCAAGTAAATGCAGTATTTTGTTACCTGTAAAGCCAACTCTTACTTACTCTGTTAACTCACATGCTGCTACAGAGGGACATAAAGAGAAGGTTACACACTGTGCCTACCTTCAAAATCCCCATTGAATTTATTCACACATCTCTAAAGATGTGCAGAGCAGTGATGCAGGTCAAACTTTTGTTCTACTCAGGCAGGGTTATGTGACTAGAGAGTTTATGTTCTGTGGGATCTGTTTCTTTCCTTTTCCCTGCACACACCTCTGCCACAGTGACTCTGTATCTCTCACAGCAGACTTGTAAAACTGACTTTAAAGTGAATTAATTATAATCAATCAGACTTTATAATTTCTAACCATTATCCGTGCAACAATTGTTTTGTGAATTTTAGCTTGCGAACTGGAACAAAGTGCTGATATACAACAGCACTGAATGTGTGCACTGGCCTTAGGAGGAAACACCTTTTGAGGATTTATAAAGTGATTGGTCCTTTTACCCTTGTTGCATGTCTAAAAGTAGTTTTATCGGTAAAAATATATTGCTAATTTGCTGAAGCTATAAACACCTGCTTTGCGACACACAATGTTTAAAGGACAAAATTATGCATTTTTTGTGTTGCTTCTCTCGTTTGAGCACCTCTACTTTGAAATGCCATGTGTTGAACCATTAATAAATAGTAAAGAACACATGATGATTATTGGCCAGATTAATCAAGCATTTGCTTGATTAATTTTGCTGTGCAAAACAGGTTAGGGGAGACATTAACACTAGTGTTTTGAGGGGAACGAAAGATTCTAAACTTCAGCTGTGTAAATAAGAAAATAATTTTAGAACAGAATTAAAAAGTCAAAAAGTCAATTTTTCATAATATGTTCATTTAATAAATAATTTTTTAAAATTAATCATTTAATAAATTGATTATTTTAAAACATTTTACTGAAAGGCTAGGTCATTACCTTTTGTTTTGTTTTTTAAAGACTTGGTCACTTGTTTTTCTCTGAAAAGCTGGAAACACTGATCAAGTTTCGTTCTACTCTGAGTGAGTGACAGATGAGTAGCCTATCACAGTGCAGCAGTACAGTAGGAACTTTATGAAAAGCAGATGATTCTACAAGTCTACAAGAATCGTGATATAATCGAAACCATGATCTGGCTCCAGGAAAATAGTTTTTTTTTTTTTTTTTGCCAGTTCACTCAGCCTGGCATATACTATCCAGCTTGTTGCTCGTTATGGGCTAGCTAGCTTATGGGCCGACTCATTTCTCCACATTACAATGACAGTCTGACAGCTAACTGCTTCTGCTCTCACGTACATGTGTGTATGAGTGCACCTGCCAAAAGAGCAACGACGCTGGAGTGTCTGAGCGAGCTGTCAGGCCCAAAACAAGTGTGCCATATGGAGGTGGGGGGTGGGCCTGTTTTCTCCAAAAGTCTGCATCAAAGAACACTTTCATAACTATAGCAGTCTAACGTCATCTGATTCCAGCTTTTGTGTGCAGATCAGGATTATCAAAAGAAGCAACAATCTTGTCCTCGATTCAGAAGGAAATTTTGTGATAAGCAGCTAGATTTTTGAGCCAAGTGGTATTTCCATTTGTTAAATCCACTTTTAGTAATAACAATGTTGTCTCATCATTAGTTTACTCAAAGTTAAGTTGTTTTTGTTTTCTGTAAGTTGATTTTCTGTTTTCACCCACCAAAATGTGCATTATAAATATAGATGAAAATGCAGTCTTCACATCTTGCTAGCGCCTTTTGAAATTGCTGCATATTTGACTCTCAACATCAGATCAGGTCAGGACAACAGTTCAGCTTAAGCCAGTGTTGTAACCTACAGGTCCCTGAAAGCATTTTGTGGAAACTGCTCTGACAAAGTGCTGCTGTCACTAAGCCGCTGAGCACACGGCATTAACACAGTAGCAAACGCAGACAGGGGACTTCCACAGGGTTTAAGAAGGCCAATCAGATCATTCAGTTTACCTTTAAGACAATAACAAAATCGTGATCAAACAAAATCGTGATATACATTTTTTGTCTTATCCCCCAGCCAGTTTTGAGTATGTATACCTAGTTTGATCCTGATCAGTTCTCCTGTCACATTCAGGTTTTGGGGTATGTCCAAATGTAAATGTTCCTTGTGAGGGTCAGCAGACGTCTCTTTTTAACCGGGACAGTTCCAGTTTTGAGCCTCCTGTCTCATGTCCCAGCAAATATTTCCAAAACCATTGATTTGTCACAGTTTTACATGTCACAGTTGTCTCAACTTTGACTACTTTGATACTTTCCAGCAGTAAAGATCAGACTGTATTGTCATTTCTTTAGCAAAAATAAGGTTTAGAGTACAAATATGCTTAGTTGCACCGACAGTCTCTCATATTTTATAGTAGTGACTTGTAAAAAAAAAGAACCCTAAATAGACTTATCCATGTGCTTTTATCACCAACCCCAACTTGAGAGTGGTGCCATTTGTAATGTTAAAAGCAAGGATGTCACAATATTAAGTTTTACATTTACTGTTTTTTGCAAGACAAAATGTCACAATTTAGCGCTTAATCACAATTATGTTTGTGTTAAGGTCACAATCAACAGTGAAATCTTTCATTTGTTTTCGTTGTCTAACACAAAAATACCTTTAGAAGCATTAGCTTTATTGTAAATTGCATTGGAAGACTTTGTTTGAAATTGCATTTTTTCTACAGGTTGAAAGACACAATTTAGCTTTTAAAATGGCCACTTTTGGAGATGGTCCCATTTTTTTTTTTTTTTTTACTATTATTTGTTTTTAAACTTCCTGCTTTTGGAAACCGATATTTAGAATTGTGAATTTATAACAAGTGCTAAAAAATAAAAATCACAAATTCACTTTTCGCTTTGGTTAAAAAAAATAAATAATAAAGAAAATAAATAAATAAGTTATCTAGGCTAGGGTTGGGCCTTGGGCGATATGGCAAAAACTATTTTCTTATGGAGCAAAGTCACAATTTCAATTCTATCATGATTCTTGTGGCTGTCTGTTTATTATTGCTTTTGAGGTAAATAAAAGTATCTGTCTTTTCAAAAGTTCCTTCTTCACTGTCAAAGTTAAATCCTGCTGTCAAACGCTGACCAGAGTTGCCAGATTTCAGAGAAAACAAGTAACCAAGCCTTTTCAGCAAAAAAAAACAAAACTTTCTAACAATTTTTAATAAAATAATAACCTTTAGACATGAAAGTATGCCAAAAATCCATGTTCCAGGTAGGGCTGAGCGATACTGAAAAATGAAGGATCTCAATATTTTTGGGCATATTTTGATTATGATATTCACGATGGTAAGTCCGTTAGGGCTGCAACAAATATTTGACATAATCGTATCAATAAAATAATAATTTTTGTTCATTGTAACTGAAAAAACTCTAAAATACATGTAAAAATATAGCAAAAACTGCTTCATTGTGAAACTAATAATGAAGCAAACACTGATTTCCAACAATAATACACTTGGTTAATCTTCTCCAATTGTAAAGTTTCTGTCACCTATTTTTATTATCTACTTTTTTAAATGCATTTAAAAGTCTCAGTGCCCAAGTTATTGATATTTTTTTAAGGTAAAAAAAAATGTAAATGACAGTTTAAATAATTTTTAAAAAATCAGCAGAAATGTGTGTTTAGGTTAAAAATGTTTGACAAAAAAACTGAAAATTATTTTATGCCCTTATTTGAAAGTTTGCAATACACTTGATATTCAATCATATCATATCTTCAAAGCTACAGTCACGATATATTGTGAAATTTGATATTGCACAGCTGTAGTTTCCGTCATAAATGGATAAACTGTCATAAATCAGAGCTGAAAAATGCTCAAATTCACCTCTGTATGACTTTAAAGGTGACCTATGTGTTTTTTCTGTGTATTTAGTAACAAACTATAAGTATGCAGATCAGTAATTTACATTTTGTTCATTGTAAAAGACAAAATTGATCTAAAATGGCTTGGAAAAAGTAATGGGTCCATTGACTTTTGTTCGCAACTGCAGAAGATAGTCCCACCCCTTCATTGCAAAACTTAACTTTAATAAAAAGCAAGTTTTGAATTGTAAAGTTTGGAGTAGAGAAATGTTGCTAAACGACATTTATTGAACCAATGTGTTCACTTGGAATCTCATTGATTTGTCTAATCGCAAGTAAAAACAAACAAGTGGGCGGAGATAGGTGGTAGGTGAAAACAGGGATTTTCTGAGCACATCAGCTGCAGAAAAATACAAGATTATGCAGGAATCAGTTTAAATACAACTTTGGGTAGACTAATATTGAGAGAACACTGTTAGAACATGGCTAAAAAACTCATAAAAGTAGATTTTACATAATAGGTCCCCCTTAAAGTGCAGCCCCCAGATCCACAATTTTCAAAATTCATTAAAAAATAGGCCTAAAGTCGTTAAAAAGGGGAACTTGGCAACTCAGTGTCAGAGAAGCAGTCTACATTTAAGCAGACAAATGTATCAAATAGAGAAATGGTAAATCAAGATATGACGATTTGATGAAAAAGGCACAGAAAGTCAAAGAGATGAGCTCGAGATTTGATTTTGATCATCGTATTGGCCAGCCCTAATCCAAAATAAAGCATCATGTATAACAAAATCAGCTTTTTTTCTATAAACCTGGCCCAAATGCCAAACTAGAACTGCTTTACAATCATGACATCCCTACAGCCCTAGAGATTCATTTCACCATCAATGTAATGAATTTTTAACAGGTGATAGTGCAGACAGGTTGAGTGTGTTAAATGGAACAAGATCAAGCATGAAACGAGCCTATATCCTCTTACAACCACAGTGTGTCCACTTAAATGAAGTTTTACTGTATGGACTACATAGGGCACGCACACAGCTGACTTCCACTCGACACAAACCCCAGCGTTACGAGGGGGAATACCATCGCTTTAAATACTTTGTTAATACATAGGTACACATGGGAGCAGTTACGTACGAGCCCAGATGCTAGACCCTCTAATTTGAAATGCAAGGCTGTAATTAAGAGACAGAAAAAATGAAAAGGAAAGCGTACGGATTTGGTGCTTTGACATGAAACGCTACGCAAATTACAGCGAGAAGAGGCTCGGTTTGTGCGGTCATCATTATTAGACATGCACGTTTATACGAGACCGGAAAAAAGAGGTTGAAATGTTTTAGCGTAACGGGATTTCTGTCTGAACTTCCCAAGGCACGTGAGTGGAGCATATCAAGTGTCTGCGCGCACATAAAGTTCACTTCACGGGTAAATGTGTCTGAAGGGTCACTGCTATTATAACCCTAACAATAGTAGAAATAAAAGAGGGATTAAGACGTAGCCTAAAATTTTAGCTCATATACTCCGCTACGTGTGAAATCAATTCTGTGTCGTGCGCATAAAAAAAACTCATTATGATGTTAAAATATTCAAGACAATTTATGTTCATTACTGGATGACTCGTGCATTTAAAAAACATTTGTTTGGCAAGAAAAACTCGCATTGAAGGAACATGCTAACTACGTACAAAAACGTAATAACACAATAATATGACGTTTTCTCAAGGTGAAATTTCTTAAAATCTAAATTTATCCATATTATTTGTAGTCAATTTTGAATCAGAGCATTTTGGGATTTCGTAATAAAAGTCTAATAAAACAAATAGCCACCTTAAACTCTGATTTAGCATGAGACAAAAAAGTGGACAAAAAGAAATAAGTGGGCTAAAACATGAGCTAATCCGATGCGTAAAAAGACGAACGCGAAGTGTCAGTGACAGAAAAGTTGCACTTACCCGTGTCAAAATGACTGAACGCCGCAGAAGAGACCAGCCCAGCCAGGAAAAGCGCGGAGGTGACCGTCCAGGGATCCATGGTGAGGTGTATACCGGGTCCTCAGGTGGACTGCGGGTCCGGAGAAGAGATGCGCGCACACCGGCCGGACTCACGCTGACGCACGAGCGGAAAGAAGAGACTCTGGGACGGCTCTGGGACTTCGCGTCGCTCCCTCTGACTGCTGCTGCTCGTTTACAAGTCCAAGTAAAAAGTTGATACGTCTCCAAGTTGCTGCTGCTAGTGCTACTACTACTACAACTCGACTGACACCGCCGCAGCGAAGAAGAGAGCAGATAGTAGAAAGCAGGGATCCGATTTCCAAGCCATGTGACAGGAAACAAGGGCAACTGATTCAACCTGCAGCGAGCGAGGAGGACGCGGTGCTGGAAGTGTGAAGCGAAGGAGAGGAGGAGGAGGAGGGATCGAGGACGGAGAGGCAAGAGGCTGGGCTCAGGCAGGGTGCAAACACACACACAAGCTTGCAAAAATGAGATTTAAGTCAGTTTAAGTGTGCTTTTTCCAGGTAATCTTAAAAATAAAGTTTTATGGTCTGCATACTGTAAAAAGTAACAGGGCCGTTTAATGTAAAGTGCAAGTACAATTTCTGCCTTAAAGTTTCTCTCCCCTTTCCTCTCTTTCTCTCTCTCGCTCCTCTCTCCCATTGTATTTATCTTTCTCTCTTCTATCTCTCCTCTCTCGTTATCCTCTCTTGCTCTTTTTTCATATCTTCCCTTCTTTCTCCCTCTTCTCTTTTCTCCTCATTATCTCTTTTTCATCTCTCTTTTTCTCTCTCCCCCTCTCTTTTATTCCTCTCTCCCTCTCTCTCGTTTACTTCTCTCTCCCTCCCTCCCTTTTATTCCTCTCCCTTTTTCTCCTCTGTCTCTGTCTCTCTGTCTGTCTCTCTCCCTCTCTCTTCTTTTTCTCTCTTTTTTTTCTCTCTCTTCTTTCTCTCTCTCTTTTTCTTTCTCTCTTTCTCTCTTCTTTTTCTTTCTCTCTCTCTTCTTTTTCTTTGTCTCTCTCTCTTCTTTTTCTTTCTCTCTCTTCTTTTTCTTTCTCTCTGTCTTCTTTTCTTTCTCTCTCTCTTCTTTTTCTTTCTCTCTCTCTTTCTCAAAACAAACATTTAAATTAACCTAACTTATTGGCCTCATGAGTTTTTACAGTGCAGCCTCTTTTGCAAATTCAACTTTTTCCAAGCAGCCTATTTAGTCCTGTTTTAACATTGCGTTCTCTGCAAAAACACAGCTGAAGTTCCATTACCCTATATGACTCAGAAAACACTGATGAGAATGTCCCAGATGTGTGATGTTGTATAGGTCTCTGAGATAGTCTGCTGTGTTTTTAAGTCCATGCATCATCCAGACTGACCATTTCTGCTTCATCAGGCAAGATCAGTTTATGTGTCATTTCCATTGCAGCTCTAAATCCATTCCTGCATGAGCTTTACCACCCTTTTTGTTGTGCGTATGCTTGAAGAATTGGAACAACACACAAACAATGCATCGTATTTGTCCTTCAATGGATGCCAAAACTAGCTGCCTTCACACATCATCACATCAAAATTTGTTTGCGGCTAAATCTGCTAAAACCATGATGAGACTGTGGTAGGAAGACTGAAAATAGGTTCAAGTTTGCCTGACCAGCCAGTCCCTACACGCTTTGACAGACACTTTAGAAACAGTGAGGGTCTGGGAGTGGAGCGCCGAGGTTCAATTTCGTGGGAGGCCTTTCCGAGCGCTCAGTCAACCAATCACAGAAAACCCGGAAATTCCACCAAAACAGCGACACGGTGCTTTCGTAAACATGTAGCGCGAGGATTTTTTCAGTCTGAAGCCCCTCAACACGGTTTGCTGCTCAGGTTTTAAGGAACTGATACGTTCATTGTTCAAAACCGAAGCACGAGCCGAATCAGCTACGTTCACCATCTTAAATGTTTTGAAATGGGGCTTGCAAGCAACTTCCGACTTTTTAGTGTCACGTGTCAGAATCGCCGTGCTTGATTGGATCGACCTAACATTGGACGAGTAAATGATTGGCCGAGGCTCCGGTTTCAGACCCTTCTGCATTCAAACAGAATGTAACAGAATGTAGGAGGGAAGGACTAATCAGGCAAGGTTCAAGTTAGACTAAACTATGGCAAGTGTCTCTCTAATGAGCAGGTCAGGAAGGATTACATAGGCTGTCATGACATCAAGTCTGCAAAATATGCTTTGTGATGGATTAGTGTTGTTACGATGCCAAAATTTCAAATTTGATTACGATACTAAGCAATATACCAATTTTGATACCACAAAAACAAAAACATAGACTAATTTAAAGGTGCACTGTTTAACTTTATCAAGGTGAAAAGTCAACTTCACAATTCTGCAAAAATTTAAAGTCAAAAGTAAAAATGCTGATCTTTTTTACATAGAGCACCTTTAACACAGTGTTTTTGTTGGGGCCCCTTTCAGTTCAAAGTGCCTATGACAGGTTGAATTACTCATATCGCTAAAACAAAGTTAAGATCATTATATTTAAGATTTCATTTTACAAAATTTAGCCATTTTTTGGATTACAAATGTACTTCCTGTTCATAGATGCTTAGCGACTATATATTAAATTGGGCCAAAACTCTTCTAATGTAACAGGTTTTCACTTCTTGAAACAAAAGGACACTACAGCATGCTCATTTTTTCCCCTATGTTTATAGGATCATTTAAATTTGTATGATAATCCGCTCTACTTGATGTTATTTTAGACATATTTTCAAACTTTTTTTTTCACAAACTTGTTCTTGATTCATTTAAAACTATCATTTACTTTTACAACTAGTGTTAATCTACTAAAATGAGGCAAATAAAATGGTAAATTCATAGAAACCTGTCACATGCACTTTAATAATGATGTATATATAAATTTTTACTTAAACATGCAGCTAACTAAACTATTCACTTCATCGTGGACATGTTTTCTCTTTTCAGTCTTTAAACTTCCATTCATAAAAAGCCAAGCAAGTTCAGCAATGCACCGGACCCTCCACGTGTGAAACAGCGCCCTCTTATGGATCACAGAACGACACTTTACGCAGCGGAGGAAATGTCCGGAGTGACCAAGCCCACGTCGTTAAAACTAAAAACAAGAATGAGCTCATGAGTGTTGGGAAAAACACAACAGAGAAGTGACAGGGCTGAGATGTGGTGCATTATGGGAAAGTCATATGTGACCCTTTGCACTGATGTGGGTCTGCTGCCGTCATGAGGCGTGGAAGCTGGAAGAGGAACTCCACTGAAAATAGCCTTTTTAGTCAACCAAATACTTTTATGGGACCACGAACGTATGGTATTGGTTATGACAGTATTGTAACACTATGCCTATTTGTAATAATAGCTTTTTATGACTAACAAACCGGACATCGACAGCAATCAACTAAAATCATAGATAAAAATATAAGTATCCATATGTATTTACTTTATCTTGCTCACTTGGTTATGCAATACTAAGATATTTAAAGAAGAAATAACTATTTTGCTTTCAGATGTTGATGATGGTTTCAACAGAGTGACTGAGACTTGTAGTTATAATAATAATAATATTGTTCTATCAACAATTCAAAAATATTTATGAAAATGTGCATTAGGCTACAAATTGATGCTTTTTGCAATAAGATTTAACCAGGAACTCGGACCAAATGTAGAAAACATAACAGCTGTTATTAGACTGAACTATGAGAAAATTATCCTGTAGTTTTTAGACAATATATTGAAATCATTTTGCAAATCTGACATAATGTCTAATTCAGGCATGTAATTCAGGCATAGTTTTTAATGTCAAATTTGAGCAGTTCTTCTATCATAGTCAAAATACCAAACATTTTGACGCTATACAGTATATGCAGTATAAACCTAAAATGAATACTTATTGCATTATTAAAAATGTAGTGGTTCATTGAAATTGGGTGAAATGTAAAATGTTGAATACCGTATTTTTTGCCCTATTGAGCGCACCTGAATATAAGCCGCACCCACTAGATTTAAGTAAGAAAAATGATGAAGTACATATATAGGCCGCACTTGTTAATAGTAAGTCTATGAGAATCTATCATTTTGTTGCATTGCCCTATAAGCTGCATAGCTCAAAGCTCATGAAAAAAGTAGCGGCTTATAACCCAGAAATTACGGTAATTCACTTCACAGTCATGTATTAAATGGCCCTCCGCTCCATGTAAGTTTCAAAATGCTGTCCACTGTGAAAAAGGTTTGGACACCCTTGGACACTGCTTCAGTGTCATTGGTCTGGTTCTGGCCAATCAGAAAGTTTACAGCCAAAAAACATTTTCTGCTCATAAGTCATCTTTATAATAAACTATGAGTCTGTCTGTTTCTCTAAAAAACGTTAAAAGTTGCTTAGACCACTGTTGGCACCTAATGCAGACCTGGGCAAACTGCGGCCCAGGGGCCAGATGCAGCCCTCGGTCTGTTTGTAGTCTGGCCCCTGGCATGTTTTTGAGAATTGTCACTCTATACATTTTTTTTTAAATTTATAGCATTTAGATTTTTTCAGAAATGTGCTTGTAATAATGATAATTTGTAACACTAATTAGGACTAGGTGATATAGCAAAAAAATTTGTTTCACAATTTTCTCGGAGTAAGATCACGATTTTGATTTTATCGCAATTCTTGTAAACTGTCTTTTTTCAAATTGCTTTCAAGGTAAATACAATTAACTGTTTTTTTTAGAAAGTTCCTTCTTCACGGTCAATGTCTAAATTGAGCTGTCCTAAGCTGATCAGTGTTGCCAGATTTTCAGAGAAAAACAAGTGACCAATTCCAAAACGTGACCTCAACCCTTCAATAAAAAATATTTAAAAATATTCATATAATTAGAACGTTGTGTATCTCTACAAAACAAGTTTCTAGCCATTTTTAACATTAATATTGACTTTTAGACATGAAAATGTGCTATAAGTTCATTATATTTTAAATCAGACCTGAAAAACAACTAAAATCTATCTCTTTTATGACTTGAAAGTGCAGCCCAAAAAACACATCCTTCAAAATAAAAAATAATAATAAAAAGACTTGGCAACTTGGCAAAAAAATGTCTGTGTTTGAAGAGATGGATTAAATAGAGAAAAGGGAAATCCCAATTGGGCGATTTCATCAGAAAAGCAGATTGTCCATGTTTCTCACGCTCACGTTTTGATTTTTATCACGATATTGCCCAGCCCTAACATTAATGATTGTGGTCTGCCCATAGTTTACATTAGAATATGACCCTTGGAAACAAAAATAACTGCCTACTCCGACGTAATTTAATATTTGGCTTTACAAGTGTCAGGCAGCAGATTATAGACCTCATAGTTGTTCAAATGAGGTTAAATCAGGTCTAAAACAATGCTAAGCCAGAGTTAAGGCAATTGTTATAATGCTAACCCCAAAAAAGAACCAAAATATGACTAGATCTGTTTCCACCAATGGCAGTCTGAGTACCACCGCAGTTTGAGACCTGTGTGACCATTATGTTAGCGTGCAAAAAACAAAACTAACCTATCTGTGGCATAATTACTCATGACCTTTTGCCCTCAGACATAGTAGAAGCATTGTCTATCAGTGCTTTGTATATATGTGTGAGTACGTGTGTTGGGCTTGTCCGCACATGCTGCCTGACTACATTCCTCCTGGTCTGCTGGAGTTACTGTAATTCTTCCCTTTTGTACGAGTAACACTGGTCAAAAATATCAAAGGAATATCTGGAATCTTTGGCTTTCTTGTCAATGAATAAAAAGTTATGCATAGTTGAATTAGAAGTTGGCCCGGTGCGCTCCAAATTCACAGAGCCAAGAGAATGTCATGTCCTTGTTCGGTTCGGGGTAAACACTAAATGTCTGGCCCTGAATCCTAATGCACCATTTCTCATCTTTGTGGTCAAACTGCTCTTTGCCTTGCTTGCTTTTCTCCTTGGACTTCAACAGAATGAGTGCTTGTAATTTATCTTAGGAGAAAATGCATTTATTCATACGTCTCAAACAAGAAGAACTTCAAAACCCCGTAGCTTGTAGCACTTTATCTTAGTCGTCTATACCCCAAAAAAGAAGCATTTAAATCATATAATGCCACTTCAAGGCACTTTAGGTTCATTAATTTCATAAAAACAAGAACATTTTAGCCATAGACACATTTAAAAAGGACTGCATTAAGCCGTTGCCTGTAAAATTTCACAGTTTTAAAGATGCACTCTTTTTGGTGGTGGGTCCTCTTCCTGTTTGTCTCTATAGCTCTGTTTTTATAGGACAGGGCGGTACGGATGGCCCTGCTTTCACAGTGGACCGTGGAGCAGGCCTAGTGACAGCTTACATCAGTCTCCTCTTTAAGCTTGATGATTGGACAAGAGGAAACACAGGTTTGGCAGTGCGCGCTGGTCCGGAGTCCCGTTGGGAGTAGAATACAGAGGCTTTAGGGCTGGAACAGACTGCTGCGGGGTCCTAGGAGATGGGGAGGCATTGATGGACATGTTTTTAGGGACAGGGGAAACCGGAGTACCCGGAGGAAACCTACGCAGACACAGGGAGAACATCCAAACTCCACATAGACTCCCTGGGTTTTCTTTTAGTCAAACTCAGGACCTTCTTGCTATGAGACCAGAGCACTAACCGCTGCACCACCGCGTCGCTTGATCAGTATAATTCCTACTGACTTTCATTTATTTTTGCCACTCACTGCTGTTTTTCAATTTATTTAGATCAACAAGTTCCAGGCAAATGAATGAAGTGCACGGAAGAGCAGAGGCTGTGAATAATTGCATGTTTGATAGGCAGATATGTCACTATAAACTTGATTTCACAGACTAAGAAAGTTGCGATTTAGGATTGACTTTGGGGCTATCTTGCTAAACAAACAAACCAACAATGAATTTCAAACCAGCCACAATCTGTTTTTGCACGGTTACAATGTTTGTCTGTTCTTCACCACTAAAATCCCTCTTATTTTAGAAATTCGTCTATTATTTATAAGTCTTTCTGAGTCTTTGCAAGCGCCATTGAGCTGTTGTTTGCTGTCAGATTCATTCTCCGTCACTGTCTTTGTAATCCCTGCATCGCCTGCCTCATTATACGGTAATTAAAAACAAAAAAGGCTGGCACAGTGACGCACAGCTCTTCTCGCTCTCTCCTATGGGGCACGAACTGAGTCAATGTGCTTAGTCAACACAGCATCTGGTTGTTGTCTGAAGTGACTTTGAATTGGACCGCAAATTAAAACTGTAAAGTCTGTAAAAGTTTGACAGATTTGAGCTAAACTGGGAAAGGTTATTGTTGAGTAAGCTGCAACATCTGTAGCAAATGTAGTTATAAAAAGTTGAATCGTTGTGTATACATGAGAGCTTTAATTACAAATAAAAATAATTTAAGTCTGAATAAAAATGTATTCCGCTTTGAACAGATCATGCAAACACATAATTCCTAATGAAAAGGATTATTTGGATTTAAACCTAAATCCAAAGTAAGTGGTTGGTTTATTCTGCTTTTTAAGCCAAATTACTTTATTCCTTTATCGTGTAACCGTTTATTCTGCTTAAAAATTAGGTTCGTACTGCGCACACTCGCTGTTTTGCCTCTGACCTGGTGACACACAGCAAGATGGTGGATTGGACCTAAATGAATGAATGCGCTACAGAAGCTACAAATAATGAAGAGTGGATGATAGAGGCAGCGGAAAGTTTTGAACAAAGAATATACACGAACAGACACTGCGCAGATTCGAAACAAGTGCAAAAATTGGACAACAACTTCTCCTCGGCTTACAGAACATTAAGTGGAGCTGGATGATGTGATTCTCCAGCTGCTGCTTAAAAACAATCATCGGAACGACTCCTAAAAAAGTTAGTATCATGTTTGCATCCATGGCGTTACAACAAATCCAGATGATATAAAAGCCAGTATCCAACTGATGTGTGTTTTTCGGGTAAACATTATTACGTAATGATGTACGTCAGAACTCTTCCTAACCCCCAGACGTTAAGCAGAATTAAGTAAAGCCGATTTAGCGTGCTTTCCATGTAAACTTGAAGGAAAATATTTGAATTTCGAACTATTTATTCAAATAATTTATTCAGAATTTTAAAACATACTGTAAATTTGGACGCTATTCAAGTAACTTCAGTTCAGATTGCAACGAGTAATACAGTATATTGTCAGCTTTTTTAAGTAATGAGTTGCTTTATGAAAAAAGAAAATAACATGCTTTTTTGGCAAGTCAAATTTTCTTGAATTAAGAATGTACCATCTTTATTTGAGCAGATGTGTACTAGGAATAAATGTTTGTGCTTATTTGACAAACATGTCATATTCTAACTAATAGGAGAAACTTTTTGCACAATAAAAGTGCACTGGTTAACTTTTTGGCCCCAAAAAGACACTTGAATAAAAGCATGTTTTTGCCATTTAGTTTTCTTTGTTGCACGAAAAAATTATAAAAATGTGTGTCTTTACTTAAATGAGCCTTGATGACCATTATATGGTTATTTGGTCAGGAGAAGGGTCTGCTCATATTTGTTTCTAGAGAAAGAGGTTGCTGTTGCTGTATTTTCACATTATGATATAAAATGTAAGAATAGTTTAGTGTGGCCATACCAGCATGCCAAAGCCTGATCCCGTCAGATCTCAGAAGCTAAGCAGGGTTGGGCCTGGGCAGTACTCGGATGAGAGACCGCTGAAGAAGCTCAGGAGCCACAGTGGGGCAACAGAGGAGAAACTCGTTGTTGTGTCCTTAGGCAAGACACTTCACCCACATTGCCTAATATGGATCTGGTGTGTGCATGAATGGTTGGTGGTGGTCGGAGGGGCCGATGGCGCAAGATGGAAACCTCGCTTCCTTCAGTCTGCCACAGGGCAGCTGTGGCTACAATAGTACCTTACCACTTCCCAGTGTGTAATGAATGAATAATGCAGAATGTGAAGCATCTTGAAAAGCGTTGTATAAATCCAATGCATTATTATTAACTTTTAGTGAATTGTGTAGTTGTTACACAGTGCACCTTTAAATAAGAAAACATTCACATTAATGTTCACATTCACAATCAGGGCCACTTTAATCCTGACTTCATAGGCTCTGGTGTTGCTTTAGTCCTTGTACAGGATTAAGATGCACCAAAGAGTTTGGAGTTTATTAACTTTCTGACCCCAGCACAGCTCTGACTGCCGGTGGGCTCTCGATGACAAATGGCTTGTGCCTGTGGCCTTATCTGGACCAAGCCTTCATCTTCCTTTAACTGTGCACACCTGAACAGCCCCTGAGCTTGGCCACATTCAAAGCTAAAGATAAAAGCTAACGTGTTGGATCCAGCCACCTGCAGCAGCCTTCTCTCTCCTCCTCCCTTTTCCTCTGACACACACAGCCGTCAACTCTGGCCTCTAATCAGGCTCTGCTGAGGGTGACACCCCCAGGAATGTTTTCAGTAACACCAGGCAAGAACAGACTGTACAAAAGCCAAAGATTAGTCAGACAGAGCTCATTCGGTCATTGCAACAACAGTAATAAAATAAGAAAATGTAAAGATTGGGTAGCTAACTTTTTAGTAGTAAACTTGGTGTTTTCCACAAAAAGTATATGATAAAGGCAGCACTTTGTGAAAAATTAGACCACTGAGTACTGTTTGAATTTATTAATAAAAAATTGTAGTTCTCATACGGAGCCGAATGCAGAGTTCTGATTGGCTGAGCTTGGGTGGTCCTCTTCCGTTTCATTTTGTTGTTTGTAAAAAGACATTTTTTGCAACCAAAATAAATACATGTTGATATTAACCACGTGTCGGAGGATTTTGGAGAGGAAGTTGTCAGATTTAAACCTAAATTGTGTGAAAATCAGTTACCCAACCTTTAAGTAAACATTTTTGAGCAAGAAAAGTCTGCCTAGAGGTGGTATTTTATAGCCTTCAGATTAAACCAAGTGTGACATTTTTTTTCTTTTTTCAGAAGAACTTTAAAGTCAGGGCATAGCACCGAACATCTGATTGTAATAATGTCTCATTCTTCAAACAGGTCAAAGGTCAGCTATAAAGTTCAAAACAATTCAGAACTTTACAATAAAGGTATGGAACTCACAAGAATCTTCGTTTACGGTAAGCTGTTTCACCTCTCCACAGATCTGACTTCACTCATGTCCTACTGTGTAACATTCTAGTGCCTTCCCTCAATTTCATTTCACTCCAACTACTAGGTCAGTTATCATAGGACTGCATATGGTTCCCAAAAGGCAGGAAGCATGGTCATTCAATCAGTGAACAGGAGTGTGTGGGGTGATGGCCAAAACCAAATTTAGATAGCAGACAGTATGGATTCTCCTCCTTTGATCCTGTGTCAAATATTAATATAATATTGTACTTTTTAATTTGCAAGTTCACCACATACAAACGGCAACGATCACTGACACATGTTAATGCTCTACTTCCTGGCCGACAAAATGACCACAAAGCAGAAATTGGGTCAATAAAGTCCCTGATTCCTGTGAAGCGAACAAACCTCAATGAAGCAATGTCAAACGGTTTCCACTAGGCCTGGGTATTAGACTTCCGATACGATATATATCCCGCTACAGAGGTCACGATATGATACATATATCCCAATACATTTACATAGAGATATATTTTACTGACCAAAATGAGAAAATGTAGAAAAAACTATAGAAAAGTATCGTATACTATCCGTAAAAGATGACACTTTGTTGAGTACAGGACTCCTTAATATCAAATTTAAGAATGTAACTTTGATTATGTAGAATAACAAAATGCAGAGGAATTGTGTTTCTCATACAAGTGTCCTATGAATAACTCATTTTCAGCTCAATAGTTTCAGCCTTAAAGCAGCAGTCCAGGTTCAGAAGTGTAAAAACTATGAGTTTAAGTATCCCAATACTCCTCCTTCAATCAATATGTGTTTTTACAACAAGCTTGTCACGATATATCCAGATATCAAGTACAGCCCTAGTTTCCACAAAGTGAAATGAAACCGACTGGTGCATCATGTAACAACATTCTAGACAAATCAATATATTTTCCATGGAGAAAAATCACATTGCACCTATAAAGGAATTGGCAAACAGATACTATAACTGAGGTGAGACGTATCGATTTTATGAGAGATGTTAACGTGCATCTTCCAATAAGAAAAACGCTCATAAAAAGCATGTGTATTTTTTCATCTTGTACTTGTAATATAGCATCTATACTGATAAATGAGGCCTGTGAAGTTCTCCCTATCATGAAACCAACTGGAGGAACAGCTGATTTATGGCACAGCTTGTGATTTTTGGGAAAATGTTTTGCAGAGAGTAACAAATTGCATTATGTTCCCGTCTGAAATGCATTTTGACAACCAAGTGAGAATTATGTTCAAACAGCTTTAGAAACCGGTCAGCTCTCCAGTTGAGCAAGTCCTGGGGGTGAGCTGTGATTGAGACCAGACATGACTTATCCCTCCTATTTTTCAAGTTTAAACCGCACTGAGGACTGTGATGCGAGGACAACAAAGTGTAAACTGTTGATGAGAAGCACGCTTTTTGAGGTCGCTTTGGTGTAGGAATCAGAAGTGTCAAAAGATCCAAAGCATCTTGATGTAATTTTTCATCACAGCGGTTAAATATTTCATGCAAACCAAATGGGAATTGTACATTGTGACACATGGGCACTTACGCGAACCGTTGAAGCCGCAGAACCCATAAACAAATGTATGTTTAGAGTCATAGAGGGCCGAATCTGTAAACAGGGCAGTCCCAAGACGACCTCTCACTCTCACACACTTTATCAAACCAAAACAGCCAGGCCACACAAGCCACTAGGGCCACATGCAATATACCAGAGCAATACAATACGAGTGCGGAGCGGAGCAAAGGGAGACAGTGATGAAAACAGGCTGTCGGTGTATTTATCCAGCGCAGATGGCACCGCACAGTGGGTACACTCCCGGCCAGGACAATGTGGTGACATGAGTAAATGGTTGTGTCTGGCAATGCATGAAACAAGAAAAAATACAGTATGAATGTTTTCATCTTGCTATTCTGACCGTTTTGTATTAAAGTGATGGATTACATTTCATTTTATTGAATATTGGAAGAAAGTAGCCTATATGAAATGTATTCAAGAATAATGTTATGTTGTTATATTGCCTGAATGGTAAATGGTTCCATCTTTCCAGGAACCACTCACACACATAATTAATGTAGTTTATGCAAACTCTAGAGCAGGAGTCTGCAACCTGCATCTCAAGGGCCAGATGCAGCTCCTCCAAAGCCATGTTTCCAGTGACCTGTGTCCCTCAGACTGGTTCATTTTTGGTGCAGTTTGAGCCACTTATGTTAATAATGGTGAGAGTTTCTAGGTCCTGGCTCCTGATGGTCGGCTACGTGAGTCACTCACAGTGTGCCTTGTGTTATTTATTTCAAAAATATTTTTATCATAGTTGATAATTTTTCATTCTTTATTATTATCAATAATGTTATGTTGCATCTTAGCCTCACATTTTTGTAAATTGACCTTTTTGTCTCATTGTATTATCTTATTTGATGTTTTTATTAATGCAGTTGTTTCTCTTTCTGACCTTAATTTTGTTTGAATCAGGCAAATGTGAATTTTTTTACTGTTAAATGCTGCAGACTTCAGAGGAACATTTCCCACCACAGCAATACAAGCATTAGACAAAAAGGACTCCACCAAAAACGTTACATAACATAAACCCTCTCTAAAGATAACTGACAGTGACAAGTGTCACTACTTTTTGGCATCATCTCTTTGTCGCTTAAACTATCTTTTGGTATCAGGTCACAAAGACTGAAAAACAGTGGTAAACATTCATTTTATGTTTATAAAAATACAAAAGATACGGGACCTTGAGCTCCCCAGTGATATGAATCTTCTCCATCTCTGAGAGCGAGAGACAGTAAACAGTCTGCCCCAAACGCTGAACCACATCTCTGCTTTCATCTCATAGATTTGCACTAAGACGGGGCCTGCAGGTAAGACTTTATCATGGAATATTGTTTTGTTTGTTTTACCACAATAACAGAATAAAGGTTGCACTAAAAGTAATTGCACAGTAGTAGAATTTAGCATCCATCCTATTTGAATTTAAGGTCAAAGTTAAGTTAAGGGAGTCACATCCACAACCATCCTGCTGTGAGGTTAGAGTGTGAGCCACTCTGCCACTGTGTCGCTAGCAGCTCTGTTGTCTGTAGCATAATTACTAGTCTGTATGGTTTCGAAGAGTAACTAATTGCAGCATCAATGATAGTCGCACAATTAGTCACTAAAGTCGCTTTCATTATTTGACCACACTATTACAACGCTCTAAAGCACAGTGAGGACTATCTCACATTCCACATGCATGAAAACTTAACTCAAAACTTGAACTGTGCACTGACCACAATGCTAAAGTACCATTAGAAAAAGAAAAATGCTTAAAAGTTTAAAGGTCCCATATTACACAAAATTGACTTTGTTGAAGTTTTAGTCAGAATGTCAGTATCACAGTCAAAACATACTCAGAGTTGTGTTTTGCTTCATTCACAAACGTCTGAGTAATCCTGCTTTCTACTTGTCAATAGCTGAAAATGTTTCGTTCCACCTTGTGATGTCATTAAGTGGTAGTTTTATAGTTCACCGTTTTTAGTCTAAAGCAGTTAATGTACAATTCTGTAATATACAAATCATTAAGTCACCTCAAGTTGTTACAAAGTGGAGAATTATAAGGCTAAAATTGTACAAATGATTCTAGTGAAAGTGAATGGGGTTGAAAAGCACAGTGAAGCACATTTGGTATTACCACATAGTGACATCACAATGTGGAACAGAGTGTTTTCAATTCAAATGAAGAAAACTGAAGAACAATGCAGGGTTTTTGTGTTAAGCAAGTGAGATTGCAACAAAAACTGCTTTAGGTGTGTTTTCCATGAGGAAATTAGATTGTATTATGGATAAAAAAATTGCATAGTATGGGACCTTTAACATTAAATACATATACATACAGTATATATTATACCATACTAACCATGGCGACATTTTACTTTTTTTATATATCATTCAAGTCAATTTTCAAGCAATAGCGCCAAGTATGGAAATGTGGGCGGGACTAGGTGCTAACTGAAACTAGGCATTTTCTGAACCATTGAGGATCAGCTGCAAGTCAAAACAGGATTACTCAAACATATATCAATCAAAACACAACTTTGAGCAAACAGCTGATGAAGAAAGCACTGCTGTAATAGAAGAGAATAAAAGCTAATTAAAGTTAATTTCACATAATACTTTGAGACTTCTTGTATAAATGACTTTTTTGGAGACTGAACGCTTACTGGAAACTTGTCTGGACCAGCTTGGACAGATATTCAACCTAGCTGCCCCGTGCTTCTTGTGTGGCATGTTTACCACTGATTAGTCCACAGTACTGCGAGCACAGAGATTACTACATGTACATACAAGTGCTAGTTAATTCCCCTGTATCAGATCTGGTATCCCACAAGCCCCTTGGATGGAGCAGATAAGCAGAAGAAAGGAGGAAAACACAGGACCAGATTTGTTTGAAGTCGTAAAGTCTTCTTGGAACTGACTTTGGCGCAACATGGCTAGTTAAGCAGGTCATTAAGTCTAATAGTTGGGAAGAATTGTGAGGTTTTATCTGCAGGGAAAGAACAAAGTTGCGGGGATCTGGGGGATTGTGCAGCTGGATGAGATGGGACTTCCCGCACTCATAGACAGGTGCCATCATAAATCTTCAGTCAGCTTTACCTATAGAAGGATTGAAGTGTCACGGGATGTTCAGGTTCAGGTATTTTCAAAAGTGCTATAATATAAACTCAGATGTTCACAATGATTGAGTCTAGTTTACTTAAAATGAGCTGAAATGTATCTCTAACTTATGTAGTCATGTCGTCGTTTAGTCAATTAATCGGTCAATGTTGTCTTTGCCAATCAGTACATTAGTCGACTAGGCATGCAAACACTGAATGATAGAGTGTATTGTTTATACAAAAAGGTACAAAAATAAGTAAATAAAATCAAATTTAAAATGTGAATTTGGTAATTTTTGTGATTAATTTAAATATAGACTTTATATTATTCTTGCAAACCTTCAATAATAAGTTATAAAGACATTTCTGTTGGATTGATATTGTTATCAGGATACAGGTGTTACTGCTTGTCAGAATCGCTCAAACCAAATGGTAAGAATTTATATAACAGTAACAAAAATAAAATAATGGAATTAGCTGAAGATTTGGGACCAAGTAATTGATCTAAATCTGCTGTTTTAGTTTTACATACAGTATTTTGCTTCATTTACTGTACAATTTGTTTTTTTTGCTTGTACTTAGCAATTTCATGACGTAACTTCTGCATTGTGTTCAAAAAGACTGAAAATTAATCGGTCGATGGGACATGTCTTTAGTCGACCAAGAATTTCTTTGGTCGACTACAGCCCTAAACTTATAGATAATAACGCATCTAAAAACAATCTGCCATTTCTGGACATTTGATTTACTTTCCACCTTCCTATATCTTTAAAACGTTTTCTCTGATGATGTATTTTTATATATATGAATGTATTGAGTGATATGGTAGCGCAGCAGTTAGCGCTAAGAAGGTTCTGGGTAGGGCTGCACAATATATCGAAAAAATATCTATATCGCAATATTGACACGTGCAATATCCATATCGCAAGGATGTGCAATAATTTATTAAATTTTTATGCATTATTCATCCGTTTTTAGCGCCGAGTGGTTTGACTCCGTTCTCGTCTTCTCCTCTTAAGAACAACTCTTGTGATTTGTGTTGGTTTAAACAAGATTGAAAAGGCACAAAAACTAGTTGTGATAAAGTTGTGACCTGTCAGGCATAACGTGTGTAGGGGTACTGACTGCGGTTGCCAGATTTTCAGAGCAACCAGCAACTAAGCCTTGGAAAAAAACATGACCGCGCCTCAATAAAAATAAGTTAATAAAATGATTAAGCAATTACTAAGCCACAGAACGTGTGCGGTTTATACGAACATCGTTTAATAGTGTAATAATGACTTTAAATAAATGTACAGAGAAATTCTTAATTGAAAAATAAATATCGCAAAAATATTGAATATCGCAGTCTCAGAGCCCATATCGCATATCGCAGAAATTTTCAATATCGTGCAGCCCTAGTTCTGGGTTAGTTTGTATGTTCTTCCCGTGTCTGCATAGGTTTCCTCCAGGTGCTCCGGTTTCTCCTACCACTAAAAACATGTACAGTTGTGCCTCCCCTCTCCCCTTGCCAGGACTACAGAAGGAAATTGGCTGTAAAAATAAAATCTGGTACAAGCATCTCTGACATTGTGCTTAATGTAATTGTACACTGTCCTATTAAACATAAACATAACCTTAAGTCAAAAAGATGTGAGTCTAGGTCAAGTCTCAAGTCAAAGTGAGGCAAGTCCAAGTCAAGTCCAAGTCAAAGAGAGACAAGTCCCGAGTCAAAAAGAGATAAGTCCAAGTCAAGTCCCAAGTCATAGAGAGACAAGTCCAAGTCAAGTCCCAAGTCAAAGAGAGACAAGTCCAAGTCAAGTCCCAAGTAAGTGGCTTGCGAGTCCAAGTCCTCTACTTTTACCTTCAAGTCTTTTAGTTTAGTTTATTTGTCTCCCGTTGGGAGAAACTTTTTGAAACAGAGGTGTAAGCTGCTCAAAATAAACACATACACAAAACAATTACAACACGACACCAAGATCACAATAAAAAAATATAAAGTGGTTACAAAAGTCTTCTCCTCCTTTGACTGGTCTCCATTTCCTCATTAACAAGTTTCACAGACACAGTACGAAAGAATTCTTGTATCTGTTTTGCTTGCACAAAAAGTCAGAGTTTTCATGTCTTTATATCAAATTACTGGATACCGCAGGTATTTTTCAATTGATATTTTTATTGTCCTATTTTCAATTGATTTCTGGTCAGAAGAAGAAATTAAAAAGTTATAGTTTGTTAATGCAAAGTTCTTTTTTGAGGAGAAGCGTCAAGTCGTCTCAAGACAGAGCTAAGTCACTGACCTTCAAGTCCAAGTCCAATACCAAGCCTTTGTCCATTTCATCAAGTCAAGTCTCAAGTCATCAAACGCATAGGCTTAGTGGAACATTCCAAGCACAATACAGGCCCGCCACTAAGTTAAGTGTTCCTTTGCATTTCAAGTATTTTAAATAAAAGAAAAACAACTGGAGTTTCCAAGAAGCTGTGTAAAGTTTATATTTAGTTGGGATGGCGTGGTGCACTTCCCTGTCCTGGCAGTGCGCCCCTCCACAGAGGCTTCCACACAGGAGGCTGATTGATTGGCGCTTTAATGGCTTCCTGTGTTGGTCGGGGTTGGCCGCGGGTGAACATCTGTGAGGGCACACGGGCACAGTCTGGGGCTGGCTCTGGAACTCTCATGTGGTTTAGTGAAGGGAGGATTTTTGCTGTGGCTGGTCAGAATTACGTGTGACGGTATAAAAAGATTGGACATTGGTAAAAAGAATGGCCAAGTGGAGGGAACTGCTGTGGTGCCATGAGAGAACCAAGCTGGATGGTAAGTTTGAGTGGTTCTGTTTATGTCTGAGGGCGCTACTCTTTTTAGATTTTTTTTTTTATTTGAGCTAACTAAAGCTGGTACACGTTTTTATGCAATAATTAAGTTACCAAAATAAATGTTTGTTAATATCCACATTCATTCATTTTCGCTGAAGATGTTCTTAAAGTGGGGTAGTTGACTTTTTTAGTTGTAAATTCATAAACGTTGTCTCTTCTACCAAAAAGTATAAAGCATAAGCAGCACATTGTGACAAAAATCAGATCATTTAATTTGGCATTTATTTGTTTTAAAGAGCCAAATGCTGCGCTCTGATTGGCTGTGCTTGAGTGGTCACCTCTAGCCTCCTTTTGCGTCTGTAAAAATATGTTTTAAAGTTTAATTGCAAACAAAAAAAACAATGTACATAAATATTACATGTGCTGAAGCAGTGTGAGAGTTAGAAACTAGTCGGACCTTGCTTCAGGTTTTGTGGCGTGAAAATCAGCCACCCCACCTTTAACAGCTTAAGAACATCTTTTGACAAATCTTGTCCAGATGACAACTTTGAAGCCATAATGGATTACTCCTGGACGAATGAGGGATTACACCGACTTCTTACCGACAGCAAAGTGAATTTGAAGTGGACCAGCTTTGCGTAGTCAATCAGATTGGCATTGCAATCTCATTGTTATTTCATTCACATAGTGCACAGTGGTCAGATTTTATAAAAAAAGGCTGCGTTTAAAACAGAGGGAAGTTTTTGGTTTTTTTTTTGAGGACCATTTGAATCCAGCAAGAGGATGAGGGGGAGACCACGGTCATTGATGGAACAAATTCTCAATAATATGAGCACATCTCTGTAAAATATATAGAATTTGTTATTGTCCTTTTATGATCTTTACTAGAACACTGGTACAGACACATGTTCCATAGCTAAGACAATTACGAAAAAAAAAAAAAAATACAGAAGACAACACGTCTTCTTAAAAAATGTAGAAAAGCTAAATGTACTAACAAAAGGTCAGGTACTCCAGGTGAATTGATTATAATGTACAATATTGAGAAAAGCCTTCTCTTTTTGGTCTATTGGGTATATTCCAGTATATTTCAAATTATTATGTGTGAGGCCCCCTACAGTTTCAGCATTTGCTTTATTTACCTGTAGGTAAAATAATAATTTTGTTTTCTTTTGGGTTATTTTTTATTTATTCAGTTTTTAATTATCAAAATATCAAGATGTTGTTTAAATTTATTTATTTATTTATCTTTATTTGATTCATTACATACAATGAGATATAGTATGTATCAAATTGACAAACTAAAAATGAATGAAAAGGAGCAGAAAGAAGAGTAATCTTATAATATCTGCCCCTTTTTCAATTTACAGAAGTTTCCTGTTCAGCAATACAATTCTATTTACATGTCAGCTTTTATGTATTTCTTAAATGTCAAATTCTTAAACATTCTACAAAACATTTAATTTCTTCACAGTTTTGATGATTAAAGCCAGTGAGTTATACATTAAAATTGAGCAGGTTGAGGTTTAATAAAGAAAAAACTTGTATTTGGTTCTTTAAAAATAGGGATACATCGCAATACTGTGATAATATTGTATCGTGTGCAGTGTATCGCATCGTATTGTAAGTACCCCTCTGATTTCCAGCCCTATATCTAAGACTATAGATAAAGCTTGTGTTTAAATTTGGCAAATACTTGCAAAAACAAATATTTTCTTGGTACTTCCTACAACAACCTCCACTACACTCTTTAGAAACATGAACAGTAATTTAACTCAATTGTTCTTCTCTTACTTATATAATTATCTGGATTACTTTTTAACCCAACTATGTGATGACAAGATAAACCCCATTAATCTCAGCCCACGGACTCTTTAAAAGCAGAGTGATACCATCAGAAGGGCCTAGTAAAACCACAAGGAATTAGCCTTAAAGGGCCGCGCACACCTGCAAATCTGGCTTGCACATGAAACAAAAGAAGCGCACCCAAAACAAAAGGCTCATCCAAAAAGCCACTTCACAAGACTTTGTTCCTAATCCAGGGATGCACAGCAGATCTGAGACAGAGGAGGGAAATCCCACCTGAAAGCTCCAGGCCTCCACTATGCAGCGCCGTTAGCAGCTATAGTTTAACTTTGATTGAGCTAATTGCCTTGCGTTGCTGTGACGATAAGCACCGTAAACACTGGGGCGCCCACGGAGATGAAATTGTTCCACTTTCATCTCTCCACAGTTAATCAGAGTTTGACTTTGCAAATTAAACACGAGAGCCTGCCCCATGTCTCACTTATAAGCAACGACATTAGGAACTAGTCAGTCAGAAGATTAGGCAGATGAAAATATAATCTATAGAGACCGACTATCGAGATCCAGGAGCTGGATCTATCGACTTCAGGATATCGCAGTTATGAATGGCATAATGTGAAGAACGTTTAATGTTTTTTTTGTTCAGATTACGAACAGTAGTGACCTTTATTAATAGACTATATTGTTCCTAACTGGGTGATATATCGATTAGTTATAATATCAGTATCGGATGAATTTGAAGAAATAGATATAATAAATAGGCTAAAGAAGTGTTAAAGTGGCTAACAAGCAAGCAGATGAACTAATGCAATGCACTAAAGACGACCTACAGACAAAACAGCTGCACACGCACAACAGACAGATTCAGAATTCAGAAGGCAATGGGGACAGACACCCTGCCTAAGAAGACAATGGTAGTATCAATAAGGCAGTATGGATACTTCGGTACAAGTATAATGTAATAGCTTTAATTCTACAAATTGTAAGCCTGTCAATGTTGGTAAGCTACTAGCAAGCTAGTTGTTGTTGTTCCAGTGAAGACTCCACTCCCAGAAGTTGTGCAAAAAACTGTATAGAAACAATTGTTTGAAGTTGAGCAATTTGCTTGGACAGATATTCTTCATTTTAAAAGGTATTAAAGTGATGCTAAATCCTAATATCTAATAGTATTGGGCAATATCATACCGTATCGAGATAATCATGTGGAAAAGTTGAATTGTATTGTCATATGATTGTACTTGCACCACAACTCATTTTGCAACCGAAATTGTGACTAATTCCCAGTGTTGCCAGATTTTCAGAGATTAAAAAGCGACAAGCCTTCAAAAAGCCAAAACAAACCATCCTATCATTATTAAAGATGGTAAAACACATTTTGTGCTTCACTTTTCAGTCATTAGTGAGGATATTTTCATGGATCAAAGCAGCTAAAACTCACAAAACCTTGACTGTTAAAAATCATCAGTGGCTTTCCAAATAAAGAAGCTCAACGTTCCTATAAAGATGCAGACTTGGCAACTCTTGGCAATTTTCATCTGATCTCTCTAAAATCTTGAACAAAACCAAACTATGCCAGACAGTGGAGGTTCTGCAGAGGCTAAATCACTAATAATGAAAAAAGTAAAACATAGTGTTTGAAAGGGGAACCTACACTGTAACTAAAAAACCTCAAAAAAAATAACAATAATAAACGCAATGTATCGTCAATTATATAGTCACCGCAAATGTTCTTTTTCATACCGTGATAAAATTTTAGGCCATATTGCCCTGCCCTAATATCTAACATCTGCTGTGGAAATTGAAGTGAAGGTAAAAAGCAGTGCCTGAAGATAGGAATCAATATGATTGGTCTAGTAGCAGAAGTTCTGCAGCTAAGGAGGTTGGAACTGAAAACCTTCCAGTTATAATACTGCCACTGCTGTCAAGTATAGAAGCAGAAACTGCAGCGGTCATCATCACAGGCATGCACTTTGTCAGTAAGGTCCCCAAGTCAAGACAACGTAACAACAATGATCTGTTGCAAAGTTGGCTAATGGCTACAGCATTGCACAAGAGCTTGTAACATGTGCCCACACAACTTCAAAGTCTATAAAATCCAGGTTCTTTCAATTAGACCTCACCCCACGAAGAGCTGTTTCTCTCCAGCAGGACCCCCTCCTATCTCTGGTCGGGATCGGACACATCAGACCCCGTCAGAGGCCCCTCCTGGGATGTGTTTTGGAGCAGCCCACTCAGGTTGCTGTTGGTGAGGTCTATCCAGAAGTACAGCTGTGTCATGTGAAGACTGCCGGATGGGATCACAAACAATACACACAACATTATAAAACACAAGTATTTATTTTCATTATTTGTATATCAATGCATATTAAGTGCACATCTTGTGCACAGGTTCCATATGTTACTCTTGGTAAATATGACAAAAAGGTTTGACGTCAATAATATACTATGACTGAAATTGTAAAAAACATTTATGTCACACTTTATGCCAAAATGTAACATAATTTAGATAACAAAGTCACTCTTGGTCAACCACAGAAGGATTGTAATGTCAAAAGCTTCAAAGCATTACAATTAAGCAAAACACTGAAAAAGAGAAAGAAACAAGAGAACAGACAATGTTCCTAGGATCCTTGCTCTTGGTTTTATATTTTATATTTACCTTGCTACATATCTTTGCAAATCTCTTTTACATACTGTATGTAATTTTGGAGCATTTGAAGCATCCCAGTGGAAAACTTGCATTTGCAGTTTCTGAATTCCAACTCGAACCATCTCTGAAACTCTGGCTCTTTATTTTTTTTTATTTGGCAGTGTAAAATGTATTTGGATGTGTTTCCACTCAATTATGTCAATACTAAAGATTCACAAAAATAGGAAAACTGAAAGACAAGGAAATATTGTTTGCACTTTCAATTTGATAGTGTGCGCAAGTGACATAGGCTGAACACTATACTTAAGTTGCTTAGTTCTGCTTTTAAAAAAAGAGCAAGTGGTTCAAGTTAAGGGAGCATCTATTAAAATATCTGGATAGAACGTTGCTCGCTTAAAACCGCCGGAAGTTGTAATAGTGACCATTCAATTGGTGCTGCAACAAGAAAAAAAAATGGCTCACACTAGATTTATATGTGTATGACTCTGAATTTAATCTGGAATGAAAGTCGCTGGAATCATCAGATAAAAATGTCAAAATGTGAATCTCAGTGATCGATAATTGGAACATGAAAGTAACCAAGTCAAAATTTTTGTTAAATACAGTCGAGAGAAAAGTACAAACGTCTTTCGTGTTCAAAAATGCACAAACCTCTTCTGCGTGCGGGTTTAAAAAATCATAATAATAAATTCCATTATTAACTCCTCAACAACATCTCTTTCGGCGGGGGTTCCTCTACATCAGTGGTTCACAACCTTTTTCGTCTTGAGTACCCCTTAATCATGATCTCACACACGGAGTACACCCTATGTCATGTGTTTTTATCTTTACTCATACATTTTCATTTATAACCATTGCATTTTATTCTTTTTATATTCCATATCAAACAATTGCCTCTTAACAAGTAAAATGTGCTGCAAATAACATTTTTACATGACAATACTTGCAATTTTACCTTTATTTTGAATCTGCAATCATCCCAAGTACCCCTGGCAAATGTTTGCGTACCCCTTGGGTCCACATACCCCTGGTTGGTAAATACTGCTCTACATGTACCTTCAGATTTTGTGAAAATCATAAACATTGTGAGAATCCATCTGTAGAGCAAGGTTACAATTAAGAAAATACCCAGCAATTATTTTTTTCCATAGTGCTAGTGCTCAGCTCACAGAAAACCTACAGATTTCAGAAGGGTTTTGTGTCAAATCTTACCTTGTTTCAGATTATGCAGTGGAAGCAAACACTTTCACGTGTCTGAGTAAAAGGCAAAACTGCAAGTTCAGTAGAGGGAAAGGCACTGAATCATGCTAGCTGCTAAATGCTAGCTGCTAAAAGCTAAACTAGCAACATAATCTACTGAGGGCAGCTAAAGCGGCGGCCATCTTTCTTGACTGGAGCTTGAGTTGAGCAGCAAAATTCCTTCCCCAATCAGGCTGCAGAGACATATGAAATTAAAGGAGATCTACTGTGTTTTTTCCAGCTATTTAGTACGAAACTAGAACATGTGCAGATCAGTAATTAAAATTTTGTTCATTGTAAAACACAAAATTGATCCAAAAACAGCTTAAAAATAGAACAGCTATGACTTCGTGTGAAACTGCAGAACTGATAACCCGCTCTTCATTTAAAATGTAACTGTAAGAAGCAAAGAATTTTAAACAACTAACTTTTATTGTTGGAAAGTTGCTATGTGACAGTTTTGAACCATATATGCTTCACTTTGAGTATTAATCTTTTGAATTATAACAAGTAAATACAGACAAGTGGGAGGGGATAGGTGGTAGGTGAGAACAGGGATTTCTGAGCACCTGAGCTCCAGCTGAAGAACAATACAAGATTACTCAAACATGCATGAACCAATTCAAATATAACTTTGAGTAAACTAAAGGTGAAGGAAGGCCATCATAACCAGGTTAAAATCTTTAATAGTAGATTTTATATAATAGGACCCCTTTAATTGAAAGAAATTTGAATGTAAATGTGGACAATTTACAGTTCATACCACATATAAGCTTTTGATGTCTTGCAACTTTTATCAAATCCTGAAGGTTATAGGACAACCTTCATTAGAACCACATTAAGGATGCCTTTATCAAGACCACAGTAAAAATGTAAATGTGTGAATGAGCTACAGCATGAACTTCACAAAATAGGCTAATAAATTAACAACAGAACATACGGGGTATTTCCCAAAACGTCATTATTTAATTAAAATGGTACAAAGAAGACATGTGGAAATAGTTATGAACATGGAAATGTTTAGTCTTTCAACCAAGAGGCACTGTCACAACAGATAACCATCAAAAATACAATTGTTTGTTGTTCAGATGAGAAGATTTAGAAGATTAGTAAAATAAGTTCAATTCATCTGTTCTCTAAAGATTCAATTTTGTCTCGTTGAAAAATAAAGTCAGTCAGAATCAACAAATACGTCATGTTAAACTAGCTACATAAACTATTTTTGACACAGGGAGGAAAAATAAATGTAATGCCAGACATTTTAAGGAAATCTAATAGAGCTTAAATGTTTATGTTGGATTTCAGCAGCGTGTTCAAATTAGATATGCAAGCAAGTCCCTCTCATTCATCGCAACAAGACAGCTAATTAAAATCTTTAATTGAATGCTTTTAGACATCAGAAATAAATGGCTGTTGTTTTATTTACTTGTGCTCCACTACAGTTAATTATAGCACTCAAATCTATCAGTCAGTTTAGAGTTTAATTAGCAAAAGTTAACTTTGGTGCAAACATATTTACAAAAAGTTACTGGTAGATGGTTGGGGAGATACTTCAGCATTAGGGTTTTGTGAGAAATATCTAAATGTGATTTTAAGTATGTGATTCGTTTTGTGATTAATGTTTAATGTTTCAAAAAACAGTTTTTGTCCAGAATCACATGTTGTAGTACTTTTTTTTAATACATTATTTTGATACTAGCCTTACAAAGGGGCACCAAAATATGTAGTGGTTTATTAATTAAGACAGATTTTATGTAAGCCTCACACTGGGCACCAAACATGCCTTTTATTAAAGATTTATCTAACCTCTGTAAGATGGAACACAGAACAGTGAGTACACATAAGGCTTCAAGGTTTGATAAATAGAATCGAAATATAAATTATTGTTCAGGGCACCACTCACCAAAGTGAGAAATAATTTATTCTAATACCAAATCTTTTAATTAAGAATGTATTGATTAATTAAATAGTTGGTCTAATCTGAAGGTTGTAAGATCTTTTCACATTTCCATTGACTCCATTCTGAAAATTCTTCTTACCAAAATAAGTTGTGGTTTATGAAGATTTATTGACTAGAAAATGACATACAGTGTTTAAATAAAGTCTGCAGATGAGTTTCCTTAAATGCACAATAAGAGTCTAGACTGTTTATCTAAACCTATATGCATTAACTGTGTCTATACCAGCCCAATGTGACAGTTTTCATTTCATACGACCGGAGTTGAAGATGGCTGAGTACTTCCTTCTCTTGGATAAAGAGTTACGCTGTGAGGAGATGGGCTGCTCGCTGCGCCGGGCACGTGGTGTCTGGGGGTCGCAGGGTAGGGTGGTTGAAGTTGCAAAATGTCCTTTTGCTTGAGCTTGCCTTAATCAATGTCCACATCCAAAAATGCGGAGACGAGATGGAGTTTAGGGTGTTGGCCCATGTCTTTGTTTTTCCATCTCTGTAATTGTAAAGGCTGAAAATTCTCAAAAGGCTCCTTGGGGTTCTACGTCATCACCCAATTACAGAAAAAAACAAAACACAAATATCAAAAGTGATCATTTTGCACATCATTGTCAAAGTTAGCTGTCTTATATAGGTCAGACTTTACTCAGATGTGTTCAGTTTTCTTATGTTTACAACAGTTTAAATATATAGTTTTAGCTAACTTTAAGTAAGTACAGTTTATAGAGCAAATTTGACTGAACTAAATAATCTCAAAAATTTGGTTTGGCTCAAGTATGGTTAGCATCTGTAACACACAAGACTGACTAAACATACATTAAATTGAAATTTCTTATGTAAAACTTCCTGAACTATGCAGATTGAGAAAATGTTTAAGGATTCACCTTATTCTTCATTGTATAGCTTGATTAAAAAGTGTTTTGGTACAGAGTCTGCTTAGTGCTTGTGTCCAAGATTTTTATAACAGACAGAATCTCAAATACAATTCTGTCTGCAATAAAAATTCAGATGTCTGGTGCAAGCCAAGTGACCTCTATGTAACATTTTCCTCAGTCACTCATCAAAGCTCTTCATTTCATCCACAAAGACTCCACAACCTTTCAACCAGAAACTACAGGGTTCAGTTCACAACTGACACGAGCGTGAACACATCTGCTTCTGTTTACAGCCAACGCAAGACAAATGTTGATTTTTACAAATATTTTTCTACGAGACATTTATGACAGAGTTATCACGCGTTCAGTCAAGTAAAACATGTATAACAAAACAACTGTGCAACATTCTATGCTTCATTATTCTTCAGTGATGGAAGAAGTATCTAAATGTGTTATTTAAGTGAAAGTACAAATAAAGGAGCAAAAATGTACTCAAGTAAAAGTAAAAATCACACACACATACGTATATATAAAAAGCACATATATCACTACATAAATCTACAAACAACTTTTTGACCAAAAATAAACTTGAATAAAAGCATGTTTTTGTCATGTTGTATTCTTTATTGCATTAAAACAACCATAAAAATCTGTGTTTTTACAAGTCTGCGTGATCACAAAAATGCTTATTGGCCGGGAGGAGGGCTTCTTCTTGTCAACTACAACGATGGCTTGCAGGAGAACCGAGGTATACGACAAGGTACAGAACAACATCACAACTATAATTTTATCTGTGTGTGTAGAGAGAGAGTGTGTTAGAGGTGCACCGACACAGGCAACGACATATTAAGGGTTGCACGACTACTGAATTTTAGTAATGGACTAGTCGAGAGCTAGTCGATGATGAAGTCACTAACAAAAACAAAGATCCAAAGGTGCAATGATTTTGCTTGGGCGATTGTTAGAAACTATTTACTAATACAGACCATACAATCTGAAAACATTAGACTTACTTTATGTTCTGTAACAAAGCTGAACATAGGCTCTTTGATTTTACATAAAACAAAAAAAATCTAACAGGTAAATAAGCCTATTTGTGCGTGTGCGAAGGGCGGAGGCTCTCGCTCTGACAGCGGCTTGAATACAGCTGAAATAAGTCTGCTCATACACACACTGAGCTGTGGGACGTTTGAAACACAAATCCATGCGAAGCCCTGGTTCCAAACACATCAATTGTTATTCTAAGTTAATATTTGACACAAGGTCAAAGCAGAATGCATGTGCATGTGTGAAATTAAATTAAATTGGAGGCACTAGGTGGCTACAAATTTGTTTTTGTTGAGAAAAATGTCAAGATATTTCATGCAGTATTTTGTGTGAAATGTGGCAATGTAAAGGTGGGTAGCTGATTTTTACATTGCAAACACAATTTAGGTTTTAAATCTGACAACTTCCTCTCTTAAATCCTTCAACACATGGTTAATATCAAAATGTATTCATTTTGGTTGCATTTATGGCTTATAAACTTCTTTTTACAAACAACTAAGTGAAACTGGAGTGAACGCCCCAAGTTCAACCAATCAGAGCGCAGCATTCAGCTCCTGATTAGAACTAAATTCTTTATTCAGTTCAGACACTACTCAGAGGTCTCATTTTGCCGTATTTACTATATACTTTTTAGTGGAAAGTTTACTAATATACAACTAAAAAAGTGAGCTACCACACCTTTAAATAAAGAACTGGCACAACTTTTAGTCAATACATTTTGTAATCAAATTTTCTTATCAGGCTATTGCGCTGTGATGGCTGATTTTTGTTTGTTTGTTTGTTTTATCGCAGCTGAGAGTTGAACTCAAATTGTTCATGCTGAATAAATTACAATTGTTCAAAAATAACCAATCCAAACAAAAAGTACCTTTTACTTTTCAGTCCTTCAAAAATGTAGCCAAGTATAAAAAGATAACAAATCTAAAATGTAGTGAAGTAAAAGTAATAAGTATCCAGTATAAAATGCACTTTACTTTACACATTAGCCAAAATATTTGATTTCAGCTTGAAATTAGATAAAACATTCTTCTCACTTAAAAAAATAAAAGGTGCTATTCTTGATTAGGCCTACAGTATTTATTTATGATTTATTCACAGTTTTAAGTTGTCAAATTAAATTATACAGTTGAAATGGAAAACTTTAAGAGGTTGTCACTTAAATTCTCAAATCAACCTCCTTGTAGTTGACAGTTTCTTAAATTTAAGGCACAGAACTAACTACAGGATCATATGAGACAGAGGTCAAAGTTCACCCACTAGAAAGTCGGGACTTCATCAGAACATCAGCGTTGTGCTTGAGCCTCGATCACGTCCAGTTCAGATTTTATTTCCCTGTAAACAAAAGACATGCAAATATCTGGTAACTTCTGAACAATACAGAGATGGAAAAGTATTTAATCCTCATGAATTGTAAAAAAGTGATCTTGTTTTATTGCCGTTGGTTTTAGTGACACAGATCCTCATTAGAGATACAAGTTGGAGCGTGTGTAGACCCAGCCCTAATAAAATATGAGCGAAGCCTCAAACAGTAGTACATTTCAAAAGTATTTCACGTTTTTTCATCTTTTTTTAGTTAATATGTTGTCATGAATATAAAAGGATCATTTCATTGCATCTAAGTACATCTACATTGACATTTTCTTGTTTTCTACAAAAGTTTTCAAAAAGTCTATATTATGGATATATTTATTATATTTATTAAGCTAAACTATTGATCATATTCTCTTAAGCCCAGTGAATACTAGAACATTTTAAATCTTCTACAATTTTATAACACTGAAAAAAAAAAGTGACGATACAGATGAGGAGATTTGCAACAATTATTTGCCTCACAGTCAGAAATCTTAGATTATTAAATGTGTTTGTATATTTTAGCACAGACCTGGGCAAATTGCGGCCCAGGGGCCAAATGCGGCCTGTGACCTGTTTCAATCAGGCCCCTAACATGTTTTTGAGAAACAGAAAAGCATGACGGAGTTTAAGAGACAAAAACTTGGGCTACTACATAAACATCTTGAAATTTCTCAAATTCATAATGTTATGAGTATAAAGTCAAAGCCATAAAAAGCAATTTTTCAATATTAAACTTTAAGTTTTATGTGATTCACATAATTCGGATCATGGAACTTTGTTATAAATACAGTATATAAATCTATTGTGTGTATTAATGCAAACATTTGACTAATCCAAGATTAAGTCCTGATAACATTTAGTTTTATTTTTGTTTTGTAAAATTACAATTTTTAGCTCATAAAACTTCAAGTTTAATCTATTAAATAGCTTCTTTTTATGGACTTAACTTTATTCTTAGAAAAAATATAACTTTTTTTTCTCATATCAGAGAGTTTTTAATAGTAAATGCATAACTTTCTTAATCTTCAACTTTATTTTCATAAAATCATAAGCTTAATCTCAAAATGTTACATTATGTTACGTTAAGTTTATTATGGTGGAGCAAATCTTTTATTTGTACTGATCTTCTGTATTCTATCAAAGATATGTGTTTGCCGTAATCAAAATTTGTTATACAAATATTGGCACTCCGGTGCGCCACCACTTTTCTGTGTTTGAATAAAGCCCTCGAGTAAAAATAATTGCCCAGCCTTGCTCTAGCAGCTGATTCTGATGCTGTTTGGCTGTGCTGATTGTCATAACATTTTAGATTAGAACAGTTTTGTTTGCAACAGAGTTACACTTAACCTACATTATACGTAATGCATGTTAGTCAAGTCTCGTCTAACTGAGGCTGTGAGGAGGCAAAATAGGCGTAAAATAAGACTTAAAATCAGTGGTTTTTGATTTGTAAAAGTAGCTCTCCAGACAAACAAAAGTTAGAGACCCCTGCTTCAGTGTGTAAATAGCTTCTGCGTATCAGATGTACAAAATGTAACAGTATTTGAACAAGAATGACGACATAAAAGCCTCCTCTAAGTATTTAAAGTAATTATTTAAAAACGTTTTTAATCATTATCTTTCCATGATCAATATCAAATTTCTTTACTTTAGTATTTTCCTTATATTTTTCCTTATTTCCTTTATAACTGTGAGTGTGTTAACATTTTTAGGTAGACATAGGCTGCAGAAGTTTCAACACAGTATTACAAGAAAGTACTGTATATACCACAAGCACAATTTCACGTCTTTTTGCTTATTTTTGTTACACCATAAAATAGACACTACATTTAGAAAACATTCAGACTCTAAATTACACATGTACAAATAAAAAATGTCACTTTTGATGAATAAAAACATACAATTGCTACAATAGCGGTAAAACGTTACAATGAAGTGGTTAAAGTTGCTTCACCTGATTTTTGCTTACCAGACTTAAAAATGTAAACAATCAGAAAAAAATACTTTTTAAACTTCTTTCTTCAGTCCACATATTTTGCTCACTTACCTAATGCATTCTGAGCCTCCGAAAAGTTTATCATGATGAGTTTTTTTCACAGCTGTTAGGAGCGAGACGTGCTGGTATGCCTACGGTATTTAGCCACAATGCTAACAACAACAGACAAACTTAGTGGATTTTGGTGAAAAAACGGGACATTTTTAGATGGAGACAATACATTGCGGTCAGATTTCTACCTAAATAGATACATTACATATACACAGATACATACTGTGTCTGTGCTAGGGGGAAATGCAATTTGTTAAAGAGCACAATGACCCTGATTCAATCGTTTTTGATCATTAATGCAATGAACAAAATGTTAAATTATACTCATGATATTGCACAGTACTAAGCCTATTGTCTACTTCAGTATATAGGTCCAAATCAATATTCCACATGCCTATTTTACAAACATATTCTAGACTGTGAGTCGGTTTGACCAAGGAAACTGTTCATTTTAGTGAAGGATAAATTCCATAACAATTGGATGACACACGGCAATAACAGAAGCAGAGGTGACCTTGCTGAAACTGTGCAGTGGATGAAAAATTGCACAACATTTTCACCCTGCCATGTCCGATACTATCAGAGGCTTTAAATTGCCTATATTCCTCCTCATTTAATCCTTTTATCTGTCTGAAAGCTCATCTCCAGGTTCAGACAAAGCCCCCTATGGCTTTTGATGTGTCACATATAGATGCAGCGGTGCACAGTGGCTCTGGGTGTAATGACTTTCCTGCTCCTGTGGTGAATGTGTATTTAAGCCTGTTTGAACTTGCATTGTTCTCTTAGATGTGGAAAGTACCCATGAAACAGTAAGGTACTGTTGAAGAGGAGTGCATTGGAGAGGAATAGGGCTCAGAGTGCTTTAGGTGAGTGAGCGTACTGCGTGACGGCCGTAAAAAATATATAATAAAAATGTAAATCATCATGTGAAACTGGTTTTACTTACATAAATCTAAGAAAATGTGTTTTTCATGAAGAAATACATTGTTGACCACTTACTTTTATAGTAGGCTATAGATGAAATGAACAAAATTCTCTTTACAGGGACTTGAAATATCACCTATTAAAGAAAAAACTATAATATATGCAGATCAGTAATTCACATTTGGTTTTTTGTAAAACACAAAATGTGAAATACAAAGAAAAAGTTGGAAATTTTATTGTAACAAGCAGAAGACTTTAAAATTGTTGTTTTATTGTTGTAAAGTTTGTATGTAATTATTTTGAACCACACTTTATTATGAACCTGCAGGAGAATATACGTTTACTCAAATATGTATGAGTTATTCTTAATAAAACTTTAAATAAACTAATTATGAGAGAAGGCAATTATAACAAAGTTAAAATGCATTTTAAGAACTCACTCAGCCCTTAAAGTTACAAAGTTACAAAGAATTCTATAAATTAAGTGCATTAAATTCAATCCTAAAATATTTCTAGAAACAGATTGAACAATTGACTCTGTGCACAGAGCGCCAGTTGGCTTGCATATTTTTGAAAATGTTGTTTTGTTTTGTTTTTTTCTTGCTGGCAAGCTTCATTTGCTTAGTTCATTTCTATGGGGTGTTAACTACCTCAATCTAAAATGAAAATATGGTCATTCAGTGAACAGTGAGTTGAGATTGGTTTTCTCAGACAACATACTAAATACTTTTCAAATCAGGAGAAAATTTAACCAAAGGACCAAAGTGTGTTCATAGAAGGATGTGTTTGTGTCTAAATGTTAATACTAAAGCTTGACAATTTGAAAACTTATATGCACACAGTCAGTTGGGTTGTTCCCACATGAAAGCCTATATACTGAGAGAGCAAACTGACAGAAAAAAAAGAAATTTCGAAATCGAAATGCATCTATTACAAATCACATATTGAACAATTTTTCATCTTTTGGAGAAGTGTGACGTCGCCGCCACCTGCATCTGGATCCAGGCTTGCTCCGAGGCAGGTGGTCACTGTAAAGAGGCGGGGTCTTAGGGTGGGCCCTTTTGACTCTGTCAGCTGGGCTTGTTTCTGCACTGCTGGGTTATAAAGTAGGGGAAAGCCCATATGAAGTCTATGAGCCCATAAAACAGGCCTTTAATTTGCCAGAGCACAGCCTGGAGCTAGCTAGCTTTAGCCTCTTGTTTTTCTGATGCTGTCATGACCCCAAAGGCTACAATGATCCAGTCAGAGGAAATCTTTTATGAGTGGAGCTCGTAACAGGAATATGCAGCACTACAAATACTACACAGATGTAAGGAATATGTTTTATGGAGATGGTTTCATTGCCCTGAGGCTCTTGGGTTTCAGCTTATCATCTGAAAATGAATGGGTGAAATACACAAGACTTATTAGGTCTGGGCAATATTGTGATAAAAATCTAAACTTGAGCTCATTTCTGTGACAATCTGCTTTTTCCTATTCCTCTATTTAATGCATCTGTCTGTTCAAATACAGACTGTTGTTTCCAATCTTCTCTCAGCCTCAGAGTTGCCAAGTCCACTTCTTTTTTAGCGACTTTGGGCTTCTTTTTTTCACATGTTTTGGAATTTTTTTCAAAGACTTGATCGCTTGTTTCTCTGATCTGCCTTTAACAGCTGCATATAGCCACTGACAGTGAAGAAAGAACTTGTATAGCCACAAAAATAAACTTTGATTTTAACACTGCATTATTATAACTGTTGTGATGGAAGAGTCGACACAAGCTTGTTTCTATAGAGACAATACTGCTTTGACCGAAATGTTGCATGTACTGTATATGTCATTAAACAGGTGGCACCAGCAAGTCAAGTACAGGTCAGATCTCTGCAGAGGCGACCCTTCTCACAAGAAAAAGCACTTTATTTTTTATTTTTCAAAGTAATAATAAAAACATCTATGGTAGTTATGTATAATACTATCCAGAGAAACATTAGGCACAGACATTATCTCCACGGAAACAAGCTCATAGTGGAAACACACAAAGTTACATAGTGCACTTTTGTATTGTATTGGTTTAATTTTATTTTTTTACCCATCCACCTTCCTTTACAGAACCTTAAGTAAAAAAAAAATTAAGTTTAAAAGTTTAAATGTTCTGAAATATTTTAAAGAGGGAAAAATAGAAAGACTTAAATAACTGTTACATCAGCTTTTATGTTAGCGCTTCAGGCTCCAAATGATTTATGACATTTTTAGTGCTTAAAGTGGAATGTGTATTGAAAAGAAAAGAGAAAAGGTTGGACGCCAACATTTCTCCAATGCCAAGCCTGATCTAATCCTTCAGCAAACAGCATCTTGTATAAAGGCCAATTCAGTACCTCCTGTAAACCTGCATAAAACATTTATTCTCAAATATATTTTAAATGACGGATGCTTGGTGGTAGTTGGAGGTTGAGGGGCCAGGTGTTTAGGTGACTCGCTTCTGCTGATCTGCTCCAGGGCTGCTTACAATCACTAAGTGTGTGAGCGTGTATTCATCACTTTGTGAGGACCAAAAGTTGTATACACACTCACTTTCTGGGACCTGCCTTCCTTATGGGAAAAAAAGCTGGTCCCCATGATATAAATCCTTCATTATGAGATTAGCAAAATGGTTTTAGGTTCAAATAAGGTTAAGGTTATGATTAGGGTGAGGGTTGGGCAAGTAGCCACTAAGGTTAAGGTTAGGGTAAGGGTCCATGAAATGAATGTAAGTCAATGTAATGTCCCCATGACAGATGTAAACCCAACGTGTGTGTGTGGGGGGGGTAGCGTTAGGGTTAGGGGGGCTGAACTTTCAAGTCATTAAAGAGGTGAAATTTTGCAAGATTTTCAGGTTAGATTTACGAGAAACTATCTATTTATATCTGAAACATGGATTTTTTGCATGTTTTCATGTCTAAAAGTCATTTTTAATGTTAGAAATTGATAAAAACTTGTCTTGCGGTGACACAATGTTCTAATTAATTGATTGTTTAAATAACTTTTGTTGAAGAGCTAAGATCCCAAAACAAGTGATCTTTTTGAAAAGGCATAGTTGCTTGTTTCTCTCTGAAAATCTGGCAACACTGGTCAGCCTTTGACAGCTGGATTTAGCCACTGACAGAGAAGAAACTTTCTGAAAAAAGGAGATCATTGTACCTAAAAAGCAAGTCTACAAGAATTGCGATCAAATCGAAAATAGTGATCTGGCTCCAAGAAAACCGTGATTTTATTTTTTTGTCATATTGCCCAGTCATATTTCATGAGGACATTACATTGACTTACATTTATTTCATGGACCCTTACCCTAACCTTAACCTTAATGACTACTTGCCTAAACCTAACCTCAATCTAATCCTAACCTTAACCTTAATTAAACTTAAAAGCAAGTTGTTGGTCTCATATGAGCAGGCCCTCAGATTTACATTCTGAGGACCTGCTTTTTTATCAGAAGGCAGGTCTCCATAAAGTGAATGTGTATACAACTTTTGGTCAGCACAATATGATGAATACCCGCTCACTTTGGAAAACATCTGTCTGTGTAAATGTGCGATATAAATAAATCCATCGAATGTTAATCTAATTTGTAATAATAGTGAAATAATACTGTGCCTTATGTCACTGCAGTTTGTAGCAGCCAAAAATCACTCTCGACAGTGACTAAACAATGTTCTCTCACAACTGGCTCTGCAGTCTTGTGCATATAGAATGTTTAATCCAAGACAATTGGTCTGTCACTTACCTCTCTTGCTTCTTGATATGTCGATGAATCATTACACTCATAGTGATGAATACAGACGTTATTCCAATAGCACCAAGTATGTAGTTCAATGGATTATCTACAAAAAAGGGAAAACATAATCAACAATAATCTTAGTTAATCATTAAAAGTCAAACACAATATGTTACAAAATTAAAAATATAATGATAACTATAACCAAGTTTATAAACAAGAATGAACTGATAATAATATTGAAATGGAATATTTACATTGATTATTGAAACTGGATTGGTATCCCGTAATGTCAAATTCAGATGGCCTTTAATCGAACTTTATGAAGGCCGACCAAAGTTTGAACTTTTATTCACACAAACTCAATAATAGCATGATGAATTACCCCCAACTTTCTTGGCAATGCAAATTCAGTACAACTGAGGCAGTGTCATTATTCTATTATATTTTTATGTAGTTATTTTTGTAGTATATGTTATATAAGTGTATGTTTTTGTAGATTTCTTTCGTATCTAATTTTTTAAACTTTTTTTTTGCAGCTGTTTAACTTTTGAAATATGTATTTCAGTATATTTTTTTGGTGCAGCTTGGGGTTCTGGGCCTTTTTTGTTATGTTTTTAACACCCATGGCTCTTAAAATAGCGCACACCCTAACATGCCTGTGCTCACCTCTCTCTCGAAGCTTGTTGTCTGTATGGTTGGTTTTTTGAGCTAGCCCTATTTTTGTTAGGCCTTGTGGAACAGGTGGTCACGCTTTGCTTTTCTTTTGACAAAGGTTTAGTTGAGGTTTTTGTTTTATAGTTTAAGGCTATGGGCACTGGCTTCTACAACTCTGTTTAGGAATGGCCCAGATCCACAGTCTTTTATACTTTTATTTTCTACTTTAAAACAATTAAAATAAACTTTAAACTTAAAAATAACAAGAAAAACTAAAGAAAAGAAAAAAGAAATTCAAATAAAAATTGACTAAATAATGTTCACGTGTGTGGCTAACCAGAAAATCAACATAAAATCGCGGAGTTAAAAAATGCATGTCTCTATCCTCACTCCTTAGATAATATGGTTTAATACAGTTTTCAATTGTAAGTCATCACCACAAGAGAAAGGCTGTATAGAGCTTACAAAAGAGCAGAAAAAGTGCATCAGACAAAAAAAAAGATGAGAATGATTAAACCAAGAGAGTTGTAGCAGTAATCCAGTTCAGCAGAGAACGATCTTCAATCACAGACGAGAACACACAAAGTTTACTCATGCCCTTGGTTGGAATTTCATCTCACACAGCAGCTTCTTTTCTGTACGCTACCTGCATTGACCGTGCACTTCAGTCACTCTCCGGGCCGTGCTATCTCTAGAGAAATCTCAGCGCGAGACTGTAGGCGGAAAATTAAACAAGCTTTTTATCTTGCACCCCGCGTTACTTTGAAAATGGCCGGCGCCTCCCTCCATCTGTCACCTTTCCTTTAATCATTTTCTCCTGTGCAAGAGTCTTAAGGACAAGGCCTTTTTTTTTTGCATAAAATGTGTTTTAATGTTCTGACCTGAGAACTATTTTTATGCAAGTCATACTGTTTAATATTGTCAGTTGATGACGACGATATATTGTGACATTTTGGTATCGCGATATCACGATATTAGATAATATACTGTAGATAGAATTATTGTATTATTTGAGAGAGGTCGATGTAATCCTTCATTCAAATTAAATATATTTAATATCTATATTTAATGGAGAAACATGTAAATCATTTCATATATCACGAGAAAGCCATGACTAAGTAGAAATAAATCTATTAAAAAATACAGTCTGATATTACTCAACATTATGGACAAAACCGACACTGTGGGTGTTGTTTTTCACAGGGTTATGACAGAGAGAGTTAAGCCAAGTAAACTGGATACAAAATTCCCATAGTCGAGATTACATTAAAAACACTTCAAGGACGGTTGTTGAAGACACACCCTCGTTCAATTTTACACTCCAATGAGTCCGGCCAAAGATATTAACATTGATCATCAAAACTCACCGCGCCCCTGTCAGCACACAAGGTCATAAAAAAGACTCAATGACACGTATTGTAGCTCTTTCAAATCAATCTTAAAGGTGGAGTTTTTTGAATACTCCATCACCTCCGTCGCAGCAAAGGTTTTAATCTAAAGAACAGGATCCAGCGCATAAACTATAATCAACAAGATAATGTGGAAATTGATTTTGACTTCAGAGGCTATGCAGCGTTCTAAATGTCTGCAGTGTGTGGAAAAAGTGTATCAAAGTCAACGGTGAAAAATTCTAGTTTTAAAGAGCTCAAGCTTCTACAGTCTGGTAACAAATATAAACAACCATATCTCTCCTGAAGACTAAGTTAATAAGCCTTTCCCCACATGAAAGTACTAAGAACTAGTTCCAACATTCCTTTAGCCCCTATTTGGTCAGAGGAACTACCCTGTCCCCATGTTTGTGCATTTGTAAACACTGGAACATTTAAATAGGTCATTATGTGGTGTTAGGAAAACAAAAGTTTTTTGATTCCACATAAAACTATAATGTGCAAAACTTAAAAACATCACTGAAATTAACAATAAAACTAAAATATATTCACTGTAATTCCTAATAGTATTATAGGTTACGATTTACAAATACATTGTGGGAGTTATTGCTTTTAATTATTTTTTCTTAAAGATAAGAAAGTTTACCTAAATGTGAGCCTGTGTAAAACATGTTTCCAAACACAGGTTAGTGTTCTAAATGTGCTTGTGTCACCAAAAGGTTCCTGGACTGACTGAAAGTACCTGATCCAGAGCAGGAGCTACAAAAGTCCCAAAAGTGTGGTCCCAGTCTATAGTTCCTGCTCTGGGTGAATGCTACCAAAATGGAAACTGGAACTAAAAAAGTACTAGGAACTGAAAAAAGTTCCTACAGTGGGAAAATGCCTTATATCTGACAATCGGGTAAAGAGTACCGGTAGTAGAAAAGCAGATAAACAGCAGTGACAACATTAAACTACACACCTTGTCCTTGTTATGCTATGATCTGTCTGTGCTGCTACAAGTGTTAAAGGTGTCGTTATTGTGCCAATGTTTACACAGTGGTTATTTATGAAATGCTTATGGGTTCAATAGGTCTTTTTTTGCACTTTACATCAATACTAGTGTGGGTGTGTGGATGCTCTAAACAAAATTGTGTTATTTTTCTATAACAATGACAATCTTGACAGTGAAATTTCTTTTGAACATTTCTCACCTACACAGACTGATGGATCAAACATATAGTTGAACTTATTATCTTATTCTCCTTCGACAACATGATTTTGAGTTCATTTTCTCTATAGTTTAATTTGTGTTAATTAAAAGGATAACCTCTATAGCAGGGGCGTCCAAACTTTTTTCACAGTGGGTTGTATTTTTAACCTTATATGGAGCAGAGGGCCTTAAAATACATGTCCATGAAATTAATCATTCAAAATTTTGCATTTGACCTCCACACTTTTAATAAATCAATAAACATTAATTTTACATAACATCAAAATGCTTGTTATTTTGAAAATGATAAAAGAACTGTTTAAGCTTGACATTAAAACATATACTTTTTGTAATTCGGGGCAATCTAGCAGGAAATCTGGGCTGCAGTTTGGACATGCTCTAAAGGTTGTGATGCCACATGAACGCAAAGTATGAAGTCCAAAAACTAAAAAAAGAATAAGACTTGGCAGAGTAATATTTCAAATAATGGCCAAAAGGTACAGAAAGGGGGGCAAACCGAAGGCACTCTTTATACAATAAAAGTTTAAAAAGCCTTAATTATTGAGGGCTACTTCATTGTTAAAATATGATTTCTTTAAAAACATGTGCTGATCTGCTTCCCACACGTAGCGGCTCGCAACAGCCTTCTTCAAGATGACAAAACGGCCAAAAGGTGACATTTTTTAACTTTTATAGCTCTTTGTAAAGTAAAGAAATGCTTTGCAGTTTCACAATATGGCATTCAACTTTTCTGTCTTGCAATTAAAGTGCAGGTGTGTTGAGGATGCTCCAAAATATATATTGGTATGTTTTTTGTAAATTTCTACTGAGTTGTAAAAATCTGATCTCATTAAAGGGGTCCTATTAAGTAAAATGTATTATTCAAAGATTTTAACCTTGTTATAATGGCCTCCCTTCATCATTAGTTTACTCAAAGTTATATTTAAATTGTTTCATGCATGTTTGAGTAATCCTTTGAACAGGAAGTCAAAAGAGCTGTTTCTATTTTCAAGCCGTTTTAGATCAATTTTGTGTTTTGCAACTAACAAAAGGTAAATTATTGATCTGCATGTGTTCCAGTTTCTTACTAAATCGGAAAAAACACAATAGGTCTCCTTTAAAATCTCAAACAATTGACTCAAAACCATCAAAACAATCATACTTAAACAAACTGACTATGTTAACAATTAACATATTTAAATATTTCTGATTGGGTTAGAGTTACCTAAAAAACTAGAAAAAAGAGCAAGAACAAAACAAAAACATAAAAGAGAAAGAGTTAAAATGATTTCAAAATGGACAGCCCACTTATCGTCCAAACACAACAGTTAGACTAAAATCCGTAAACTATTAAATCATTCAATTGCTTTAGCTGTAAATGCCTCTTGTCATTCATTATGAGCCATTAAAAGTCTTTCAGGACCCCTGACAGGGTCAAGGGTCACCGAGGAAAACAACAGTGGTAAACCTGCTCTGAACCTCAGGGCTTGTTGCTAACGGTTACCTCTAATTTCACTAATGAGAAAGTAAAGTGTGAACAATGGTTGCAAAGGACAAGCACGGCACTTTGAGCATGTTTTAATCACTCCAACAAACGGGAGCACATTCTCAAGCCAGTGTAATTTGTAAAAAATGTATGTCATACTTTTTTTTTTTTTTTTTTGAGGACGGACACACACCTGATGCTATAATTTTAAATAAAATACAACCTCCTGATCTGGTTACACAGTTAGACATTTACTCTATCTATTACTATCACTTTAAAGAATACTATACAAATGTAATAAGAATGACAGGAAGATTCCACCATTCAACAGGAAACACTGCCATCTGCAGACAGGATACCATAACTACAATAAAACTGTTGCAATAATTGACAAAACTTCTACACAGAGAGCTAATCAGAAATCAGGGTTAGTAATTCAGGCACAAAGTGGTAAAACACTGTCCACCTTTTCTCCAACTAAATGTTATTGCTTCACCTAGAATCATATACAATGGTATTGCCAATGTCAGTGAACAAGTCACTGTAAGTATGTTTTTTCCAAGTATTTAGGAACAACTATGTAGATCAGTCATTTTATTTACATTTTGTTCTTTGTAAAACACAAAACTGATCCAAAACAACTTAGAAATATAAAAACTGACTTCATGTTCAAAAATGTAGAACTGAAAAGCCCCGGCTCTCCACTGTAAAATGTAATTCTAACTATAATTCTGAGCACTCGAACACCAGCTGTAGAAAAATACAAAATGACTAAAACATGCAGCAATCAATCTAAATATAACTGTGAGTGAACTAAGAATGAGAGCAACTCAGAAAAAAGTGTTTTTTTACAAAATATGTGTCCTTTAAAACTCGCATTAACTCAAAATAGAAGTGTTTAATGGAATTTTCTTAAGCATTCCAGGAAGAGCAAAAAAACTCTTCTTAGTGATACACAATACACATACACAATTTATAAAATCATTCAAAGCAAAACATATCATTATGTGTATAGATGCAATAAATTAGATAACAACGTAATTATTTTTTAAAGATTCTCCCAGTCTCAAATATAATTGTAAAAAGTGCTGGACGATAATGACAAAGCTGAATATCTCAATAATTTTTGGAATACCTCATCGATGAGATTCAGACGATATGAAGTCAAGTCAGTAGTAGATATTTTCAGACAAATGTGACATGTTTGATAAGTTAATTACAAAAGTGCAGAAGCATTAGTTCAAAATTTGCCACATAACAGTTTTTATTTTAATTTGCACTTTTTGTAGCGTTGTCGACTGCAAGCAATAAACTTGATATTAAATATTTGGATATCTTGGTAATGACAGTCACAATAATAAATTTGATACATTACCCATCTGTAATTGTAAAAATGAGTCATCAAACTAACCTGTTATACAGTAGGGCTGCTCTCCTGTCCACGTCTCATCCTTCAGACACATGCGCTCTGCAGATCCATACAGCACAAAGCCCTGGTCACAGGCAAAACTGAGCGTGTCCCCCTCCAGGTAATGAGTGCCGTTCTTTCTGCCATTTTTAGGTGTTGGGAGCCATCCACATGAAGCTACTACAAGACAAAAAATACATTTGACTATTACATGCAGAGGTTGGTATCAAAAGTGTGTTTATGTTGTTTATTTTTGTCGTCATAATAGATGTTGTAAATGAGAAGTCTTTTTCAGTGTTGGCTTGGGGTTACTGCGCTGTGAGCTTACCTTATCTTGCTCACTTGCAAATGACCTTCACTTTGACCAAGTTGAATAAAGTTATTAACAACTGGTGTGGAGCTAATTGCAGCTAACCATGAGCTAATGCCCTGACACAACTCTGCACAGTAGTTCTGACATCTCTTTTACGATGTTCATCTTGTCTTTCACCTACCCGGGACTCCCTTCTCCAGAGACCACCGGGCGGCAGGAGGCGTGGTCAGTCCGAGCGACCCAGGTCACACCGGGTTGACCAAGCCTCCAGGAAGTAACATCGAATAAACGACACATCAACACGGAGATCGGTGATGCTTCTGAAGATGGCTCGCAGCTAGCAACCAAAACATGTCAAAAAAGGTAAATACAACTCACTAAAAAGTTGTCTGAATAGAAGAAATTGATTACTGCTAGTAGTTCTGAAACTTATTTACATGAAAGGCTCCGACCTAAATTGTTTATTTGAATTTGCACAAAAACCAAGGTCTTAAAAACGCTGCTTAAATTTTAAAGGAGACCTATAGTGTAAATTACTATTGCTATAACTGCTTTCTCTCATTATTAGTTTACTCGAAGTTTAATCAAGAATAATTCCTGCATATTTGAGTAATTTTGTATTGTCCTGCAGCTGATGACTGAGTGCTCAGAAAAGCCTGTCTTCACCTACCACCTATCTCCACCCACTTGTCTGTATTTAAATGTGATTCTTTTTTTTGTATGAGTAAATTGCCAGTTAGATCATTATTATTGTAAAATTTGCAGGTTTAAAATCTTACGTGGAGTGTGATGGTGGGGTTACTTTTTTGGACAGAGGACAACCATTTAGCAATTACAAATCTTTATAGGTTTTACACATAACATAGAATATCTTTTTGCAGAGATTATTTTACTTTTGAGTTTTTTTTATTGTGTTTTTTCTGGATGTTGTGTAACTGACCTTACCTGGTTTCAAGTCTCTCACTTGGGCGCGGTGGCTCTGGAAGGCCGCGAGCGTTGCATTTCCCACGACAAGGCTGCGTGTGAGGAGCGTATCATATTTACAGAAGTGTGCTCCTTCTCCAGAGCACATTGTCCACATGTTCACAACCAAAAGATCATCAGGGTCCTCGAGCGGGGAAAAGACAGGCACAAAAGCAGGTCGTTCAGCTGCAGGGGACAGGTAAGTCTCCAAAAGATAGATGGAATCATAAGTGAAGAGGGATGAGGTCTGTGAAATTCTCCCTGGGAAGAAACATCAAAACAAAGTCAAATATATAAGAATTTACTGATGTCATAGATCACTGGTTTCCAACTGGTTTCCAACTGATGACAACAGGGTATTTGACAAATCAAAAGGCACAGTTTAGTCCAGTTTTGACACTTGAAAAAAGCGAGAGCTGCGTAGCTTCGCTGTGACAGAATACTGTACATACAGTAAATATACAGCGGTTTTCAGGCTCTGTCTCTCTCTTTCCTTTTCACGTTTGGGCACATTTTCTGTTCTGTACATGATCAAATGTATGTCACTTTCTGGATTTGATCTAAAATCTGAACTTTCCTGTTCACACTGCTCAGGATCAAACCTTGGTCAAGACCAAGTTCAGCACATTTTCTGGACTAAAGGACCAGGTGTTTGGTCTGGACCATGGGTATTCAGGAGTATTCACTTCTGGACTTTGGATCAAACCAAACAAGAAAGTCCTGAAGTCTGGACCAAAAGTTGCAAGTGTGAAAGCACCCACAGTTACTTTTTTTTTTAAATCTGAGAAATACATTTAGGAATTTCAACCCAGAATTTGGAGTTGAAACATTTCATAAATAATGTGAAAACGTGTAAACATGTCAATATTTCCTTCTTTATTTAAGGATACATGTTTTCTTATCTTGTAAACTGTGAGCCAAAAATCCAAAGCAGTATGCATTTTCTGTCATTTTCTTTTCAATATAAACATAATGCAATGCAGTGTGAAAGTATTTAAAGTATTTGGAACACAATACTTTGAAGTGGCTAAGTAACAGAATACAATAAAAATACATTTTACTGGATTCTAAATACATTTTCAAAGTTTCTTCCCAACACTGACAGTAGGATACAAAATCTGTTGCAATACTGTACTTTGTCACCAACAGACTTTCTGGTTTATTTTAGGTGAAATGTTTTTTGTCAGTTGCTATGTAAAACTCACATCTTTCTCCAAATTTGAAGATATTCTCTGGGTTGTTCTGGGCTGAGAGGCTGGCTGCTCCAGACTGGGTCATCAGGTCGTCAGAAGGATCCGAGTTCATCACACCGAGGAGAACTGTGGTGTTATTTATGAACTCTTGTGGCAACAGTACAGTTACTGCCATCATCCCTTCGTTCAAATGGACTTCTAAACCAACTCCAGAGGTGAACATAACTTTAATAAGCCAAGGACTGGGAGTAAACACAAACAAACCTGGAAAAAAAAGGTTTAAATATATAAAACAAAAGAGCGTATTCACTGCATCTGATAAAAAAAAATGAAAACCGAGGTTGGGTAAAGGTGAGTTCCAGCTATCTGAACTTTCTGACTTGTTTGTGAAACAGAATACGTACCGTGCAGGTCCATCCATGTTTGTTCATTGAGAGGCAGGATCTTCTGGTTCCTCAACACTTGCAGAGAGCCCTGCTTGTGACGAACTTCAACAACATCAGAAGACCCTTCCCTCATAGCCACTGAGGAAAGCTGGGTAGCATTGACTGAAGAACCTACAGAATAAAAATATACATGAGTGTTCTGTTGAAAAATTAATTGGGATACAGAAATTATTTTAGTTTGCTGTTGGCTGTGTGGCTTTTTCTAATGTTTTGGATTAATGTAGCACACAGTCACTCACTTATACACCACATGCAGATTTTCCACTACAAAAAATGCTGTATCTATCTAGTCTTGCTGTGACTAAAGAGCTTTGTCACATTTTTTCCGCCTTTGATTAGTTCAGTAATTAGTCTTTTTTTCGGTTTGTTTGTTTGTTTGTATCAATTACATTATCACAACATGTCTATAAGTTTGGTAGTTCTTTTTTAGTTAAAAAAGTGTAAATTGTTAGTTAAACATTTTATTTATCTATTTATTTATTTCACATTTTGCTAATGTTAAAGACCTGTCCAATCTGGTGAAGTCCTCTGAGATAACTGTCGTTATAATTTTGGGCAATACAAAAATAAATTTAATTGAACTGAATATATACACTATCATTACAATAGATCATTTCATAAAACAACAACAATAATCAATGCAGATATTTAGAAAAAATAGTTGTTCCTTTTATAATTAAAATGCCAAGTATATTTTTTATTTTATATTTCTACTGGATTTGTCGATGCTGACACGCTTGATTGTCGAGGATATGTCTTTTTAAGTTTCGAGTGAAATGACTGTCCAGAAGCTGATTTCACTGTTTGATGAAATGAATAGATCTATCAATTAATACAATCAAAACACAGCAACATAATAATAACTTCTAGCCCAAGTATAGCCCCAGATGTTTTCATTATTCATATTTTTAGCTGAACAGGGCAACAATTTACTCACCGCTTTTAAGTTTCACCTTTTCAGTCCTAACTTGAATGTTCAGCTCTTTATGTGGAGACACCACCAGGCTGTACTCTCCTTTGCCATTGAAAGTGTAGTTGAGTCCATCACATGTTATGAAATGTGGGTCTCCGAGGACAACAGCTGTGAGGCAGAATCAGAAACATGACACAGAATACAAGATAATACACAAATCAAAGTTAGCGTCAGGCACGGACAACGCAACTTATTGAAATCTGCAGAGTTTGGTTTTTACATTCTGTTAGAATGTTGTTACCTCATCAAAAACACTCCCAGAGTCATGTTTTCTTTCATTCACATGCGTGAGTATCCCTGCTTTATTTGGCTGTCTACATCTTGAAAGTTCTAAATGTGATCTTGTGATATCATCACTAGATAAGGAATAATGAAGGCAGTTGTGGGTTCGACTCCCGGGTCAATGAATGAATGAATGAACTTTAGCAGTAACTTCAAAGTTAAGCAAAATCAAGAAATTACTAAAATCATTCTAGTGACGGTGTGTGGAGATTCAAAACCCAGTGCAGCATCTCCTGCATGGCCACTTAGTGACATCACAAGGTGCTGTCAGTTTTAGTTAAACTTGTGTAAATGAAACAAAACTCCAAGCACATTTTTGATGAGAATGCAAAAGCAGGACATAACAATAGCATAATCAGTACTGTATATTACAAGCACTTTCGTACTTTTGCATGCTTGTAATCCCTAATTTTAGGTTCTGTAGTCTTGAAAATAAAAAAATTATAATTTGAAAGTCATCAACAACACATACAAATAATAAATATATCCTTGCCTGCGTTTGGTGGTTGGTAGTTTTGACATCCACTAGAGGGCCGATTCTTCAGATATATGTGGCAATTGTCTGACCAAAGGCAGCAGTAAAAGAAACTCATGACATCGTAGAGCCAGTGGGAGTAGCCTGGAACTCGCGGGGGCTTTCCATAAGGAGGAGAACCCCAGTCGTGAGCTCGATCAGGGGTGCTGCCACCCATTGAGTCTTCTGTTAGAACAAGATGGCCAGAACGGTCATACAGCACTGCTGTCCAGCCCCATATGTTGCACTGTGAGGATAAATAATCAACAAGGAGTAACAGTACTGTACAGTGAATATTTCAATTCTACTATGTAAACACACTTTTGTCAGCCCTACCTGGCTTGGACTGATCGGACGCAATGGACACAGCCTGGATGATAAGTGCACACACTGCCTGTCTCAATGTTACAACTATAGTCAGTCTGGAAAAAGAGAAAATATTTTGGAATCAAACAGACACAAGCAAATGTGGGCAAACTGCTAATGCTCATCATTAAATTGGAGAATATATATTTTGGAAACAAAATGTCATTGTCCAAAAAAAGCCAGCCGGATTTTAATATTGGTTATATGAGGTAATGTAATGAGTAAAATGTCAAAACGCCTGTTTATGTTGCCACTATTTTAAGGAGTAATTTTTGAGATAGACAAATTCATTTTTCAGAATACTTCCCTATATTACAATGCCAGGTGAAAGCTATTGAGAAAGAAAAATTGCTAAAATCAATCAGCCAATCGATAGTGTTGCTGGTAGTATCTGACTTGGAAGATACTATAGAGTAAAAGATATTTGACTTAAAAAGTGGCATACATTTTGGTTTATCACCTTATCCAGACACAAATTAAAGATAAGAATAACAAAACACACATGAAACCTTCCAGTGTCTGCTCGAGCTTGGGCTAAAGTACAGGGACAGTCCATAAGTTCATTCAGGAAGCTTGGTAGGGTTTTCTCCATAACATCCCATTGTAGACATTTGTTCTTAGCCCACGCAGCCGAGTCACGTCTGAAAGCTTCCTCCAAGTGCCAGGCTAAAACATGTCCTCTACTCCACAGAGCTGCCACATCCCTGTAAAAACACACTGACAGGTGGGTGACACAGCCAGAGTTGTTTATATAAAGATATGTAGAATTTAATTCATGCTTATCTTGTGTATAACAATGGTAGAATACAGTGATAGTGCAATTTTCCAAATAGTGGAGTAATGGAACCTGTTAACTGTTTTTAAACAACAGTATGTCTTTAGTGTTTCCTAAATTAAATTCTGTTTTTTGGGTTGTGTTGTTGGCCTCCCTTGAAAGACAGATTTCCAAATCTCAATAGGACTTTCCTGGTTAAGTAAAGGTTAAAAAAACAACAACCTGATTTAAAAAGCACTGTAACTTTTACCCTGGATGGTTCACTTCACTACCTTATGCTTATCGTCATGGAGATGCTTTTACTTTGCCTGGAGTGTTTCATAGTGTGGCACTAACCTCAAAAATTATAAACATGATTTTTATTGCAACAAATCTTCTATCTGAATAGAGATATATTAATTGATACAATAAACCTCCCCTCCACCAGTGACGTTGCATTACATGTGTGAAACTACACAAACATAAACAAATATGTATGTTTGGAATGTACATTCTCTTGTAAGATCTCAAAGACTAAACGCAGGCTACATACTTTTTTCTTTTAAATAAATAAATCTTATTTGTTATTTACAAAGCAGCACTTTGTGACAAAATGATACCATCATGCACTGTCTGCAGCTAATAATAAAATATTTTACGTTTTGTAAATCAGAAAATCTGAGGCAAAAGCAGCAGTGTGATTGACAGCACTTTACCGTCTGAAAAAACTTTGTTCTAAATTGCCCCTATTTGTTATGGAAATTGTCCAACTATAAATGTCCCCCTAAAGTACAACAACATTTTACACAATAATATATTTAGTGGCATATTCCTGGTCAGGCATAAACGTGTGGTAGACAAGCAGGGAACAGAATCTACACAAGAAAAGTCACAAAGTGCACTTGTAAACCTGATCGTTTCAGCACATTTTTGATGAACTAGAAGGGTATGAATTGTATATAGAAACTGAAAGAAGCCAAAAAATATTAAGAGATTATTGCTTGCCAATATGACCCACCCTAATTAGATTTAATTAACCTTTGTGACCTGTTAGAAAAAAATGAGTATCTCATATTTCACATCTTGACATAAGAGCAGCAAATTTGACAATGCCACAATAACACTGGACTTTGCAAAATTGTGAAAAAAATATATATATATATACAGATATTTCTTCAAAACTGTAGCAATGACAGCCAATTTAAAAGTGAAAAATTCTCCAATAACATGAATTGCTTTAGGATATAAAAAACAAATAATTTCCTAACCTTGTTCCATTTGGCACAGAACTCGCAGTGATTCGAATGTTGCCCAACTCTATATCTGAATATTGTGGTGAAGACTCTGGGTAGAAGCTGAACGACCCGGTGTTGGAAACATGTGTGTCTATGGAGTAGAGGTAATGAATGCTGGCAACATCTGAAAACATCTGATTTGTCTCATCTGTCCCGGTGTTGAGCTCCTTATATCCCCATAATTCAATGTTCACCGTTTCTGCTTCAATAAGTGACTGGTTCCAAGACATCTCAAGCTGTCCAGTGATATTCTCAAATCCATAGTAGTGCCATTTTGTTCCATTTACCAGAACAATTTCAGAAGTGGGGTCAGCTTTGCTTGGGTGAACTGGCGTGGAAAGAAAATACAATAGTTTATTCTTCTTTTAATGCAAAATGACATGAGCATCATACAATAGAGGACTTCTGGTATACTGTACATAACATAAGTGATGATTATTAAAAACTGGTTGTCAGAGTCTGAATGAATGAAATCCCAAATAAATGCAGCCAAAGCAGAGTCAGACCAAGCCGAGCACAATAGAAGATGGAAATGGTTCTTGTGGGTTGTCCCACGACAGCACACTGTTAAATGTATTTATTTCTATCTATATTCTTTATTTATTCCAGGGTTAAGGTAAAGCTACAAATGGGCAAAAAGAAGTGACGATATGCTCATTTTCATTTACAGTTTTGGCAGAGATGGCAAAAGTACTGAAGTTCACCACTCAAGTAAAAGTACAGCAAAAAAAAAAAGTGCTTTACTGAGGTAAAAGTAAACAAGTGTAAATTTACTTAGTTAAAAAAGTAAAAAGTACAATTCTAGTCTTGGTAAAATGAAACTTGCAGCTTATTTCACTTGTTTCAAGACATTTTCCCAAAAGATTCAGATTTAAATTTACCAAAGAGATGAGTAAAAATGTCTTACTTCATTAGCAAATATTTTGACTCAAAACAAGAACAAATTACTGAAACAAGTCATATAACCTCACGTAAAACCAGTAAAAAAATTAATAAAAAAATACCACAAATAAAGATTCAAATCCATGTTTTAAGATATTTTAACCAATCTAAAAATACATTTTTGCAGTGCATAAAGTTGGTTTGTAATGTTGTAGAGTGAAAGATGGACTTCACAGTAAATTAATTCTAATTGTTAGAAACTTTAAAGTTTTGTCAATTTCCAGTTAATTTGTTCACAAAACTCTGATACACAACAGCAGCAGGTTTGCACTGGTATTTAAAAGGAACACAATTGTTAATGGGCTCATAAAGTAACTCACTTGTTTAAAAAAAAAAAGGCAGTAGAATAAAGATACTTTAAAAAAAATGTAAGAAGTAAAAGTAAAAAGGGTCTGGGTCACCAGATTTTGTAATACTCAAGCAAGGGACAGATACTTAAAAAAACTACTTAAGTACAGTACTTGAGTAAAATACTTGGTCACTTTCCATCTTTGAGTTTTGGTAGTTGTAAAATCATAGTGAGAAACTTAGGAGAAGCGTGGGTACTCAAATGGGGCATTTTTAGATGTTGTGGAACTAAGTACCAGTGCATACCAGTCCATTCAAAACACTGGGTCAGTCTGGGTGCAGCCCAAAGTTGTCACATTTCTGTTTAAATCAGGTAAAAAGGTTTTTGAATAATCTCTTTTGAGATTATCACTTGATAATGACTACGACAGTTTCAGTTTCTTACTAATGACTAAATGACAACAACAAACAATATTCAGTTCCTTACCGGATAAAAACTCTCCACTTCTGTCAAAGTAACTCCCTCCTACAGAGATGTCAACCTGAATCCAGCCTGTCTCATACAACAGAGGAGTGACACAGAAGGCCTGACCCTCAGCATTAACTGTGCCATTTCTAACTATTACACCTTTAAACCTAAAACAAAACAACGACAACAATTATTTAACTTTCCAAATTAGGTTATAAATAAATAATAATAATCAATCAGTGACAAACCGGCATGTTAGCTGCTCATCTGAAGAATGAGGTTTAAGACCTTGAGGGGTTTTCCTCCTAACATAGAGCTGGAGTAGGGGCTCATCTGAAAACAGGACTGATTGTAATCCACACAGCAGCTCTCCAAAGACTCACAAGTGGCATGACAGGAGCATCCGGTCAGCTTAGAGCCACACATTCCCCTACAAGACTCACCTGTCAGTCAAAAATGCAAAGGAAAAAATTACATTCCACTAAAATGTATTGATTGTAATAAATGTATTTAAATGATCTACTCACCTGCAGCTTTAGAGGAAAACATTAGGCCTACTACAATTGTCCATAAACAATTTCTGTTCATTTTTAAATAATATTTCTTCTGCAAATGTTGTAAGCCTTGACCCAGCTAATAAGAAAACTTAAGCTACTGTGTAGAGGTCATACTAACGAAAATGGATTCTCTCTTTGCAAAGAGAAGTTACATTTTAACTCAAAGTGCGCATTAAGAATGAGCATCGATCAAGAGTCAGGGTTAGTTTTAACATAGGCGCAAACGTGCATTTTGTTAGACAGTTTGACACTTTCTCTAAAACTATTTCAAGAGCAAATAGATAGAAAATGTTAATGTTCATGAATGTTACAATCCCGTTAAAATAGCTTCACTCAAGAGTTGGTTTGTTTATTTGACTTTTGTAATCTCGCGAGATATTTCTTAGCGCATGTGCAGAAGCGGTTCACATCCCTGAATGATCAGGAGCATGTTGTGATGGCTGTGGATCTGTTACATCTTGATTGATGAGGAAAAACATTTTTATATTTCTAATCTTACGTGTGCAAATGATCATTCTGAATTATTTTAGCTAAACACCGGTTTAGAAGTGCACATTGTTAGTAGTTTATAACTGATAGCTCTGTAGGCTAGCTGGTGTTAGCTTGGCTTGTAGCTCAGCAGCATCCTCCACAGCTTCTGCAGCTGCTGTAGTGATAAAAATGTATCTTCTGTACACTATTATCGCGTCTTTAGTTTCTTTTCTCGTCTTGAAGTGGATGAAAAAAAGGAAGTACTGTACGGATTCTAAAAGACTAGATGGCAAAACAGTCCTTATTACAGGTAACATTAATTTTACTGTGGTGTCTTATTTTGTAATAATGACAGGCTGTTTTGGCGTTATAACAATGGCTATTATATTTGTGCATTCAGGGGGAAATTCAGGCATTGGTAAAGAGACAGCCATAGCCCTGGCCAACCGAGGTGCCCGTGTTATTATCGCCTGTAGAGATGTGGAGAAGGCAGAGAAAGCTGTTAGAGAAATTAAGTTCAGAAGTCACAGTCTAAACGTCCTGCACATGGAGCTTGACCTGGCCAATCTGCGCTCCATCAGAGACTTCTGCAAGAAGTTCCTCCAAGCTGAAAAAAGGCTTGACATATTAATTAACAATGCAGGTGAGAAAACTGCATGTATTCATTTCATTATTATCCGTGTGCTGATGAAGTATTCTAACCCTAAACTAGCAGTTTTTTTCCTTCAGTATTCCTATTTTACTGATAAAATATCAGGCACCTCCATAATTAGAACTAGAACCTCTGCTAGTTTTATCTTTGCAGTAATCAGACACTAGTTGCAAATCACTTAATTATTGGAGAAATTCAAAACAACTTAATTTTCATAGCATATTTGACCAAATACATTCGTTTCCAAGGCTAATGATGTGATTTCTGTATTTTTTCCTGGTCCTTAGCCATGCCCAGTGTCCTTGACTGGACTGATGATGGATTCAGCATGTGTTTTGGCGTAAACCACTTGGGTCACTTCCTCTTGACTAATTTGCTTCTGCCCCGTCTTAAAGAGTGTGCCCCGAGTCGAGTGATCACGCTGGCATGCTCCATTTACAAATACCAGAAGCTGGACTTTCAGGATCTAAACTACAACCTCCTGCCATTCTTCACCTACAGCCGCAGTAAACTGGCAAACATCTACTTCAGTCAAGAGCTGGCTCACATCACAGAGGGCAAAGGAGTCACCTCGTATGCGGTTCACCCAGGTATGTTTTTTTTTTGAAACAATAGATCGCAAGAACAGGTAAACAATACGTTGTCTAGAAGAACGTATCAAAATTGAAATTGTGCAAAAATATGATAGATTATATTACTAGTGTATAACAGTGGTTCTCAAACTATCCACACCAAGTACCACCAGGTCAAAAGTCAGACTATATTATATAATAAATAAAACTGAAAATGGTTTAAACTGAGGCTAAGCCCAAGGTAAACCATAGATAAGGCAGTTCTGTAGGATGCTAGCCCCCAAAATCAAAAGAAGAGATTTGTCTCTAAATAAAACAAATATTCAAGCTACAGCCTGAGTACCACCAGTTTGAGTTTCTCAAAGAAAGGTAATGTGTTTTTTCATTAACGATGTTCAATATTTAATTTTTTGTTTTCTGATGGGTAACACAAACTTATCTGATCATCCCAACTGGGAACTGGAAATTTCCAGCTGAAAAATATCAGTTCCTAGTTTAAAGCAGATCCAACTGACTCAGCTCTTATGTAATTACTGTATTATGGCTAATGCTAAACTTGAGGCTAAACAAAAGTCTTGTTAAATACCCTGTACTCAATGTTTACATAGTTTTTGTGGCATTTTTGTGGTAATTGTTGATCTTGTGTGAAGTGAGAAATATCCCAGTTTCCAGATGCCTGGAATGTACCATTAGTATTTATGAGTAAACATGTATAAAGTTTGTTTTTGTTTAATCAGTACTTAAATTATTTAAATTGTATTAGATTGACCTTTTACTGTCTCCATGGGGAAAACTTCACATTGAACTTCACATACACTCACAGAAAGAAGACAATATACAATCCATTCACAACAGCAGGTGTCAGTTACCATGCAAAAACCTGACCTGAAGTCTAGTTAGTCTGCTAGTCTGAAAAGCTCATTGCTCATCGCTAGTATTTATATTTTTGTATTTTCTACAGGTTTTGCGCAGAGTGGCTGGACATGCCATTACTCCTTTCTGTTCCGCATACTGATGAAAGCTGTGATGCACATGTTCTTTGTCTCGTGTGAGGTGGCTGCACAGACGGTGGTGTACTGTGCCGTGTCTGATGATGCTGCCAAACACAGCGGAGGATTCTTTGTGGACTGCAAACTGGCCAATCTGCGCCCTTTTGCCAAAGACGCAGGTGTGGCTAAAAAACTGTGGGAGGCAAGTGAGAGACTGGTAAACTTGTCTTGAATGTGACCAAACATTTGGTACTTTATTTTTTATATTTATACATTTTTCATGCGTGTTATTTTGTTTGATTAACTTAAACTTAAAACATGTCTTAATTGGTTGCGTTCACCTTCAAGAATTTGAAGTAATATTTAGAGCAGCTCAGTGTTGAGGGGGGGGAAAGTACTGATAAAGTAATTAGTTACTCATTACTTATTAAAGCAAGGCAAGGCAAGGCAAGGCAAATTATTTGTATAGCACAATTCATACACAAAGCAATCACAGTGCTTTACATTTTACAATTTTAAAATGTAATTAGTTACTCTCCTCAGTTACTGCCCCAAGAAAGTAACTTAGTTACATAACTTTTGGGTGTAATATTGCAACATTGAATAAATGTAGGATTTTATCTTTTATAATTTGCATTTAACTTACATTTTACTTATGAGCAGCTCAAATGAGGTCAAAGTACTGAAAATGAACAAAAAAATATTGTACACCTTATTGATCAGTCTGAGCCGTTTTATCTCACACAATAAGTCATGTTTGTAGATTTATTTACTTAAAAGTAATGAAAAGTATTTTGTTAGTAACTGTAAATCACAGTAAGCAAGTTACACCCAACACTGGAGTAGCGGTCGTATTTTCTTTTTCAATTTTGTCTTTGTCACAAAGGTTCGCCTTTTTTAACAATTTTCTTTGTGGAAACTTAACAGTCAGAAAGAAAACACATCACTCACAACAGATGTAAACTGTTTACGTTTTAATGATTCCATAAGTCTCTAAATTAAATAATATTCTGATTTTTGATGCATTTAAACATCCATGTTAAACCAGATTGTTGTTAGATTATAAAGACTGGTTCCACTAAAGTGCTATTTCAGAACATCTGGCTTTTGTGTTTAGTGAGTTTCTTGAAGCTACTTTTCCTTAAAGGTGCTATACCCCAATTTAATTTTATTTTCTTACAATAAAATAACTTAAAATCAATTTCCCCCTAGCGCACATACTGTTACTGTCTCTATTCAGGTGAAAATCAGTCTGCAATGTCCTGACTATGTCTAATATAATATCTCGTTTTGTTGCTAAAATCGACTAAGTTTGTCTGTTATTGTTGGAAGCATTGCATCGCTCTTAACTGGAGTGAAAAAAAGTTTAAATCACATCGTTGTGAACTTTTTCGAGGCTCACAGTGCATTAGGTAATTGAGCAAAACATGATGTAAGAAGTTAAGTTTAAAATGAGATATTTCTTTTACATTTTGAAGGAAGCAGAAATCAGGTATAGGACTTTTAAGCATAAACCAGGTTAAAAAGACTACGTTAAATAAGTTTGACATTGTGATGTCACATATACATGTTGGTAGATTACTTTCTTACATTTTTGGAAATGTTATTTGTCCTTACATAAAAAACTCCAGCATGAATCAGCAGCATCCTATGAAAACCTGCGAACAAGCAAAACATGTTACAAACAAGAATAAAATACAAAGCCATGTGGTCGACAGCTCGTCTTTCTCTTTTATTGATAATACCTTAACACATTGTCTTGAAGTTAGAGAAACACATGTTACACATAAGATAACAGAGCAATAATCTGCAGAATAGAGAACTAGAGGATTATTTTACAAGATAAACCCAAACTGACAAAAAATTTAAATTTCAGACAAAAAAAAAACTACAAACTAGAACTAAACTAAAACTAGAAAAAGGCAGAAATGGTGGAGGAGAAAAAAAAAACACAAATTAGGGTCAGGGTAGAGTGTACAAAAGCAACCCACTCAGTGTTGTCAGTGCATTGAAGTCGAAAGGCAGTTTAAAAGCTTCTGAGAAATTTGACAGCGCAGCTACTTCATCAGGTGAAGTTGTGAGAAATATGCATTAGGGCTGGGCAACATTGTATTGTATATCATATACCGTGCTAATACATTTGGGAAAAGTTGAAATTTGAAATATTGTGATATGACTACAGCTGATTACGCTTTAAAGCCTTGTAGAACAGCGGCCTAAACACAGACTGTGGAGGTTCTGCTGAGGCTAAAACACTATTAATGACAGAAATAAGGAGTGGAAACATAACTTACAACATTGTTATCACACATCTTCCTTTTTGTATTGTGATAAAAAATATTAGGTTATAGCACCCTGCCCTAATATGCATTGGTCACATTTTAATTTTGACCATGTGTCATCTACAAAAATGTAGTAAAAGACAACGCTGCCTGGAAGTAAAAATGTTCTGGATTGTCTTATCTGCACAAAGCTGCCGTCGTGTTGAATAAAGGTTATGCATGGACATTCTTCTATTTGAAAAAGGCTCCTCAACATTTCTTGTAGCTTGCTACAAGCTTGTTTGCCAACTACAGTTAATGATTTAGGACATTTTGACTGCAACAATCATATTCAAAAAACATCTTTTTTGAAGAAGAGAACGTAATAAGTACAACTGTGTGTGATCTCAGTGTCTATGATAAAAGTGAGAGAAGCTAAAGTCTTTTTTGTTTATCTGCTTTTCTACCACTGATTTTCTCTTTTTACATGTCAACTACAAACCCAGTACTCCGCAGAGTTGTTGTGAGTTAAAGGTGAGGTAATTTAGGTTTTATATCTGACAAATCCTTGGACACATAGTTATTATTGACATGTGTTCATTTTGGTTGCAATTATGGTCAATAAACTTTTTTTTTCAGACAACAAAGTGAAACTGGAGAGGACCACCCAGGATCAGCCAATCAGAGAGTTGTATTTGGCTCCTGATTAGAAATAAAATTCTTTATTATTCAATTCAAACAGTACAAAGCTTTAATTTATTTCACAAAGTGCTGCAATTACCTACACTTTTGGGTGGAAAACACAAAGTTTACTAATTTACAACTACAAAAGTTAGCTACCCCAACTTTAAATTTATTGTTAGTGTTTTTTTTGTTTGTTTTAGCCGTATTTTAAGCACTTACTTACATTTGCCACTCAGTTCTAACATTTAGAATGCTGCAATGTCACCTGCACAACCTCTATAAGGAAACCTCGTGCAGTTTTAACTTGTGCTTTATAAAGAATGGCAGTGCCCCCTGCTGGAGCTCACGCTGTTATTGTTTTCATCTAGTTTTATTTCACTAGACACGGATATTTCTTTCTCCTGGATACAAAGGCAGCCAATTGCGCTGACAACATAGAGCACCGTACAAGCATGCAGAATAATCATCACATCATCACCATCACTGCCCCATAATCAGCTTAAGGGCCACAGTCATTATATAAACTCTCTAAACATCTTCGTTATATCTTGAGACAAAAATAGTTATATGCACTTAAAAAGCTCAGAAAATACAAAGAGAAAACTCGAGTATACCAGCATTCAGTAGAAATGAACAAAAATGAAAAAACAGTAAAATAACAAGTGCCCTGTTGACTGTCATGCAAAGAAAATGCCAGCTACATGGCTAGCTACGTTGTATGTATTTGTGTAACTACTATAACCCCTCGCACTGTGAATCCTATACTGCTGTAGAAATAAGCACAGAAGTAAGCACGTGAAGAACTGAAGGACAACACATTTGAACTGTACATGCTGCGTATTATTCACCATTTTGGATTGGGGTCATGTTGAGTTAAGCACAAACACAACCTTTGACCTTTCAGTAACAGACCATAACTATGTAACAACGCTAATGTGAGAGACATGTTTTGTGTTGAAGGGGTTTTTCCTAATGAATGAATAATGTGCAAATGTCCTTAGCGGTCAGTTGAAGCAAAAAGATAAATTCTCGAAGAGTTTAAACAGAATTACATTTAAAATAATGTTGTAACATAATAAAGCAGAAAGAGCACGTAAAGTAATTCACACCAAGTTGGTCGTAACAAAAACACATGCTGAAACTGGGTATTGTACCCCTTTAAACAGCCACACACAAAGCAGTGTCCCTTTCAACAATTACAGACAATTCTTGTACAAGTGCATGGGTTGTACAATAAGAAAAAGCACTCTTTCAAATAAACGCTACAATAAATAAATAAATATTCTAAATAAATATAATCCTGAGGACGCTTGCTTTTATCAACGTTCATGTGACCATTTCAACAAACACACAAGTCTGTCAACGGTGAATGAACCACATGTCACACCTCCACAGGTTTACAGTAAGCAAGGCCTCTGGCACAAGCACTTTGTATCACAAACAAAATATAAAAGAAACAAAAACACATGATAAAACATGACCACGTCATATGAAAAGGGATTGAAGGTGAGAGACTGGTATGTAGTCAAAAATAAAGTATTTATGCTTCTTTACCATAAATCTCTTCGCACTTGTGCCCCAGGCCTGTGGAGTGCATGTGCACTCACACACATCCACACTATAACACCAGCAGTGTCATACAACAGTCACTGCGTCACTTATAGACACAGCTTTGATTATCATCTCAAAAGATTACTGAAACTTTTAAAAACGTACGTAGAAGTGCTTAATGTAAGACATTAGCACTGTTTTATTAGATCATTTGTCACTAATGTGTGTATTTGACTCACTTTTTTCCAGAGCGCACTGTTGCTTTTTGAAGGGAAAAAGGGAATCTTAACTAATAAGCACCACGCACAGTGCAGTGTAACTCAACTTTCAACAAAGTTAGAATTACAAAAACTTTAGGTCTAAATATAATAATATACTATTTTGTGCTATACAAAGAACATTTCATATTTTACCACTGGATGATACTGACCATATGAGAAAATATTTATCCCTGGGCACATTTACTTGACTGTTTTGAGTCCCACTGTTGTTCTTGGATAACTGTTACTCCCACAAACACAGTTGTCTTGCAGCACATCTCATCCAAACGGGATTAGACAATAGTAAGAAATATGTAAGAAAGAACAATGCAAACAAAGTTGTTGATTTGAATGTGGGTGCTGTAGCATACGTATCAAACAATAAGCAAATTACAAAAACTGCCAAGATCATTTTCCACTTAAGCCACAATAGAAAACAGTCACTGTTATAATGGGAAAACATGCTTCTTAGAAAGAACAAATAACCCTTGACTCTAGAAACCACTGGCATTAAGAATTTTGAATTATACAAATTACATATACAAATGTGAAATTATAATAATTCTCATAAATATGATAGTAATAGATTTATCTTAAAACTTTACATACTGTACTTCCAGTGCAGTGTTTATGACACACCGAGTTGATGATTCACGTAAGAACAAGAGGGCTGTTAGGGAAGAGACCACAGGACAAAGGAATCATGGTGAGTGCTGCATTCTTCAGTGCATCAGAAGAAGAGGAGGAGGAAGTCTGGAGCTGGTCGCTTCGATAGTCATCAAAGAGACATGAGATGGTCAGGTACAGGGGCAGTAAAGAAGAGATGCATGCTGGGATTTTTTACCCATGACAAAAAGGCGTCTGTCCCTAAAACAACCCTGCTCTCCTCCCTCCTCTTCTTTCTCTTTTTCTTTTAGTAGAGCACTCCTTTCAGAGACAACATGGCATTCAACCTAAAAAGAAGTGCAGTGAAATGTCAAAGCTATACTTTATACATCTCTGTATTGACATAACAGTAAATGTGATGTAATACAGTACTCCTTCATTGTCTTGATCTGTACCTCACTGGAGCGGCGCAGCAGGTGCCCCGGAGCAGTGGAAGTGGATGTTTTGCCACTTGCTGTCTCTACGATGCCACACTCGAGTCTCCTCTGATTGGCTGGAGCGTGGTCTTCCCTGGCCGTCCACATACTGTGTCAGGCGGATGTAAGCGATACAGGCAGCATCCTCCCCAATCAGATGTACATGGGGGTTTAAGATGGTAGTGTGGATGGGTTTGCTATTCTTTGCCAACACTGCAGAAGTATAATAAATAAGTTAATACGCAAAGCTCACCCCCAAGAAAAGGACAAAAAGCACTGATTGGTGCAAGCGATGTTTGCCTGTAACGTTTGAGGTTCAATAGCCACAACTACTGCATACTGCTGGTGTATTTTTGGGCAAAATAAAGCTTTCTTTAGCCACAACTTCAGAGAGGTATGACCCAAGTAACCTTAATCATGTGTTTGCAACAACAACTTGACACATTGTAAGGTTCCAACATGCTACGAGGAGTTTTAGAGTTTTAACACACGTGGCAATTCATACATTGTGGCTAGATATCCCACACCTTAATAAAAAGACAAACTCATGTGGCAACACTCATTCACTCATTTCTCATTCTCATTCATTCAATAGATATTTTTAAGTGTGTAGATATCAGTGGTTTTATATAAAATGCCACATTTAGTTTACAAGATCAGTAACAGGTTTAGTTAGTGTGCTGACCTGCTAGCAATGAAATTTAGTCCAATGAAAAATATTAAAGACTTACAGTTTTCAAAGTAAAAATCTGTGAAAATCCATTCCCTCGACCAAGTTCCCCAGTGCTTCTGGTTTCAAATGATGTCAGCCCAGGATCGGCAAATTTTACTGAGGAACAAAAGAAAAAACATGTCAGCCATGAAGCTTAAAGATGCCTGGAAAATTTAAAATTATGTGCCAAAGATGTATTGTTAATCAAATTTTCAGACCAAATTAAGTAAGAAATATTGATGAAACCACTATTTGAAAACGTATAGAATGACTCACGCATAAGCTTCAAAATCTCCATTGTTGATGGCTTCTATGAGCTGTTCTGTAATCTTGATTATTTCTTGCTTGCGTGCTGCAAAGAAAAAGGTAAACTTAAATTAAAACTTGTAAAACATTGAAAATATACAACATCGGAGGTACAAGCAGTTAGTAAAGCAGCAAATAAAACAACCTTACAACTCTACCAAGTACATAGGTAAAACAACCACAATATTGTAACAACACGCCGGCAACACAGTCACAAAAAACTCTGGTGCTGTTTAAAGGTTAAATCAAACTAAACCGAATAAAAATTCCTCAGAAAAATGCAAGTTAGTTTAATCATTCCCGCACACACCTTGCTTCCACTGAAATCAAACTCAAACAACTCTGTCAGGCCACGAGCTCCATACTCACTCTGGCGGAGGTCAGGGGGGGCTGGAGGGGGGTGAGGTGGAGGTGGGGGTGTGGCGTGTGCTGGGGCGGGGTTGGACCTAGGAGCGGGCACGGGCACCGGCTCACTGTCAGCGGGAGGGGGCGCTGTGGGGGCTGGAGGGGTGGCAGGCACCTTACGGACACTGCTAACCAAATCTGTGAGCCGGGACACTGAGCCAGTTTAGGGTGGAAAAGACAAAGAGGATAATGAGGAAAATGCTTGAAAATAAGGATGTGTGAATGTTTTTTTAAAGTCATCATGTTTTGTTTTTTATTATTGCGAAGTTGTGAACATGCATCCTTTTTGCTGCTTTTGACCAAAATTATTCACTTTAATTTACATTATAAATACGTTTAAATTATAAATGATTCACCAATTAGACCTGGTGGTGCTCAGAAATAGGGCTGGGCAATATCGATATGTTTTATTGTTTTTGAGTAAATACAATCATCTGCTTTTTTCTGAAAGTTCTACTTTACTGTGATTGGTTAAATCCAGCTGTCACTCACTCAGAGCAGAACAAAGACTGACTAGTGCTGCCAGATTTTCAGAAAAAACGCGACCAAGTCTTTGAAAAAAGGCGACCTCAGCCCATACATAAAGTTATTCAAATAATCAATTAATTGATATTGTGTGATATTACAATTTTGGCATTTCTAACACTAACAACAGCTTGTTTCATTCATAAATAGATATATTTTTGTAAATCAAACCTGAGAATTTTCTAAAATCTATCTGGAACTCGACTTGAAGCTGGAACACAAAAGACTCAACCCACGACCTTCAAAATTCATACGACTAATAAAAACAGACGCACACATTTGTTATAAAGAAAAAACTTGGCAAATCTGAGGCTAAGAAAGTAGGTTGGAAATAATGGTCTGTATTTTAACAAACACATGCATTAAATAGAGAAATGGAAATCACGATTTGACCAAAAAAAGCAGATTGTCACAACAGTGAGCTCATAATTCGATTTTTATCAGAATACTGCCCAGCCCTACTTAGAAAGACACATTTTTGAGGAGGTCTTTGGTGTGCAAAACACTTTCCACACATTTCTAGAGACTAAATAACTTGCTGTGGGTGTGTACCTTGAACTGAAAGAAACTAAAGTAAATAAATTTGTGGTTATGTGTTTTTATAACTGGTTTACATTACTCATAGTTTCTTCAATCTATTAAGGACTTTGGAGGTATATTCCAGGTCGATGTGAAACTAGCCTGTCTTGAGCTCGTCTTACTCACTCTGCATTGGGACAGCGGGGGTGTGTGGGGGTGAGGGGGCAGAGAAGGCCGAGGGGGTGGTGTGCACGATCTGGCCTCTCCGTCCGGTGTGGGCCCTGAACCTCTGCGCACTGAGCCCAGTAGGTCAGCGAACTTTGCAGCCGCTGAGTTGGAATGAAAACAAGAAGGACCACACTGAGAATGACAAATGGACTGAAGACATCGTTTACACACTGAAGGTAATGTATAGGGGAAAAAAGAATATTGTATGTTTTGGGGTTTTGAAATGAATATACATGAATGAATAGATAATATCATAAGTTATCAATAAAAAGTGTCTTAATCATTTAAGTAGAAGGCTAGGTCTGTTTGGAAACCCTTGTATGAGGCAATTCACTGGCCACTTCAAACTGAAATGACGGCAGCTAAATAAAACATGGGAAAGCAAAGCACATTGACTAAACTGTGCAGGATTGGGTGGCTTTTCCCATTTCTGATCCTTAGATGGAGCTAGGGAGTTGTTCGAGTGCTTATGTTGTCATCTGTAAGTGTCCGGAGATACACAGTAGACACAAAGCAAAGACTTACTGTAAAGGGCAATGTACTTTCAATATTTTAAAGGAGACCTATTGTGTACAATTTGCCAAAGTTTGTTATACCTTGTAATAACTGCCAACTCTCATCATTAGTTTACTCAAAGTTTATTAAAGGGACCTGTTATGTCAAATTCATGTTTTTAACCTTGTATAATGGCCTTCCTTTATCATTAGTTTACTCAAAGATATATTTTAATTAATTCCTGCATGTCTGAGTAAACTTATATTGTTTTTCAGCTGGAGCGGAAGTGCTCAGAAATCCCCGTTCTCACCTACCACCTATCCCCTCCCACTTGTCTGTATTTACTTGTTATAATTCAAAAGATCAATCCTCAAAGTGACATGTATATGGTTCAAAACTGTTCCAACAATAATTTGTTATTTAAAATCTGTTGCTTTTTACAGTTACATTTTAAAATGAAGAGGCGGGGCTTATCAATTCTGCAGTTTTGAACAGGAAGTCAGTAGTGCTGTTCCTATTTTTTAAGTTGTTTTAGATCAACTTTGTGTTTTACAATGAACAAAGGGTGAATTACTGATCTGCAGATGTTCTAGTTTCTTAATAAATATTATATTAAAAAAACACAATAGGTCCCCTTTAAGAATGAATTCTGCATGTTTGAGTAATCTTGTATTGACCTGCAGCTGATGATAGAGTGCTCTGAAAAGCCCTGTCCTCACCTACCACCTATCCCCTGCCCACTTGTCTGTATTTAATTGTGATTATTTAAATATTCAGATTCATAGTAAAGCATGTATAGTTCAAAATTGTCACAGAACCACTTTACAACAATAAAACTTACAAATTTAAAATCTGCTGCTTGTTACTTTGAAATATTACAATGAAGAGGTGGGCTTATAGTTCTGGAGTTTTGAACAGAAAGTAAATGGACCTCTTTTTATTTCCAAGCTGTTTTACATCAAGTCTTACAAAAACAAAATGTAAATTACTGATCTACATATATAGTTTATTCCTACATACATAGAAAAAATACAATAGGTCCCCTTTAAGAGCAGAGAGCTGAATTTTTAACTCACATTATGTATGACAACAATAGATTGTACTGTTATGTTACTGAAAACAGCTCAGGCTTGATTTAGATAAAGGTTTGCTGGCTTCATCATGCATGTGGCTTATTGTGTCAGTAGTATAAAGTACTTTAATTATCAACGTTATCATAATACTTTCTGTAAGACACTTAAAGACATGTCCTGGGCCTAAATGTTTTGAATGGGGGTGATGTTAGCTGCAGAGGCCATGCTAACTTACAGTGCACAGCAGTGGATGCACCCTGACTCTCAGACTGGGAGCAGGGGCTGGACTGGGCCTTAACTGAGCAGTTTCCTACAGTAACACACAGAGGTGATGCACAGAGGACAACAGAAATTCAGACTGTAATGGCAAACTGCAAAGCAAGCATGGGATAAGACACTGTGTAATGTAATTATGTCAACAGAAACAATGCACAGAAACAGTATAAAGAAGAAATATGCCAGGTTGTTATGGGAGCAGGGCAGGGAAATGTTTAAGCTTTTTTGCAATTTGCTCAGATTACGCACTAGAACTAATATTATTACCATCACTAGAAATGCCAAGATTGTAGACAAACCATATATTTATATAATAGAGACAGGTAGAATAATGTACACAATTGCACGTTTTGTGCACTGCAAAAAATAAATATCTAGCACTGACCAACATCACTAGAGTTCAGAGAATTGATTGAGTAAAATTAAATGGTACCGTTGAATTGTGCAGCATATTTAACTTCTTTCAAGACATGAATATGAAATTAATTTGCCAATAAGGTGAGTAAAATGTAACATGTCACTGGCAAATACTTGAAACAAGAAAACAAATGTTGAAAAAAGCAACCTTTTATCTTTGTCAACATATGGCCAAACAATCAAGATAAACATCCAGATTTCAGGACATTTTAGCTGATGAAGAAATACAGCTTTCACAATTTATATATATTTAGTAAATTTAGTTTTTCAAAACAAAAAATCTATTTATTTTTATTATTATTAACTGTAAATGTAAGTACAATATTTGGAGTAAAGTGTTTAAAATGTTCAAATGATGCTTCATCTTGGTAAATAGCAGTGATAGATACAGCTGGAATCGGAGGCCACGCCCACTAACAGACCTCCATGGGGGAAACTAGTGCATCAGAACATCAGTTTTACCACTCACTGCTCAACAACTACAACAGCAAATGTGGACATAAGGAAATACATTGTGTCAATATAGATACAAAGACATGGAGATTAATAAAGTGATCCAACAGTCTAAATATGGAATAAAGTCAACAATGCTAATGCTAGTTGTAAGCTAAATGCTACCTGATGCTAAAGCAGACCTGAGCAAACTGCGTCCCAGGGGCCAGATGCGGCCCTCAACCTGTTTTATTCAGGACCCTGGCACGTTTTTGGGGAACAGAAATATATGACAAACTATAGGAGACAAGTACAAACGAGATTAAACATTTTGCTGTTAAACTCTCGATGTTATGAGAATAAAGATGAAGCTTTAATTCCTTGTAAATGTAAGAGAAAAAAAAGTAATACATTAATCAAAATAAACTCATTTAGAGTGCAAATAAAAAGTCATACTTTTCCTCAGAATAAATCGAAAGCCATAAAGAGAAGCACACTTTTTTAGATTAAAAATGTAAATTTATTCTTGTCCACACATGTAGGACATTGTTTGACTCCAAGTCTATTTTTCTGCATTCTGACCCAAAGCGAGCTATTGTTCTGCATCACTTACACACACTGAAGACATTTCCTTCTGATATTTTGACTTTTTCTCAAAAAAATAAAATTTAATTCTCTTGTATACCACAAGTTTAGTCTAAAAAATATTGCCTGTTTTCATGAATTTATTCCATTATTTTTAGCTTTGGCTTTATCCATTAAAATATTAGCTTAATCCCATGATGTTCGAGGTTTATGTCCCCAACATTGTTTTTTTTTTATATATACTCTGTAGAAGAAATGTGTTTGCTGTAATAAGAATTTGTTAAACCAATGTTTGTAGTCCGGCCCCTCTCCACTGGGCCCTGGGTAAAAATAATTGCCCATCCCTGTGCTAGAGTCTTTAACTTTCGGTTTACTTTTCTGACATGTCAACAAGCACAGGATGAATGGCAACACAGAAGGCCTGGGTAATAAGAAATGTATTTGCAACTCATTTCTGACAATTTGTGTCTTTAGAAAGAAGACACAAAACAGAACCATACCATCTGTTAAAAGTATAGAAAAAGTGTCAAGTTTAATTCAAATTACAAAGGGGGTGGCTTCTTTTCTATTGGAAAGATACACAACCTACAACACAAACAGCAAACAGGTCTATAAATAAATATTATCACATCCCGTAAATGTCACCCTTTCTGAGATATAAAGTCTGATCAGCTATGTTATTGGCTCATAAAAGGGCAATTGAGAATGAGTGGCAGCAGAAGACCCTCAGTAAAATAACGCTCAACCTTAAAAGCATTGAGAGCAATAACACAGATTTGTCAGATGCTCCAAACGCCACACGGGCATTGGGTTTCAAACCAGCTGCCCAGCACTCACTGACCCGACCCAACCCCCTCCCAAAGAAAACACATCCGCATGACTTGAGTATTCTGCCGAGCCCTGTCCTGTCCTACACTCACCTGGTTCTTGTAGTTTTCTCCGCCTCCGCTAACGGGCCGGATGCGTCTTAAGGAGCAGAAAAAGGTGTTAGCCCGCGGTGGCGCTAGCAGGATGGCGTGGCTTTAGCTCTCTCCACTGGGGCACTGGCTAAATTTAGACACCTCCCTCTTTAGCCATGACCCTCCTCCCAAGGTGTCCGTGCCCTCTACATTTCTAACAGCGAGAGGTGGGACTGTGGGCTTCAATGTGACAATTCTGAAATATGTATCCAGTGTGTGAGAGCAGTCTTCTTTATTATTTACATGTTTAAAGAGAAGCTAAACCCTAAAACAACTTATTTTGGTTGTTAAACTGAGTGTTTAAATTGCCTACCGTAAAGAGTCTTTTTTTATGTGGCATTTTTAGTGTAAACTGAGCAAATTTGCAAGTTTCTACTAAAAAAATCACAAACTGGCTGACTCTCATGTCATTATAGACTATATGCGACATGAGCACTAATTGCAGACACAATCCAATCACACTGCTGCTCTCCACTGTAAGCCCAGCCTTTACCCTTTTCCCAATAAATTTCAATGAGTTTGCTGCTACTTTAATCTGCACTACAAGCTGTTATTATCTAAATTCATTACAACAACTAGATTGGAGAATAATGATTAATGGCGTTTGACAGTTAGAAAAATGCCTGGTTTTATAGCTCTTGACTGAAACTAGGACTATTTTCCTTTAATCATTATCATATATTATTGTCAAATTGTAATATTCAATGTGGAAATTCCCAAAATAACATAATAATGATTTTGTTTACAATCTGGTTACTAGTAATAGCTGGAATACTTCTAATATAGAAAGAAACTCAATAGGGAAATGCTATGTTAAGGCATGAGAAGCAAAATTTTGTACCTCTTTAAAGATGTTTTCTGACGAATCAAGTATTTTTAGCACAACTAATTCAAGTCGAGTCACACCCACATTTAAATAGAGGTTGCTGATGTTTCGTTATGTCAGAAAAGTAAACAGAAAGATTATGAAAGAAGTTATAACTGGGCGATGCTAGCACTGTGTTAGCATTTAGCTGAGGAGTCGTTAGGGCCGTTGGATCACTTTATTCATCTTATATTTGACACAATATATTTTTGTCGACATTTGCTGTTGTAGTTGTTGAGCAGTGAGTTCATGTTCTGTTAGAGGGCGTGGCCGCTGATGCCGACTGTATCGTATATGTTGGCCAAAATAGAATGATTACTAATCTCTAAAGTGCTAAACTGTCTGACATCTTAAATATAATCATATTCACTACATTTTACTGACAAGTGTAGTTCAACCTGTCATTTGTACTTTTCAACATTTACTTTTTGACATTTAATCTAATCTAAATATTTTTCCATGTATTAATTTTTCCTGTACTTTTGTGTGTATACTGTAAAGCTTAAGTTTGTTTTAGACGTTCTTGTGGTAGTGTATTTTTTTTTCTTTTTAATAAACCCTGCACAGATTATTACATTTGAAACTTAAATTACAAGCTGTCATACTGTTTTATCCACTGGAATAATAATTCACTAGATAGCGTTTGATTTGAGTAAAGTCTACATACATTTTAAAACATGCTTATGTTCAAGTTGCGGAATGCACAGAGAGAATGTCTTTTACATTTCAAACTATTTGCATTCACAGGTTATCTAAGCAAAAGTCTTTTGCTGGAGGAAGGCAGGAGAAAAAGAATAGCCTCATTACACTGCAGACATGAGAATAACCTATAATAGCGAGGCCACACACCAAAGGCCACATTTGTGTTGTACCAAAGAAATGGAGGCTACGGCCCACGAGACATGGACTAAAAACAGAACATTTGTTACAAACTAAACTACTTTGGCGAGACCTTGGCATCACTTACACATTATCATATTTGTTCAAATAATATTAACTTATATTTATGTCACTCCTTGTGTTTAATTTTCTCTTATAGCTAAGGTCTTGGTTAAAAATGAATCTCTGTGGGGAGATGAGGAAGATGGAAGTGCACATTTTGTTCTGTATAAGCCAGGCACAGAATCTCTCCATTCTTGAGATTAGACGCATTGTGCTCAGCCTTGTGTGGAGAGCTCGCATGTTTGAGAGCAATGCACAAACCAATCGTCTTTACAGTATAGCCCTTGTATTGGCACACAGCTTAAAGATATGATGGATATTTCTGAAGTCTGACGCAATGTCCTAAAGATATGTCCAAACTCCAAACAGCAGGCGCCTGCAGCGACAAACTGCCTGGCACGCTGACAGCACACGGCTCAGAGGGCATTTGAGAGGTGCGATTCCTGGTACTGGGGTTACAACAAATACTTTGGGAAAGCCAGGGCACAACTTCTAGACACACAAACAAATGCCTACTAAGCTATGGCCCCAAGCAACACTGCAGCAGAATCAGGCAGTTTACCAATAGTGACAATAGAGGTCACAAACTGGTCACTGAAGAGCAGAAATACCACGCAGGAATAATATATTTAGACCTTCACAAATGCAAGTCAAGCTGCTATAAGCTGTTTTCACAGCTGAAATGTATCACGTTTGACAAAGTAACATCCCAAAGACTGTAGAGACAATATGAACTTAGGTATGAGCTGTGCTACTGCAAACAAAATCACAATTCAGTCTGTGTTGCCATTAGTTGTCATAGATTTGACAACAAATCAAAAACAAAAAATGAGTGATGTATCAAAAAATGTATGTTCTGCAGATATTATTAGAAGTATACTGTCTAATTAAAGAAAGAGCTGATTATAATTTTAATGAATAAACTGTAAGAGTTTCATTTATCAAGCATTTGCTCTGTTGCAAAATAGGTTAAGAGGAGTAAAATCCTGAAACAACTAGTCCCAATATAAAATATTCGGCCACCTTGTCATAAGTGTGGCAACCCAAAGTGAAGAGTCATTCTGCTTTTCTGGTTGAAAAATTAGCTTGTAAACCTTAACACAAACTGCAAACAAATATTTTTTGTAGTGATGCAGCAATCCAGTCTTTTCACTTCTGATATTGAATTTGATAAATAGGCTTTGAGTATCTGCTGATAGTCAATGTCAACCAACACAAACTGAAATAGCCTTTTCTCCTTCTCAAAAACGCAACAATCTTATTAGAAAATATGTCAAATGGTGTAATGGAGCTGCTATTTACTGTTGTAAGCAACCACTTATGTGAATACAATGTCAACCATCATCAATAGGGTAAGAAGAGCTGAACCGATAACATGGAACCGTTAAACAATACCGCATAATCAAACCGATCATAAATTATTTTATTGCATTTTACGTTATTTTGCACACACAAACACAATATTTGTTTAACTTTAAAGATGTAGTGTAAACATGCCATTTTTAAACTTGGAGTGCAAGGTGTTGTCTTACCTTTAACATCTTCATCCTCCACTGTGGTGTTGCTGCTGTCCGATGATTCCTGAAACAAAAGGGAAAGTTATTCTATGCACTGGCCACATTGACATTTAAATGAATGAAGACAGACAAAACTAGAATGTCCACACAAACCAGCAGGTATACTTCAAAGCAGTTAAAAGCAGTAGCACTGTCATTATGGAGGACAAAAGCATATAATAATTGCAGAATTTACACATTTGTCCATTCTTGTATTGCTTTGTCTCATTTATGTCCACTTAAGCTCTGTTATCTTTCGTCTTTTTAGTACCTGACTAAATTGTTTAATGTATTTGGTCTTGACTGCACTTTGCTATGGGGTTTGATACAGTTAAATTACCTGTCATTGGACTTATAAACTTTAAACATTACTTAGTAGCAAAAAAGGTTCAAAATATTCCTGAAGTGTTTAGTTTCACAAGGAGCACTTGTGACCACACACTGTGTAATCGAGCAACACAGTGTCACTAGAGGGCGTACATTTACCACGACACAAAAACAGTGTATTTTGAGCACAATTTCAGACCTTTTTTGAGTACTAATGTTACGCCGTACATTTAGCACGATATGAAAAAGCGTAAAAATGACAAGATTTAAAAAAAAGACACTTCTTTAGGTGAAATGGGTAAGTTTAGGCATCAAGTTACTCAAATGGGTAAGTTTAGGTCTGGGGCTTGGGGCAGGTTAAAATTAGAATCAGGATTTCGTTAATATTCATAAAAAAGAAGACATCTTAACAACCACCAATGAAACTGGGACTGTGACACATACCATATTTACGCAGAACAGCCGTGAACTCGTGCTAATCATACGTAATTTACATGTCGCATAATGTCGTGGTAAATGTACGCTTTAGAGACACAAATTACATTCACTGAAAAACATGTTTACAGCAAAGCCATAAAGAGACACAAAATGACAGGTGGATTATGATGGAAATTGTTAACAGTCTTGTAAATCATTTCCAATGCAATAAGCAGATACTCTACAGTCCTGCTATGCTAAGTAAGTAAAACATTAAGCTGTCCTTCTCATTTGATTCATCCAGTGCCACTAAGAAAATCAACACTCAAACCTTGAGAACTGTTCCACCAAAAAAGCCAGCCCAGCCTATTTCGTTGCTATAAAGACTTAGAGCTTAATCTGTTCCTGAAAGTTCAAGTTTATGGTGCAAGACAGATATTTCTAAGCAACTTTACTAGACTCCGGGTCTTAAAGGTGCACTGTGTATAGCTTTACTGAATGAGGGTCACTCTACACTCCTACAGTATACGGTCATGGTAATAATATAGCTTCCAGGGATCTTAAATACATTTAGATTTTTTGAATGCTATTTTTTTTTTTCATATAAAAGCACCATTCAAAACTTTCAGAGGGAGCAATTAGGATTTCCAGGCAGAGTACAGCGAATAATGTCAATGCAATGGAGCTCAGCTGTGGAAGATCGTCTTGGTTCCGGAAGTACAGAAGAACCACGACAAACTCCCATACGAATTTCCAAAAATTCAAATATTAACTTTGTAGTTTTAAAGCTGCAGAAATGGATTTTAAATAAAAATGTATATCTTTTGCTCCTGACTCACACAAGCTGAGCCCCGAGGACTTTTATTTTATTATATATATTTTTAAATCCCTATGAGGATTTATGATGACAGCCTGTACTTGAATGAGTGGTCATGTTGAGTTCCATTTTCTTGAGTGCAGAATAACAAAAATCTCTAATTAGATACAGACAAAGCACTACAGCCTCCTTTCTCAAAAAAGTAGCATATCTATAAAGAGTAAAAAGGTCTTAAAAGGGCCTTAAAATGTAGGTGTCATGTTGCACAGTGCACGTTTAAAAAGGTCTAAGTTTAGTCAAGGTCAATATAATATGAGATCAGTGGAGGCTTCGAAAGCATTAGGTAAGTGAGCAAAACATGTTGACTGATGTAGGATGGTTAATTTACTTCTATTTGTTTACATTTAAGAGAGCAAAAATCGAGTACAGCACCTTTAACATTCAGCATATACAGGAACAACCAAATAAATACCACTTAAGTTACACCTTCATGATCTTTTAAGAACTGTTTCAAGATTTTTTTTTCTTGTGTAAAGACTAAAAACTTTCATCAGGTGTTGAACACATTTCTGTTGGGACTGACTGACTTAATGTCTGAATAAAGCCTAAACATTATCAAGATATTAATTTTCAACAATATCGGCCAGGCCTAACACAGGTTAAGTCTCACCCAAACCAAACTGTTATTCATCATCACTAACAATGTGTCTCAAGCAGTTGTGAGAAATGCTTTGTTAGATATGAGTCACTCAAAACCTCTGCAAATCCATGCACATCGCACAACTAAATGTCAGTTCTTTGCTTAACATTACAGGTCGGTTTAAATCTTGCGTTTTCCTATTCACAGCAAAACCCAGGCAGTGAGAAATAGACAAAGAGAAAGAGAAGAGTGAAGGTGCAGAACATGTCCCGGGAGCTTGAATAGCGTGTACCTTTGTCCCGTCCACTGGGTTATGGATGACAGTTGTCTGGGGCTCCTGGATGGGAAGGGCAGGGAAAGTGGAGGAGCATGGCACATATGAGATAAAAGGATAAAATAGGGAAAGTGAAGAAAGAAACAAATACATACTTATGACAAAAAAGGTATAAAAAGTGAACAGCGAGGAACAAAGATAGTGCTGTGAGTGTTGGATGAAAAGAAATAGCTTGTTAAAAGTTGTTAGAAGAGGAGCGAGTCATTCTCTGAAGTGATGGAGGGGGCGGATGAGCTGAAAACTGTAATTTGGAAAGTCACTTGTGCTCTCTTCCCAGTTTCGAGGAAGAGAGGGGGGGGGTGAGAGAGGAGAGGAGGAGAAGGAAAGAGAATAGAATAGAGGCTGGAGGGAGAGGAAGGAGAAAGGGAGTGAGACAGAGAGTGAGAGAGAGAGTGAGAGAGAGAGAGAAGGAAGAGAAAATGTATAGGGACAGTGGAGGGGGATAGACAGGAGAGAGAGGAAGAGGGAGAGAGAGTGCGAGTGGAGAAAAAGCAGGAGAGTTGAGAGAGAGATAAAGAGAAGAGAGAAAGAGAAAGAAGGAAAAAAGAAGGTATAGAGAGCTAGAAGGGGGAGAGAGAAAGATAAGAGGCTGGAGGGAGGGAGGAGAGAGAGAGAGAAAGAGGAGAAAGAAAGAGAGAAGAGCAGATAAGAGAGAGAGAGAGAGAGAGAAGGAAAAGAGAATAGAAAGAGAGGGGAGGGAGAGAGAGGAGAGAAGATATAGAGAGGAAGAGAGACAGAAATAGAGAGAAGATAGAGGAGAGAGGAGAAGGAAAGAGAAGGTATAGGGAGGGTTGGAGGAGATGCAGCGATAGAGGAGAGAGGGAAAAGAGAGAGAGTGTGAGAAAAAGCTAGAGTGAATGGAGAGAGAGAAAAAGCGAGAGAGAAGGACAAAAAAGGTATAGAGAGCTAAAGAGATAGAGAGAGAGAAAGAAAAGATGGGAGGAGGAGAGAGGGAAGAGAGAGAGAGAAACAGAGAGAGAAAGGAAAAAAGAAGGTATAGAGCTGGAGGAGAGAGAGAGAGAGAGAGAGAGAGAGAGAGAGAGAGAAAGAGAGAGAAGACTCACTGTAAAATGCATATTTTTCATTTTTTTTTTTTTATCAGAACTAATGCAAGGCAAATATATTTAATTTTATTGTAGGACATTGAAGTAAAACATCACCATGGAGACAAGAAGGTGCAAGTTTCATAGTGCACCTTTAAAATCAGTTGCGAGACAGAGAGAGAAAGACAGAAGATAGAGATAGATAGAAAATAAATAATAAATAAATAGATAATAGAGAGATAGTGAGAGAAAGAGAGAGTGACAGAGAGAGATGTAGATAGACAGATAGAAGAGTGAAAGCGAGAGATTGCTCCGGGTCAAGTGTCTGCCATGAGGACATCCGTGCTCACACAGCGGACAGAGAGAGCGTTCTGTCACCGCCCCGGGATAAAACACATACAGCTCTTAAGCTTCCAAGACGCTCGGATACATTTGCTAAAGCACAAAATAACACATTGGATGTACATAACAGTTTGGATACGCTGGCGCCACACACTCACAAGCAGAAATGACAAAGAATATGTCTCTAAAGAGTAAAGACGCTGCTTCACAAAGAAAACAAAACCTCCAAAATGCCAGCAGTGTGCAGAGATCTGGATGAGTCACTTCACAATATGACAATTCACACATTCTATCTCTCTTTATTTCTGTTACATTCTTTGAAGGCTACTGAACTGATTTGTAAGACTATACAAAATTAAAACTGTGTGAAATGTTTCTGAGGTTTTTGGAGTACAAACAATTGGTTGAAATCTTTGTGAAACTGATGCGTTGCACTTTAAGCTTCTGATGACCTAGCGGCTCTATCATTAGTGAGAACAAGCTCTGCACAAAAGAAAAACAATTTACTTTCCGCCTACATTTTCAGTAAGGGCCTGACTCGTACTGTTTAGAGAATTCCTCCTTTGGGTGCACAGTAGCAGAGTGGTTAGAGGAGACTGTGGGTTCGACTCCCGTGTTAAAACAAGTCAATATCTCACTATCTCTTTGAGTTTGCATGTTCTCCCGTGTCACAGTGCGGACACTCCAGTTTGACCCCACTTCTAAAAATGTGCATGTTTAGATTAATTGGGTGTAAAACTAAACAATTGTCTTTTTGTAACTCAGCACTGATTTTTCTATTTCTTTTATCCTTTTCCTTTGTGTCTGAAACTTTTATAGCAAATATTAAACACAGATGCTAATGAGAGTCACATGAGAACCTGCCATATTTTAGCTTTTTAAGCACTCTGATTACCAGACACTGGCCTCTCTCAGTCGCTTCTGCCATCTCGTTTCCAGGAAGTAACACCTCCATGATGATCAATCTTCCTTCGTTTCCCTGATAAAGATGCTGGGGTTGTCAGAGCAACTGTCACCCAGGGCAGCGGAAGCTGCAGCCAAAGATAATGCCATACAAAAGAACAAAGTACCTGCGGTCTGCAGATTGAGGAAGGCTGGGCCAATGCTGATGACGTCATGGAACTGGACAGTCTCACAACTGAATCAAAATCACCATTGTCAACTGCAAAGACTGCGATTACTGAAGGAAGCGAATATTACCAGCAAACAGCAACAGCCTTATGATGTTAGCTAACTTTATATTTACGCTTCTTTAAAAATGTTCGAAAAGCATTGTGCACTGTGAACAGAATCCTACAATTAAAATAATAAATGGCAGCTGAAAACTAGAATACAAGAATAGTTGACATTAGAAAACAATTTAAAAAAAGGGTTAGCTCTATTAAACAACTCATGTAACCATATACAATTATTCAGATTTAATCAACATGTAAAGCTATGTCTAAGACGAACAATTGAACAACAACAAAAATAATGAAAGCATTAATTTTTAAGTTTACTGTAATTTTTAATACTAAATATTAGTAATTCAATCTTATTCTAATTCTGGTTATAACGGGTATAACGATTCAGGAATCTCAGGAATTTTCAGTTCGATTCTCGATTCAGGATCTACAATTCGATTTATTATGATTCATCGAGATTCTGAAAAAAAATAATTTTTTACATAATTACTTTGATGACAAAAAATCTGACAATTAATATTTTTGCCTTTTAATTATTGTCATTTTAACACACAAATAAACTGCACAAAAGCCTTATTGGCTTTAAGTTAGTTTTATTAAATGATTTAGGCCATTTGCGCTGGTGCTTTAATGTCGTTCTCATATGCTTACGGCTGAGATGTTGAGCAGGTTGCAGGTACATAAGCAAATGTAAGAAGAAACATTAAATCACGTAGCCTATTTAGCGCAGATATATGGCACAAATGTGTAGTGCAGATTTTTTATCATGGATGTGGTGTGCTTCTCACACCAACAGGACGGTGCTCTTGGCTTGTTTTAATAAATATTGAAACGGCTCAGAGACAAACACGATGTGGATTGAGACTTTTAAGCAACGTGATGTACAGTTACCTCTAATTCATGAACTTGGACTTAGCATTTAATATTTTTAGCAATTCCTGAAGCACAAACATAGCTTCAAGAGCGTAAACACAGCTTTAACAAATAAAGGATCACAATCCTTTTGTATATCTAAACCACATGAGATAACATCTAAATAATTGCAACCTAGAACCCGGCAATTAATCTTTCATCCCTCCTGTAATTATAACGACATACAGATGCATACACACTTTATCAACTACTACAAATGTTCCTTTAATAAAAATAATGGATATAATCAGCCCTGCAGAGAAAATATTGCTCACGTGCCAAAGAGCGACACAGTAAATAGCTCACGTCCCTGGCAACAGCTTTAGAGATCAGAGACGCCTTCCCACACTCTTATCCCTTCAAGGAACAGAAAAAAAGCCATGTTGCCTCAGAGGATGTGCCCACACTTCTCTGCACACTTGTACGCACCGCCATATTAAATCCAGATTAAACAGGAACGGACTCATAAAGCATTGCACAGGCAGCAATAACAGACTCTCAAACTAACAACATGCACAATATATGAGGCAAACCTGAAGACATGGAGGAGAAAGAGCATTCATCATGTGCTTGTTTTGATATTGTCTGTCTCAAACTACATAAAAAAATAATAATAAGCATTTTCTTGGAGCTTTTAGGCCTGCAGACTGTGTGAGTGAAACAAGGTGGCTTTGATTTCAGACAAGTGATGATCCCATTGATATTGATCATTGTTCAATTTTGCAAAACAACTTTTGTTTTAGAATTAGGGATGTCAAGAATATGAGGTTAATCGATAATCAGGATTATTTCAAACACAACATAATCATAAGAACAAAATAATAATAATAATGACATTTTTAGAAACAAAATTATTCTTTTTAGATAACTCTTATGAACATCGTAATGGATAAAAGATTGAACTGAGAAAATGACAATATATTATTGTACAACTGTGTTATTTTGTGATTTTGTGAGTCTTGTTATTGATGAAATCTGCAAATATCTGGCAGTCACATAACAAATATTATTGATACTGGCAAAAAATACACACAAAAAAAAATTATCAATGGCTATTTTAGAAGCAAAAGTCTGCCTTTCAAAATATTAAAAAAACACAATCTTAGAAGCAAATTTTACATTATTGTTTTTTTTAATACAATCTTTTTTAAAACAATTACAGCAGAATGTTTTGTCACATTAGGATTGCTTCATTCAGTCAGACAGTGTAATTTAATAAAAAGTAGCATATAGACAATGAGAATAATTGTTTATTGTTGTTTGGTCATGGCGATTGTAATCGAGAATAATCGCTAAATTGTGATATTTTGTATCACAATAATCACATTACTAAAATTGAATATTGTGACATCCCTATTAGGGACAGGACGATATTGAAAATAGTATTCAATCGCTTATTGAATACTATTTTTTTTAATGATGCTTCAGTTTAATTCTGGTTTTGGGTTTGATCCTCATGTCCCTTTTTGTTTACAAAATGGACTCAGGAACAACTTTTGTTAGACTTTTTTTTAGACTTTAACTCCTGACTTGATTCACAAAAAATATGTATATATACAGTATTTAAGCGGTAATAAAATTATTTATGAAAAGTCATGTTTGATTTTACAAATTCACAGAAAAAAGTTCTTGTGAGGTTCAACAAAATCGGAAAACATTGGAACCGTGACCCATGTATCGAGACAAGGATTGAATCGCTCATCCCTAATTAAAATGCATTGTGTCTATACCCTATGAAATGTTACCTTGGTTTACAGAAGCCGCATTATATTTTCACTCTACCAGTGAATTAGTTAAAATTTTAAATATACGCATAAATAAGCTCAAATATCATTAGCCATTAGTTTTGTCCTCATAAAAAATATATACAAATACATGATAGCATTATCTGTGATGAGTTGAAATTTTATTTTATTTTGACTAATGACTGAGTCAAAAATAATTAAATTATACTAGGGTAGTATAGTTGTATGTCTTCTGTTTTGTCATCCTCAAAATCTCTTCTCTTCAAAATAATCTAAAACAAATCAACTGTGAGCATTTTAAACTGGGATAGGGAGAAAATAACAAAGTCATTTTCTCCCTAGCACAGATTTTTGTTAATGTTTCTATTCAGGTGAAAATGAGTCTGCAATGTCCTGTCTAGTCTAATAACTGTTGTTGTTAGCGTTGTGGCTAACTGCTGTAACAAACACATCGAGATGGACATTTTGGAGGCTCAGAATGCAATAAGTAAGTGAGCAAAACGTGGACAGAATATAGGAAGTTTAAAATGAATTATTTCAGTTTGTTTGCATTTTTAAAGAGGCAAAATTGAGTGCAGGACCTTTAAGAGTAGCGAGTATGGTAGGTGTATCCACTTTCCTGTGACAGACACATTGTCATGACATGCCTGAAGCCTTGTGAAGCCTTGTAGCTTGTGTGACAAAGCTATATTTAGCCACAGCAGAGGCAACACGTAAACGTCCTCTCGTCCAAGTCTTCAGCTGTGTGGCATGTCTAAGTGGGTGAGATCATTAGTTGGGTCTTGGTTTTCCTCTCATGGCCAGCTATTTATTCCTGAGCAGCTTCTTGCCTTGACTTACATAAGCGTCGCTAGGATGGAGTAGTGGACTAATGCAGTTGTTCTGCTCTAATAGTTGTGAGAACTTACTGTAGCTTGCACAAAATACAGCTAAACAAACCTGTTTTTCAATGCATACAAGAAATCACAAAGATGCATTTCTTTTACAATTTTCTCACTGAAAGGACAAGAAAACCAAGTAAAGTAAGACGGTTGAAGTAGAATGCACAATCCAGGTTTTTCAGTTCTGATTTTGTTATTGTGGCTTTAAAGGTGGGGTAGATAATTTTCCCACTGCAAACACGAATTAGGCTTCACATTAGGGATGCACTGATCCGATAATGAGATCGGATATCAGTGCCGATCCAGGAAATTTGATGATATTGGTTTAGTCAATATCATAGTTGTGCCTTTAATTGGACAGAATGAGACACATTTGTTGGCTGGAGTTGATCCAGAATGTCTAATTGTTGGACATATCAGATAATTGTAATTGGCTTTCACTATAATTTATAGTTACATATGACAAAATTTCTTATGTTTTGATAAGAAAGAAAAGCAATCTGACAACTTCTTCTCATAAATCCTTCGACACATGGGTAATGTCGACATGTATTCATTTTGGTTGCAAATGTGGTCAATAAGTGTGTATTTATAAACAAAAAGTGAAACAAGAGAGGACCACGCAAACACAACCAATCAGAGAGCTGCATTCGGCTCCTGTCGAGAACTACTTTATTATTAAGTTCAGACAGTAATCGGGGGTCTAATTTTTTCACAAAGTGCTGCATTTATCATATACTTTTAGTAGAAAACACAAAGTTTACTAATTTACAGATACAAATGTTAGCTACTCCAACTTTAAGTATCTGCTGATACGCGATAATGTCAAGGACTGAAATGTGCTTTTTTTCTTCTCAGATAACTTGTTAAAAAAAATGTTATATGGTGTTGTTAATAACTTATTTATCGCACAAATAACACCTTAACTTTGCATCAATACAATTTTAAACATTACGAGATGTTCTGGGTCAACAACCGCCAGTCAATAGGCTCACTGTTGTCCAAATTAGTTCACCATTCAGTTGAATTCAGTTAATTATAGGAGTGATACAGCAAAATGTCATGTTTTGGCGCCATATTTAATGCCAGTAATCAGTGCATAACTAGTTTGAAGCTGAGAGGCAAAATCACTACACAAATTCCTTTTATATAGATTCCTTCATATGTTGGCAACAACATCCTGGAAACAATGTCTGTCTATAAGGAAAGATCGAATAAATCCACATATTCTAATTAATATAACAAGCAAAACTCCAAAATTCCATTTTCAGCTTTTTACAATGTGTCATGCAGCCACAATCCCTACAGGAGCAGTTTGTCCTCGTCTCTTTGCCAAACTTTCACTCAATACTCAGCATAACAGCACTGGATCAATGTGAACAACAGTATGTCACACTTAAGCATCTCCACTGTCAAAGGCAAACGTACAATGACACCACAGTCTGCTGGATCTCCTGTAACCGCTGAGGACCAGAACAGCAGCAGCAGCAGAGACAGCCACACATCATGAGCCAGTATTAAAGGTGCCCCATAGTTATCAGTTGGCAATTAAGTCCCATTCGGATATAAAACTGCCCAGTGAAGTCATGCATTGCTTATGCTTGATGCAAGGACATTTTGAACAAATCAGTCTATAATTTGTCACATTTTAGTAGCAAGACTTCTCCGTTCTCCACTTAAAACTACGGTACCTAATTTTCACTCTGCAAAACATATAGGTCTGTTCTACTCCCTCGCTCACATAAATTGTTCTACACATGGTTTATATTCACATGTTTTCATTTTTGGCCTTTTTAGCGTTTTACTGTAGTGGACAAACATAGCACAGCAATAAGATTGCTCTTTTTGGCTATGAGAAATATAATTATTATTTTATTCAGACTGTAACAAACTTAATTTTGTCACAAGCTGCATCAGTTAAAGGAACCGTATGTAAGATTTTGGGTTCAAATTTCATTAACCTGACCTTCATGTGTCCATAGATACAAGGTAAACATGTCATTGTAAAGCTAAGTTATTCCTAATTGTAAATGCAAAGGACATGATGTTCATTTGTTGATGTTTACATTTGATGTTTCGGGTTTCAAGAGCATTGTCCAATCAGAATGCAGAATGAACCTCACTTGACTCTCTCATTTAGGTTGCCAGGTTGGTTTCTTGGAGCCTGCAGCTGATTTTGAATCATAATTCCAGAACACTGGGCAACACAAGTTCGTGTGTGATTGTTGTAACTGATTAAAACCACTAGTTGTGCATCTTACATACGGTTCCTTTAAAATATACTTTTTGGTAAAAAAAAAAGAAAAAAAGTTTGCAAACTTACAACAAAAATGTTCAGGTAAACCAGCTAAATAATTTCTGTTCAAAAGGCAAAGCGCTGGCACTACTCTAAATGCAGTTTTGTGGAATTACCTTAGATAATTCAAGGCAAATTACAAAATTATAAAATAAGAAACTTGTTCTTGGCCATCAACTGCCTAATGTGATTATGAAATATGTCAATGGGACTTATTAGCAACATACTTGCCTCATTAGAGATACTAAAGGGGATTCAACGACTATGCAACTTATTGTGACAAGTCGACATAAAAGAAATAGGTCGGAATTTATGGCATAAACACAGTGCATTCATTTGTTCTTTTATTGCGTGATAAATAGACGAATTGTTAATTCGCCCACCCCTCCTCAGCTGCGTCGTGCCTCGACAGTGTTGCCACGTGCAGCGCCTCCATGAAAAAACTACACGCTTTGCATAACCTCGCATTCAATGTTAAACTGATCTATATGTCGAAGTTACTGTGATTAATCAGACAACTGCATTATTAAATCTAAAAATAAAGAGGATTAGTAATACATTGTATACCATTCTTATGTTTGTCAAATATTTGGTATTAAAAAAAAAAAGTCATGGCTCTTACACTGCTTTAAGATTAATTTCAGCTGCAGTTTAAAGAGACAGAAGTAAGTCATGTTACAACAGTGTCCTTCATCATTAGTTTACTGCATGTTTGAGTAATCATGTATAATTGTCCGTAGCTGATGGAGAAATGAGAAATCCATGTCTTCACCTTTCACCTATCACCGCTAGCGAGTCTGTATTATAGGCAGTACTCAATGTATCGATACGGGGATATATCGTGATAAGCTTATTGGCAATACGCATATCGTTACAGGAAGGCGTATCGGATACGTATCGGCATACTTAATTCATATAATTTACACTTTTGAACCTGGACTGCAGCTTTAAGGCTGAAACTATTGAACTGAACAATGACTTATTGTAAGACACTTGTGTCTAACATAAAGAGTAGTTGAAAATACAATTCCTCTGCATTTGACACTTCATATGTGACATATTGATGAAATTATATCAGCATATGCATGTATCGGGATACATATCGTATCGTGACTCTGTATCGGATACGTATCGTATCGTGACTCTGTATCGGGATACGTATCGTATCAGAAGGCTCTTGGCAATACCCAGCCCTACTGTATTACGTGGAATAAAACATATAGACATGTAAACTGTCCTGTATCTATTTTCAACAATAAAGCCATAACTTAAATTCGATAATAAATGGAGTGTTCCAGTACAAAAGCTACATCCCAAAACAAAATCAAAGACCATCACAAAAAAAACATAAACCAAAAAAAACAAAAAAAAAAAAATAAAAAAAAAATAAATAAACACACTCAAATCAAAAACACACAAAAAAAAAGCAAATTCAAAAACAATACACAGTCAAAAAATGCAACCAAAAACCAAAAAAACAAAAAAAAAAAAAAATTCAAAACACAACAAATAAAAAACAAAAAAATAAAAACACAATTGCCAAGTCAAAACATGGTACAAAAACAAAACACAAATAAAAAAAAAACAAACTAAAAAATAAAATAAAAAAATTTAAAAAAAAAAATAAAACAAATAAATAAATATAAAAAATAAAACATTGCACACACAAAAACACAATTCAAAACACAAAGTAAAAACACAAACGCAAGCGAAAACAAAACAAACCTAAAAATAAAAAACACACAACAAAATTCAGACACACACCCAAATACATATAGAAAAAAGCAAATTCAAACAATACAAATTCAAAAACAAAAAGAATGAATATGCGTTTCTGTTTTTCCCTTCAGGCCACCGTATTAAGCTCAAGTCCTCCAAAACAAAAAGGTTGAGCCACCAAACTAAGATTAATTTCTAATCTGTGGAGAACCGACCTCTCCTCCCAGTAAAAAAATGATTTCAAGAGCAACAGAAACTCTCGTAGCACAACAGATAAGTCAATAACCACCAGGAAAGTTACGTAATGCACCTTTAGCGCACAAGGACAGAAGGGGAAAGGCGCTGGAGGATGAGAAGACAGACAGATATGCAGAGGCACGCACAGACCACCGGAGGTAAAAGGACGGAGGCGGTAAATACCAGAGCAGGTGAAGGGACGTTTCCTTTGGGACTGGTGACTATGCTGTTTTTGGTGCTGTTTGTCTGGGGCTGTGCAGGAGAAGGAGAGAGGAAAGGAAAGGAGGAAAGGAGACATAACCACAGCGTTAACAAGAGCAAAGAATCAACACAGACAAATCATGCAACAGAAATCTTCAAAACGTCGAGACATTGTTTATATTAGGGCTGTAGAGGGGGAAAAAATGAATAAAAATGTGTGTACAAATACTTGAACATCCCGGTTATGACTGCGTTTTCTAAAGTGTATATGACATGTTACTAAAAGTGCAGTTATGATTTAAGCTTTTGCTAAAGATTGTGGTGATCATTATTTAGGCTTATAATTTTACTTCCCGTTTGTAAAAGGTAACAATACCAAGGATTTTACACTGGAGCAATAACTAATCTCAGACAAATAGAATGTTAGTACCTTGATTTAGTTGAATTACAGTTAAAAGCTTCAGTGGTGTAATTTAATGACACATTTTTCTTCCCAATTAAACATGTCATTTTGATAAAAACATGATTATCATTTACACCACCAAATACAAATCATGAAAACCTATGCACACTTCATATCACCTGGTTTTGTGTGTGTTCATTGTAACCAGTCTTCAAATTTCCTGAATATGTCAGTATCCCGGTAATGAGAAACTGCAACTCTGTCACTGGCATATCACCCGCCTCTAATGAAAAAACAATAGTGACCACTGGGTCATATTTTATTTAATACAGCGTGATGAAATCTTTATTAGAGGCAACTATATGAGCAGCATGACTGAAATGATTGAGAAAGTGATGGCAAGGGAAAAAAACACAAAATATCATTTTCAACAGCAATCAATCCCATTGTCAAATTAAAAATTGCAACACATTCTTAAATGAAAAGGTAGTATAGGAGGACAGTACAGGGAAATGTCTAAATGTAACAACCCACTGCTATTGAATTGGCTTTAATAATACAGACAGACTGAGTTTGCAATAGAGATTATGCAGATGGCATCACAGCGTTCTTAATGTCAGCAGTAAGTGGCAAGAATGAATGAGAGTCACTGGAGAGAAATGATATTTTTACCTTAAGTAACAAAAACACCAGTTACAGACTGATAATAAATAAATAAAATACCACAACTGCCGCTAAATACTGAGTTTGTATTTGACATGTAAAACAAGAAAATCAGGTAAACAGTGGTGGAAAAGTAGAAAAACAACAGCACTTCTGTTTCTCTCACAGTTCTCACTGACAGACTTAAATTTAACTCCTTATTTTTTCTATGATTAAATATTATTTTTTAGTCTATTTGATGATGAGTTCAAAAATGCCATACATCTCCAACTAACATCTGCAAACAAGCAAGCTAAAGTCTACTCTGCACTGTAGCCGTGACAACAGAAAAGCTATTTTATTAAATTTTGGCCAAACACTCCACAGTTGAAAAAAGTCCCCAAAAAGCTAAGAAACACATTCTTATCAGGGTATTTCTCAAATAAACTTATACAATAATATAAAATAACATGGCAGTATCACTTTGAAAACATACTTCAACGCACAGCCAACAAACCTTTCTTTTAATTTTTTTGCAAAAGCTGCTTTGAGAACCATACATCAAAGTATAGAACACTTAAAATCTACTTCTATCAAAATTCTCATTGCAACTGAATATGATCACAAAGATGAAAATTGCTTGTTCAAAATCAGTGGTGCCCAAACCAGGGGATCTAACTTGGTCCGTGAAGGGGTGCTCAAGTTATTTGACTATCCTGACATGCTTCAAAGTAGTCCATTTTGGAATAAATAGTAGTTTTGGGCACCCTGATTCAGATATAATTAAATTCACACATTGTCTCTAAATCTCTAATAATAAACACCAGATGTACACAAAGTCATGGCTTTTTGTTTAGAAGAAAAAAGATGTGAAAACAAGAGAGATGACCAAACTGAAAACATACAACACATGCATACATACATACACACACACATTCACAAACACACATTCCCAACTCAAGCCAAAGTAATATTGCATTAGATACGTCACCACTTTTGTCACGAGGTTGCACCAGATATTCACAGGACTGTTTCTATAGTGATACTAATAATGCTACAGTACATCATATTGCTCTACAAAAAGTCAAAACCAGCTTTAAACCACATAACCAAATCTGAACTTGGAGAATCTCAGCATTAAACCAGATTTTAACCTAAACCTGGTCTAAAGCAGAATTAAACCAGGACTGAAACAGTAAAAACCATCTTAAATTTAATAAGAAGAGAATAAATGCTTAAATTAGGTCAGACTTATGTTTATTTGGACATATTTTAACTGTCTTCAAATAAGATTTGCCAATATAACAAGAGCAACATGGATTGTTTTGCTAAAAATAGAAAAAAGATGGCATTTTGTTATTGGAAATGAATCAAAAAACGCAACTGGAATTGAAACAAGAAAACTAGATCCAGACAAAAAAAAAAAAACATAATAAAGTCTATTACTACTGATACAATAAGAAATTCAAGTTGGCCACTATTTCTTGAGTAATAACCCAGACTTAAATCTACAAGAGAAAATATATTTTTGTAATGTTTGTAATGTTTGCCAGATCTGATTTTGGAGAGCCCTTTGTCAATACTTGTTGCTTTCTCACAAATCTACACTCTACGTAACTTTTGTGGGTGTCCAGTACCTGCTTGTCTACATGATGATGTAGTTATCAGTTAGTTCATTACCCCACACACTTATTTAGGCCTACATTTCTTTTATTTGTATTTCAGCAGCCTCTGTCGGTCAGCAATAGGCAGAGAAACAACATTTACTGAACGTCAATCGCAGATGACGGCAGCGGACACAAGCAAAACAAAAATGACAAACTGGTGGCAGACTCTTCACCAGAAAAGTTACACAGTGTATCTTTACATTTTAAAAGTGAACGTAAAGAAGAAAGAGGCTGAAGATCAGGAAAGTGGTGAGACGTTTGAAAAGCAATGACAAAAAAAAAGAAAAAGGACAAGGGGAGTGTTGCAGGGAAAAGAGGTCGTGGTGGTTCATTTGAATTAAGATGTGGCTAGATTTCTTTAAAATAACTTAACATAAGAAGTAGGGATGTCACGATGTGAAATTTTAGCATTACGATTATTGCAAGACAAAAAAAAAATCACGATGTATTATTAATATTATTCAAGATTATAAAGACCACAACCAAATATGAGAGAAATCTGTCATTTTCTTTCACTCTCATTGTTGTACGTCCCTTTTCCACAAGTTTGTGTCACATTTTACCAAATCAAACTGAAATCAAACTGAATGAAAAAAATATGTTAAAGTGACATTTACTGTAATGCCATTGTTCTATTATAGATTTTAAAAACTACTTTTGCTTCTAAAACTGTATTTTTCTATAATTTGAAAGACAGAACTTTGCCTCTAAAATGGCCTTAAGATTGGGTCTATTTTATTATTATTATTTTTTAAAATATATATGTATTTTTAGAGAATACTCATCTCTGTTCATTGAGCTCCAGATATTTGCTGAAAGATAATTGAATTTTACATCCATATGACTGGGCAATCTGGGAAAAAATATAATCACGATTTTTTGTTGTTGATTTTATTGTTTGAACTCAATTTTCGATTCGATTTTGTTTTACATTTCCTAAACCAAATAAAAAATGCCATTCATCAACATAAACAAAACAAAGCTTTAAATATGTCCCATGTATTAGATTTATTTGAAACTACATTTAAATTTTCTGCCTCAAAGTCTGACTTTTGCTCTAAACTACACATTTTTACTGACAAAAGATTGGTTTTCAATCTTTCGATTCAACAGCAGCCACCAAATAATTGATGATTCGGTTTGATCTCTCAATTTTTCGAATAATGGCTCAGCCCCACTATAACTAGAGATTATACACATCTGATCCAAATATTACTTTTTTCCCTATAAACTGGATTTTTTTGTCTACGTCTAGTTTCTACAAAATGAACTAAAAAAAGCATAGTTTTGTCTCTAAAGCTGTTACGATTATTATTCTTTAGTTTATAACCTTTTACTGTAACCTAATAATCTTGACATCCCTACCTGAAAGCTTTCTGAATAACACATGAATTTGGGAAAAGGAATAAAAAAAAAAGGCGGGTCTTAAAGCGGGTAAAAGTAGAAAGAAAAAAGACCAAAACAAAAACAAAAATGACACATTGCTCACCATGTACTGGACAGTTGAGCTGGACTTGCGTTTCTGCCGCAGTGATTATTTAACGGATGGACGTGACGTGACAAAAATGGAAAAAAGAATGATGATAAATGGTGATTATAAAGCAATGCAGTAACTCCAACACATTTTAGGCACAAAACCTTCATCAAGACAAGAGTTTCTTCTCCACAGGGTAATTTCTAAGTGCCATTGAAACGATGAGAGAGTTGAGGAAAGTACAAAAAGACATATTATTGACAAAACGTAAACACCGAGATTATTTGAAGGGCTGTAGGAATTGTTGATTTGAATGGTGCTTGTTTGTCCGAGTGTGTGAAAGGATCAAGCCAGAAGAGGGTCGTCAAGAATGGATAGTGATTGGTGAGGATTAGAGGTGAAGTGCTGAGCAAGAGCTACTCAACACAGACACAAGGTTAGAGCTGCACAATATAACACAAGATATGTTTAACAATCATGACGCAAATTTTAAGTAACTTGCCACTAATCAAATATAGCAATTTTCCTGGTCTGATGATACTAAGCACCTAAAACCTGATCTGACCTACAGTATATATAAGCAAGATTCTTTTAGCTGCCTACATCTGTTTTAAAGTGAAGCTAAACATTGATACCTTTTTTGCTGTTAAAATGTGTATATGTTTTTTTTTTTTTTCCTTATCTGAGGCTATTTTAGTGCAAAATTATCCAGTTTCAGCGTGGATTGGCCACACAAAACAGCATGCTGTAAAATCACACTACTTTTCTCCACTCTCAGCTCCTCCTTTCAACTGCTAACAGTGTTTTTTTCTGCAGTCAGCTTTGTTTGAAATGTATTTGTGGGTGAAGTTAGCATCTCTCTAAATGCTATTGGTCTGTAGAATGTTGCTCAGGAGTCCATCTCCAGGTGAGGAGCTAAGCATAGTAAAGACTAGGCTTGGGCAAGTTGCTGGAGTATTTAAAAGTGATGCACTGGTCTGATACTGGCGTCTAATACCGGCGCCGATTCATGAAAATGTGCTGAAGTATTGATCCCGTAATATAAGTTTAGCTCATATCATGTTTGTGCCCTTATTTGGTCAACAATGAGACTCTTTACTGACTAAAGTTAACCCAGAACACCTCATAATGTTTGAGATTATGTGTTCATGTGAAGTTTTTAAATTACAGATAGAGAACACAATATGAGAAATTTTCAAAAAAAAAAAAAAAAAAAATTTCCAGTCTTTAAAATGATATGGATCGATAAAGAGGATCTGCAGGTACTTGAAGTCATACAAAGTATCCAAATCAGTACTGGAACTGGAAAAGCTGGATCGGTGCATCCCTAGTATTTGACCAACAGTGCATGTTTTTGGTTGGTGGTTGACTGGTTTGCAGATGGATTCCAAAGATTTTGAGAGTCGCAAACAATATCACATGAATGCATCTCGTTTAGGAGAAACACGCCATACATTCTAACCAAGAGCAAAACCATTCATTTGGCAATCCTCCAAATTGCAATAAATAAAAACAAGATGGGAAATGTAATTACATTTTAGGATCCACTGTCTTGGGAGATAAACAGGTGTCACGGCTGCCCCAGGGAATTAGACTGAATCAAGGCTAAATTAAGATTAAGGAAATTAGGATATCTTATAGTTACATCTGTGTTAATATTGTAGTGCAGTGTTCTTAGTTGCTTTTTGATTATGATTAGCAAAGTTTTTTAGAAATAGTTTTTCTTTTTTTATCTATTTATTGCAATATATTGTGCAGCTCTAAAAAGTTGTCTGACAAGGAGCAAGAGGTTTATAAAACAAGAGAACAATGAAAAAAGAAAAGCTAAGAAGTACTAGAAGTGAGGAAGTGAGAGAGTGAAGATGTCTTTGAGAGGTTTGGGGCGAGTGTGTAGGGAGCCTGTTGCTAGGCGATGAGGCAAGTACAAGCGTCTATTTCTGTCATCCGAGTTTCCAGGGTCCAGACTGGCAGCTATTCCTGGAACGGAGAGTCACATTCCCGGCTGTATCGGGCTTGTACAACTCACACAGCTGCACAGGAAAAGCTAGCACACGCCACACACACTATTTCTTGTGACAAATAAATTAACAAGTGATTTTAAAGAGACGAAAACAGGCTAAGGCACATGATGTACGTAGCTAAGAAAAGCCATGAGGACTCGAGGTGGCGGCGGCGGCGGTAGTTGTGGAGATGGTGCATGCGCAATGAGGTTGTCGAGTGGGATGTGTTACCGCGGATATGTGTGAGCGTGGGATGCACCGAGGGCTCCGTCGAAGGGATGAGGAGGAAGAGAGGGGATGGGGTTAAAGAGCAGATGGGGTGAGTAGGGAGAAGGAAGTAGAGAGGGAAGGAGAGAGGATAAAGAGCAGATGGGATGAGCAGTGAGAAGGGAATTTGAGAGCGGGAGAAAAAGACAGAGAGAGAGATAAATAAATAAAAATGTCTGTATATTGTCTATGTGTTAAGGGAGAATGCATATCATTGGAATTGAACAGCAAAAATCAGTCATTATTATCTTTAAAATGTGTTCAAACATGAGCCTAACTTCCACAAAAACAATGGATACAAAGGATATTCCAATTTTGACTTTGTGTCCATGTTTTGATCAATCTCTGCCCTCAGTATATAGACAGAAATATAGATAGAGATCAGTGCATAGATAAAGATAGAGAGGATATGAGAAGAGGAAGCGATGGAGAGTGAGGCTGCGTGGCACAGATGGTTACGCTTGATAATGGTTACAGATGGAGAGGTGGCAATGAGCTGAATAATGCCCGAGTTTAATAAAAGAAAGCTCTGAGGAAGATGTGCTGCAGATGAAGTTTCTCTGGTGTACTGAATAGACTCTAAAACTAAAAGGAAAAAAGAAAGTCATTTTGTACTATGGATACATGGTTGTTACTTTGAAATGTAGTCAGGCAGTGATTTTCCTGATCTCCTTTATCCCCTATAGAAAGGATTCTGTAATAACAATACAATATAGACTGGACTGTATAATGTATGTCATCACTAACAGAGAAGTTCAAAGGTCAAACAGAGAGTGTGTGGGCAGAACAAAAGTACATGTGACCTTACCTTGACATCTGCCTTTTTGTTCAGCAAAGTCTTTGCTGCTGTAATGATAAGAACAGAACAATTTGTCAGCGGAAATGGCACAAAAAAACAAGTGTTATTGAAGTATTTGACTTTGAGGTGAACAGAAAGAACTCTGCTCTGTTTGATTGACCTTCTTTTACACAATACTTCAGCACTAAAGCAAAAACTGATTTTTGCACAGAAATCTATTTTTCCAAACTTGAACTGAACGGTTGAACTGAATAAAAACTGTTGACTTTAGATTGTTGTAATAGGTCACTTTTTTCCCTATGAATACTTAAAGCTAATTGATTTTGTAAATAGAGTCAACAAGTCAGTTTTTCTAGTTACCATACAAATGTTAATAATCTGTCACAACCAAATACTGACATACTGAAAGTTAAATTCCTTAAATCAACAATACTGTGTCTCAATATGCCATGAAGCTGATCAGTAACTAAAAAGCAATATTAAAATTGAAATATAAAAAAAGGTTTCTAGGGTAAACAAAAATGATAATATGAAAAAATTTTGAGAACTTTTACAAAATTACATCCAACATAATTATAATGACATACAAATATCACACAACACAGAAAAAAAAAATCATCATTACTTATCTAAACCAGGGATACTCAAATGTGTCTTCTAAGAAAAGACGTGGTCTGATTGGCATTAATAGAACCACGCTTCCAGTTCTCAAATTAGTGCTCCAAGTAAAATGACACAAGTGTGAGTCATATCTGGCACCAAACTTATCAGGGTATGTCTGAGGACATTGCAGTCAAAATGACTAAAATATGTGGCAGGCCAGGTATAAAACAGGAACAAAAGTAAACTTTTTTTTAACAAGTTTCTATTTAGATTTAGAGAATAGATGGAAATGCATTATATTTTATTGTGCTGCTTTACAGTATTCTTGTACTGTATATATTGTGAAAAAATAATTATTTTGTTGCCCTGTTTTTGGTGAATTACTCACTACACAAAAGGACTTGAAGCCTGAATTGGATGGTCAACGCATGCATAACTTTGACTTTGTCTGAGATATTCAGCCAGCTCACATGTATTACATATAAAATGCTGATTGCAGCAGGAATATTGTACATGTGTGCTTTAGGCTGGTCACAATAAAAGAACACAGTAAAGTACATAATGCAAAGCCACATGTTACAATTTTGAGGAAGCATGTCCATCAGAGCTGGTGCTTGCACGTTGAATGTTAATTTCTTCTAACACATTTTGAGAATTTGAGAGTACATTACAATTATGTCCTAACATTTTAGAGCCATAGCAAAGCTTTACAATCGCACAATATACAAAATGTACAATACATTATTCAACCTGAAGCAACCTGTTGTGATTCCTGTGACATTTTGGTAAAAGCCAAATGTATAAGTCAAAATAACTGAAACTGGTGCAATGCAGTGCTAAAACGCTACAATATATTTACTAATTGCACCTCGCAGCAAGAGCCTCCAAATCAGCTCAAGTTGTTGTCCAGTGAAATAAAACCCATGTTGTGTTGCTTCTCTTTGTGCTGGAGGAGAATAAGAAACCAAAGATGGCGTCTGTGCGAGGAAGTCATTTAAAGCCCAATAAGCTGTGCCTCCAAAGACCTGGAGGAGGATTACGCGTCCGTCTGCAGTCTAATGAAGATGATACTGCGAATGTACTTCTCTAATGACTGTATTAGGCATAATCCGCTAACATGGAAGACACTGTACAATGGACTTCGGGGCATCTGGTACAAAAGGGCTTTGGTGATTCATGGTCTGGTGAAGTGGAACTAGAGTAGCATTGGGGAACAGTTAAAAGGCTCAAAAACTGCAAAACAACTGAGTCACCATGACATAAATTCACATAAATTTGAGTAACTTTGACCACCTTACTTTTGTAAGTTTCAAGTCTAAACTGGTGGGGCATTATTAGTACTAAAATAATGGTTAACAAATAGGGGAGTCTCACCAAACTTTGAAAAATAAATAATGGGAATAGTCAAATAAAAGGCTGAAATAAACTAAATCTATTTATCTGATGTAAAATAGGGGAGTCCAAATTTTTCCCACAGGTTACGTTTTCAAACATACAGTCTATGGAACGAAAGGCAACTTAGCAATAAGTGAATCATTCAAAATTTTACATTTGATTTAACTTTGATAAACTGACACAATTTTATTGACTTAAAATGAATGTTTTATTAACAAATATTTAGGTTTATTAATATTAAAATGTTTGTCATTTCAATAATCATAGCAGAACTGATCAAGATTGACAGTAAAATGTAAAGTGGGATTGTTTCTCAACACAGGGGTCGCTAACACTGTTGTAGGCTAACTACAACAGCTTATTACTGTGCCTAAATAAAAGTTTTGTGTCTAAATCAACATTTGTGAATGAAATTTGTCTTTACGACTTATACATGTTACATTCAAGTGCGTAAAAAAAGGCGAGAAAAACACTGTCTCAGGCCTCAGGAGCCAGACGTTCATCATACCGGTTCATACTTGTTCGAAACAGCTAGCTCTCGTCCGTTTTGTTGTTTTCAATCAAAGAAACTTTCCCAGCCAAGCAGACAGAAAGGTTGCTTTCTTAGGTGACATGCGCAGTAGAGCAGAAAGAGACAGATAAGCCCTTCATACTTTTTTTTTTGGTAAATGAACCAACTTGGCATGGATTGTGAGGGTCAAAAAAAATTGGTTCAAGCACCGTATGTGGCCCTGGGCCACAGTTTAGAGATGTATATGTAAAATTCAGAGTTGAGTGTCAATAACTGTCAACTGCTGTTGGGGAATTGCACGTACAGGAATGCTACTCAAATGTTGTTAATGCACATCAATGTGAAAGTTTATCAAATGTATTTGTCACTGGATCAATCTCTACTGTTGTAGTGGTCTGTCTTTACACATATAAACATTAGGACATTATCTAATACTGTCACAACAAAAAAGCCATTTAAATGATTCAAATCGGTGATTGATCAAATTCTCATACAATTTGACTAACAATAAAGCCTGAACTTTCCTAGATTACTTGTCGCCTCAGAGTGAGCTTGAGTTTAGAGTTTTGGTGGGAGATAAATTGGGCAACCGTCACCTCCTCACAGCCGCAGTCCTGGCTCCTGGACCTGATCTGTTTTTGGGACTATGCACAATTTCAGACTAATCAGATCCAATCACATCAGCAGCCGGCCATGTTATATAAACACTATTTCTGGCTGAATCACATTTCTCCCTTTTATCAACTTTTCATCCTCCTTTATTTCTTTCCTTTTTACTGCGTTGCTTGTCTGTTTTGATTGTGTATAAACTACACTTTAGGGAAATTTAGATGTATTTCTATTTCCCTTTTCTGAATATATCATCTCTAATTAAACAAGAGCTGCATTAAATCAAGAAAATGTGCATCACAAAATGACAATATGGCCTTATGATTTGATTTGTCCAGCCCTATTCTATGGCATGACACTAAAAGGTCAAATTCAGAAAGAATTATGTTCACAATGTCTATCCACGTCCATGTCTATGCCAAGTCTGCTCCTTTAGAGCGACTTTGAGCTTGTTTTTTTGGAAAGTCGCTTCGAAATTTTGACACTTGTGGGTTGTTGTTTTTTTGGGTTTGCACCTAAGCGGCACTATGACGTCATAAACAAGGTGATTTTTGGCAGTTTTTCTAGATTTAAGTCATGAAAATGTATTAATGATCAAATACCATTTAAAATATGTATAAATCATTAACCCTCGTTCTGCTGTGGCGCATTTAATATTTTAATTAAGTTTTTATCGAGGGGTGATGTTGCTTGTTTTGGGCTTTTTTTCAAAGGCATGCTTGCTTTTGCTCTGTTGAAAATTTGGTAACCCTGGTGAGGAGAGTTAAGTGTCTTGCCCCAGGACACAACAACAGCATTCATCTGTGAGAATTGGAATCGTATAGATCTGTAAGAGACCTGTCAACAGTATAATACTTTTGAATGATAAAAACACCATTTTAGAAATGCAAACAAAGCAATAACATCTCCATGAGCCAACTTCCAGAAATTTGGTTACATTGTAGATCAAATGGTTTTTATTGAGGCTAAAAGTACAATATTTGTATGCTGTCACACCATATTTCATCTCCTTAAATGTGCACTGCGCAACTTTTGGCCAAAAATAAACTTCAATAAGTGCATTTTTTTTAAATGTATGCCTTTGTTACACTAAATAATTAATAAAAATCAGCCTTTTTACTTTGAGCGGGCTTGCATGGCCACAAAATATTATGGCGCAGTAAGTAATAACTTTATTTATATGCGCTTTTCACAGACACAAAAGTCACAAAGTGCTTCACATGGGCCCGAAGATGTCCGTTTCCGCAGAAGAGAGGTTACTTTAGCTGACTTTTTTCAGCTTTTTGGCATAGAAAGTATTCATCTCATTCAGAAAGTCCCAAAGTATAGTTTTAGCTTTCTAATTCTACTGAACTGTGTAGATGACTTTTCACCTCCAGAAAGTTACACAGTGCACCTTTAAAGTCAATCTTTTCAGGGTCAGTTATGTATATTTTATGAACCATGTGCAGTAAAAATGAACCATATGCAGCAAAATGACACACATGTAAGTCAAATTTAAAATGGCACTGATTCCAAAGTTGCAGTAAAAACCTCTGAGGATACCTGGAAAAAGAAACAATCAACAATAGCTTACTTTGCAGGGCTCTTCTTACCTTGGCACAAATTAGACAGAGAGCAAGAAAAGAAAGGAGGAAGAAATTAAATCAAAAGAGATTTTTTTTTGTTACCGAGAACAGCAAGATGCACCACTGTGAGATCAAAGCAAGGACAGGATGGATTTACACCAAGATCCCAATCAGAGCACTCCTTCAAATCTATTCTTACCTAAGTTTGCCGAGGGGGAATCTGCGTTTGAATGCAAGATATAGCAAGGTCGGTGGCGAGGGTGAGCCAGTTTGAGCCTGATGAGCGGCGGCAACCCATTATAAATATTTGATTGAAGTTACTGGAGGCAGAAGGACACAAGGAGGGCTGCAGAATCCCACAGGAGTGAAAAATAAGGACAGCACCTCCTTCGTACTCGGGCCACTGTCACGTGAAGATTTAGAGCAGGGCTTTTTTAATGCTCCTGCTTTGTCCTGGACACAGACCTGAATTAGAGATGGTTTAGTCTATGTTTGGTTCGCGGGGATATTATGGTCAAATAAGTTTCAATTTTAATGACGAGAAATTTTAGAAAAGACTCAGTGAAATCTAATACTGTAACCTTTACTTTCTTCACTTCCATGCATACAAATAGATCACTATGTTTCTTGTTTGAAATTAATTTTGCAAAATCAGACTGGCTGAATGATAATTTGAGGCAAACTAAGCAAGAAGGGGACAAAATAACTCTGTAGATTTCAAAGTTGCATTTTTGATTGATTCAAGGATGTTTGAGTAATCATGTAATCTCCTGCAACTTGAGTAATCAGAGAATTTCTGTTTATCAATACTATTCTTAGCGTGATTATTGGGGGGGGGGGGGGGGGTTTTAGAAGTTGGTTTTAAGATAGTAACCTTTCAAATGCATTCTGCTGCTTGCTAAAAAAGAAGTAAAGCTCATAATTTCTGCAGTTTGAAAAGCAGGTCTATGGGTCTTTATTACAAAGCCAATTTAAATGAAACTGTAGTTTATAATTAACAAGTTATACTATTTAGTCAAAACAGTGGCATGGCGGTTAGCGCTCCAGCCTCATAGCAAGAAGGTGGGGGACCGGGCTTTCTATGTTGTCTGTGATCCAGAGCCCACGCTTCCATATTTTTTTTTTTTTTATTTATTTGACAGGGACAGTACAATAAACATTGCTACTAGCATGTAGCCGATGTCCTTGTACATAAGGCTATTATAGCCATTGGCTAATTTACAGCCCCGTCCTGGTTAGGCTTTTGTGATTAGTATTAACAAAAAGTTAAAGACATGAATAAGAACAGGACATTTATATATATATATATATATACAGTATAAAAGAAGAGTTTCCATCCACTCTACATCCCAGTTTAGTGTTCACACTGTTGCCTTTCCTTAAGCCAGCATTTGAGCTTTGTGGAGAAAAGTCTAAGTTCTGATAGTGACTTAAACTCCAAAGGCAAAGAGTTCCGTAAGTTTGAAGCTTTCACTGAGAACGCTGACTGACCCAGAGCTGTGCGGCATCTTTTCATACGGAAGGCGATGCAAGTTCCTGATTGGTTAATTAATCTTTCAATCATCAAAATTACAATGTAATTTTTATATATTGTTTGGATTTTCAGAAACTATGTAGAGTTTGTCGAGCTAACAGAAGTGGTTTATAAATTGAATTCTGGATCTGATTTTGCCGGGATCCACCTAGACCTGGCTTTGTTCACAGAGTTCACCATGCACCACATCCTGGCAGCACATGCAGTTGTCCAGTGCCCCATGCAGCATTCACCAGCAGCTCTGGCCTTTCCATCCTTTAAGTAAACTTTACTGTCATTTTGAAAAGAGAAGGGAAAAAACAGAAAGGGCACGGGAAAACATGAAAGTGACAAAGAAGATATAACCATAAAAGAGTCATTTGAAATAGAAAAAGTGGTGCATTTATTGGACTTGACGTGAGGAGAAATTACACAAAAGATGCAGAGTTGGAAAAAGAGAGCTGTGTGAAATGATAATGTGAGAAGGGAAGTGAGGTAGAAGTGAGCAGAGAGACAGTAGAGAGGCAGGGCGCTGGCAGGGTCATGCTCTGTCTGAAGAGAACGATGAGGGGGTCGTCAGTTAGTGGGAATTACAGAGCTGTCCTGGACATCACAAACCGGAAGTACCACATGAGCAGAGATTAAACAATGACACTGCAGAAGCTTCGTTTCCATCTCCAACATAAAATTATATAACTGAATAGAACTGGTTTAACCTAATGAAGCAATGGATATGAATGAAAGCTTTGTTAATAATTGCTTTTCTATTCTTTATAACGCTCTTTGAATAAATTACTTTGTGTTCAAATTGTGCTCTACAAATAAACCTGTTTGTTGCATTGTTGCTCATGTGTCAGTATTGCACCATAAAAACCAACATCATCATGAGCATCGTGTTTTTGTCAGCAAAAAGAAAATGGAAACCGCTAAAGCAAGTGATGAAATGATGATTGTAGTCAACACCATGCTGCTGTGCTCCCCATGCTAAGGAAAGGAATGAGATGAAAAGAAGAGAAAAGAGCAGGTTGGAAAAGAAGACGAAAGCAGGTCAGGAGAGGACAAAGGAGAAAGAGGGGAGACAGCAGCAAGAGGGGAGAAAAGAGTAGGTCGGGAAGGGAGACAGAAGCAGATCAGGAGACAGAAGAAGATCATGAGACAGAAGCAGGAGGTTAGACAGATGAAAGAGGTGAGGCAGGAGCAGGAGAGGCAGCAGAAGTAGATGGGGAGACAGGAGCAGGTCAGGAGGGGAGACAGGAGCAGGTTAAAAGGGGAGACAGGTGCAGGTTAAAAGGGGAAACAGGTGCAGGTTAAAAGGGGAGACAGGTGCAGGTTAAAAGGGGAGACAGGAGCAGGTCAGGCGGTGAGACAGGAGCAGGAGAGGCAACAGAAGCAGATGGGGAGACAGAAGTGCAGGGACAAGAGCAAGTCAGGAGGAGAGACAAAAGCAGGTCAGGAGGGAAGAGAGGAGCAGGATTAGAGAAAAAGGCAGGTCAGGACAGAAGACAAGAGCAGGCCAAGAGGGAAGACAGAAGTACTGCATAGGTCAGGAGGGGAGACAGGAGCAGGTCAGGGGGGGAGACAGGAGCAGGTCAGGAGGGGAGACAGGAGCAGGTCAGGAGGGGAGACAGGAGCAGGTCAGGAGGGAGACAGGTGCAGGTCAGGAGGGGAGACAGGAGCAGGTCAGGGGGGGAGACAGGAGCAGGTCAGGAGGGGCAGGGGTGGCATGCCCTGTGTGTGCCACCGGTCTACCTTGTTCCACCAGGCCTGCGGTGGTGCCGGCCGCGGCTGCCACTGCTGCAGCAGCTGCAGTCACTGAGGCCGGAGCTGTGGTCTGCCTGCTGCCCACTGTTAGAGCCCAGGCACAAAGAGCAGACAAGAGAGATCCATGAGGAGCGCGCGTCAAGAGGAGAGTGGAGGAGTTAAAAGGAAGGATAGAGCCAGAGAAGCTTTTGCATAAGGATCTCTTCTTCAAATATATGACTGAAGATACTAGAACAGGGGTGTCCAAACCATGGCTGATGAGCCAAATGGTGCAAATTTAGGTGACCCTCAGACTGGTGAAACTTACTGTTTTACCATCAACAACAAAAATTTATTGTAGAACAACTCTGATATTAAAGCTATGTGCTGAGACAGAAATAAAGTGTAGTAGCACTTTCATTTTGTTGATTACTTCGTAGTATTTACAGCCAGTCAGTGGATGAACCATGAACAAATTTGAGGCTCTTTAAAGTCTGGACACCCGTGTACTAGAATATATTGACATCATGACACAGAACTGTAAATTGTTTTTGCACGTGGAACTGAAGCTACACAGATGTGCTCTCATTTTGTAAAGCCGTATAAATTAAGATGACCAGGATTTGATAGAAACATGAATGTTGCCCATCTTAAAATGGACACAGATCCTCAGAAATATTGAATTTGTGATATATAATTTGAAATAAACTTTACTAAAATGGAAAGCACATGAGTTGGTTTTGAAGGTCCTGCAAACAATACAATAAATGTTAATAGTTAGTATTGATGGTGATTGTTGTGATTACAACAGACTTTGAGTTAGTCCATGTCTTTTAGGTATGAGCAGATTAAAATACACAGATGCACATTTACTTAAATCATGTGGAAAGATACTTTTATAGACGGTGTAATGCTTACTCAACTCATTTGTAAATAAACGATTAATTTACTATACTGTATGTGTCTGCAAGCTAAGTTCTGTAATGGATTTATTTGTGATGCATTCATCTGACAACCTCACACTTGAGTTGAGAAGATGAAAGCAGGGTAAATGATGAGCTGACTCGTGCATGTGAGGACTTATTCTTATTGCAGAGCTTGCAGCAGCTGTAGATCTACTTTCTTGAAGCAGCAAGCTTGCAGCACATACAAACATAAAAAGATACAGTACGCAAAAACATAAATGGTATAAACAGGGGCTAACGTCTACAGTATTAATTGTTATTTCACTGACAACGATTGGACCAATGTGATTTGAAGTGATTGACTTTTATTTTGGATTCCACTATGTTTATTTTAGATCTTGTCAGCACTGAGGCGAACAAGATGTAAAATAATGTGTAAGCCTTTTCATAACAAGTAAATATACAGACGGCAATAACACAAAGCTGGCAATGTACTTTCAGTGCTTCTTTGTGTGATTTTTGCCTTAAGTGACTTGTCACAAACAATCATTTCTAGACCATCGAAGAGAGAAGAAACACTGAAGGTGCATTCAGTAAATTGATTTTTGGCATGCTTCATAAGATTCCAAAGGAAGACATTTTGCATACAAAGGCAGTTTAATCCAGGGAAGTCAATATAAGCATCACTACTTAATGAAATGCATCGTAAACACCCTAAATTACTTCATTAAAACGTAGAGCAATAGTGCAGATCAAACAACTACAATAATTTCTTACAAACTTTTCTTGCACTGCATACAAAGCAAATGTTGACTTCAATCAGCAGCTATATGGACACATTTTTACATTTGCAATGGGCACTCAAGGCAGCTAACATTAAAGCACTGTCCTTTCAATAGCACAGTGTTTATATACTAGAGTGCACCAACACTAGAGGCAAGGTGGCTGAATTGGCTTCACCTTATTCACCGCCACCCACTATTTCTGTCAGCGCACTTCCTGTAGAAGGCATTAGCGTGTCTGTCCCGCAAGGCCAACTCACAATAGATTTAATGATAGCTAAAAAACAACAACGAACTTTTAAGCGTTGTACAACTTTGGTAAAACCATTGACAGATTTGCAGTATTTAATTCTTCACAGACAAGTGCTGTTTCTTGCAAATGTGTGACGATTGATCCAACATATGTTTAAGGCCACCTTTGCCTCTGCTTTCAGTTCCTCGTGCATTTTTTGTGTGTGGTTTTTTTTGTAGTTCTCACCTGCTCAGGAACGGCTATAATCTGGTGCAAAGAATCTTTAATGTTTTTGCACATTGTCCCTGTCAAATAAACTACTAAACTTAATCAAACAAGGTACAGCATGTGTATGTGATGATTACAACATTTGAAGTTTGAATCATGTAGCAAACTTGGACTAAAGTCAGTTTAGCCTTAAGTGCGCTGACATAAAAGCGGGGCAGTTTGGAAAAAGGTGAAAAGACACAAGCATAAGGATTCTAAGACGGCAATATATGAAAAGAGTGAAAAATATGCGATCAACAAGTAGCTGCAACCCTGATACAGACAAGAAAAGAAGTGGATATTTTGTGACCAAGTTGTAGTCTTCAATGCATGAAACTTATCATAGTTAATTCACTGCCTTCATAACTGATTCATCACTTAGCAAAAATAAACTGAACAAAAACTTGAGCTCCATTCTAATAATACAACAGTGATATGATCATTAGTGACAGGTTCACACAAGCGTGTACATGTCATTCATTCTGCACTTACCAGAGAAATTTCGAGATACCAGCATGGTTGTGAGAATGGCTCCCTGAAACACAAAAATTAGTCTGTTAGAGCTTTGATGAAGTTACAAGAGCATAGTAAGATGATCCAATATTAACTAAATGTTCTAATTTCAATAATATTCTTGAACATTAAAGTTGGGGGTAACTAACTGTTTAGTTGTAAATTAGTAAACTTTGTGTTTTCCACAAAAAAGTACATGATAAATGCAGCACTGTGAAAAAATGAGACCACTTACTACTGTCTGAACTGAATAATAAATTTGAGTTCTTATCAGGAGCCAAATGCTGCGCTCTGATTGGCTGTGTTTGGCTAGTCCTCTCCAGTTTCACTTTCTTGTTTGTAAAAAAGGTGTTTATTTACCACAACTGCAACCAAAATGAATACATGTTGATATTAAGCATGTGTCGAAGGTTTGATGAAAGGAAGTAGTCAGATTTAAAACCCTAAGTTGTGTTTGCTGTGGGAAAATCAGCTACTCTACCTTTAATAATAATATTTTTATTCATCAACATTAAAATATATAACAGTTCTTCCTTCTCAGCCCAAACTCTGCTTCAAATGGGACCACTGGCTGAATTACAAGTGAAATTTAAATCGTGAGAATCAATTTATGTTTTGGAGTTATGTTTTCAAATCCAAAGAAGTCCAATATTAAACTGGGCCAGGATTCCTTCTTGTGAGTAAACTAAATGAACAACCCTAAACTAAACTAAGAAATACATTTCAGAACTTGTTAAACTATAGGACTTGCAGGAGATTGTGGTGTTTGCTTACTTTGACAATTGTGATTTCAATTTCATTAGACAACATATAGTAATATCATTAACAGATATTCAGTATTTGGCTCTTCACAGACAAGCGCTGGTTGATTGCTTGTGACATGCGGACGAACATTTGTTTAAGGCCACCTGCGCCTCTGCTTCCAGTTCCTCATGTGCTGTGATTTGAGCCCTGCTGTCGGACAGCAGCCGGGCGACAGCGACAAGCTTCAGTGTGAGAGCAGAGGCAGCCAGACTCCAGACCAGCAAGAACACAGCATAGCAATCTTGTCAAGATACTAGGATGGGTTGTAAAACATGTCAAAAATCAGATATTCTAACTGGTATAAAACTAGATACTCATTTGAACAATTACCAATGCTTAAAAAACAACATAAACAGAACAAACATTGATAGTTTTCAGAGAGTTTTAGAGCATTGGCATTTTTTTTTATCTAGTCATGTATTGGATCTACTCAATTGTGTTGCTGTTGTCCTCCAATCTAAATAATACAATAATTGACTAATACAAATTTTGGTCAACCAAACTAACCAACTCAACGACTAAAAAAGTACAGCCCTTAAGCTCATCAAAACATAACTCATAACCGTATGCAACATTAAAATGCTTTCTAAAGAAGAGTGTGATGTGATCCCAGAAAACAACACGGAACAAGAAACTAAATGTGTTGACCAAAAGCGTGATTGCTCAAAAATAAAATGTTGTGGGAGGAACAAACCTTGAGTTTCCTCCTGGCGTTGAATTTCTTCAGACACTCCACAGTCTCCTGTCTGTGCATCATCGAGGCCACTGTAGAACGTTGCTGTTGAAAAAAAGAAAGCGATAAGATGCAAAAGTTAATAAAACATTTTAAAGAGAATTTCCCAAATTTTTTTAAAGTAAAAAAGATTTTTAAAATGAAAGTCCAGGTGCACTTACGCAGACCCATGGGTGCTTGAGGGCCTCCTGAGCAGTGATCCTTTTGGCTGGGTTAATGGTCAGCATCTGGTTGATAAGGTTTTTCGCCTCGGGAGTCACTGTGTCCCATTCTGGGGAAGGAAACTGTTCACAAAAATTAGCGAATTACATCAGTACATTTACAAACACCAGTTACAATTTGGCTCACACTGAAACACACTTAAATACTTAATCACTGCGCTCAGCCAACTTATTGTAAGACCTTTTATTTTGTCTTTTAACAATGTGTTAAATCTAAGTCTATATTAATATCATTATTTTGTTTTATTGCATGTTTTTATTCCCGTTGTGAGCTGTGCATTGCAACAATGGAATGTCACCATATTTTCTGTATATGTTCTACATAGAAAAAGATGGTTTTCAGCCTTGTGTGATATATTTGCTTTAATACAGAAAGACCATAATTGGATTTGGGAATTTAGGGTTTAGCAAGGTATGGGTGACATGATGGCACAGTGGTTAGCGCTCTGGCCACATAGCATGAAGGTCCTGGGTTAACTCGAGGGCATTCTATGTGGAGTTTGGAGTTTGCATGTTCTCCCGGTTTCTCTAACCACTAATCTCTCCTCTTCCAGGACAAAAATTTGCTGTCAAGTTAGAATCTGGTACAAACTTCTCTGCCATTGTGCTTAATGTAATTGCACATTGTCCATAAACCTTAACATTAACTGTAATTTTGTGGTTAAGCCTGGTCTGGCAGTGCTATGAAGCTGGATCACTTCCTATTGGGCTAGATCTCTATGGCAACAAGCAGTCCTAACCTGCTCAACCGATCTGGGTACATAACCTTGTCCAGAGCAAGTAAGAAGATGAGTCACTGGCCAATCAAAGCCAAGAATTCAGCACCGGTGAGTGTGAAGAGATCGAGAGGGAAGAGAGAGTGCATGTGAGAAATGAGAAAGCCACAGCATATTCTTTTATACCAATGTCATGCTCACAGATTTGGAGCAATGTGATCCGATACGTAGACGGGGAATAATGGCATTGCTTAATCATTTGGTCATTAAAAAACACTGTCAAGAAAGACTGAATGACTTACACCAATTGTGCACATTTGGTTTTGACATACATAAGGCATTTGTTTAAGCTACAGACACAGCTCATTCAGACTAAGAAGCTTTGGTGCTAAGGTGCTTTGTCAACAATAACGACACACAACATTCAACTGAAGTTTGTGTTATTATAAAGTGTGTCTGTGATTGGTCACTTAAGTGCAGACTCCATCTAAAGCTTCAACAAGTTTCCTTTGGCTAAGATTTAACATTTTAATTGCTGTATATTTTGTGAACATGACTAACATTTCCTCACGTTAGAAATCCACAGTTCAGTTGTTATGATTAGTCAGTTGCCACTAACCAAATCTAGGGTTAACAGAACGAGATGTGAACCTGTTTTGTCTGGACACAGCCTATCCTAGCGGCTCATGTCTGGTTTTGTCTGTTTGAGTAGGAGAAACATTAGTTGTTAACATGTGTGTCTTTTGACTGGTTGAAGCACCAGAGAGGTGTGTATTCCTGGCTGGTAAAACAAGCCAGCAAATACCTGTAAGTTATTCTAACTAGCATGTACTTCAAATTCTTACTGTGACCTATAAAAGGAAGAAGCAAAGAGAAAAGTGAGTTTCTCTTCTGATGCATTTTGTTAGAATCACTGCAGCAGACTCATTGTCCTGCTCCATCGCTAAAAACGCCTTGGCAGTTATACGAGACAAGGTTCACTATCTTGTACCTCCTGAAATATGAATGAGGTGATAGTTGCATAACCACAAGTAAAGGGAATGAGGCCAGTGAGGAGAGATGGGACCTTCTAGTAGAGCAGGAAAGGGAGAGAGACAGTGAGTGAGAGAGGAGGAAAAAACGCACTGTCACTAACAAATATTTTCAGTCAGTCGATTAATTAAACACTCTAACAACTGAAGACTTCTAGAACATTTATAAATAAAGAGTAGAGAAAGATAGAGAGAGATGGCGAGAGACAGAGGAGGGGGTGAAAGTGAGAGAGAGCACTCACATCATACGCCCAGCCTTGATCTGTTGGTACAGCTTGTGCTGGTCCTCGTCCCAGAAAGGAGGGTACCCCACCAGCAGGATGTAAAGGATAACCCCTGACACACAAACACGCACACACCAGACAAACGTAAATATGGTTCAGTCTTGTGGAGCGACTGGAAGTTCTTCTGTATGTGTGTGCATGTGTGTGTGTCCCTGTTGGACTCACCACAGGCCCAGATGTCCACAGGTTTGCCATATGCCTCCTTTCTCAACACTTCAGGGGAGAGGTACCCCGGTGTGCCAGCAAACCCTGTGAAGCAATGACACAGTTCAGGAAGCAGATAAGGTCAGTTGACTTCATAAAATAAAAGGGTTTGGTCTTGCATTGAAGGAAGATGCTATTCTACACCTAAAGGCAATGTTCTGTCGAGTCTGGCTGTTCTGTTGTATCAAAAGCATCAAACTTACTGTCAATAATAAATAACTACTGTCTATTGTTGGATTGGAATATGTGGAATTATGGACCACGATGAGTTGCTGAGATGACTTACATTCATCTTTAAGAATCTAACTTTGTTCTTGTAAATGTCGAGAACATTTAATATTTATCCTTTACACTTTGGCAGGTTTTGGTTAACCAACCTCACACCAAATTTACCATACATGCCCTATAGGAAGAAAAAATAAAGGACATTTCTTTGAGAAAATACAAATTTTAATATTCACAGAAATTGGCCCGTGGGAATATTAGCTCGCACCTTTCCCACAGACTTACACAAGACTATGGTGGCATAGAATATCTTTAGTGGGATACTTTACTGAACAATAGTTATTGGCTAAAATATGTCTTTTATTGCCTCTATTAATGAAGAAATGACTTGGTTTACATACTGAATACAGTTTATTTTTTGTTGTGGTTTGTTGTGGAGAGAAAAAGCCTCTTTGTATTTTTGTACAAACTGATTATTCATCTTGTCTTTAAACATCGGGGGTGCAATTTTTACTATGTGGGGCCACCATAGTCCATGTTATTAGGGGAAACACTGCTTGGAAACTTTCCAAAAAAAAAAAAAAAAAAATCCTAAATTTATCTTTTTTTTTTTTTTTTCAAATGTCTGTAATTGATCTTTAAACAAGCAAACGCATTTTTTGGTCGTATTACCCCAAACCTCTCACAAACAGTCAATAACACACAAAAGTGGCCCATTAACTACACTTAGTAAACAATGTTTCATCACAATTCTTTCAGTGTTTTGCAGTGACTTAAGTTTCATAGTTTGTCTGAAGTGAACCGAAATTCCCATTAAGACATAAATATCAAAAATAAGTGACAAACAATTACAACAACTGTACCTCCTTATAGTGTAAATCTTATACGTTTGCCTGGACACTTAAAACTTCTTATTTTAATCACAACCTTGTGGTCACATTTAGCTGGTTGCTGCAAATGTTTCAAAGTCTTTAAATATTTCAGTGAATAGATTTGGGTTATTGTGAGTTTGCTCATTCCTTTTCGATTAGAGACAACTTTCAGTGGGATTCATGTTAATTCCTGCTCATTTCAAAACGTCCTAGTCATTCACATAGAAAATATTAAATTTGCAAAATTTGCAACAGATGATTTAAGAATAAATGTTTACGCAAAGAATAAATCATATGTTGATTCTCTTTACACTGTAACCAAGGTCTTCATTAGAATATCCAAACACAAAAATAACTGAACCAAATCATTGCTTAAAAGATCTGTACTGAAATGTCAAAATCATATGGTTATAATTTGAATAATTAAAATGCATTATACTGTGTATTATTCTTCTACTCACCAAACCAAGCCTGTTGGTCTCCCTGCACTTCAATGGCCAGGCCAAAGTCAGCCAGCTTTACCGCTGCGTTCTTGCATTTACTTGCCAGAAGTAAGTTCTCAGGCTGAAAAGAGATTGAGACAGAAAATACCAATATGAACAATAATTTATTTAATAATAACTTTTCAAATACTGAGCAAAAGCTTCAGACAGGCCATGCAAAATGGACATAGACTGAAACCACACGAGCTGCATTGACACAGGTTAAATTCAGGCAGTTCTTTTTGTCATGCTCTCCTGTGGTGTGCTGCTGTGGTCTATAGGCCCAATCTCAGTGGCCCAGATAATGCAGCTACCCTCATTATTCTCTGTCAGAAGAGATGTCTAATAATGGGACTCTATTCCGGTGGTGCACGTTCTTTCACGTTCCCCTTTTTATAATTCAGTAAAGCTCATTTAATCAATGACTGTGGAGCGATGAGGCAATTGTGAGTGACAAATAATGCACCGGAGCAATAATAAGTAACAAGAAGTGACTGGCATTGTAGAAGTTTCCTGGGGAGATTAGCTTAAGCACGCAGAGACAGTTTGCGCTCTCAGATTATATTTAGGCTTATGTCACTTGCCTCCCCTGCACAGCAGAACACTGTATGCCATCCTTACCTCATTTCAGCTACAGCAGCTTTGCCATTAAGCTTAATACTTAAATAGAGTAGAACTTAAACATATTTAATTGTGCTTTTTGAAATAAGAGTAAACATTAACTGATAGATAAACCAATAGTTATAATTATTTAAGAAAAAAACAAGAAAAATATAAAACCCTTTAGAAACTTGCTGCTTGATCTTAAAAAAATCAAGTATGGACTGATGGAGAATTGACTTGCGTAACTAAAACTGACCTAAAAGCTTTGCTGATGGGGTGTCTGCCACTTGTTGGTCTCCATGGAGATGTTAGTGCTTTGCCTGTAACTTTCCACTGTATTACATTTAGGTGTATCCACCATGTTTTTGTTTGTTTTTTAAAAAAATATATTATTGGAAAACCCTTTGGGACAGGCTCGCCTCTCCACAGATCTGGCATAACCTTCTCTTCAGTGACACGAATCAGGTGAAAGCCATATATGGTCATTCAACGCAAAGTACTAAAGAAATTGTTCGTAGGGCTGGGCGATCTGGGAAATTTTCTTTTTTCTCATATTGATTGATTCGGATTTTCGATTCGATTTTGCTTAGCCTTTTCAAACCAAATGAAAAATCATCATTCATGAACATAAACAAAACAAAAACTTTTCATATGTCCCATTTTTAGATTGTTTTGAAACTATATATTAATATTCTACGACTTTTGCTCCAAGCTACACACTTTTATTGACAAAAGATGTTTTTTGATCTTTCGATTTAAAACCCACACCAAATAATCGACGATTTGGTTCGATCTGTCGATTTTTCAATTAAAGATTGATTTGTTGGTTTAAAGGAGTGGTATAAAAAACATTTTTGTCAATAATCTGATCGTAAATCTGACCCAAACTACATTTACAAGAACAAACCATAACTACAGTTTGCAGAAAATATCTAAGAAACTGTATCTTTTTATACAAATTTGATGAAAGTTGATTCATAACACTTTTTATACCTCACTCTAGAAATTCTCTTTTCTGATGTGGTGCCAAAAAAATTATTATAACCTAAAGGAAATATTTAGTCAACTACAGTAGTATGTAAGAATCTCCATGCAGAAAACACAGTGGTAGTGCAGCTTTAAATCCCAAACGGATAACTGATGTCGCTGCATTATCCCTTACTCTAAAGCAGAACTGGCCAGCACTGCAGCAGGAAGATCATTTCTGAAAGCTCATGTGGGTGGATCTACTGAGGCAAGCACTAATGTCACAAAGGCACAGAATGCAACCAAAAAAACAGGCAGGGAAAAAAAAAATCCACGAACAGGCAGCGTCCTCATCTCTTCAGACGCAGCAGAGCCGGAGACACATGCAACACAGATCAACACACGTCGACAGTCATTGTACAGTACAGTGCGTCAGTCTACAAGTGCACTTAAGACCCTGAGTGGGAGGTAGAATGAACAGATTATTTCACTTTTCTATGGAATGTACCCGGGCCTCTTAATTCTTAGTCAGATTGTAATGGACTTTTCAGCAAGGTGTTCACATTTTATGGTTTAATGGCACCTAATAGTAGCATAAATCAGAGTTTAAAGGGTCTGTATTATGTCAGTTTTGTATCTGTCGTGTAATGTTGTTTTGTCATCAAAGCAATCTAGAGTTGTGTTAAGTTTAATTCACACTTACAAATTTTACATTTGAGGCTTTTTGAACTGCAAACATCCAATTACCTCTTGTGATGTCATTAAGTGGTTACACAATAAGTCCCTGTCTGTTTCTAATCTGAGTCAAGGTCGAATTGGTGTAATAAGTGTGCATGCCCAGTCTTTGACTACGGCAATAACTACAAGAACGAACAACATAGAATATGCTATGTTTGTCATTTACTTTTTAAATATGTCTATTAAGCTCAACGTTTGTGAGAATACAATATTTAAATGCTAATAAACTTAAGCAAACAGCTCAGAGCAGATAAACTACAAAGTCAGCTGACATTTGTGTTAAATTCTATATGTCTACAAGTGCACAAAGTACGAGAGTTCAAGTGATTTAATCAAAATATTATTAAACTTTCTTTGATTTATCCCAAATGATTGTGATCTAAGGCTACAACTAACATTATTAGTCATTTCCGGCAACTTAAATAATGAAAATATAGTCAAGTTAACAACTAGCATGATGATTGACTCAATTTTGCCAAGTGACTCTGACTGAGGAACGACACCTCCAAAGTATTTTTTAAGCTCCACAGACCTTCACTTTCATTTGAACATTTACAACTCTGGAACTTTGAAATACAGCTATAACAAAGTACCATTTTGACCTTGTTAAATGTCTTTGTAGGTCTCCAATATGAAACTACAGCAACTGCAACCTTCTTCCCTTGACCCATTTGCAACACATTCTGGACTTGAATTTCTGTCTTGAGAAACCCTGGCTCTTTTTTTTTTTAGTAAAATTTTCTTAGAAGTGTTTTTGCAGCCTTATTTAATCTTAAAATTAAACACAAAAATGAGAAAATAAATAAGGGCAAGTTTAAATTCAGTTGGCTTTTTTAATTACACACGAGAGCTGTAGGGGAGCACTACAGCTGAAGTTGCTGAGTTCTGCTTAAACTTATTTACTGCTCAGTGGAACAAAAATCTTGGCTATTTTTGTAGCAATCTCATCTAAACAAAACAAAACTAATTTCAAAAAGACAGTGAATGATACATGCTTATTCTATGGTTTTTCTAGCTTAATGCAGTTTAGTTGAGGCTGAAAAACAAGTGTTAACGTTAACGACCATTACCAGCTTAATGACATCACAAAGTGAGACTGAGCATTTCAGTTTTGGAGATGGCGACTGCTTGATTACTCAAAGATACATGACTAAGATAAAGCACAACTCCAGGTTATTTTGGTGAGATAACTACATTTGATATGGCTAAAAGCTTACATGACATAAAATGTGTAATATGGGACCTAGACAGTTTTAGCCATTAGTCCTGTAAATAAGAAATGCCCAGATTGCTGTAGCTCAACATTGCAACCTACATTTCTCTTCCACAAACAATTAACACATGAGAAAAAACAGACAACATACAGCTTTGTGATTGTAAAATTGTTCAAAATGTCAACACAAAAAATATTTAGGAAGCAAAGCATACATAAGCATATTTAAAGCATATAAATCTATTTTGATTATGTGTTGACTTTGGCATTCGCCATAGCCTAATTCCTAATTTGAGTGATCTTGTCACCCAGGCTGTCCTCAGTCATCACACTATGACCTATTGCATGAAATGCTCTCCAATGCTCGAGTGTGAAACCAGATCGGCGTCTCGGCTAAATAAAGAAATAGCCACAACAGTCCTGATCAAAACAACACCCTTTGCTGGAATCCCAGGAACTGACATTTGGGTGGACCCAGTTCAAACTGACAAACACTACTGACATACAGAATACTATATAACATCTGATCTCTCTGTCATGTTGCAATGAACTTCCACAAGGAGTAAATCAGCCCCGGATCTGCCATCTGATAATCTCTTTTGTAATTACAGCTGAAATAAATGTTCTTCGTACACAACCACAACTGACTGACGACTGTATAAAACTAGCCACCACTTTGAGCATTGTGGCTATTCACGGATGTATACGGCAATCCAGCTCACAGTGCGTCTGATAATCGATACTAGCTACTCCCTCAGAGCAGTAAATAAAGCAGTGTCACATTAAGAGTCCTCGGGGGCAGCGCCACATGGATTTATGACTGAGGTTCTGAAAAAGCCTGTTCCTAAATGTTACAGAGCAGGGGCTATAGCCTGTCAGCTGGAGAGCAGACGGTAAAGAAAGAAGAGTGGTATGTAGGACTATGTTTAAAAATGCAGCATGTGACTATATTATTTATTGTTTAAGAAGGAAGAAAAGAAGAAAAAAAACAAAAGATGCCAGAATTAATTTGCAGTAATTTTGGATCAGAAAGAGGATAAAAGTCTTCTGTTTCACCTTTTCCATATGTAAAAAGAGGTTTTTAAGCTGTAATTGCGATAAAAAATTAATACCCTTTGATATTAAGCATGTGTCAGCTGTTACTAGAACTAAATATCAATCTCTCTACATGAAGCATATCATCCAGTATTACAGTATTAGATCAGAGATGTAATGTCTGGCTGATAAGTTGTCAAAGCCACTTCTCAATTACAACAAAACAGCCAATTCCCCAAACCTAAAGCTATAGTGTCGTCTATATTGGACTGGTATTGAAATGTAGTCAGCATATAGCACCAATGTTTGTTCTAAGCAGACCTAATGATTAAAGACGAAAATAGAAAAGCACATTGTTATTACCTACGCACAAAAAAGTACATTCGTGAACTTTATTGTAGTCAAACAGTAGAAGCTTTAGACAAATACAGATCTACTTTATAGCCTTATAGAAATGGTTGGAAAGGCCCCTGAAACTGAGCGACTGAACTATAAGAAAGTGTGATATACAGACACACAACACAACACACACAGACGACAACATCACACAGGTACAGATCGACCCTTGGACTCACCTTCAGGTCTCGGTGCACCACGCCCATTTGATGGCAGTGAAGCACCGCCTCCAGTATCTGCTGGATGCAATGACTGCATGCAAACATCAGGGGGCGCATGTTAGTATGAGCAGAGCTACAACTCTCATGCAGAGGCCAGGTACAAAGATGAGAGGGACTGAGGGCAGGATGTGGGCTTTCATAGGCTCTCCTGTTTACTTCTACAACAGCTTTGTTCAAAACACCTGTCATTGTACAACATAATGCATCTGAGCTATTGCTCTGGATAAGACGTGAGCCAACACACACAGTTCAGTGTAATCAATATATATTTTTCATTCTCAACTTATCTCTCATAGCTACTTCTGTGTCTGTTTACTTTTCCCAACTATTAACAAAACTAAATTATCAAAGTATATTCTGTGCAAAAAAAAACAAATTAATACTGCACACAAAGGGAAAAGAAATTATGCAAAAAAGACTGAAATGTAACACAGGAAATGAAATCAGGCTCGAGTTTGGACTGATTCAGAATTGCAGGACTGATCTTATAAAACATAGTCTCCTACATAAGTTCAGAAAAATAATCTGAACTATAACCACACCAAAAGTAGTGAATAGTTTCAACAAAATATAAAGTTTTTATAAAAGATTTGTATTAATATTTGAATAAAGTTTATTTCAGACAATATGACGTTCAGTTTTTATGCCAAGCTGCTGAAGTGTTATCAAGTAGCATTACAAGGCTATTTGACTTGGAAATCATCTAGTTATACATTTAGTTATATACACATATTAAAAAGTGACAAAGTAAGTCCAAGAAGAAAAAAGTAAATGGAGAATCCGCTAACTGTCCAGATGCAGCATGTAATTTCAAACTTAAATAGGAGTATAAAGCATGCAAAAAAATGTAATAATGTACAAAGAGGTTTGACATAAGTAAATCCTATATGAAGGGTGTGCTCAAGGAAGACAAAAGTCCAAATAAGTAAATTGCCAAAAAACATTTGTCGCACACAACGTTTTGGTTTCTCTGACCTTTAAATGAAGATTGTCAGAGAAATCTTTATGAATGAAGGTTATGATATCACAGCACTGTAAATGTTAGAACCGAGTGCAAGAAATGAAAATAAATAGAGAGAAATGACAATTTCTCCTGTAAGAGACCTAACCCTGTGAGAGCTCAAAATACAGCTAAAGCAGGAAAAAGACACTACAATCTGAGAACAAATTCAACCCACCATAACTCTGCTGAGGACTGGGTAAACAATGGTACAAAAGCAGATAAACAACATGATAGCTTCTACGACATCATCACAAACTTGTATCAAACAAGCTGTTGCCACAACAATAGAAACAAGTAAATGTTTTGTATAGTTTTGCCACTCATTCCAAATGTTTCAAAAACAGAATGTCCATGCATAACCCATATAGACCCTGTTTTTACACTTGAAATAGTCTTGGCTTAAACATGGTACTCGCAATGTCAAATCATTGTTTTCAAAGAAGAAAAAAAATCATATTCCTAACAAATAGAGTACAGTTGTACAGACTGGAAAATTAAGAGTACAGAACAAATTACATTTTACCAGCAGCTCACTACAGAAGAGAAAAGCAGCTAGACTTGTGTGTGAAGGTTTTGTGCTATTTTTAGTTAGATGAGAAAATGTGAAGTTTATTTTGCATCATTCATTTGAGACTTGAATTTAAAGCTTCAGGGCGCCGCCCACTATTGAGAGTATGTCAAGTTATTTCTTGTGATTGTGGCTTGAGGAGAAAGTGTGATAATGCTGGTGTTAGATTAATTTGCAATTTTCCGTAAGATTCGGCAATAGGATAGTTTATAATATACTTTCTTAGAGTGGTAACGTTTGTTTTTTTGTTGTTTTTTTTAATAAACTTGCCCAACACTAACCTGACTCACGTCAGATGGATCTGTGTTGAACTCGATTTGAGTTCTTCCACAGTCTCCATCTGGAACTTTACTCGCTGAAAGCGTTTAGGAAAGGTGGGGCGTTTAGTGAAATACTTCGAGCTGATTGGGTGTGGGGCCTACCTTATTTGTGCTTAGCCAATCACAACAACACGTACATTCGCGAGAGCCACCATCTTTGTTTAGCTTGAATCAGACTCGGCGCTAACCCGCCCTGCACAATGTGATTGGGCCTCAAAACCACGCTGCTGTGATGTTAGTGGGCCGAAACATTGCTGGTTCAGACTCTCAAACCAATCGGGCAGCTGGAAGGCCATGTTTGTGAATTCACAGATATCGCGAGATAAACAATCTGGCTGGCCAGGTTAGCCCAACACAGTAACTCAGGTACATTTACTCTGTTTTGGAGAAATACATTATTATTTATGAAAGAATACATTTACGTTCTACTTGAGTTTGCCAATGCTCAAAATGTCCACAAACTTGAGTAGCTACTTGTTTCCCCAATACTTATTTTTTTTCTACCCTTACTTGAGTAATTTCTTGGGCAAGTACGTTTTACTTTGACGTGTGTACTTACATTCACTCTACTAAGCACATTTTTGGCTGCTCTCTCATCTCTGGCAATGGGTCAGAATGATTCCTGGAATGAAGGTACAGTAAAAGCATTTATTTTCTGTTTAGTTTTCAGTAAACCTATTTATTATCTTCAATAATTCTGTTATTGCGAAGTACAATTAAATGCAATGCTACCTATCTGTACTGATTAAGATGCCCAAATCCAGTCTGTGTTAAAATAAACGTACATTTTTAAACCGAATGTATTACTCTTGGCTTGAATCGTGCAACCTAATAGGCCGGCGATTATTATGGTATATTTTCTACTCAGGGAGGTGCTTCCGTTCAAAAGTTACAATCCAGATTTTGAACGTGTTGAGACATTTTCCAGCCAGTCTAAAAATGGTTCTTCCACTTGCATATCCACCGCTTAAACGTTGGTGTTGCAGTAAAAGTGTCCCCTTATCTTTCCTGAGCGTATAAATCCCGCTCGCTCCGGTCCAAGCTCTAAAACCCAAACTGACACCGGCTGTGAGGAAAATGTACGACCGCATGAAAACAACAGAGACGTAAAATCATATTATTTAAAAGAAATGTATATTTAGAGTGTGTCTAATAGTGATGCTGCAGGGTTCAGGTGGTTTGGAAAATGACTGTGGATGGGTGGGGCCAAATGCTACAAAGGCTAATCTTGAGCTGGTCTTGGTCTGAACTACTGTATCTGGAGGATTTTCCATGGCGCTTATAGGGAACGGGGAGAAAGATGCAAATGCAATCTGACAGTGCTAGTTAGCGACATTACCGATGTGCCACCAACGCCAGAGACATCATAATGCAGCATATAGTAACCAAACAAAGTAAATTATTAATGTAGGGTTATGCATTGATATGATTTTATTTGAAACATGCTCCTAAACATTCTACTTTTTTGCCTTTTTATGGACAAAATTTCATCCCTGGAGTTTTTAAAGGGACTATACTCGATTTTTTTGCAACAGTATAACTTAAAAACAATTTTCCCTAGCACTGATATCTTGTTAATGTATCTATTCAGGTAGAAATTAGTCCGCCAAGACCTGTCAATGTCTAATAAAATCCCGTTTGTGTCCAACTTTTTCTGTTTTTGTTTTTAGCATTGTGGCTAACTGTTGTTAGCATGCAGACTCACCTCGCCGCTGAAAGTTGTGAAAAACATTAAAACTCATCATTATTAACAATTCTAAAGCTCAGAATGCATTAGCTACGTGAACAAATCATGTAGACTGAAGTAAGAAGCTTAAATTAAATATTTCTGTTTGTTTACATTTTTAAGGATGCAAAAATCAGGTATAGTCCTTTAATTAAACTCCAGGGATGGGTTTAAATTATTTTTTTTGTAGCAAAATGAAAACTAACAACACTTTCCGTTGGAGTTGCAACAGTGTAGAGCTTCACTAACTTGTTAACAGTTGGATATTTATTACATTTTAACAGCGGATTTATGATATTTTAGCAACTTCTACTACCACTGTGATACTGAGAAGTGCTCCCTTCAGCGGCTTTTGTGACATATCAGCCTTATCGTGAAACTGTTAAGAATTAATTTGGCTAAGCTTAGGCACAAACCTACAGCTTAGTTTAGGACTGGGCTTGGGTGAGGTGAGGGCAACAGTAATTTGAAACCCTGATTTACAAGATCTAACTAACTACTGACTAACCCTAACCACCAAAGCTAGCCTCGCAGCATCATGGCATGGGAGACTTGCCCATTTTGGCCCAGTATTGATATTGAAAGCAGCTTAAATACAGGATCAAATATTACCAAATCATTAAAAGAAGATTATCATCACTTTAGAATAGGGGACTGGAAGGAAATGATTACTTACTGTTCATCTGATCATTTAGTAACTGTCGAGTAATGTTATTTTAGTAATTTACTCATATTTGTAATTGATTTGTATCTGTTCATTATTATAAAATGTTGTCAAAATGTGGAAGAAATACAACTATTTGTAAGCTTACAGCACAGTTTTTGTGCAAGAAAATTAGATGTTAACAGCATTGATAGGTGATTTGTGTTTTTAATATGATCCTTTTGGGCATTTTTTGTCTGTAGTAGTATTTGATACTGTTTTAACCTTTTTTTCTGCAGGCATTTCAATAAACACATATTTATATACAAAAGTCTTCCTTGTGATTTAATTTAAATATGTTGGCGATATGAAACTTATTAAAATGTGTGTTGCACTGTTCCTTAAGAAATTATTTTGCATTTTGAATTCTTTTATCTTTGCACAAGGACACAACGTTTTGCTTTCTACTCCTGCAACACAGTTTCATTATAGCAGGTGACAATTACGCAGCTTTTACCTCTAAGAAAAGACGCTGAGAAGAGACGGTGTGATGTACAGCTCTCGTGGGGGTCCTTCAGGTGCGGCTGACTTCTCACCGACGCGTGCACCGTACCTATGACATCATGAGTGAAAACATCAGTTAGTACTCATCGCCTATGTGACCTCTGGCTGACCTTGAATCGTACTTATTTGTGCCAATTGTGAAGTACATGAAGCTTTGTATTTGGCTCTAATGACTCAACATTTTAGAATTTCCTATCTACTCTTTTTTTTTTGTAATCTTTTCATGTTGCTATCAAATCATTATTTTATTTGCTAACTAACACCAAAAAAATGATGAAAAAAATGAAAAATATGAAAATTCCAGTATGTTTAGTAAGCCCTCTGAATCTGAGCCTCAGAAAAGATTCAGATTCAAATTTCTGCCATCATATCACATGCTACCATTATAATTTCTTGTGGATGTGCCTAACAATGTTATCAAACAGTAAGATACAATCTGATGTAAGATAATGTGAGCAGAACCTACAGAACCTCATGTGACTTTTTAAAATAATTTGATTTGATACAGCTATATCATGATAATTTGATTCAGTGCAGTGATTTGTGTGAATCAAACTGATCCTGGAACTTCGGCTTATATTAAACATCAACAAATAACAGTAAATGCATAAACTGATAAATAAATAAACACAATTGATGTTTTGCTTTTTGTTGTGAGTGTGGTGGTGATGCACAAACAAAAGAAACCCGGTTTCATAACAGTCCCGGTGTTGTCCCACTGGATCAATAAGCTCCAGGCCTATCGGTCCTCTTATCGGTTCCGAAGGAATGCGTTTCATAAAATCTGTCCTGTTCACACACCTTGTCAGTCCTGCTTTGATGGTGAGCATGATAGTGTGTTTGTGTGCAACAGTCAGGACTTTGAGTGCACCAAGCCAGACACACTCACCGGGACAAAGTAGCCCCAATGGGCCGAAAGGATGATACACAAGTCGCGTGTCCACGGTATAACNGGGAATTTAGGGTTTAGCAAGGTATGGGTGACATGATGGCACAGTGGTTAGCGCTCTGGCCACATAGCATGAAGGTCCTGGGTTAACTCGAGGGCATTCTATGTGGAGTTTGGAGTTTGCATGTTCTCCCGGTTTCTCTAACCACTAATCTCTCCTCTTCCAGGACAAAAATTTGCTGTCAAGTTAGAATCTGGTACAAACTTCTCTGCCATTGTGCTTAATGTAATTGCACATTGTCCATAAACCTTAACATTAACTGTAATTTTGTGGTTAAGCCTGGTCTGGCAGTGCTATGAAGCTGGATCACTTCCTATTGGGCTAGATCTCTATGGCAACAAGCAGTCCTAACCTGCTCAACCGATCTGGGTACATAACCTTGTCCAGAGCAAGTAAGAAGATGAGTCACTGGCCAATCAAAGCCAAGAATTCAGCACGGTGAGTGTGAAGAGATCGAGAGGGAAGAGAGAGTGCATGTGAGAAATGAGAAAGCCACAGCATATTCTTTTTATACCAATGTCATGCTCACAGATTTGGAGCAATGTGATCCGATACGTAGACGGGGAATAATGGCATTGCTTAATCATTTGGTCATTAAAAAACACTGTCAAGAAAGACTGAATGACTTACACCAATTGTGCACATTTGGTTTTGACATACATAAGGCATTTGTTTAAGCTACAGACACAGCTCATTCAGACTAAGAAGCTTTGGTGCTAAGGTGCTTTGTCAACAATAACGACACACAACATTCAACTGAAGTTTGTGTTATTATAAAGTGTGTCTGTGATTGGTCACTTAAGTGCAGACTCCATCTAAAGCTTCAACAAGTTTCCTTTGGCTAAGATTTAACATTTTAATTGCTGTATATTTTGTGAACATGACTAACATTTCCTCACGTTAGAAATCCACAGTTCAGTTGTTATGATTAGTCAGTTGCCACTAACCAAATCTAGGGTTAACAGAACGAGATGTGAACCTGTTTTGTCTGGACACAGCCTATCCTAGCGGCTCATGTCTGGTTTTGTCTGTTTGAGTAGGAGAAACATTAGTTGTTAACATGTGTGTCTTTTGACTGGTTGAAGCACCAGAGAGGTGTGTATTCCTGGCTGGTAAAACAAGCCAGCAAATACCTGTAAGTTATTCTAACTAGCATGTACTTCAAATTCTTACTGTGACCTATAAAAGGAAGAAGCAAAGAGAAAAGTGAGTTTCTCTTCTGATGCATTTTGTTAGAATCACTGCAGCAGACTCATTGTCCTGCTCCATCGCTAAAAACGCCTTGGCAGTTATACGAGACAAGGTTCACTATCTTGTACCTCCTGAAATATGAATGAGGTGATAGTTGCATAACCACAAGTAAAGGAATGAGGCCAGTGAGGAGAGATGGGACCTTCTAGTAGAGCAGGAAAGGGAGAGAGACAGTGAGTGAGAGAGGAGGAAAAAACGCACTGTCACTAACAAATATTTTCAGTCAGTCGATTAATTAAACACTCTAACAACTGAAGACTTCTAGAACATTTATAAATAAAGAGTAGAGAAAGATAGAGAGAGATGGCGAGAGACAGAGGAGGGGTGAAAGTGAGAGAGAGCACTCACATCATACGCCCAGCCTTGATCTGTTGGTACAGCTTGTGCTGGTCCTCGTCCCAGAAAGGAGGGTACCCCACCAGCAGGATGTAAAGGATAACCCCTGACACACAAACACGCACACACCAGACAAACGTAAATATGGTTCAGTCTTGTGGAGCGACTGGAAGTTCTTCTGTATGTGTGTGCATGTGTGTGTGTCCCTGTTGGACTCACCACAGGCCCAGATGTCCACAGGTTTGCCATATGCCTCCTTTCTCAACACTTCAGGGGAGAGGTACCCCGGTGTGCCAGCAAACCCTGTGAAGCAATGACACAGTTCAGGAAGCAGATAAGGTCAGTTGACTTCATAAAATAAAAGGGTTTGGTCTTGCATTGAAGGAAGATGCTATTCTACACCTAAAGGCAATGTTCTGTCGAGTCTGGCTGTTCTGTTGTATCAAAAGCATCAAACTTACTGTCAATAATAAATAACTACTGTCTATTGTTGGATTGGAATATGTGGAATTATGGACCACGATGAGTTGCTGAGATGACTTACATTCATCTTTAAGAATCTAACTTTGTTCTTGTAAATGTCGAGAACATTTAATATTTATCCTTTACACTTTGGCAGGTTTTGGTTAACCAACCTCACACCAAATTTACCATACATGCCCTATAGGAAGAAAAAAATAAAGGACATTTCTTTGAGAAAAATACAAATTTTAATATTCACAGAAATTGGCCCGTGGAATATTAGCTCGCACCTTTCCACAGACTTACACAAGACTATGGTGGCATAGAATATCTTTAGTGGGATACTTTACTGAACAATAGTTATTGGCTAAAATATGTCTTTTATGCCTCTATTAATGAAGAAATGACTTGGTTTACATACTGAATACAGTTTATTTTTTGTTGTGGTTTGTTGTGGAGAGAAAAAGCCTCTTTGTATTTTGTACAAACTGATTATTCATCTTGTCTTTAAACATCGGGGTGCAATTTTTACTATGTGGGGCCACCATAGTCCATGTTATTAGGGGAAACACTGCTTGGAAACTTTCCAAAAAAAAAAAAAAAAAATCCTAAATTTATCTTTTTTTTTTTTTTTTCAAATGTCTGTAATTGATCTTTAAACAAGCAAACGCATTTTTTGGTCGTATTACCCCAAACCTCTCACAAACAGTCAATAACACACAAAAGTGGCCCATTAACTACACTTAGTAAACAATGTTTCATCACAATTCTTTCAGTGTTTTGCAGTGACTTAAGTTTCATAGTTTGTCTGAAGTGAACCGAAATTCCCATTAAGACATAAATATCAAAAATAAGTGACAAACAATTACAACAACTGTACCTCCTTATAGTGTAAATCTTATACGTTTGCCTGGACACTTAAAACTTCTTATTTTAATCACAACCTTGTGGTCACATTTAGCTGGTTGCTGCAAATGTTTCAAAGTCTTTAAATATTTCAGTAATAGATTTGGTTATTGTGAGTTTGCTCATTCCTTTTCGATTAGAGACAACTTTCAGTGGGATTCATGTTAATTCCTGCTCATTTCAAAACGTCCTAGTCATTCACATAGAAAATATTAAATTTGCAAAATTTGCAACAGATGATTTAAGAATAAATGTTTACGCAAAGAATAAATCATATGTTGATTCTCTTTACACTGAACCCAAGGTCTTCATTAGAATATCCAACACAAAAATAACTGAACCAAATCATTGCTTAAAAGATCTGTACTGAAATGTCAAAACATATGGTTATAATTTGAATAATTAAAATGCATTATACTGTGTATTATTCTTCTACTCACCAAACCAAGCCTGTTGGTCTCCCTGCACTTCAATGCCAGGCCAAAGTCAGCCAGCTTTACCGCTGCGTTCTTGCATTACTTGCCAGAAGTAAGTTCTCAGGCTGAAAAGAGATTGAGACAGAAAAAATACCAATATGAACAATGAATTTATTTAATAATAACTTTTCAAATACTGAGCAAAAGCTTCAGACAGGCCATGCAAAATGGACATAGACTGAAACCACACGAGCTGCATTGACACAGGTTAAATTCAGGCAGTTCTTTTGTCATGCTCTCCTGTGGTGTGCTGCTGTGGTCTATAGGCCCAATCTCAGTGGCCCAGATAATGCAGCTACCCTCATTATTCTCTGTCAGAAGAGATGTCTAATAATGGGACTCTATTCCCGGTGGTGCACGCTTCTTTCACGTTCCCCTTTTTATAATTCAGTAAAGCTCATTTAATCAATGACTGTGGAGCGATGAGGCAATTGTGAGTGACAAATAATGCACCGGAGCAATAATAAGTAACAAGAAGTGACTGGCATTGTAGAAGTTTCCTGGGGAGATTAGCTTAAGCACGCAGAGACAGTTTGCGCTCTCAGATTATATTTAGGCTTATGTCACTTGCCTCCCCTGCACTGCAGAACACTGTATGCCATCCTTACCTCATTTCAGCTACAATACTACTTTGCCATTAAGCTTAATACTTAAATAGAGTAGAACTTAAACATATTTAATTGTGCTTTTGAAATAAGAGTAAAAATTAACTGATAGATAAACCAATAGTTATAATTATTTAAGAAAAAAAACAAGAAAAATATAAAACCCTTTAGAAACTTGCTGCTTGAGCTTAAAAAAAATCATGTATGGACTGACGGGAGAATTGATTGCGTAACTAAAACTGACCTAAAAGCTGATGGGGTGTCTGCCACTGTTTGTCTCCATGGAGTGTTAGTGCTTTGCCTGAACTTTCCACGTATTACAAGTGTACCACCATGTTTTTTGGTAAAAAAATATATTATTGGAAACCCTTTGGGGGCAGGCTCGCCTCTCCACAGATCTGGCATAACCTTCTCTTCAGTGACACGAATCAGGTGAAAGCCATATTATGGTCATTCAACGGCAAAGTACTAAAGAAATTGTTCGTAGGGCTGGGCGATCTGGAAAATTTTCTTTTTTCTCATATTGATTGATCGGATTTTCGATTCGATTTTGCTTAGCTTTTCAAAACCAAATGAAAAATCATCATTTGAACATAAACAAAACAAAACTTTCATATGTCCCATTTTTTAGATTTTTTGAAACTATATATTAATATTCTACCGACTTTTGCTCAAGCTACACACTTTTATTGACAAAAGATTGTTTTTTGATCTTTCGATTCAAAACCCACCACCAAATAATCGACGATTTGGTCGATCTGTCGATTTTTCAATTAAAGATTGATTTGTTGGTTTAAAGCAGTGGTATAAAAAACATTTTGTCAATAATCTGATCGTAAATCTGACGCAAACTACATTTACAAGAACAAACCATAACTACAGTTTGCAGAAAATATCTAAGAAACTGTATCTTTTTATACAAATTTGATAAAGTTGATTCATAACACTTTATACCTCACTCTAGAAATTCTTTTCTGATGTGGTGCCAAAAAAATTATTATAACCTAAAGGAAATATTTAGTCAACTACAGTAGTATTAAGAATCTCCATGCAGAAAACACAGTGGTAGTGCAGCTTTATAAATCCCAAACGGATAACTGATGTCGCTGCATTATCCCTTACTCTAAAGCAGAACTGGCCAGCACTGCAGCAGGAAGATCATTTCTGAAAGCTCATGTGGGTGGATCTACTGAGGCAAGCACTAATGTCACAAAGGCACAGAAATGCAACCAAAAAAACAGGCAGGGGAAAAAAAAATCCACGAACAGGCAGCGTCCTCATCTCTTCAGACGCAGCAGAGCCGGAGACACATGCAACACAGATCAACACACGTCGACAGTCATTGTACAGTACAGTGCGTCAGTCTACAAGTGCACTTAAGACCCTGAGTGGGAGGTAGAATGAACAGATTATTTCACTTTTCTATGGAATGTACCCGGGCCTCTTAATTCTTAGGTCAGATTGTAATGGACTTTTCAGCAAGGTGTTCACATTTTATGGTTTAATGGCACCTAATAGTAGTAAAATCAGAGTTTAAAGGGTCTGTATTATGTCAGTTTTGTATCTGTGGTGTAATGTTGTTTTGTCATCAAAGCAATCTAGAGTTGTGTTAAGTTTAAACCACAGTTACAAATTTTACATTTGAGGCTTTTTGAATTGCAAACATCCAATTACCTCTTGTGATGTCATTAAGTGGTTACACAATAAGTTCTCCTGTCATTCTCTATTTGGAGTCAGGTCGAATTGGTGTAATAAGTGTGCATGCCCAGTCTTTGACTACGGCAATAACTACAAGAACGAACAACATAGAATATGCCATGTTTGTCATTTACTTTTTAAATATGTCTATTTAAGCTCAACGTTTGTGAGAATACAATATTTAAATGCTAATAAACTTAAGCAAACAGCTCAGAGCAGATAAACTCAAAGTCAGCTGACATTTGTGTTAAATTCAATGTCTACAAGTCACAAAGTACGAGAGTTCAAGTGATTTAATCAAAAATATTATTAAACTTGCTTTGATTTATCCCAAATGATTGGTGATCTAAAGCTACAACTAACGATAACATTAATAGTCATTTCCGGCAACTTAAATAATGAAAATATAGTCAAGTTAACAATAGCATGAATTGACTAATTTGCCAAGTGACTGACTGGGAATGACACCTCCAAAGTATTTTTAAGCTCCACAGACCTTCAGTATCATTTGAACATCTGGAACTTTGAAAATACAGCTATTAAGTTAAATGTCTTTGTAAGTCTTCGTTATGAAACTACAGCAACTGCAACCTTCTTCCCTTGCCCTTTGCAACACATTCTGGACTTGAATTTCTGTCTTGAGACTGGCTCCTTTTTTTTTTGTAAAATTTCTTAGAAGTGTTTTGCAGCCTTATTTTAATCTTAAAATTAAACACAAAAATGAGAAAATAAATAAGGGCAAGTTTAAATTCAGTTGGCTAGTTTAATACACACAAGAGCTGTAGGGGGAGCACTACAGCTGAAGTTGCTGAGTTCTGCTTTAAACTTATTTACTGCTCAGTGGAACAAAAATCTTGGCTATTTTTGTAGCAATCTCATCTAAACACAAAACCAAAATAACTATTTCAAAAAGACAGTAAGGATAAATGCTTATTCTATGGTGTTTTCTAGCTTAATGCAGTTTAGTTGAGGCTGAAAAACAAGTGTTAACGTTAACGACCATTACCAGCTTAATGACATCACAAAGTGAGACTGAGCATTTTCAGTTTTGGAGATGGCGACTGCTTGATTACTCAAAGATACATGACTAAGATAAAGCACAACTCCAGGTGTATTTTTGGTGAGATTAGATATGGCTAAAAGCTTACATGAACATAAAATGTGTAATATGGGACCTAGGACAGTTTTAACATTAGTCCTGTAAATAAGAAATGCCCAGATTGGCTGTAGCTCAACATTGCAACCTACATTTCTCTTCCACAAACAATTAACACATGAGAAAAAACAACAACATACAGCTTTGTGATTGTAAAATTGTTCAAAATGTCAACACAAAAAATATTTAGGAAGCAAAGCATACATAAGCATATTTTAAAGCATATAAATCTATTTTGATTATGGTGTTGACTTTGCATTCGCCATAGCCTAATTCCTAATTTGAGTGATCTTGTCACCCAGGCTGTCCTCAGTCATCACACTATGACCTATTGCATGAAATGCTCTCCAATGCTCGAGTGTGAAACCAGATCGGCGTCTCGGCTAAATAAAGAAATAGCCACAACAGTCCTGATCAAAACAACACCCTTTGCTGGAATCCCAGGACTGACATTTGGGTGGACCAGTTCAAACTGACAAACACTACTGACATACAGAATACTATATAACATCTGATCTCTCTGTCATGTTGCAATGAACTTCCACAAGGAGTAAATCAGCCCGGATCTGCCATCTGATAATCTCTTTGTAATTACAGCTGAAATAAATGTTCTTCGTACACAACCACAACTGACTGACGACTGTATAAAAACTAGCCACCACTTTGAGCATTGTGGCTATTCACGGATGTATACGGGCAATCCAGCTCACAGTGCGTCTGATAATCGATACTAAGCTACTCCCTCAGAGCAGTAAATAAAGCAGTGTCACATTAAGAGTCCTCGGGGGCAGCGCCACATGGATTTATTGACTGAGGTTCTGAAAAAGCCTGTTCCTAAATGTTACAGAGCAGGGGCTATAGCCTGTCAGCTGGAGAGCAGACGGTAAAGAAAGAAGAGTGGTATGTAGAACTATGTTAAAAATGCAGCATGTGACTATATTTATTTATTGTTTAAGAAGGAAGAAAAGAAGAAAAAAACAAAAGATGCCAGAATTAATTTGCAGTAATTTTGGAATCCAGAAAGAGGATAAAAAGTCTTCTGTTTCACTTTTTCCATATGTAAAAAAGAGGTTTTTAAGCTGTAATTGCGATAAAAATTAATACCCTTTGATATTAAGCATGTGTCAGCTGTTACTAGAACTAAATATCAATCTCTCTACATGAAGCATATCATCCAGTATATACAGTATTAGATCAGAGATGTAATGTCTGGTATAAGTTGTCAAAGCCACTTCTCAATTACAACCAAAACAGCCAATTCCCCAAACCTAAAGCTATAGTGTCGTCTATATTGGACTGGTATTGAAAATGTAGTCAGCATATAGCACCAATGTTTGTTCTAAGCAGACCTAATGATTAAAGACGAAAATAGAAAAGCACATTGTTATTACCTACGCACAAAAAAGTACATTCGTGAACTTTATTGTAGTCAAACAGTAGAAGCTTTAGACAAATACAGATCTACTTTATAGCCTTATAGAAATGGTTGGAAAGGCCCCTGAAACTGAGCGACTGAACTATAAGAAAGTGTGATATACAGACACACAACACAAACACACACAGACGACAACATCACACAGGTACAGATCGACCCTTGGACTCACCTTCAGGTCTCGGTGCACCACGCCCATTTGATGGCAGTGAAGCACCGCCTCCAGTATCTGCTGGATGCAATGACTGCATGCAAACATCAGGGGGCGCATGTTAGTATGAGCAGAGCTACAACTCTCATGCAGAGGCCAGGTACAAAGATGAGAGGGACTGAGGGGCAGGATGTGGGCTTTCATAGGCTCTCCTGTTTACTTCTACAACAGCTTTGTTCAAAACACCTGTCATTGTTACAACATAATGCATCTGGCTATTGCTCTGGATAAGACGTGAGCCAACACACACAGTTTCAGTGTAATCAATATATATTTTCATTCTCAAACTTATCTCTCATAGCTACTTCTGTGTCTGTTTACTTTTCCCAACTATTAACAAAACTAAATTATCAAAGTATATTCTGTGAAAAAAAAACCAAATTAATACTGCACACAAAGTGAAAAGAAAATTATGCAAAAAGACTGAAATGTAAACAGGAAATGAAATCAGGCTCGAGTTTGGACTGATTCAGAATTGCAGGACTGATCTATAAACATAGTCTCCTACATAAGTTCAGAAAAATAATCTGAACTATAACCACACCAAAAGTAGTGAATAGTTTCAACAAAATATAAAGTTTTTATAAAGATTTTATTAATATTTTGAATAAAGTTTTATTTCAGACAATATGACGTTCAGTTTTTATGCCAAGCTGCTGAAGTGTTATCAAGTAGCATTACAAGGCTATTTGACTTGGAAATCATCTAGTTATACAATTTAGTTATATACACATATTAAAAAGTGACAAAGTAAGTCCAAGAAGAAAAAAGTAAATGGAGAATCCGCTAACTGTCCAGATGCAGCATGTAATTTCAAACTTAAATAGGAGTATAAAGCATGCAAAAAATGTAATAATGTACAAAGAGGTTTGACATAAGTAAATCCTATATGAAGGGTGTGCTCAAGGAAGACAAAAGTCCAAATAAGTAAATTGCCAAAAAACATTTGTCGCACACAACGTTTTGGTTTCTCTGACCTTTAAATGAAGATTGTCAGAGAAATCTTTATGAATGAAGGTTATGATATCACAGCACTGTAAATGTTAGAACCGAGTGGCAAGAAATGAAAATAAATAGAGAGAATGACAATTTCTCCTGTAAGAGACCTAACCCTGTGAGAGCTCAAAATACAGCTAAAGCAGGAAAAAGACACTACAATCTGAGAACAAATTCAACCCACCATAACTCTGCTGAGGACTGGGTAAACAATGGTACAAAAGCAGATAAACAACATGATAGCTTCTACGACATCATCACAAACTTGTATCAAACAAGCTGTTGCCACAACAATAGAAACAAGTAAATGTTTTGTATAGTTTTGCCACTCATTCCAAATGTTTCAAAAACAGAATGTCCATGCATAACCCATATAGACCCTGTTTTTACACTTGAAATAGTCTTGGCTTAAACATGGTACTCGCAATGTCAAATCATTGTTTTCAAAGAAGAAAAAAAATCATATTCCTAACAAATAGAGTACAGTTGTACAGACTGGAAAATTAAGAGTACAGAACAAATTACATTTTACCAGCAGCTCACTACAGAAGAGAAAAGCAGCTAGACTTGTGTGTGAAGGTTTTGTGCTATTTTTAGTTAGATGAGAAAAATGCATGCAAGTTATTTTGCATCATTTCATTTTGAGAGTTTGAATTTAAAGCTTGGATACCTGACCTTTTTGATTTAAATGAATAAACACCAAAAAAATATACTGCAAAAGCAGCACACTGAGCTAAAATCCAGCCACTGCGTAGTGTCTGTATCGAATAATAAAGTATTTTCTTTCTCATAGATGGCCAAAAGCTGTGCTCTGATTAGCTGTGCTTGGATAGTCTAATCCAGTTTCACTTTGCTGTTTGTAAAAATGTTCTTGAGACGAAATTGAAGGAATAAATGAAGGCAAAGGTTTTTGTGAGAACTAGGAAGTAGTTAGACAGTTTCAGGGTTCAGAGAGCATTATTTATTTTTAATTTGTCATTTTATTATTAATATAATAATAAAATGAAAATGATAAAAGTTATATCTTGGTTAATATTAATATTAACCAAGATATAACACAACAAAAGACTGACGGACTGAAAGGAGCAAGAAAAGAAGATCTCGATATCTTTGAAATGATCCTAACCCTACCTTGATATGCAATATGAGCAAATTCATCTTGTCCAGTAAAGATCTAAAAATACGATATACATATTGATGTACTCTCTGAGACTAAAAAGTGTAGTTCATGAGTTCATGCAAAAAAAAATAAAAAATACACAGAAAATGGAATAGGAAACCCAAGTCCCAAGTCTTCAGCTAATTCAGCTAATTCACTTCTAATGGTTACTGTCTGATACAAAACTATAGTTGGCGAATAGAAATCTTGTTCGACTAAGACTCCATCGACAGATTCATCGACTACTGGACAACAGCCCTAGTGTTTTCCATGGCTGGAAAACGAGATGAATATTTTTGCTTTTTACATACCTACTTCTTGTTTTGAACGGTGAAAACCAGGTAGCCCAGCTTTAAGGGAGAGTAGGAGGAAGCTTGAATGACATTTACTGGGATCTGTATTGATTTCAGTTTTTAAGAGCTCCTTTGGGAGAACTAACCGCTGTGTGGCAATGGCAAACTTCAACATTTATTACAGCCGCAACAGGTCTATCCATTGATTTATCAGTGCAACAGGAGATTTTGTGTGCGACTGCGTGGGGAGGAAGAAACGGTGGGAGGGTGGAGGGGATTCGAAAAATATTGCGTCTTTTTTATTAAAGCAAAACATAAACGAACATACACAGGCAAACAAGCAAACGAGCAGTTAACAAGACGACACAGAAAGAGAGGGGAAGGAAAGGGGAGAGAGCAGGCAGGGGGTTTTGGGTTTGGGTGCGATGCAGATGCCCCTGAACACGTACTAACCTTTAGATCTCTGTGCACTATGTCATGTTGGTGAATGTGATGGACACTTTCTAGAATCTGATGGATACAGTGACTGTGAAGACAAAACAGAGAGGGGGAGGGGCATCGAAAGGGGTGAGGGGCAAAGTGGTGAACGGTGATGACAACGGGGGAAAAGAACAGGTGCACGTGAGGAAGGAAAGTGTGTTTGTTTTGCCTTTTAAAAACAAGATATGCAGCAGGAGAATAGCAGAAAGAGAGAGAGTGAGGGCAGGAGGGAGATGAGAAAGTAAAGATGCAAGAAAGAGAAGATGAAGTGGCTTAAAAGAAAAATGACTTTTTTAAATACTTAAATGCTTTTACAAACACTATACATCATACCAGAACAAGCCCTGGGACTGGTTTAATCTAGCCCCCGTTAAGTTTTTGAGAATAAGTGTTATATTTCTTTTATTTGATTGGCTTAGCTATGGGGGCCAGTGTTTTTTTTTCATGTTTTAGAATTGTTTCATCATCAAAAACACAGCTGGAGTTCTATCTGTGAGATACTATTCTTTCCCCTCTGACCATTAATTAAGACCTTTAGGACCTTCTACACTGCTTTAGAGTTCATAAATTAGCCAGACTTGTTTTGATCCCTATATATGTAATTTCCCTAATATCCTTTTTTTTCCTAATACATACGTTGCAAAGGTTCTCAAGAGCATGTTTAAAAGACAAGAGCAATAGCGCTTTTGTCATCCCAGGAACTTCCGTGACAACATGACACAGTGGGAAAGAGAGAAGGCCAAGGTAAAGACAGAGAACGCAAGACAATGTCAGTATTTATGTAGTTTCAAAAAGGTGGAGAGGATAACTAGCAACACATACATTTGTTCGCTGCACTTTGACGGAGGGAAAGGCCTTGATCCGAGGCTGAGAAACCAGAATAGCAACACTAACAGACTGTGAGCTCTCGAAGAAGCAGCGGTGCAAGCGAAGGGCCCCAACAGAACCAAACACCTGCCACCAAGCGTGGAAGGAAACGGCTTTTAACAGAAGAAAACCTAAACGAAAGCACATAGTTACCGTTGGGACATGAGACTAGTGAGGTGACGTCAGTGTCTGAGGACAAGTCGCCTGAATGTGACTTGAGTCAACCAAGACTACAAAGCTATGCAAACAATCTACTGCAAGTATGTGGAGCAAAAATTTAAACTATGATATTAAAAAAATGATGCCCCAGTACTAAACATACACGTGCCGGTTTGTTTGTCTGAATTTTGCTCCCAGCAACACTTGCGCGTGATGTCAATTGTAAAGCGGGCTATTGAAAAGAATATGGTTTGTCATTATTATGTTAGTTATTTGTTTCTTGTCAACAGGAAGATTTAAATGTGCAATCTAAAGACTGCTGGAGGCAAACTATCACATGGGTTTGCACAATACTGAGGGCACAGAGTGTACTCGCAGTCACCACTGAATCATAAAGGCCTTTGAGATCTACAAACACATACACCAAACAAAGTCTGTGTATGAGAGCAAGTGCAAACTGTATTACACCTGAGATAAAGTTCTAAAAGGTCAGTTTCCCAAAATCGGCTGAGCAACATGACATGACACTTCTGACCCAGGCTCCCACTGCATCCAGTCTGTACTCCGGTCTGGTCCCGGAGGTTTTCTGTTTCTGAAAAGCAACGAGACACTCACATACAGTAGCAAGCCGTCAGGCGAGCGCATGAGTGTGCTCCGGTCGTTCAGATTGTTTCATTAGAAGGTAGTAGAAAGGTTATTCATAGACTATGGTTTAAGATGTCCAAATTGAATATAATTATTTGCTTTATGATAAAAAAGATCTAATTGCTTCTACTGATCTAAACTTGATTACAGATTATCAATTTAATGTCAGGATGTTTTTAGACTATGGGGGCCGCCTATTAAGGGGAACTGGCCAGCGTTTCCGACTTCAATGACAACATGAAGCTTTCCTATGGATCACTCCTGGATAATGAGAACTCTGTCTTCCATTAGAAGGAACTTTTTCCGGACCGTCGGAGCACTTTGAAGCCCTTTTTGGTGAAATAGTGAAAACAAGACACGACAAACGGGTATCGGGTGGTTTTCAAAATAAAATCACTTTACGCCACTACCAATAATACAAATATATAGACATTTACACGACTATATCACAATACATCAATGTAAATACACCCTTGTGCTTATACATTGTGTGGTGAAAAATCAAACAGAAAAAAAACTTAAATAAGCAACCAGGTGTCTTTTGTTTACCAGTATTTCATAATGAACTCCAAGTTGAGCGTGAACCCGTGAACTCATGGTCACAGCGCCCAGGTGAATCTGGATTAGGAGCTGAATGCAGACAGGAGCAGTGTGAGCCCGGTGTGAGAGAGGCAACAAAGCAAAATCGAAACTGTCAAAACGCGCTAAGTAAAATAAACTATTAAAAAGCAACTGGGATGCTACACGAGTGTTTCCAAAAACATACATATTTTACCCTGGTGCTCTCAAAAGTCTTCTTAAAGCAAAAAAAGCAGCTGAGGCACTTAAGCCGGCTGCCATTACAGGAGTTTAGGATCTTTTGCGATTTTTGTGCAGGAAGAAGCGGAGAGAGCGGAGAACAGTGCATGTGTCACGTGATCAAGCGCAGAGTGTTTACTTTCATGTGCGCCTTTATAAAAATAACAATGAAACGTGAGTGGATTAAACCAGGTTGATAAACGTCACAGAAGAGCGCTGACGCATTGTGGGCATGACAGCTTAAACAAACTCCATGTTGGCCATGTTGTAGCAGCTAATGTCGATGAGCAGGTGCGTTAGAGATGACGTGTGTAATGATCGTAAAAAAGATCCTGCACTTTGACTACGTGCACAAAGCGTTACATTTACTTACAGATGATGAAGCAATGTTTCTTCTTTATTTTATTTTTATTTGTGCACGTGCAACATGTGAACCGCATGATGATGCATCTCGACAAATCGTCGCAGTGACACACAGACACAAGGAGAAACGACAAAAATCTCTTACGGAAATCGTTACTCTGTCCACGCCTCCCAGAACTCGTAGAGGGAAACATCAGGATTAAATCAAGCCAAAACAACTGTAATGTGCAGGATATTTAAAAAATAAAAGGCCTTTCTAACCTTTTTTTGGAGTAAAATAAACTACCTTGTCTAATAGAAGAATACAGCTATTAAGCAGTAAAACAGCTCGAATTAAAAAAAAACTGCAACAAAACAGGGTCTCCTTTGTGTAGTTTTATGATGGTCTTTTACAGTATATATGAATTATTGTAAGTCACATGCTTTCTTAACGTTAACATTCAAAGGATGTTGATAAAAGTAATCAATTTGTATTTATTTTTTTTTGCACGTTTTTATTTGGTATCAATTTGGTATTGAGTATATCTGGATAAAATAGAGGTGAGAAAAAGTTCCTAAAAATGAAATGAAGTCTTTGTAGACATAATGCTTTTAATGAATGTCTAAGAACAAGTTTACTTTTGCGTTTGATAATGCCAGCTGGTTTTGGTGGTTGAGTCCACAGAACTAACCTGATTCTGACAGACATCATCTTCATCACCAGTCCCCTGCAACAGTGGCTACCAAGCTGCTGGTCTCAGTGATCCTGGCCTTGTGGTGGATTTTTCAAGACTTCCTCGTACTTATCTGAAGACAACTAGGTAAACCTTATTGTAGTGAGTGTGAGCCATAGAAGTCGTTGCATGGCTGTGGTATATGTTATTGATAAACAGTTAATTACCATACCTCTCAAGCATCAGCGAATTTTTTGACTAGGTAGTGGTGTTTACATTCCTCAACGAGCATCTGATAACTTACTTCGCGTGACACAGCCTGCGACATGTGGCTTACAGTAGGGCTGATACTTTGATAATTGTGTTGATCTTCCAGACCTTCTGGTGGATGCGCCCTTAATAGTGTTGATGTTTACAGATTCACCGAAAACACTCGGAAAAGTGACATTTAGTTGTGATTGGCAATCAGAGTGTTGACGTAATTGTCTGTAAATTTGCCTGAATGTTACCCGTCTTGTAATTTAACCAAACTCAGACCTTCAGTAATTATCTAATTCCTCAGACCTCTTGTTGGGCTGTTTCACAGCTTCCTCCCAGTTGCGGCAATTTCATTACGCTCTTATAAGTCGCTCTATATCGCGTCGGCGTACCAAATCATTCTACCTGCCGGCGACTCCAGTAGTAATCCATCACACGATACGTTGTACCAACACCGGTGTGCTCCTTTGCGTATCTCCTGTTTTACTCCCGTCATTCGTTTTTGTAATGGAGCGTGCATGGTATGCTCCACATTACGAACCTCGCAATGTCCACTTTCTGATAAACACTCTGTCATTTATATTACAAGTACGATTTTAAAATTTTAAGCTTTACACATTTTGATGAAATTCATTTGTTTCCATATGTTAAAACACCTTGTTGTTTTTTCTACAATTAAACGCTAGTCCTCGTTGTTGGTAGCAACGGAAGGTCGAGAAGATGGAATGTTTGGACAGACGCTGCAAACTGTTATTGGATGTGTATGGATAATATCCTAATGCAGTCTTTATATAAGAGTGGTAATTTATAAGAGAGGTCACTTTCAGCAGCTTGTTTTGGTAGGTAATGTAAAATCTGATGTTGTGGATGTGATTTTGAACGATAAACTCGTCAACGTGACGAGGAGATACATTTGCAGCCGCAGCTCAGTTAAACGTCACTGATTCACGTAAAAAAAAAACAAGCCGAAAACACAAGAAACGCTCATTTCATGAATGAAGTAAAAGGCCGTTGCCATAATTGTCTGTCGTCGTTTCCAAAAGTCTGTAAAAACAAGTAAATTACAGACACCGAATATCCTGCGCGAATGCCTGTAAAAAACTTAGACGTTGTGGGGTAATTTAAAGTTTACAGACGTCCCTAAAATATTATGCTGTGCGAATAGTACTTATGTTGTATATAAAACTAATTAACAATGGCTCTGTGGCCTATTTTACCATCAGATCAGAACTAAATTATTATTAATATTCGCACAGATTAATTCTCCAATTAAAGTTTTCTACAACAAAAAGCAAAAAAAAAAAAAAACAACAAAAGTTTGGACAGAGCACTGCAAAGTTTGGATGGAGAGACTTTATCATTGTAAATTCATTAAAGGGGAGAGACGACTCATTCATTTGTGATAAAACAAATCCAAAACGCAAGAAATGCTCCAGTCTTGAATGAAGCAAAAAGTTTCGTAAAAAAAAAAAAAAAAAAATCTACTTACAAGCCTTAATTACCCTGAGTAAATCTCTATAAAAAAAAACCTCAGACATCCTGGGGTATTTCAAAGCTTACAAACATCCCTCGGTCCCATGCAACTAGAACTTAAGATAAACAGAGGAATTGACAAAATGACATTTGTCTCCTTTAATCCTATTGATAGGCTGAAACATCAGGTGGAAAATCAGTTTGATAGGGGGCGACAAACTGAGAAGTGGCACAGTTTCAAAGGTGCAGCGTGGGCCTGGGTGTGCGGGTAGCTAATTAGTGGCACTAATTAAAGTCCTACTTCGAGCCGGTCTCCAGGGGTGCGAGAGGAAAGGAGCAGAGAACAGTAATGGCCTTGATGACTGACATTCAAAAGGCATGGAAAGGGTGCAAGTGCTACTGAAAATATTAAAGAGGAATAAACAAGCTAATGTGCAAGATAATATAAAGAAAAAATACATTATACATCAAAAATTTTTGTTCACATGATAACACAATATTATAGATGTCCAATTAGAGCAACAGCATGTCAGATTTTAATGGTAGAATTACGTATATATTCTGTATTTGGTTTGCATTCATTACTTTAAATACAGCTGACCTGGGCATAAGCATAATTCTTTCCACAGCAAAGCGTTATTATCTAGTCTAGGTTAAAACTACTAGAAATCAGAATATTCACCTTAATTTTTGTTATTTTAGCCACATTAGGGGAAAAATGCTAATATTTGGCAGCATATTTCACTTGCTTTAAGACATTTCTGACTCTTTACAAGATATTTTAGCCTGAATTAAACTTACAAATCTATTTAAACAAGACAGAAACACAAGTTAAATAGGCTAGGTCCATCAACTAAAACCAGAGAGAGAGAGAGAGAGAGAGAGAGAGAGAGAGAGAGAGAAAGGGAGAGAGAGAGAAAGAAAGGGAGAAAGAGAGAAGGAGAGAGGGAGAAGAGTGAGAAGGATAGAGAGAGAGAGAGAGAGAGAGAGAGAGAGAGAGAAAGAAATAAAAGAGAAAGGAGTGAGAAAGAGAGAGACAGAGAGAGAAACAGAGGGAGAGAGAGAAGAAAGAAAGAAAGAAAGAAAGAAAGAAAGAAAGAAAGAAAGAAAGAAAGAAAGAAAGAGAAAGAGGGAGGAGAGAAGGAGAAGAGAGTGAGCGAGAGGGAGCGATAGAAAGAGAGAGAGAAGCAAGGAAAGAAAAAAGAAAGAAAGAAAGAAGAGTGAGAGAGAGAAAGAGGGATGGGAATGAGAGAGAGAAAGGGATGAGAGAGGGGAGGGAGAGAGATAGAAGAGAGAAACAAATGAGAGAGAATGAGGGAGAGCAAGAGAAAAGAAAGACAGAGGAAGAGGGTTAATGGAGAGAGATAGAGAGAGAGGGGAAAGAAATAAGAAAGAAAAGGGTGAGAGAGAGAGAGAGAGAGAGAGAGAGAGAGAGAGAAAGAGAGAGAGAGAGAGAGAGAGGGAGGAGGGAAATGAAGACAGAGAGATTAATCAACATAAAACTTTAAGGCAGAAATTGTACTTGCCTTTTTAAGTTAAACTGCTTTATATTTTTTTACAGTGTACATCAATTATAGTTTTTCATTTAGTTTCGTCTCATTACAACAAATGCAGTGTTTTTCAATAATAGTTTCCAGAACATAATGCAGATTTTTAGTCAATAAACATAAAACAAGTCAGATTTTTTTTCCTTTGAACTTGCTCCAAACTTACTAACAGAGAATTGGCTGTAGATATTGTAATAAAAACAGCAAATATAACATTAAAAGAGCTCTGACTATAAAGAACTCTGACTATAAAATCAAATGACTGAATCTATCTATCTATCTATCTATCTATCTATCTATCTATCTATCTATCTATCTATCTATCTATCTATCACACAGCCCTACTTAATCTTAACACTGCCAAATCAATTCGAGCTCAGACTGTTGTTCAGGATCTCAACGTGTGAAGCCAAACGACATTCTGTAATCTATCCAACGTGGCTTACAAAATATTTATACATCTACTATTAGCAGGAGCAAAGCTATTGTTAAGAACTGATAAAATACTGTGGCGTTGTGACCTTTTCACTGAGCGACATGTGAGCCCCCGCTGTTGCTGCCAGGCATTACAGCAGCATATATTCTAATACTGTTACTCTACAGTTACAACAGCACTGGAGACGGCTTAATGCATCTTCTCTGACAAACACACAGAAGTAAAAGGATGACAGGTTCCTCCTGACAGGGCTATAAACATTGTCTTATGTCCTGTTTGCACAACATAGTTTCCCCTGAACTGTATCTCCTGTAACTCACCAAACTCAGACATCCTCGTGTAATTCTACAGCAGTTCGAATGTCTGTTTTCAACTGTATATGAAATTACCTTTGTGTTATCTTTGGGGTGTTATGACCAAGTTTTGATTTTTGTTTATAAAATTCTCTGATCCTATCAACATGAAACTTTCATGGGTGGTCTTCGCCTGGGATCCAGAGCCCACGCTTCAGCAAACTGGTCACCACGCCCCCCGCCTGCATTTCAGATCAAATCTAGATTGTACCAGACAATCAGATTAGTTTATTTGTGATGCAGATGAAACAAAGAAGCTGATTGGTCGTCTGTCATTTAGACTAAAATCTAACTTCACTCACCTCACATTAAAATTATTTTTTGCTCCACTCGTTGATTTTGCAGAAATCTGCGATGTTTTTCAGTTCGACATGATATTTTTGTCATGTTTTTTTTCCTTTGGAAGCAGTCATATTGGGTTTCACACAGTAGAAGATGCGTGTCTCTGATTGGCTATTTAATCGGTCAATCACAGCTATTGACCCTATTTTGTCCCGCCCACTTTTCTAGAATTTGCACTTCCTGTTTAGCTCTGTTACGGTGGTTTACATGTTTGTCGGTCTGTCTTGTGGGGCAATTTCAAACATATGTCCAAATTCTCCAACAATAAGCCTCTTTTTAAAATATTAATAATTGAACTCCAAAATTACATTCAATCTATAGAAAATATCTCCAAGAACAAATCACTTAAAACTATTACCACACTGCATCACTTCCATCTCATATAGCAATTGTTCTGGAAAACGTCTCTATTGTTTTATCTATTATTATTATTATTATATATTTTTTTTATGTATCTCAGTGCCTCAGATTATATGCAGCTAAACAGGAAGTACACTTCCTAGAAAAGTGGGCGGGACAAAATAGGGTCAATAGAAATTTGAAAAAGGGACAAGGTGACCAGACGATATATATAAAATACTGTTTATCGTCTGGATTTTCCATGCAAAGGTGGTCCCAGATGTCATTCTGTCTGATAAGTGCAAATTTTGAAAAATTCTGTTAAACATGGCACTGCCTATAAAAACTTATAGCTTCTGGTGTCTTCCTGAGTCTTTGGACCCGAGAGGACCAGGCTATAGGGACAGTTAGAAATATTACACTTCAGTCAAACAACTGCTGCTCTAACCTCAACTATTTTGCCCTTTATTAAATATGTTTAAAGAGATATTCCAAAAAAATAAATAAATAAATAGCCACAAGTTTACCACAATTCACCACAACCCGTAACATATTCAGGCATAGAAACTTTAAATGTGAAACGATGGCCTTTATTCCACTATTTTTCTACTAAGGCAATAGTGATGGCACACATTTCAGAGCTTAGAAACAAAAAACTTACTTTTTTACCACGTCTAGTGTTTGACATTTGAAGTAGAAGCAGGATAAAGAACTAAACATATTTTGTCACACTGTTCTTAGATATGCTGTTTCTGATGGCTTTATAATAAAAAAGAAATAATAATTTTGCCAGAGTAAAGATCTTTTATAAAAGTAAATTAGGTATTAGGTTAAAAAATGACACTATTGTATCTATGTCTAATAAAAAAGCATTTTCTCCGGACCAGGAAGTGCACTGTTACAATGATGGCTGTTGTCCAAAAGTGGCAAACATTTTTTAATTGTGGTAAAAAATGAGAATACATGTAAAGCATTAGGAAAGTAGGGAATAGTTGCATTACAGTTTAACATCTTAAAATGAATTGTACAATTGTTAGACACAAATGTAAAATTCTGATGAAGTATGAAAGAAAGAAGCAATGTCAACATCAAAGAATGGATTTGTGCTACGACATTAATGGTGTAAGGAAAAGAGGAAGCCAGAATAAGAATAGAGAGAAGGAAGGAAGGGGAGGTACACACAACAATAACAACAACAACACAAGAGTATACACAGACTTCAGGAGCGAAAAGGAAGTCAGGCATTATACCTTGCATCTGCCTCGCTGTAGTATTCTCTGGCTACGATGTCTTCAAAGAGCTCCCCTCCGGTCACACTGCGTGCAAAAGCCAAAGTTAGAAAGAAGAAATTATGACTCACAAATAATGCAGAAACACAGTTCAGTTCATTGGCTAAAAACTATAATGCTAATTTTTATAAATACAAATAAATACAAAAAATACGTCTGGGTACGAGTTTTGCTAAAGTTTTAACTATGTATGTATTGGCAGATAAAAAAAACAGACTAAAAGGTAAATAAATACAGAAATAAGCTAATAATTGTTTAGTTTAACATTCTAGAATTCATTTTTCTTATTAATAACATTGGGCCTCATGACACATACTTCAGAATAAATTTGTTCTTAGGGTTTTCTTATGAACATCTTTGGTATGTCTATTTGATGCATCTGTCTGTTCAAATATAGATTATTTTTTTCAACCTATTACTCCAGTCTCAGAGTTTGCAAATCCAGGTCTTTTTAGCAACTTTGGGCTTCTCTTTTGGTCATAAATGCATTGAAGGTTAGCAAATGTTTCAAGTTTGATTTATAGAAATATATCAATTTATATGACTTGACTTGAAACTTGAATTTTGAAAAGTCATTATTAAAGTAAGAAAAACACATGAAATAACACTTGTTTTGCAGTAACACACAATGTTCTAATTAATCATATATTTTATTAACTTTTTATTGAAGTGTTTCTCTCTGAAAATCTGGCAACACTGGTCAGCCTTTGACAGCTGGATTTAGCTGTTGATAGAGAATTGTGTTTACCTCAAAGACAATAGGAGAAAAAACTATCTACAAGAATCATGATAAAATCAAAATCGTGATCTGGCTCCAACAAAAATTGTAATATTTCTTTTCATATCGCCCAGCATATGGTACACTATGTTTGCTTCTGTCAGAAGGGTAATGGACGTTTAGAAAAACCTTGTGCATTCACGTTAGCACAGACAAGCTATAAAAGTGGCTTTCCTTAGAGCAGGTTGAGCAACATCTGTGGAGTTGATTAAATGCTCAAAATGCTGAGAACTTTCATGTAAAACTCTACAGTCTATTCTTGTTCCTAGAAAATAAAGTTATTCCATTCATGGAAAACACAGATTTGTCTGGATGACCCCAAACTTTTGAAAGGTAGTGTTTATTCACAAATTGCTCATAAATTTCTTATTATGATAGTGATATATGTGGAAGCATACAGTCTCCTGACTATGTGAGCACATCACACGCAAAATGACGCAAAGAGTATCTTATTTTCGTCATACGGATGTGTTTATTCAGAATGATTATATAGACTAGGACTGGGCATATGGCAAAAAATCAATATCACAATTTTCTTGGAGCCAGATCACGATTTTGATTTTACTACAATTCTTGTAGATCGTTTTTTCTCCTATTGTCTTTGAGGTAAACACAATTGACTATCAACCGCTAAATCCAGCTGTCAAAGGCTGACCAGTGTTGCCAGATTTTCAGAGAGAAACAAGCGACCTCAGCCCTTCAATAAAAAGTTAATAAAAGAATCGATTATTTAAAATATTATGTGTTGCTGCAAAACAAGTGTTAGGGATTTTGCCATATCATGTGATTTTCTTACATTAATGATGACGTTTAGACATGAAAACATGCTAAAAATCCATGTTTCAGTTATACAAATTGATATATTTCCATAAATCAAACCTGAAAAATTGCTAATATCCGTTTCTTTTATGTTAAGTCATAAGCACAGTCCAAAAGGAGCTTAAAAAAAAGAAACCCAAGTTCGGTACAAAAACTTGGATTTGGCAACTCTGAGACAGGGCCAGATTTATCAAGCATTTGCTCATGTGCAAAGCAGGTTAGGGGGAGCAAAACATTGGCAGAGATGATATTTTTCTCTCGCACACACACAAAAGATGCAGAATTTGAGGTGGTTTACATCTGTTTTGTTTAGTATATTGTATGTGCATCTTTCAATATTAAAGTTTCTCCAAAATGATCATAAATAACACATGATTTGTCTCATTTTTGCACCTGCAAATTAGCACTTGGCTTGATAAATCAGGCCCTAAGAGTAATAGGTTGGAAAATATAGTCTATATTTGAACAGACAGATGCAGCAAATACAGAAAATAGAAATCTCAATATGAGGATTTCATCAAAAAACCAGATTGTCACAGAGATGAGCTCACGATTCGATTTTTATCACAATATTACCCAGCCCTAATATAGATCGAGTGATTTATTTTGAAATTCTGTAATTACTGACCACCTAAATTTGCAATTTGCAGTATAAGAAAACCCAAGATACCACAGGGCCATAAAGAAGCAAGAAACCAGTAAAAAGTCAGGCTACATGAACATCCTCAAGGAATAAAAAGATGTAAAAGAATTCATTGTTAATTCAAAGTGTGATCGCTACTGGAAACAAAACCACAAGCAAAACAAACCATGCAAATTGTCCTCTTGATTTAGAACCCCCCCCCCCCACCCCCTCCCCTTCATTTCATACCGCACCGTCGCCATGGAAACTAGAGGGAAGATGCCGAGAGAGAGGGATGAATGTAGAAGGCGTGGGTGGTGCAGGGAGCAGGGGAGGTGGGGTAGTTCAAATATAGGAGCGCATTATGTAACTGTGTATGTTAAAATGGGTGGAGAAGCGGCGTATGGAGAACTTACAGGTCGAACAGCAGGTAGTGAAAGCCCTCCTCTGATATACTGTCGTGAAGACGCACTAGGGGGGGAAAGGGAAGGAGGAGCAGATTATTTTTGGTGCAGATACATTTCTTACATAATCTGTTATTAAAATACATCAATTAATGAACAGTTGATAAGCCTAAGCAGTATGGATGCTACGGTAAAGATTTCAACATTTGTAGAGCAGTAACTTACACCGGTTTGTTTATTATCAATTTCAAAATATTCAAAACATGTTCAAAACTACATAACCGTTAAGCAAGATTTTTTTTTCTTTGGAAAATATAACTGTAACAAGTAGCAGAATTTTACAGTATTTTACAGTAAATCTGAATTTTTTGACTGAATACAAGTGAATACACACAAGTGAGCAGGGACAGGTCTTTGTTGATACTGAAGCATTAGCTGCTGGTAGTGGAGGAACGTATTGAAGTATAAATACTTTAAAAACAAATGTACGTCTGTGCTTTACTTATACTAGGGATGGGATGAGATCTTGCCACGAGATTTCGCGAGTTCAACCTGTCACGATACTGTGCACACACATACAGAACCATCTTGCGAGATTTTTCCTTGAACATAGGCTTTTATGAATGGTGATGTTTTGTCTCGTTGAGCAGCTGTAGTAAAAAATCTCCTCCACACACAGGCTTGTACAGAGTTATTCCGACAGAAAACAGTCTAAACTCTGTCCCAGTTTTTATTTCACAATGACAGGACCAATTTTGACAGAGATAATTAGTACTAAACATTGTAAAAGTTAGCGTGAAAAAGTATATATACAAGCGGACATCGCGGGAACAGCGCAGTGTTTATCACATTTAAACATAGTTTAAAATATATCCTCAAAGAGATATTGTGGCCTATGTCATCAATAACTTTATAAAAAGTACGAAAGTCTGGCTGGCTCCTTCTCTGTCTTTTCCCTGTCACTGCAGAGGCAGGAGAAAAGGGGCAGAGCCTGAGCTACACAGGGGCGAGCAGGACAATTTCAGTCAAATGATTTAGCTCATCAATTAAATAATAAGAATATAAGGTGATAGACATAATGAAAGGTAAAGCTAAACTAAATAAATATTAAACTATCAATAAAAGTCTAATTTAGAAATTTGCCTCAGGGTTAAGGTTAAAATTATGAAACACACAATGCAAATTATTTCAAAATCTCGTCTCAATCTCGTAGACCCAATCTCGTGGCTTGTCTTGTCTCGTGAAAAGTCTCTCGTCCCATCTCTATACAATTTTTAGAACTGAACTTTTTATTTTACTTGACTACATTTTACAGCAAGTATCTGTACTTTTACTCCACTACTTTTTGAAGCCTGTCTTGTGTTAAGCGTCAGTCTAAAAAAAAAAACAACTCAAGCCTTTCTTTCACGCTGCTGCAGTTTTTTCTGAATCAAACCATGATACTCTTGTATATATTTAAATGTGAGTATTCAAAATATTCAGATTCATAGTAAAACATGTGGTTGAAAATGGTCTCAAGCCACTTTACAACAGTAAAAACTGCTAAATTAAAATCTGCTAATTGTTACATTAAAAAATCTTAGAATAAAAGATGGGGCTTATCAGTTCTGCAGTTTTGAACAGGAAGTAAATGGACCTCTTTCTATTTCTAAGCCATTTTACATCAATTTTGTGTTTTACCAAAAAACGTTAATTATTTACATTATGGTAAGTTTATTCCTAACTACATAGATATACATACAGTAGGTCCCCCTTTAGGTACTGTCTGAATTGAATAATAAAGAATTTCAGTTCTAATGAGCAGCTGAATGCAGTGCTCTGATTGGTTGAGCTTGGGGTGGTCACTCCTGTTTCACTTTGTTGTTAGCAAAAGGATTTTTATAAACTATAATTGCATTACTAAACTGAATATATGTTGATGTTAATCATGTGTTAAAAGACTTAAGAGAGGAAGTTCTCAGATCTAAAACCTAAATCATGTTTGCAGTGTCAAAATAACCTACACCACCTTTAAGATTACAGAAAGAAAATATTATTGACACTATTATTATTATTTTTTTGCATTTCTCTAGTAAAGTTGATCTGACATAACCAGATGGAAAAAGGCACATTAATATATTGTTTTAGTTTTCAAAATAACTTCTGATGTGTGGGTAATATAATACAATGATCCAAGTGTAAAAGTGAAGCACATGGACTTACCGATGTTGGGATGTTTAAGGAGGCGACAAATTCGGGCTTCTCGTTCCAGTTTCTGGTGATCTAAACAACACAAGGAACAAAAGAAATATAAACTTTAATGTATATAATTGAATATGACAGAGTAGCAAACACAATGAGCTGATTCAATAATTGTTATCTTGATTATAAAAGCCCAAAGTCGCTTTAAAGAAGTGGACTCAGCAGCTCTGAAGTTAAGAGGAGGTTGGAAAAAGTAGTCTGTAATTAAACATATGCATCAAATAAAGAAATGGGAAATCACAATACGACAATTTCATTTAAAAAAACAGATTGTCTTTCCTCTCTTTCTCTCTCTTGTCACTTTCTACCTCTCTCTTTCCCTCCCTCCTCTCTTTCTCTCTTTAACTCTCTCCTCTCTTTCTCTCTCTCTCTCTTTCTCTCCTCCCTCTCTCCCCTCTCTTTTTCTTCCTCTCCTCTACCTCCTCTCTCTCTTCTCCTCTCTCTCTCTTTCTCTCTCCCCTGTTTCTCTCTCTCCTCTACCTGCTCTATTTCTCCTCTTTCTTTCTCTCCTCTACCTCCTTCCTCTCCCTCTCTTTCACTCCTCTCTTTCTCTCTTCTTTTTCTCTCTCTCCTCCCTCTTTCTCTCTCCTCCCTCTTTCTCTCTCCTCTCTTTCCCTCTCTCCTGTCTCTTTCTCTCCCCTCTCTCTTTTTCTTTCTCTCCTCTACCTCCTCTCTCTCCTCTTTCTCTCCTTTATCTCCTCTCTCTTTCTCTCTCTCCTCTGTTACTCTTCCTCTTCTCTCTCTTTCTCTCGCTCCTCTCTCTTTTCTCTCTCCTCTACTTGCTCTTTCTCCTCGTTCTTTCTTTCTCTCCTCTGCCTCCTCTCTCTCATCTCTCTTTCTGTCCTCCCTCTCTCCTCTCTTTTTCTCTTTCTCTGTTCTCCTTCTCATCCCTCCTTCTCTCCTCTCTTTTTCTCTCTTTCTCTGTTCTTCTCATCCCTCCTTCTCTCCTCTCTTTTCTCTCTTTCTGTTCTTCTTCTCATCCCTCCTTCTCTTCTCTCTCTCTTTCTCTCCTCTACTTTCTTTCTCTTTCTCTCTTTCTTTCTTTCTTTCTTTCTTTCTCTCCTCTGCCTCCTCTCACTAATCTCTCCTCTCTTTTTCTCTCTTTCTCTCTCCCTCTCATCCCTCCTTCTCTCCCCTCTCTCTCTCTCTTTCTCTCTCCTCTCTTTCTCTACTCTATCTCTCTCCTCTCTCTTTCTCTCCTCTCTCTCTTTCTCTCCCTCTCTCTTTCTCTCTTCTTTCTCCTCTCTCTCTTTCTCTTCTTCCTCTCTCCTCTCTCTCTCTCTCTCCCTCTCTCCAGACCTTATGACTTTTCACAGCTCACACTTGCTGGAGCCTACATAATGCCTTAATGATTCTGTTCAACCTGGATTCTATAGTATCATCAAGCGCAGCAGTGTGATCTGAACCCACATTGTGCACGGGCTCCACGGGCTCCACAGGGGGCGGACCACAGCCACACAAAGAACCCCTGCACATGATCTTCCCTGTCATGTTCCCCGCCACACACAGCCCGACACACACACTGACAGCGACACGGAGGACTGACAGTCAAGTGTAAGCCTGTGATTATAGTCTTAAAGATGAGAGGAGCGAGGCGGAGACAGAAGTGGAGGAGAGAGCAAAAGAATCGAGCAGTGAAGAATGTATAGATGTTGTCAAGGGCTATAAGAATATGGTTGAAATCAGCATTGCAAAGGATGAACTGAGTAAGGTTCTCATGGGTTTCAACATTATGTTTATAGCCGACATTTTGAGGACACCATTTGAAAGACAATGTATGCTTTGAATAGATAATTAACATGGTTACTGTGCCAATGTTCCACCACTGAATTTTGTAGATTAGGTTGTCAAAATGTCTTTGTACTTAGAGCTGGGCAAATATATTGAATTTTAGCGAATGAATGTTGTTTTGAAATATATCTGCTACAAAAAGAGCCAGCGAAAAAATAAACACTTTAAAACAGGGGTCTGCAACGTTTCACAGCAAAAGTTTGTCTATTCAAACCAAATCAATCATGTCAGAAAGAGCCGCAATTTATTTCAAGTTGTAATTTAACAATTATAACTTGGTTTTTAATCTGTTTTTATAACTTACACATCAGGCTTGACTGAATTTTGGTCATATAAAGCTACAAAAATCTAAAAAATAAAAGCTTTTTGCCTATTTTAAACTGTTTTCCAACTTGAAATTTCTAAAGACATCCACTTAACTTTGCTGTGGGGGTCGTGAGTTGGTTACAGTTGTTATTTTGTGGTAGTCTAAAAAGTTTGGAAACCACAGCACTAAGCAACTGCGAATTTAAAACAAGCAGATATATTGTGAACAGAGTAGAATAGTAAATAATAGTCTTGAAACTTTATATAGAATAGTTCCTCAATTTCATTTGAATCTCAAAGAGCCACACTGATGTCTTCAAAGAGCCGCATGTGGCTCTCGAGCAGCAGATTGCAGACCAAAGCTTAGTAGTCACAAAAGTTTTTGCATTTTTGTGACTACCGTAATTTTGCAAACATTTCCCTAGCAATCGGCTGTATTCACAAACATTATGTAGGCCTCTAATATTTTATACAGATGGAGATTGAGCGGCTAAAAGTTGTTTGAAGATGGGTCTAGTCACAAGCGGCGATTGAAAATGTGTAAACTTACAGTTATTGATTGGGAAAAAACTGCAAAATGAACGCAACCCATGCACATAACAAAAAATTTCAATATATGATTTAGCACAGGGCTATTCAACAAAATTTCCATAGGGTCAGACTTTACCGAGAACTATGGCTTTTGGGCTGAGTAATGCACAATACCTCATCACAGGACTTGTTTTTATAGTGATAATAATTGCTACAATCAGTTTTATTGCCCTACAAATATCAAAATCGGTAAAATTAAAAAATACCGTCTTAAATTGAATAATGAGGGAATAAATTAGTCAGATATATTTTAGCTGTCTCAAAAAAGATTTGCCATAAAACAAGAACAAAGTGGGTTGTTTAGCTAAAAATATTTTTAAAAAGACAGCATTTTCTCATTAGAATTGAATATCAATGTAACTGGAATAAAACAAACAAAAAATACACTTCATCTAATGGCAAATCCTATTTTCAGACAGTAAAAACTTAATAAAATCTAGATAAATAGTCCCTTGTTCAAACACTTAAAGGCACATTTAGAAAATTAAGTTGACCACTATTTTGTATTATTTGGAAAGTGAATTGAGGGCCAGAACAAATCTTTGGAGGGCTGGTTTGGCACTCAGGCCATAAATAGAATATGCCTGCTTTAGCAATTTCTGTTGAATTGATCAAATATCGTCTGAATTACTTTATCGATCGAGATTAAAAATATCCAGATATTCATTGATTTATATTTTTCCATTGGTTAACGGGGTTTATGCAGATCATCACGTGTGAACAGACAAGACTCCTGTGTTGGTAATAATGTAATGTAATGAATGATTTAAACCCCACCCCCAAACTATGCCAGGTCAGCATGATTCATCCTCTACAACTGGACCAGCGTTCCTTTTTGGCACAATCAGAATTCAAGACTATCCTGAAAAAGCATACATAAAGACAAGATGCTTTTTAAAGACAAAGCAAGCCGTTATTAAACACCACCATCTTAAGGCAAAACAGTATTTAGTAGTTGTATTAAATGCTGTTTTGCCAACTCACTTTTAATACAACTAGTACTACTACCACTACTACCACAAGCTCACTGCTAACAACAGTGGCATCATGTTTTTGTAATAATCGTTTGGCTGAATGTAAGGCTAGTTTTTAAAATCACCAGTGAATTTAGAAAAAGAAATCGGATTCTTGTGAAGAATACTGTGTTGCTTAGAATGTACAGTACTAGTAAATGTCTAGTGCACTTTCAAATTCAAACTATTGCCCATAGTATAAGGTAGCTAAAAAAAAACTGATACATTTCACAGCAAAGGGCGTTGGGTTCACTTGATGCAGAAAGTATAAACCACATTATGAGAGAACAAAACTGACTTAAGATAAAAGACACATTACCCACTTAGGGACAGATTTATCAAGCATTTGCTCATGTGCAAACAGGTTAGGGGAGCAAAAACTTGCTGTTGCGGTAGCTGACATTTTCTTTTCACACAGACACTAAAGATGCAGAACTTGAGGTGGTTCATATCTGTTTTAAATATACATCTTCCAATATTAAAGTTTGACTAAATTTCTCGCAAATAACATGATTCGTTTTTTTTTACTTTGCACCCGCAATTTAGCACCTGACTTGAAAAATCAGGCCCTTAGTAAGGTCACACTTCAGCGCCTTTATCTCTGTGTGAATCAATAAGAGTTAAAGCCTCATCAATACTTTTAAACGACACAAGAGGTAAAGGACCACTAAAAGGTCGTCAATAATGACACTCACTTGTAAGACAACACTTCAAAAACAAGACAAACTGTCAACAATGTGAACACTTAAGACAATTGCAGACCTCCACCAAAGTATTGGTCTTTTCAAACAATGTTGATAATGAGCCTTCGTCGACTCAAACAAGGATCTATTAAGAGATAAACAGTTGGGCTAAAGGATTCAGGAATGTCTTCGTTTCTTTTTTTTTTTTTTCAGTGCAATAAGCAGGACCAAGCGCAGAATTTTGAAACATGTATTCGACTAAAAAAATGTACATAGTAGGGCTGCTCGATTATGAAGAAAATAATAATCACGATTATTTAAAGCATAGTTGAAATCACAATTATTTGCTTAGAGAGACAGCGTTAGTAAATGTGGAGAGTGAAAAGATAAAAGGTGACAGGTCTCACTGAACTAAACAGCTGTAAATGCAGTGGTTAAAGTGGGATTTGGGAGGTGGGGGAACTCTATTTTAGGTTCAGGAACGTACGCAAGATTTTGAACAAACCAAAGTCCAAAACGATTTGATTAATAGTCTTTTTTTACATTGTAATTTATATATTTGCTATTGGAAGTTTGCAGAAGAGAGATGTGCCTTGATGTGTCTTGACATTGAGCAGCTAGAATCAGGCTACTCTTTAAAGAAAGGGGGGGGGTCTGGGGAATTTTTAAAAATTCAATGCAATTTCCAGCATTTTGGTGAGTTTTAGATGTGATATTCATATTATGTGATGTAACTTTGCCATATTTAAAAACACATCAGGCAATAAAAAATAAATAAAAAGATGCAACCAAAGACCAGATTAAGGGGGCCCCAGTCCTGGATGCCTCCCTTAGCTCTGCCCCTGTAAAACTGGGTTTTAGGAGAGTCAGTCAGTTTTAATCTTGTGACAAACTGCTAAAACAAAAACGCTTTTGAAAAATGTTAAACTGTTAGCTGGAAAAAGTGTTGATATTCAACAATACAGCCGGACTGTACTGACTTTAAGAGAGAAAAAGCTGTCTGTGGAAAAGTAACCATCCATCTATCTACCTATCTACCTATCTACCTATCTACCCATCTACCCATCTACCTATCTATATCTACCTATCTACCTATCTATCTATCTATCTGGTTTTATTTCTAGATAAAATATAGTATGTGATAAAAATGCCCACAAAAATAAGACAATACATTTTTCTATAATTTGGTGTACACAAGCTTTTGTAACCCACAATAGCTTGTGTACACTGTACTCCTTCAGCTCCTCTCTCCTCCTTGGGTCCCTCCTGCCCCTGTCACTGCCCCTGTCACTGCTCCTGTCACTGCTCCTGTCACTTCTCCTGTCACTTCTCCTGTCCTGTCTCTCTGCCCTCAGTGCTGGACTGTAACATAGGCTATCTGTGCCAATTTATAAGTCAATTTTTAGCGCGGTAAAACCACACGCGGTTATTTGGAAGCTTATATCGCTCTCGCCCGCCCGTGCGCGCTGCTCTGTCGGACTTTCTGACAACCGAAACAGCAACAGCGGGAGGGGCTCGCCCTCTGCGACCGAGTTGTCTCGTGGAACACGCGATTATCACGTTATCGTTTACGTCGCCTTTAGCTTTGAGCTCCGTGTTGATATAGTTGAAAAGAAAAGTCCTTAAAGTTTTGTTTTGGGGTCTTCCGTCCCGCTGTGAGATGAGCCCGTGTCCTCTGACAGACAGAGCAGTTTCCCCGTGAGTCCACTGGACTCTGCGCTGTGCAGCGAGGTGCGTGTGTAGTTCAGGGCCAGTTGTTCATTTCGCTGGTGCCGCTGTAACTTGATCACTTATCAAATAGATCTAAGTACAAATAAATGCAACTGCAACTCAAAGCAACTGCAACTCAATGTCTTAATTATTTTAATCATTTTTGCAAGTGTTTGTTTAATTATATCAATGTTATTTTTAATCACTTTTAAATTTTTTTTTTTTTTTTTTTTTGGAGGGCATTGAAGGTGCCGGAACGCCGTTCCTGACCGTTCCGGCCCACTTTAACCCCTGTGTAAATGTAATAAATAATTGTAAAGAAACCACCTATTTTTCCAAATAAAGGAAATAAATGAGCGCTTATGAACAGATGGTCAATAATCCCGATTCCTCGATTACAAAATTTTTGCTAACGATTACAGCAATAATTGCAATTGAAACTGAAATTCAATTCATTGCACAGCCCTAGTACATAGCCTGTTTTTAAAAATTATAACATAATTGTTCCATTTGTCTTCTCAATTCTCAAAAAGCCAGAAGGCTACTTTATAAATTAGATTAACAAGTTCAATTTTCATGATAAATTTTCATTGGTAATAACAAAGGCCTTTGTTTAACAGCAGTACTTTAATAGTGGTCTTACTTGCTTCTGTCTGACAAAAAAACATATCTACATTACAATTATTTGCAGAATTCAAACCACCAAGTCCAGACTTCACAGACCTCAATGCTGCGTATAACCAAGGCTATAAAATGTTGTAGCTACTTTGGTGAATCATTAAAATGCACCGATTCATCTCTTTTGGAATAAAGTTTGATAATTTGGCTGTAAGCATCTGCCGATACCGGACATCAACTGATACAAGTGTAGAGACTAAAAATAGCTTTTTTTTTAGTATCAAAACTCTGTTCACTATCTCCAAGTACAATCTAGAATACTGACTCAACCCATATCATGAACGATACCCAAATCTCCTGGATTAGCACCGATTGGTGCATCACTAGTCCTCCTAACCAAAGGCGAAAACAACAAAAGTTACAACACTACAAAGAATGGCACACCTACTTTTCCACCTCAAAGATCATTAAGGGAATCATCAAGACTGCATTCATTCAGAGCCGACAAATTTGTACTTAAAGGGGCTATACACATTTTTTTCTTCTATAAAAATATAAGCAAACAAAAATATTGACATTTAAAGTTTTTTTCACTTATGTTTACATATTTGGCTCACTTAAATTGCATTCTGAGCCTCCAAAATGTTCACCACGATCCGTTTTTAGCTTTTTTTTACAGTTGTTTGGAGAGAGGCGTGTTGGGATGCTAACAAATACTAACCACATTGCTAACAACAGATAAACTTTTTTATAAACTGGATTTTATTAGGGATGCACCGATCCAGCTTTTTCAGTACAGATACCGATTCCAAAACTTTGGCTTTAAGTATTTGCCAATACCCAATGTCAACTGTTACCAGTGTGAGAACTGGTATGCTTTTCTTTCTGATCAAAACATAAGACATTGTGTCATATTGTGTTATGTAGCTTTTATTTACAGAGCAAGCCACAACCTAACAACCTAATCTGAATAAAATGTCCAATATGTTCTGGATCAACACAGCAATAGATTAGCCTCATTATATCCAATTAAAAGCACAACTGTGATTCGGGCTGAACCGATATCTTAGAGTCGATACTCGAACCAGCAAAATGTCCTGGAATGGCACCAAAATCCGATCCTAGTATCAGATTGGCGCATCCCTAGAATTTTAATGAACAATTGGGACATTAGAACACAAAGACAAACAAACAGTTCGGGTCAATTTTCACGCAAATAGACATACTAACAAAAGATTTGTGCTAAAGAGAAATTGATTTCAGGGTATTTATTGTAAAAAAAAAAATGTGCAAAGCACCTTTAACATACTTATGACACAGATATCTATATGTGTGTACACAGTATATGATTTCTATGATGGTGATGGTATGAGAAAAGTTACAAAATGTAATTAAAAATTAAATTAAATATTAACTTTTTCTTTCTAACAGACACTCTACCTGCTGAAACCAGTACTGATGAAGACTTAACTTCCTGAAGCTGTAACTGACAAAGGAAATAGAAGAGGAAGACGGAGATGGCAAGGTGAGAAGTGCCAGAGTAGACTGCGATTTTGTGACTCACTTTGCACAGTGCTATGGAAGAGGACAAGATACTGACAAAAAAGATTCAATCACACAGAAGAGATTTCAGCCTGGAAAAGAATATCGACCCATGTTACAGAGCTTTTAAAGACTTGTCCTTCCTTTTGTATCCAGTGTCCTCATCATCAGCATCAAAGGAACAGCAGAATTAAGACATGTTGTATTCACATCTCAAAATAAAACAATTTACAGGCAGCAAACATATTTTTCAGTTTATTCACCAAAATAAATATGTTATCAGATTTTGGATAGACAAGAAATCTTCATGTTTGTCAATAATGACCAGCTCTAAATCTGATCATTTAATTTGCCAACAGCATTACCTGTATCAATCCAACATCAAAGAAAGAGTGTATCAAAGAACTAGATCACGTTTTTGAGGGATGCATGCACCGATCCAGCCTTTTCTGTTCCGATATCGATCCCGATATTTGGCTTTAACTATCTGTCGATACCCGATATCAACCGATACTAGTGAAAGGACTGAAATTGCTTCTTTTTCTTATAAAAACCTAATACATTTGGTCATATTGTGTTATGTAACTCTTGTTTATAGTGCAATAAGTCACAACTTAACAACTTAATCTGAATAAAATGCCCAATATTATGAATTGCTATGGATCAACACCAGCCTGTAAATTAGTCTCATTATGTCCAATTAAAGGCACAGCCACGATATCGGCTGCATCGATATCATGGATCCGATGCCCGATCCAGCAAAATGTCCTGGATCGGCACCGATATCCGATCCAGGTATCGGATCGGTGCATCCCTAACGTTTTTAATAAAGTGAACAGAATTATGTACTGTATAGAACATTTTACTTCATTTATTATATAAAACTTTGACCTGAAGAATGTTTCTGGCATTGAGTATTTTCTTTGGTATCGAAATCGAGTTTGAAATTTTAGTATCATGCATAATACTGTATATTCAGTCATTTTATCAGAAGTAAAAAAAAACAACAACAACACAAGTCACAAAAAACGACAACAAAATGAATGTTGTTGGAGTAACTGATTTCATTACTTTAGATACCCGATATTAACCGATACGAGTGTAAGCATTAAAATACTTTTTGTTCTTCTCAAACATTAGATCATTGATCATATAGAGGGATTTTCGGTTGACGTCACTTTCTGCCCTACTGTGCATGCTCCATGCAGAAAGAGCCGTGTCCATCTAGTTGGCTGGGGAAACTTCTTTCAATAAAACCTCAAAACAGGACGAGAGCAGCTGTTTTGATCCGGTATGAACCGGTCTGACAGACGTCTGTCTCCTGAAGCTTGAAACTGTGTTTTTAGTGCCGTTTTTTCACTAACTTAAATGTACATTTTAAGGGTGCTAGGGCCGAATTTCATTCACAATGTGAATTAACAGCAGAACTTTTGCACAGTGATAAACTCTTGTATTTAGTTGACAACAGCCTTAGTTCGAGTTGTTTCTCCAGCTTGAGTGATAACAAAAATTCCCACTATAGTGTTATGTAACTGTTATTTATGGTAGAAGTGACATCTTAACAACTTTGCATGACTAAAATGTCAATCTTTATAAGACGTTCTGTATCAACATCAGTTTGTAAATGAGTCTTATTACGTCCAATTAAAGGCACAACCGATTTCATGAGGCCAATACCCAAAATGTAAAATTTTAAAAACATAAAATTCAAGAAAGATTTACTAACTGATCATGGCAGAAGTGTGTTGTGGGTTCATGTTCAACCAAGAAGTAATCAAGAAGGCACTATCTTGGTGAAGTGTGTATGTAAGCTGTCATGTACAAATTAGTTCTGATGAAACGCAAGAACATTTAAGTGTTCTAAATCCCCAGAACATTATAAAAAGACACTTCCAGAACTGACGTGCTTAAAACTTTTTGTCCCAAACTTCCTCCCTTTTTAGCTGTTACATATAGACATGATATAACAGCGAAGAGTCATTGCGTATCATGAGCAGGTGTTTGTTGCCAGACGTGTGATTCAGTCAGTTATTTTCAAATCAAAGTGTGAAGAGAACGGCTCCATTTAGGCTGTGGTGGTGATGGAGGAGGAGCGACTGAATGCTCATGTCCACATCTGGTCTCGCTGACACACACTGAGGTCACCTATGTGCAGGTCACAGTAAGACTCAAGTCAGCGGGTCATCAGGGTCAAGTAAGTCAAGTCAGTCTCTAACCTCTGCTCACAACACCGCTGCTTCAGACTTCTCCACTGCATCACAGGACACTTTCTATTAAAGGTTTTCCATATCTTCCTCATAACTATTGCAACTATTCCATAATCTTGTATCACTTAATCTGACTGGTTTCAATAAATTATCAGCAGAAATGGATTCTAGAAGGAATAAATAGTTTTACATTACATCTTGTGCCACAATATCTCCGAGAACCTTTCATGAACTGTGCTTACGTGTACAGAACTCTTGCAGGTTTTTCCTTTTACATGGGCTATTATGAATGTCATGTTTGTCTCTTTGAGCAGCTGTAGTAAAAAGTCTCCTCCACACAGACTTGTAGTGACTTATTCTGACAGAAAACAGTCTAAACTCTGTCCCAGTTTTTATTTCGTAATGATAGGACCAATATTGACAAAAACTACTAAACATTGTAAAAGTTTGCACAAAAAATATATAATATACGCGCAAACTGCATGGTGTTTTTCACATTTAAACCTAGTTTAAAATAGATCATCCACAAAGAGCTATTGGTCTATGTCAAAATAACTTTGTAAAAAGCACAAAGGTCTCGCTCCTTCTCTGTCTGGTTCTCCTTCTCTGTCAGAGGCAGGAGAAAGGGGGCAGAGTTTTTGTATTTAGTGTAACTGCTGGTGACAATGTGACACTTGAGACTGACCAGTTTGATCAGAAAGAGAAGACTCTTAATGAACACGAATCGTGCAGCAGACATCCACCGCCAATGTGAGTATCCAGACAGATTCTCTCACAAATCACTATTCAGAGAGAAAAAACAAAAGAGGTAAACAAATTGGATTATTTCCATGTTCACCAAAAATGCTGTTACATCAGAATGTATGTAATGTGTTCATTTCCATCCAGCGATTGTGGCTTTTACAACATCTGAAAAAGCAGGATTAATTACAGTTCACTATAACAACAATGAGTCTACATCTTGCTCTGGTAACATTTAAATACACGTTGAAAGGTCCGTGTCCATGCATGTACACGTGACAAGTGGCAATTGAAAGCATATGAGAAAAAAATCTTTCTTGGCCTATATAATCCTGTCAGTACTAGGGATGGAAAATCAATCGAAAACTTCGGAAATCGATCTAAGTTTGCAGCAATCTAATCAAAAGGCCAGAATCGATCAGTTTTTTCATGCAGCCTGACTTAAACACACACACACTGTAGTTGTAGAATACACACAATAACACAAGAATCATGTTTGAAATGTTTGAAGAAACAAAGTGTGAACTTGTGCAAGACCTGACTGAATGTGATTATGTTGCGTTCACAACTGATTGATTAAAGACTAAATATGACTCTTTGGTGTTCAAATGTTGATAAAAGTTTTACGGTGGCCAAGTTTTAAATATAATTTATTATATCGAAAACTGAATCGAATCGTGACTTAAGTGAATCGTCTCCCATCCGTACACTTCTCAAAGATTAAAATTATATTTATATAAAATAACAACAATTTATGTAGTTGATGCAGCAATAGTAGTTACACTTTCATAGCAACATGTTTAACCCAAAAAAGAAAGAAAAAACAAATCAGCTACTGGAGATCTGAGTTTTTGATTACACAAAAAAGCAAACTACATGCAATTTTTTAGGCCAGAATGATAAAAAGTTGTGTTTTGTATTCAGATATTTTAATGTACTTTTCGTGACAATAGTAATAAATATATTAACTACTGTAACTGTCAAAAATGTAACTCTAACCAAGCCAACAAAACACATACAGTATGTGTTTTAAGTTAACCCCATTTCACTTCTTACATATAGTCATTTATGCAACACTACTTTTTGTGTCTTTGTTGAGTCTTGTTCTCGCTCTAATCTTGAAAAAAAATATTCTGAAAAAGTCACATTTTCTCCAGTTTATGTTTTTAAAGATTTTTTTTTCTCCTTTTGAAAGCCCTGGCATAGACTAGAGAAGGGCAGCTGACAGGGCACAGTGAGTGTTTGTGGATATATGTGCCGGCAGTGTGAGCCGAGGGGCAGAATCAGATGAGAGTCCCGTGCTAAAGGCATGCAGCAGCCAAGAGCCCGACTTCTTCTCCTGCATGACCCTCCCCTCCTCCACCACCACTCCTCCACCAGTCCCTCGTAATTCATTTAAGTTGCCAAGTCCACTTCTTTATAGTATTTATAGTATAGTATTTTTATTTTTTTTTTTTTTTAAAGCTGCTTGTGCATTTTGACGGTCGTGGGTGAGGATTTATTGGGCTTGCTCCATTTTACGTCATAAAAGAAGTGATTTTTGACCGCTTTTCAGGTTTGGTCCACAAAAATATACCCATACAATATTGAGTTTTAGCAAATATTCCCATTTTAAAAGGGCTGATGTCTCTTGTTTCAACGGTTTGGCACGCTTTCTCAAATTCTGGCAACCATGGCCTTCATCTCCCATCTGCCCACCTTGAGCTGTCCGATATATCGAATTTTATATATTATCGTTAAAGTGGTTTTGAAGATAATCTGAATATCGAGTATGCTGTTTATAGTAATAAAAAAGCTGCATAAAAACTATTGCAAACTTTCAAATAAGCCAATCTTTCTGTTTATTAATATACAGATTTTGACTTAGGTCATTTCATCAATAACTCAGTGGTATTCAAAATATGTATTTTTTTTTTTTTTTTTTAGGATAAGAGAGTATTAATGGTTAATTAAAGTCATTAAGGTACTAATTTTGAAAAGGCCAACTAATTGAACAGTAGAAGATCTGTTAGATCCAGTACAGTCATATCTGATCATTAAACCTTAACTAATACATTTAAAAATACGTTTGAACATTTTTATGTTGGATTTACATAACATTGTTTGAATATCACAATCGAGATAAGAAAAAAAATTATCGAGATATCCATTTTTGTCAATGTTGCCCAGCCCTATGCCCTCCCTACACCTTATCTTGGCAAATCAAGACATTTTAAAATAGTAATTAAATCAAGACATTACCGGTAAACAAGAAAAAAAATCTGAAATTAAACACCTACTTTTTTCATAACTGTAAGTTGGGGGATTGTACTTTAGTGTGTTTTTTTTTTTTTTTTAGAGAAACATGGCAATATATTTGCAAAAATAGCCAGAGACAAGTTTAAATGCCAGACCAACCAAACAGAAATATTGTATTTCAAACTTTTGCAGCAATCCACAAGTCTTGCTCACTTTGTATTCTGCACCACCTCTATGTGTTCTATGCGCTAACAGCAGTTAGCCAAATGCTAACAATATAAACAAGAGCTCTTCCCAGATTTTTGTGTACAAACGATCTATTATTAGGCAACAAGACACAGCGATCAAATTTATATATTTGTGTATATATTTGTGCTGAGAAAACATGATGTTAATGATGTTATTTTCCTAATAAAAAATGGTACAGTGCTTTAAGGAGCTGATCTGATTACAGTCAATTAAAATGAAATCTATTCACCTTGATCTGCCTGTCTACTTTTTTAGGCCCTTTCTGTTTAGCGCCATTTAACCTGTAGAATTAAGTAGCTTAGTTTATTTTAACTATCATTTTATCCACTTTATCAATTTGAGATTGCCTTGCAAGACAACAACCTACCATGTTAGCTATCTAAACAGGAAAAGCACTGCCAAGAAAAGTGGGCGGGGCAGAATAAGGGGATATGATTGGATTGGACAATTTTTTTGTTTCCGCATGAAAACCAATACTGTATGTTTACAAAGCAAACTTGCCAAAAGAAATGACAGAAAAAAAGTACAGTATAACATTACACATACTGAAAAAGGACAAAGAAGTTTTGATACTAAGATTTAGCCTGATTAGAACAGGATACATTTGATACTCTACTATATTCCACTCTACAGCTTTATATGTGACAGATAAATAGGGAAAATATAATAATGTAATTGCTGTTTTAGAGCTGTGGCATTAAAAACAAGATTCAAAGCTTGATCCTAACCTGAACTACAACCTTTACAAACACAACATAAAATCATCCAGAGAAATCATTCTAATCTTTACAGTTTAACACACTACGGTAGCGAGGATACATGTGTGATAGGTCATGAAGCTATAAATAGATGCAGGAGTAGAGCTAGTGCTGGCCAGCTCGGCAGGCTTGAGCGTTCCTCTGCCGTTTCTTCAACACGGCTCATCCATTAGTCAAGAGAAGTAAGAGTGTGCCACTAGTAACGTGCACTAGGCAGTCAGGTCAGATCAGATCCAATGAAACGACTCGAGCAGAGAGACACTCCAATGGCCCAAGTGAAATGTATCTCAAGAACGATATCTAAACTGTGTGGGTGAATAATTTATCACGTGTGTGTCTGAGCATAGGCTTGTTTTATAAAGCTAACCTCCAGATTAGCCTACCAGGATACAAAGCGACCGGATAATAGTTTTAATCTTTATGTTAGGGCTGGGTTATATGGCAACAAATTAATATCATGATTTTGTTGGAGCAGATTACGATTTATCACGATTACAAACTAGATCTGTTACTAATTGTATTTGAGGTCTTGCTTTTTTCACAAAGTTCTTTCTTCTCTAATCCAGGTGTCAAAGGTTGACCAGTGATGCCAGATTTTTCAGAGAAACAGGCAACCAAACCTTTGAAAATATTCCCAAAATAAGAGACTTTGACCAAAGTTATTACAATAATCAGATAATTAGAACATTGTGTGTTTTCTGCAAAGACGTTTTTAACCATTTCTAACATAATAATGATTTCTAGACATTAATATATGCTAAAAATCTAGTCACAACCTAAACCTAAAAAAGTGCTAAAATTCACCTCTTTTATGACTTGAAAGTGCAGCACAAAAAAAACACAACCTTTCAAAAATTGTTGAAAAAGAAGCCCAAAGTTGTTATAAGTGGACTTGGCAACCCTGAGGCTAATAGGTTTGAAAAAATGTGTATTTGAACAGATGCATTAAATAGAGAAATGGAAATTACTGTATGACAATTTCTTCAAAAAAAGCAGATCAGCTCATGGTTCAATTTTTATAACGATATTGTCCAGCTCTATGTGAGCAGTGGTGCTGTAGTCCTTTAGTCACTTAGTCAAATAGTCAATTAATCAATTAATCGGTCAAGGAGGAGGTCTAAGTTGACCAAAATTTAAATTAGTCTACATATAATTTCAAGAACCTTATATATAAAGGGAACAAAAGGAGTGAATTAGCTGTAGATCTGGGACTGAATCATTGGCCTATACTGAATTGATTTCATTGACACATTAAGGCATCATGGGAATATTTGAATGCGATTGGTCAAAACGTCTGAATAATATAAAGATGCATTTCAGTTATTTTTCTTATACAATGTACATTTCCAGCCCAGTCATGTGTGAGTGAAAGAAGTGGACCAGTCTCGTGTCTGACACTGGGACCTTAACGCTCAGGTTACAGTGGTGCAGGGGCAGCAGGAGATTTACGCGGAGCAAGTGGTGCAGCGAAGAACCGCTCTTAAGCCTAGGTGGTGAAACTGAGAGAAACGATACATATATACTTTATGTAATAATTGATTGATGAATATCTCCCTATGATCGCTCTAATCTGACTCTTAAAATATTGCTTTGTATGAAACACCTTCTCTGTTAGGCAGATTCAAGCACGTTATATCTTTGCCTGTGACAATATTAACACTCTTTGAAGTTAATCCTGGTCTGCAATGAAAAATATATATTGCTACAATTATAAAAAAATCTAACAATTTATACAGCAATGCGCATTTTAGACTTTGCACGTGCTGTCATGCTCTTCGAAATGCCCACTTTTGGACTGCCTGCTTTTAAGTTACTATAATTATTTCAATTATAAAATGGCTGTATCTTTCTGAGCAGCACTAACAGACAGAGGTTGAAAGTCTAAGCCTGTAGCTTTTCATTTACATTTTGAGAAGATGGAAGACGCTATAGTGGATGGCAGCAATAAATCGAAAGAACTGGAATACCTCTAATTGTTACAGATTTGCAGTGAACACAAGGTAAGTCAATGCTAATAAAAAAATATTTATGACATTTGAAAAAAAAAAAAAAAAAGATGCATTGAGTATATGAAACAACCTGCATTATGTGTGGCTAACACTAGCCTCAGATGACTGAAAACCAAACTCTTGTTGCTTTTAAATCTGCTCCAGTGTGAGACAAAACCTGTTTACCAGAGAATGGTACAAATCACGAGGAGTAAAGTCAGGCAAACTTGTAAATTTTATTAAATCGGCAAATATAGCAGGAGGAAGAGGGCATGGCTCAGCTGCATTCATTAGCTTTTCCAAATACCTTGCTTTGTGCGTGTCTAATAGACGTCCTACTTCCTCAGACAAATGTCACATGCACTACAATCATCCTAGTGTTTTCTTTACCAAAAAATAAGAATATGTGAGAATTTGTCCATTTTGTGCTACTTGTAATGCAGCGTACACGGCGCACTTCACAAGGTCAGTCCAAAGAAAAAATATTCTTCCACTTTGAAAACATCTATTACGACCACTGAACTAAACCAGCCATTGTTAATTGTCATTCAGTCGTTTGCGAGAAAAAACAGCAATAAACCAACCTGTTTATGCTAGAACTGCTGTCAAACTTGTGTGAATACTCCATTGTCTTTTTGTCTCGCTCAAAACTCCATTGTGATAAAGTCTCCTACGCTTTGCCATCTGAGAGGCTAACTGCTAATTGTTGCGTAACCGTCTACATTGAAGGTGGAGACCATTCAAACAGAGAAACCATGCACAAATTAGTCATGTCTTTGTCGATCTTTTCAGTCCTATTTTAGCTCACAACATGGAACAAGAATACTGAGGAGCAGCCATATAGGTACATCACTTCAAGTTTTCTATGACTTTTCCTTTCATTGACTGAACAACACAAAGATTTTTCAGGGGTTCAGGGATTTGTAGACATAAAAAAATAATTAAAAAGCAAAATTTCAAAGAGTTCAGTTAAAATATACAGTCAGTTTTTGTGAATTACATCCCAGAATCAAACAAGAGAGAAAAATGTGTCAGTTAAATAAAGTACTGCAATGCAACTCAACACAAGTGGGTCTGTATCCAGCAAAGTACAACTAATTTAGCCTTTCCAAAATATTTTCCAACACAACTAGAATTCTCAAACTTTTCCGAGGCTGGAAATTAGAATAGAGTTGTTTATTACTTCTCCTTCAATCACATTTTTATTTATTTATGATTTCTTCCTCTGAATCTCCTGCAGTTGTCATCACACTATTAAGCAGCGTCACATCAATGAGACTAATAACTTTGAGGGCAATTATCATTATTTTTTTTTATTTTTTTACTTATATGGATCTTCGTTCTTTGCTGATCTTTTATATACATAACAAGACTCAAAAATATCGAGTTACTTTTCACAATAGCAAACAATAAAAGCAAAATGTATTCATCTAAAATAATACACACCTTCTCCACAAATTGGTTTATTTTTTTTATTAACTCAATAATATGAATTTCAAACAAAATTTAGAGAAAGTGTATTAACGAGGTATAACCTAAGGAAATGACGTTGTTATTGTTATTATTTTGAGATGTATTAGGTTCATTGTAGTGTCAAAAACATTTTTTTAATTGCAAAATGTACTTGATATAATGGATATGTATTACAGCTAAGGCTGGCCTGGGCGTACCTCATTAACGATATTTGTACAATATTGTCAGTCCAACATAAACTTGTTAAAACCTGTCTTCAAATTTGTTACTGCACTAGAAAAACGGTGACATGAAATATACCGAAAGGTTTTTATGACTTTTTTTTTGTGTGTTTATCATGAAAGATTTTTCTTAAATAAAGATTTGCCAGTAGAGCAAGTTCTAATACAAAAAGCATTTTCTTAGTCTTAGTCCAAACTCTAAACCAATAAAAGTTTACTCCAAAGAAGTAAAATACTACTTATCACACATATTCCCTTGTTCTCTAGTTTAAGATTGTTTCTAGTGTTAAATTATCAAACATTCGTAAATTAATTACAAAAGTGCAACAATCTCCCACTTTATTCCTCATTTTTTCTTTTTTGTGAAGCACTTTGGATTATTTACTGTAACTCTGACACATATAAACTTACTTTGTCTATTAGAAAGTATTCAGCATCACTTATGTAATTTATGAAGTGAATATGATCTCTTTTATAGCACAATATACATACGTACTCGATATTTAATTTTTAAAACAACATTCATGAAATTATCTAACATTTGATATATTGTCCAGCTCTAATTACAGTAATAATAAGTTCCTAATTAACTAAATACTAAATCAAGTCGCTAAAGACACTCCTACACCAAATTTACATTCAGCACTTGGGCTTTTCTCACAAGTAAATAACAAAAAAATCATGTACAGTATATGTATTTATGTGTAGAGTTTGCATTTGTTGTGTTTTGATATGTAATATATGTATGTAACTGTACATAAATAGTATAGCAACTTAATGTCTGTATAAAAAAGGTTCTATGCACATGTTAATGTAACTGAAGAAATACAATACAAATAATGATTGAAAAACATAAAATTGACAGAAGCTTACCTCTCGCAGACAACTTTTTAGTGTTGATAATTTTGGCAGCATATTCTTGTCCCGTACACAGCTTGACACATCGACGGACAACGGAAAAAGCTCCCCTGTAAGCAAAAAAAGAATCAATAAATCAAGTGAGTTAAGACACAAACCATTCCTAAAATCCTAGAAAAGTCAGTTTATCTTTAATTAAAACATGTTCTGCACAGGTGGCACTTCATCAGCACAACAAAGACGACTTGAGGACGCCTGTGCTGCAAGAATTCTCCTTCTTAATAGGCTCCCGTGAGGTTTGCATTCACTCAGTCAGCACAACTCAAGATCTATTTACTCTTAGTTAGCAAATAAGGCTGCATACTATTTTAATCCAGATCAAGGATTCAATAATTTAACTTGTTTTCTTTTGATTCAATCACATTTTTTGTCATTTTTATATAAAATTAAAGGTGAGGTAAGTGTTGTTAATTAGTAAACTTTTTGTTTTCTACTAAAATGTAAATGATAAATGCAGAACTTGGTGAAAAAATGGGACCACTGAGAAATGTCTGAATCGAGAAATGTAGTTCTTACTAGGAGAAGCGTTCTGATTGGCTGATCTTGGGTGGTCCTCTTTAGTTTCACTTTGTTGTTTGCAAAAAAAGGTTTATAAGTCATAATTGCAAACAAAACGAATACAATTCGATAGTAACCAAGTAAGTGTCAATTTATGAGAAGAATTTGACAGATTTAAAGCCTAAATCATGTTTGCAGTGTGAAAATCAGGTACCCAACCTTTAAAGGAACCGTATTTAAGATTTTGATGTAAGATTTAATAAACATGACTTATATGTGTTCAAAGATACAAGGTCAACAAGTCCAAATATACTATTATTTTTACTGAAGGTCAATGTAATTCTGAGTTATTCTTCATTAAAAAAGCAATGGACATGATGTCCCTTTGTTGATGTTTACATTTATTATCCAATCAGAAAGCAGAATGAGCCTCACATGACTCTCTCGTTTGGGTTGCCAGTTTGGGTTCTTAGAACCTGAAGTTAATTTTGAACCATGAGTCAGGAACATGTTTGAGTTTAAAATGATGTTGCACCAGGACACAGACACAACTGTCTGTGATAGGCTCATGCACTTGTTTCTACACAGTTCTCATTAGGCTCCTTTCACATTGTGTTAAAAAGCAATATTTGGGAACAAACCATGACAAAGAGTCAGGTGTCTGGGAAAGTAACTTTCTGGGTATTACTCATAATTCATAGCCAATCTTGTACCTGATTGGTCAGAAGCTTCTTCAATGTATGGGCCATTTCACACTCTTTTCTACCAACGGATATTGTAAACTACGATGTGAGAAAATGCTGTTTTAATCAATAATATTACAACGATTTTGTTCTCATAAAGAGACGAAAGCAGCGCTCTGATTGGCTGTGCATGTGTGGTCCTTTCACTTTCACTTTGCTGTCTGTAAAAACAGCCATTTTTTCAGCCAAAATGAATGCATATTGATATTCACCATGTGAAAAACAATTTGTGAGCGCAAGGAATTATTTTACCAGATTTAAGAACCTACTTACAGGTTATGCAGTGTGAAAATCTGATATTCTGGCTTTAAACAGACTGATCATTAATCCGATCACTTTTATATGTTTGCAGTTAAAGGTGGGCAAAATATTGAGATTTTGATAATACCGTGAATGCTGTTTTTAAGATGCAAAAATTAAATATCGTTACCAGGTATATCGTGCTTTAAAACCTGCTACAAAGGCGCTAGTTTACAATAAAAACGAAATAAGTATACTTTGTACTTTCTTATAAACAAAGCAAGTTTATTTGTATCAGAGTTTGTACAATAAATAATTCAAACTGATTCACAAAACAGGAAATTGAGTGTATAATGAGAGCTTGCGGCACTTATGTAATTAATTTGACAAATATTGTTTGTTAGAGTAAGTATGGAATAGTTTGTCTTTAGTAGATTGTTATTGGTTTAGACATTGCCAGTGGAACCAATGCCAATGGAAGTATAAAATCTCTTGTTTTACATAAAAGAAAAATAAAAAATACACACTAATATGAAATAATAAACAAAATGTACTTGTTTTTTTGGCCTGTCTCTATTTAAGAAAGTCAAAACATGCTCAAGTCATTCAATCAACTTTAAACTTATTGGCATATTTAAGGTTGTTTTCCAGTTCAAAGACAGGTTTTAACAAGTTTATGTTGAACTGACAGAATACCGTCCAAATATCGTTATCGAGATACGTCAAAAAAATTATCGCGATATTATTTTTTTATTTTGATTTGAGTGTCCAGTAGTGCGGTGGATCAATTCTCCGACCTGTCAATGTACAACCTGCTTATTCTGTCATGTTGTCGTGGCATTTGTGACACTGTTCTGACATTTGTACAGTAAATTCTTGTATGTGTTTTTTTCCACACGCATTTGACGGAGTGACATTCAAAAGGCAGCGCCGACATTGTGTTTTTTGTAACCATGACAACAACAGCAGCAGCAGATACGCGCCGCAACAGAGAAGGAAAAATATGCAATTATCAGCACAAGAAAATAAACACGCTTATAAAGTACAAAACAAGAGAGAGAGAAAAGAGACAACTTACTTGATATTTAGCTTTAAATGAAAAAAAAAAGAATTACATTTACTTTAAAATGTAAATATTCATTCATTCATTTTCTACTGATTATTTTGGACAATTGGCTGAGTGCAGTTGTCTGTTTTGGTTTAAAATACTACATCCTGTACTTACAACGACTTCCTGTTCAATACTCTTCAATGAGGTTTCACTACATCAGTTTAAAACTAATAAATACTCTTTAGATCAGACAGTTGTGGTGAATGTTACAAAAACATGTTAAAGACTTTATATATCAGAGGATATTTCATCAGAGAACACTTCTGTGTTTAAAAGAGACATAATTGTCTAAATGCTAACGCTAACAGGAAATGGTTGTATGTACAGAAGTTAGCATTTTGAACAAGCAAGCCAACTGAAATTCCGTGCACACAGCCCATTGACTGGAGCCTATCTCAGTGACTTTGGGTCTTACGTGGAACACTCTGGACCAGAGGTAGAGCTGTGCAATATATCGAATTTTAGATAATATCGTGAATGTTGCTTTTAAGATATGCAGAAATTGATTATCGAGTATATTGTGCAGTAAAAACATCCTACAAAAAAACAATTTTACAATAAAAATTAAAAGAATTTGTACACTAAGACTAAGTAATTCAAATGTAAGGGTATAACAAGAGATTTCTGCACTATTTGACATATGTATCTGATAATTAAACATGACAAAACATAAATAGGATTAGTATTTAGCATATTTTGAGTAGATTTTCATTGGCTTGAACTAAGATTGCAATGGAACAAGCATAAAAGATCTCATTTTACATAAATCAGAAAAAATACAAATTATGAAAAGAAAATTAAATGTTTCTGTTGTTGAAATCAGAGCTAAATTTGGTTGCTCTACTTACAAGCTCTACTTATGAAAGTCAAAACCTGCTCAAATCACAAAAACACTACTGCTAATCCATTTTAAGCTTATTGGCACAGTTAAGGTCGTCAATTTTCCAGTGAACTAACAAATTTGAAGACAGATTTTAACATGTTTATACTGGACTGACAATATCGTCCAATTATCGTTATCGGGATATGTCAAGAAATTATCGAGATATTCATTTTTGTCAGCTCTAACCAGTAACCAGAGGTGCAATTATTTTTATCCGAGGGTCAATTTCAAACCTAGACCAGTGGTAAATGGCTGGACTAAAGAACACTGGTGTAACATTTATCACTGTTATAAAAAATCTAAAATATTAGTAGGCCACAAGAATAAACCATTTACATTTTGAGAACAAATTAATACATTTATAGGAATAAAGTTGTAGCTTTAAAAAGTTGTCTCTTTACAACATAAAAGCATTCAATTTACTCAAAACATGTTCATATTTTTATTGAGAATTTGAAGATTTATCAAGATTACACTTAAAATGTGACCAGATTAAAATTATTGTTTTATGAGAGGAAAAAAAAACGTAATATTTAATCTTGAAAATTGCAACTTTTTATGGCACAAAAATGCTACTTTTTACTCTTAATTATGAGTTTATTCTTATTAAATTATTGCTTTTTTTTCTCCTATAATTACACGTTTAAAGCTTTATTCTCATATTCAGTATAAACTTGAAAATGTTTATTCTTGTAACCCAAGCTGTTTTTTTACTTGTATCTTCTAGTTTGACATTGTTGTTTCTCAAAAGCGTGCCAGGGGCATGGTTAAAACAGGTTGTGGGCCACATCTGGCCCCCGGGCCGCAGTTTGCCCAGGTCTGCTCTTATTCCTTCCAGGGGAAATTTATAGTGATGTCCAATTAACCTAAACATGCATGTTTTTGGAGGTGGGAGGAAACTGAGTATCCAGAGAAACCTACGTTGAAACGGCGAGAACATGTAAACTTCACCCAGAGAAACTGACAGATGTTGACTTGGCTCAACAATCTCCTTATTGGGAAGCAATAGTACATGCAAAAATGGGCTGGCTGTATATATATTATTGCATTATCTTGTGACATGATCTCAGTAAATATGGGTCAATATGGACAAAAATGAATATATAGATAATTTTTGACATATGTATCAAAACAAGCTATTAAGACCAACGTTCAGCTCTTAAATAATGCCCTGTGTTATGTTATTTCTATAGATAGAGCTGGCAAAAACTAATCTTGTTTATCTACTAAAACATCCTCAGATTATATAAAATTACATGATTTTCTTTCCACATTTTTGGTGTTAGTCTTCCAGCTTTATTCAAGGGAGTTTCTTAACTTATGAGACCATAAACACAGTGACCCCATAATATGTCTTGACTCAAACCAAAAAACTTGATATTCAATTAGTTGCAATAGTATAAATAGTGTTATTGTCATTTCTAAAAATATGCAATAAACTGTTTGGACCTCGGTGTTTTCACAATCCTGCATAAGGTTCTGATTTTGAACTGCATGTTTTAGTCTCAATCTGATTTTGTCAGTAAATAACTAAAGACAAGCAGGCGGGGATAGGTGATACGTGAAACAGAGATTTTCTGAACACTACAGGGCGATACAAGATTACTCAAACACGCATGAATCAACCCAAATACAACTTTGAGTAAATTAATGATAAGGGAAACATTGATATTGGCCTGCGTAAAAACAGAAACGTGGATTTTACGCAATATATCCTCTTTTTAATAACACATGTGTCGTCCAAACATGTGCTCGGGGAGGACGCAGCAGGACTGAGAGGAGGACGTAATGTTATTTTGAGAGCTGTCATCCCGAAAAAGCGCGCACACTCACACACACCCATCACCCTCCTGCACTGGCCTGTCCTGTCCTGCTCCAAATCTCTCCAAACACAACACCAACCAAAGCATCTCCATTTTTTTACTCACTTCCCCAGCTCCTCGTACAGCTGATACTCGTCCGTGAATCGCGTACAGGTTGTCGTAGCCATTTCGCCTCGCTCCAAAAATAAAAAATAAAAAACAATCGCACCGCTGATTTGGGTTCAGTAGGCGACAGGGGAGGAAAAGCGTGGGTCCGCCCAGCACCTAGACCTCCGGTGGAGCGGGGGGGAGACGACGTCTTCTTCTGGCTCAGGTGGAGAAAGGGCAGGTCGGTGCAGAAACAAGCGAAGCCACGGCAGGGGTGGGTGGGTGCTCGCTCGGTGCCTGTCTCTGGCTGCTCTCTGTAGCGAAGTGACAGCAGCGCGCCACCGTCTCTCTCCACGAGTCAAGCCAAGCGCGCGACTGACCGGGGCACTGGCACTTCCGGTCGGGGTTTGCAAAATAAAAGAGGTAAAAATCTTGCGACTTTTTACATCTGTACTTTCTACCCCTTACATTTTAAAGGAGACCATTTATTTATTTTATTTTATTTTATTTTATTTAAATTAAATTAAATTAAATTACATTAAATTAAATTAAATTAAATTAAATTAAATTAAATTAAATTAAATTAAATTAAATTAAATTAAATTAAATTAATTAAATTAAATTAAATTAAATTAAATTAAATTTAATTTAATTTAATTTAATTTAATTTACGATTCAGTAAGAAACTAGAACATTTGCAGGTCAGTAATTTACCTTTTGTTCATTGTAAAACAAAAAAACGATCCAAAAGGGACTAAAAATAAAAACAGCTCTACTGACTTCCTGTTCAAAACTGCAGAACTGATAAGCCCGCCTCTTCATTTTAAATTTAACTGTAAAAAGCAACAGAATTTAAATGTTGGAAAATTACTATGGGACAGTTTTGAACCATATATGCTTCACTTGAGAATTAATCGTTTGATTTTAAACAAGTAAATACACACAAGTGGGAGGGGATAGGTGGTAGATGAGAACCGGATTTTTTGAGCACTTGAGCTCCAGCTGAAGAACAATACAAGATTACACAAACATGCTTGAATCAATTTGAATATAACTGAGTAAACTAATGGTGAAGGAATGCCATTATAACAAGGTTAAAATCTTTGAATACTACATTTTACATAAAAGGATCTCTTTAAAAACTTTTTAATTACTTTATAAACCCATTAACAGTTTGTTTCCTCTTTTTTATATGACAAAATTCTAAATAACTATAATTGATTCAATGTAAACGCCCAATGGACACTCAAACACATTACAAACCAACTTTGTGAATTACAAAAATATATAGACTAAATACGCGGCTGTGCCTGGTGGAGCCGTGCCGCGCGTTCACGGTATCAGGTACCGCTACAAAAAGACTTTCTGAACTGCACTTAAAGTTGGGCGCTGCTGTGTAGCCCTGAGGTAACGGACTCGTAGGATTATTCTAATTTTGGGCCATTTTATGTGTGCGTGTGTGAGAGAGGGGTTTCTGGTCATTTTAAATTGTCAAACAATGAGATGTCTATGTCTTATTAAATAATGTTAAAATAAAGGATGTATATTTTTCCAATTTATCTGTTTCTGTCCATTCAGTCCTTGGGTTTACTTGCGTGCCTGAGACTTATAGGGCTAAATTTTATCTATATATATATATAGGGTTCCTGGGCCCTTAACAAGGTGGTGTTGCACAATTAGAGCTTTTTGTGTTTTGTTTTGGGGATTAGTGGGGAATCATTGGGCTTTTGCTTATACCTCTCGGTTACCACATTTACAAGAAAGGCAGAAGTGAGAGGATAGTGCTCAAGTTGCCATACTTTCCCCAGTATATTTGCTCCTAGGGCAGCCTGACTAGAACTGTGGATTTAGAGTCTGTTCCTGACTGACCTGACCATAAACTAATCCGAAGAGGAACGTTTTGAGCCTATTCTTGAATGTACTGTGTCAGCTTCTTTGACATGAGCAGGGAGCGGATTCCATAACCAGGGAGCTTGATAGCTAAAAGCTCTGCCTCCTATTGTGCTTTTAGAGACTCTAGGAACCACCAGAAGTCCAGCATCTTGAGAGCGAAGTGAACGGTTAGGATGATAAGGAGTTATTTCATCTTTGATATAAGAAGGGGCCAAGTCATTTAAAGCTTTATAGGTTAGGAGAAGAATTTTAAATTTGACTCTATAGACTCAACAGGAAGCCAGTGAAGATCTTTTAGTACATTACTCTTAGTAATGTGTTCTCGTTTTTTAGTACCCGTTAGTACTCTTGCACCTGCATTTTGAACTAATTGAAAACTTTTTGTTCAGCTTTTAGGACACGCTGCAAGCAGGGAGTTACAGTAGTCTAACCTCAACATGACAAAGGCATGGATTAGTTTTTCAGCATCATTTTTAGGCAGTAGATTTCTGATTTTGGCAATATTTCGCAAATGAAAATAGGCAGTTTTGCACGCTTGGCTAATATGTGCTTTGAATGAGAGCTCTTGGTGAAATAAGACTCCAAGGTCGAGCTGGAGGCTACTGACATTGTCCAGTGTGATTATCTGCTCAGTTAGAGAGTCTCGCAGATGTTTAGGGCAGAGTAAAATCACTTCTGTTTTATCAGGATTAAGGAGTAGGTAATTAAGGCTCATCCAGGTTTTTATATCCTCAACTCATGCCCAACTATGTCAATTTGCCCACTGACCACAAATATACTAAGCTTTTTCTAATAAACCACCTTCAACTTGCATTTTTTATTGTTTTCTTTCAGTTCATGATGTTTTATAATACACACATCTGTCTAATGTAGTACACATGATAGTATTATTTGTACACAGATTATTGTAGAAACGTCTGCATTACATGATGTTTTACTTTTTATATTTGACTATGCCATTGTAGTCTTGAAGGATGCTACCAAATGTCATAATTGTTAACAAATTACATTTTCAGATTAATTAACATGCAGGGTTGTCATATAGGGCTAGTGGCTGATTTAAAAAAGAACAATTTAAACTAAACAATAAGCTAGTGTGATCTAAAAACTTCACTGTGAAGTATATAAATTAATAGGGAAGAATAATTATGATGCAGGACAGTGAGGAATAATTACAGAGCAATGCAAACAGTCTAAAACAATCTTCCAAAATAAAAACAAAACTCTTTAGTGGTCAGAAAAACTCCACTGCAGTTTATTAAAGTAGCTAGTGAAACATGCTAAAAAGCTCATCAAAGTGAATAATCTGGGTACTTTTATGCTTAGAATGTACTGAGAAAGTGAAGAATGAGTTTGGACTGTAACAAATTGTTTAAAATGAACCAAAGTATCAGCTTTACTCATTTGCAACGATGATAATGAATAAAACCAAAGTTTTTAGTCCTCACAGGATTCAAAAAATAAAACTAACCTTGTTACTTTAAGAGATTAAACACATAACTAGCCTACTTTTACTTTCACTTGGGCTACTTTAAACAGATCAATTAAATGGGTTATGTAACAAAATAAAAGTTAGTGCAGCCACTGACGGCAGCGTCGTTGCTAAGCAACAACGTAAGGCACTGTATTTATTTTCAAAATCTCAACATTCCAAAGTCTTGTCCGAGGAAAGAAAGTCGCAGTTTCACCTTTCACACGACGTTTATCCAAAAGCAGCTGATCCCGCGGTATTTTGACTGAATCTGTCAAGTGTCCAAGTCCCAGTTCTTGCGTCAACAACACTTTCAACATGGAGCACGTAAGATTTAACAGCGCCACCTACAGCGCACTTTTACCATTCATATTAACCCGGACCTGCATTTGAAGTCTGTTTTACTGGACCGTGCTAACAAACAAGCTCACAACTTGTTTTTACGAGGTTTTAAGATCAATTAATTTAACAGATTTGGCTACATGCAGAGCTTTGACACGCGCTCTGAAAGACACTTAACCTGCTGCACAAACTATGAAATCTGTCCGGTGTTTGAGGTATAAAAAACGAGTTTGCTAATGTGTAGCTTAATCTAGTAATATTTCCTTAGATTTACAGTTACACTGCCACTGTCATGATCTTTGTGCCGGTAGGAAAGATTTGTTTTAATTTCCATGTAGGCCAAATATATTAATGTTTCTTCAGAAGTTGGATCAAAGACATTAAATTAGCCAAGTCATTTAATAAGTTAGTTAGTTAGAGTTAGATATTACATGTAGGCATACATTTTTGGAAAACATTGTCCAGTAGTGGTGTACAACACAATGATGCAGTTGTATTCAGTTTGATACGTTTTATTTATCGGTGGTTGTTTTTGTGGAACAGCTAATACTAATTTGACTCCTTACTTTAATTACATATTCTCAGTGATTATTTGTGCAATGATTAATTGTTTATTCTGTTGTTTTCCAGGTGGTGTTGCCTGGTCAGTTGGTTGACCAATCTTGCATCTGCAAGTCGGAGTCCCTGGGTCTGACTGAACAGGTAAGACACATGAGCTGAATATGATTTATAGACTGTGGTAGAATACAAAGCACTACATTATACAAGGACAAGGACAAACCACAGTTTGGGAATCACTGTGCTTTACTAAAGCTTATCTAAACTAACTCACCTCTGTGTCCCATAGGCCCAGAGCAACACTCCCACTCCTGAGCCGCCCCTAGTTCTGGGTTTGGCTCCCATCACCACCTCTGTCCCAGCCGAGGCGCCCAGACGTACCAGGAGGACGCTTGCTTTAAAACGCAAAGCCAAGACGGTAAGAAGACTATTTCTTTGACATCGTTTCCTCTGCAATTTTACCAAATAACAACACAGGCATTAATAGAGAAATACCAGAGTTAAACATTGTTGAGCTAGTAATTGTTAATAATAAAGTAATGAAAACATTTCTGACCATCCCTGCTGCTCCTCCTGAACAGGTCCAGGTCCGCACCTCTGAGTCCGTCCCTGAGGAGATCCAGGTTCCCACCTCTGAGTCTCCCGTCCCAGCTGAGCCCTGCCCTGACCCTGCTCCGGCGTCCTCCTGCCCCCCTGCCCCTGGTAGCCCTGTGCTCATCCACGGTCGCTACACTGCGGAGGAGTATCAGGAGATCTACCACTGTGTTGTGGATCCGATGTTAACGTATGTTCCAAAAACAAATTCAGTTCCGATTACATTTGCATATAACATCTAATCAGATGCATTTAGTAAGGCTTAATAAGTTATATTTAATTAAGAAAGATATGTGTTGTTTCAAAATGTTGTTCATGTCAATGTTTTGAGTTACTAATTCTGAACCATTTTTTTTTTTTTAAACTTTATTTGTGTTCAAGTTTTCAACAATTTTAGTAAATAACAAAAAAAACAAAAAAACATCAAAATAAAAGATAATGACAAAACAAAACTTTGGGTGTAGAAGAGGTGTCTAAAAGTATAAATACCACAAATATGACTAAAAATAAAGACAAAATAGTTAAACACAGATCAATTTGTGCCCTTAACATGAGATAAGTGAACCATTTCTCCCAGAGATTGTCACCTTTTTGTTTTGAAGTCTCAAGATAAAAGTTAAACGCTCCATGTCAAAGATATTTTTAACAATAGCCAACCATTGATTGATACTGGGAGGATCTCTAGAAAGCCAACGCTTGTAATAGCTTTTTTACTTGCGGCCATAAAGATTTTTAAAAGGTACTTGTCAGCTTTAGACATGTTTTGATCCAAATTACCCAATAAAAAGAAACACAAGTGAATACCATATCGTAACCTAATATTTCCTTTACCGTATTATGAACATCCTCCCAATATGAATCGAGTGCAGTGCAGGCCCAAAACACGTGGGTGTGGTCAGCAGGACAGTGACCACACCCACGCCAGCATTCAGGTACCTGTCCAGTCTGTTTATACTTTGTTTTGGGGTAATAAAAAATCTGACAATATTTTTCCAAGAAAAGTCTCTCCACATCTGTGAATATGTAGTAGTAATTTGTGTATCAATTATGGTTTTCCACTGGTCATTTGAGATTACAACTCCCAGTTCTTGCTCCCATTTTCCTTGATGTAAAGTGTGGAATGTCCCCTAGAATTTGTTATATGCCAATACAATTCACCAATTATTTTCCTAAGCAATTTTGACTTGTAGGCTTTTATGAACATTTGTGTGATCCCTGAAATATTGTCAAATTGTTTAATGTTTTTAATGTAGTAATGTCTGAGTTGAAGGTATTTATAAAAGTCATGGCGGCCAAGGCCATATCTTGTGGACATAGAATTAAAGTCAATTAGTTCTTTATTCTCTATTAATAGACATAATGAAGTAATTCCTTGTTTTTCCCATTGAATAAAACTACCATCAATCACAGCTGGTTCAAAATTACTATCATGTGCTGGCCACATTAACACATAAATCTCCTTTTGCAAGTTAAGTTGTTTCACCAGATCAACCAAATTTGGAGTGAAAAACTAACCAGTTGGTTTTGGACATCACATTTTTTAGCCTGCGCTGGGTTTGTCAGTAGGCTTTGGATTGGCTTTTTCACAACTGATCGCTCTATAGTTTTCCATTTTGCTACATAATCTTCATTACACCAGAGCATGAGCGGTCTTATCTGGGCTGCGATATAATAGTCCTTAAGACATGGCACACCCATCCCACCTCTGTCTTTTGATAGCTGTAATGTCTTAAATCTTACTCTTGGGTGTTTGCCATTCCAAATAAAGCGTGAAATAAATTTATCCCATTCTCTAAATTGAGAGTCAGGAATCTGAATTGGGAGGGATTGAAAAAGATACAGCAGCCTAGGTAAGATGTTACTTTAATCACCATTATTCTGTTACCCAAATCTAAGGTCAAGGAAGACCACCTGTCCAAGTCTCGCTTGATTTGTGAATTAATGAGATGATAATTTTCTAAATAAAGTTTAGACAAGTCCTTGTCAGTCTAACTCCCAAATATTTCATAATGTTGAATCCCAGTTGAACTTAAAGTTTGATTTGAGTACAGGTGATGGTATAAAATTGTACACCAGCACTTGTGTCTTTTCAATATTAAGAGTGTAACCTGACAAATCACCATATTGTTTCAATAATTCCATTAGTCTAGGAATACCAGTGTCTGGATCCTTAAGGCTGATCAATATATCATCTGCATGGAGGCATATTTTATACTCCGAGCCCCCATCTAATACCTTGCAAAATCGGATCTTGCCGTATAATTTGTGCGAGGGGTTCAATAAAAAGATTAAACAAACTTGGACTGGCAGGACAACCCTGACGACAACCGCGTCGCAAGTAAAAAGGTTTAGATAGGCTTCCATTCACTTGATTCTGGCTGTGGACATGGTACAAAGTTCTAATATTCTGTATAAAATCTTGATGAAAACCAAATTTTCCATGGCTTTATAAAGAAATCCCCACCCAACACAGTCAAAAGCTTTTTCTGCATCCATACTCAGGAGTACAGCTGGCAATTTATACTTCTGTATGTGTTCCATTGCATGGAGTGTTCTCCTCACATTGTCCTGAGTCTGTCTTCCCTGGATAAATCCAGTTTGTCTTCTTCAATTAAAAAAGTCATACTTTCTTCCATTCGTTTTGCCAGTATCGCAGCAAACATTTTATAGTCTGATTCAAACACTGATGGGCCTATATGATCCACATTGTGTCAGGTCTTTTCCATCTTTTGGAATTAATGAGATTGTAGCCTCTCTCCAAGATGGAGGGAGGAAGCCTTCTTTGAAAGTATAGTTAAAACTCTTTACCAAAATAGGAGTAATTGCTCTTTCATGGACTTATACCACTCCCCCGGAAACCCATCGGGTCCAGGAGATTTGTTAGATTTTAAAGAGGAGATAACCTTATCTATTTCTTCAGCTGTTATGGGTCTTGTCAGTTTTTCGTTATGTAATTACCTAGAGAGGGTAGGTCCAATTGACTAAGAAATTGATCTACTGCATGACTATTGAATGAGTTTGGTTGGTCATATAAGGTCTGATAAAACGTTTCAAAAGCATTCTGTATACCATCTAAATCATACACTATTTGTTTGGTTTTTGATCTTTAATTTTGTAGATATTGGAGTCCGACTGCTGCTTACGTAACTCCATGCTAACATTTTTGCAGCTTAGGACCTGCCTCATAATATCTTTGCTGGTAAATCTAAGTTTTTTCTCTACTTCCTCGCTATAAATTTGATCAATTTCTTGCTTAAGTGGTCTCATTTGTAAAAGTAACTGTGGATTTTTGTATACTATGCTGCTTCTCAAGTTCCAAAAGTTGTTTTTGAGCATTTAATAGTTTTCTCATTTTTCTTTTTTAGCAAAGGCAGTTTCTGATATTATAAAGCCTCTTAAGACTGCCTTAGAAGCGTCCCACAGGATTGCTGGGTTAACACCACCGTCATCATTATTTTCTAGATAGGTTTGCAAATGTTGTTTCATTTTATCTCTTAAATGTAGAATTATTTAACACAACTAACGTTAAATCTCCATAGTGTTGATTTGTGACTGCTGTCGAGATGCATTTTAGATGGAGAGTTGAATGATCCGATAGATCTCTCTGACCAATTTCACATTTCTGTACTCTATGTCTCTCAGAGTATACATAAATAAATGATCAATTCTAGAGTGAATATTATGACGGTGGGAGTAAAATGTGTATTGTCTATCTTGCATATGAAAGTCTCTCCAAATATCCAATATATTTAAGTCTCTTAATCTGTTTTTGAACCACTTCTCAATATTTGTAAGTTTTCGTTTTTTATTTGTCGAATCCAATTTAGAATTAAAAATCAAATTAAAATCCCCTGCACAAATTACAACACCAGAAGACTGTGATGTCATTAGATCTAATATATTTTTGAAAAAAGCTTTTTTACTACCCGGTGGTGCATAAACGTTTAATAAAGTCACCTCTTTGCCATCAATTTTACCATTTACCATAATGTACCTGCCATCACGGTCCTTAGTCTCTGTCAAAAATTCAAACTGAACAGAATTTGGTAACATAATGACCACTCCTCTTTTACGTCCCGTTTTTGATGATGAGTAGTATGTGTTCCTAAAACCTAATTTCTTTAGTTTTTCATGCTCTGAATTGCATAGATGGGTTTCCTGCCAAAATATGATTTGAGGCTTCTCCTTTTTTGCTTTAGATATTAATTTGCTTCTCTTGATGGGGCTAGTCAAGCCATTAAATTAAGAAGATAAGTTTTTGTATGGTTGTGTAATTGCATTGCATAAAAACTAAGAGAAATGACTCTCTTCCACACACAGCAGAACGGCAAGGACCAAACACCCTTTAACAGTGAAAAAGAAGCCATTCTTCGTCATTACACCGGGAGGAGAAGAGATATTTGGCTTTGTTTACTTTTGTCTTTTGGGGTGTGAAGAGAGTGGATATTGTCTTTTTTTTATGTTTTTATGCATGCAATACAAAATACAACTTAATTACTCTAATGTTAATGGCTTGACTAGCCATCAAGAGAAGCAATTAATATCTAAGCAAAAAAGGAGAAGCCTCAAATCATATTTTGGCAGGAAACCCATCATGCAATTCAGAGCATGAAAACTAAAGAAATTAAGGTTTTAGGGAACACATTACTTTTACTCATATACATGCCAAACGGACGTAAAAGAGGAGTGGTGCATATGTACAAATCTGTTCAGTTTGAATTTTTGAAACAAGAGACTAAGGACCGTGATGGCAGGTACATTATGGTAATGGTAAAATTGATGGCAAGAGGGTGACTTTATTTCAAACGTTA